>OY283140.1:47503526-48703526 GCA_958299785.1 Medicago lupulina
TAGTAACCGACGAATGAGCTGAAAATAAAGTCTTGCCGATTACTTATGAAATTGTAACCGACGAATATGTTGAAAATAAAAATCTTGTCGATTACTTTTAAAATAGTAACCGACAAATATGCTGAAAATAAAAATCTTGCCGATTACTTTTTAAATAGTAACCGTCGAATATGCTGAAAATAAAAATCTTGCCGATTACTTTTGAAATAGTAACCGACGAATATGCAGAAAAAAAAAATCTTGCCGATTACTTTTGAAATAGTAACCGACGAATGTGCTGAAAATAAAATCTTGCCGATTATTTTTGAAATAGTAACCGACGAATGTGCTGAAAAAAAATTCTTGCCGATTACTTTTGAAATAGTAACCGACGAATGTGCTGAAAATAAAATCTTGCCGATTGCTTTTGAAATAATAACCGACGAATGTGCTGAAAATAAAGTCTTGCCGATTACTTTTAAAATAGTAACCGACAAATATGCTGAAATTAAAAATCTTGCCGATTACTTTTGAAATAGTAACCGACGAATTTGCTGAAAATAAAAATCTTGCCGATTACTTTTGAAATAGTAACCGACGAATGTGTTGAAAATAAAGTCTTGCCTATTACTTATGAAATTGTGACCGACGAATATGTTGAAAATAAAAATCTTGTCGATTACTTTTAAAATAGTAACCGACAAATATGCTGAAAATAAAAATCTTGCCGATTACTTTTGAAATAGTAACCGACGGATATGCTGAAAATAAAAATCTTGCCGATTACTTTTGAAATAGTAACCGACGAATGTGCTAAAAATAAAGTCTTGCTGATTACTTTTGAAATAGTAACCGACGAATATGCTGAAAAAAAAATCTTGCCGATTACTTTTGAAATAGTAACCGACGAATGTGCTGAAAATAAAAATCTTGCCGATTACTTTTGAAATAGTAACCGACGGATATGCTGAAAATAAAAATCTTGCCGATTACTTTTGAAATAGTAACCGACGAATGTGCTGAAAATAAAGTCTTGCCGATTACTTTTAAAATAGTAACCGACAAATATGCTGAAAATAAAAATCTTCCCGATTACTTTTGAAATAGTAACCGACGAATATGCTGAAAATAAAAATCTTGCCGATTACTTTTGAAATAGTAACCGACGAATGTGCTGAAAATAAAGTCTTGCCGATTACTTTTAAAATAGTAACCGACAAATATGCTGAAAATAAAAATATTGCCGATTACTTTTGAAATAGTAACCGACGAATATGCTGAGAAAAAAAATCTTGCCGATTACTTTTGAAATAGTAACCGACGAATGTGCTGAAAATAAAAATCTTGCCGATTACTTTTGAAATAGTAACCGACGGATATGCTGAAAATAAAAATCTTGCCGATTACTTTTGA
The DNA here is from genome assembly GCA_958299785.1 of Medicago lupulina. Classification (NCBI taxonomy): domain Eukaryota; kingdom Viridiplantae; phylum Streptophyta; class Magnoliopsida; order Fabales; family Fabaceae; genus Medicago; species Medicago lupulina. Next base: position 47,504,919 of record OY283140.1, read on the forward strand.
AATAGTAACCGACGAATGTGTTGAAAATAAAGTCTTGCCGATTACTTTTAAAATAGTAACCGACAAATATGCTGAAAATAAAAATCTTGCCGATTACTTTTTAAATAGTAACCGTCGAATATGCTGAAAATAAAAATCTTGCCGATTACTTTTGAAATAGTAACCGACGAATATGCTGAAAATAAAAATCTTGCCGATTACTTTTGAAATAGTAACGACGAATATGCAGAAAAAAAAAATCTTGCCGATTACTTTTGAAATAGTAACCGACGAATGTGCTGAAAATAAAATCTTGCCGATTGCTTTTGAAATAATAACCGACGAATGTGCTGAAAATAAAGTCTTGCCGATTACTTTTAAAATAGTAACCGACAAATATGCTGAAAATAAAAATATTGCCGATTACTTTTGAAATAGTAACCGACGAATATGTGGAGAAAAAAAATCTTGCCGATTACTTTTGAAATAGTAACCGACGAATGTGCTGAAAATAAAATCTTGCCGATTACTTTTGAAATAGTAACCGACGAATGTGCTGAAAATAAAGTCTTGCCGATTACTTTTAAAATAGTAACCGACGAATATGCTGAAAATAAAAATCTTGTCGATTACTTTTGAAATAGTAACCGACGGATATGCTGAAAATAAAAATCTTGCCGATTACTTTTGAAATAGTAACCGACGAATGTGCTGAAAATAAAGTCTTGCCGATTACTTTTGAAATAGTAACCGACGAATATGCTGAAAATAAAAATCTTGCCGATTACTTTTGAAATAGTAACCGACGAATGTGCTGAAAATAAAGTCTTGCCGATTACTTATGAAATTGTAACCGACGAATATGTTGAAAATAAAAATCTTGTCGATTACTTTTAAAATAGTAACCGACAAATATGCTGAAAATAAAAATCTTGCCGATTACTTTTTAAATAGTAAACGACGAATATGCTGAAAATAAAAATCTTGCCGATTACTTTTGAAATAGTAACCGACGAATATGCTGAAAATAAAAATCTTGCCGATTACTTTTGAAATAGTAACCGACGAATATGCTGGAAAAAAAAATCTTGCCGATTACTTTTGAAATAGTAACCGACGAATATGCAGAAAAAAAAATCTTGCCGATTACTTTTGAAATAGTAACCGACGAATGTGCTGAAAATAAAATCTTGCCGATTGCTTTTGAAATAATAACCGACGAATGTGCTGAAAATAAAGTCTTGCCGATTACTTTTAAAATAGTAACCGACAAATATGCTGAAAATAAAAATCTTCCCGATTACTTTTGAAATAGTAACCGACGAATATGCTGAAAATAAAAATCTTGCCGATTACTTTTGAAATAGTAACCGACGAATGAGCTGAAAATAAAGTCTTGCCGATTACTTATGAAATTGTAACCGACGAATATGTTGAAAATAAAAATCTTGTCGATTACTTTTAAAATAGTAACCGACAAATATGCTGAAAATAAAAATCTTGCCGATTACTTTTTAAATAGTAACCGTCGAATATGCTGAAAATAAAAATCTTGCCGATTACTTTTGAAATAGTAACCGACGAATATGCAGAAAAAAAAAATCTTGCCGATTACTTTTGAAATAGTAACCGACGAATGTGCTGAAAATAAAATCTTGCCGATTATTTTTGAAATAGTAACCGACGAATGTGCTGAAAAAAAATTCTTGCCGATTACTTTTGAAATAGTAACCGACGAATGTGCTGAAAATAAAATCTTGCCGATTGCTTTTGAAATAATAACCGACGAATGTGCTGAAAATAAAGTCTTGCCGATTACTTTTAAAATAGTAACCGACAAATATGCTGAAATTAAAAATCTTGCCGATTACTTTTGAAATAGTAACCGACGAATTTGCTGAAAATAAAAATCTTGCCGATTACTTTTGAAATAGTAACCGACGAATGTGTTGAAAATAAAGTCTTGCCTATTACTTATGAAATTGTGACCGACGAATATGTTGAAAATAAAAATCTTGTCGATTACTTTTAAAATAGTAACCGACAAATATGCTGAAAATAAAAATCTTGCCGATTACTTTTGAAATAGTAACCGACGGATATGCTAAAAATAAAAATCTTGCCGATTACTTTTGAAATAGTAACCGACGAATGTGCTAAAAATAAAGTCTTGCTGATTACTTTTGAAATAGTAACCGACGAATATGCTGAAAAAAAAATCTTGCCGATTACTTTTGAAATAGTAACCGACGAATGTGCTGAAAATAAAAATCTTGCCGATTACTTTTGAAATAGTAACCGACGGATATGCTGAAAATAAAAATCTTGCCGATTACTTTTGAAATAGTAACCGACGAATGTGCTGAAAATAAAGTCTTGCCGATTACTTTTAAAATAGTAACCGACAAATATGCTGAAAATAAAAATCTTCCCGATTACTTTTGAAATAGTAACCGACGAATATGCTGAAAATAAAAATCTTGCCGATTACTTTTGAAATAGTAACCGACGAATGTGCTGAAAATAAAGTCTTGCCGATTACTTTTAAAATAGTAACCGACAAATATGCTGAAAATAAAAATATTGCCGATTACTTTTGAAATAGTAACCGACGAATATGCTGAGAAAAAAAATCTTGCCGATTACTTTTGAAATAGTAACCGACGAATGTGCTGAAAATAAAAATCTTGCCGATTACTTTTGAAATAGTAACCGACGGATATGCTGAAAATAAAAATCTTGCCGATTACTTTTGAAATAGTAACCGACGAATGTGTTGAAAATAAAGTCTTGCCGATTACTTTTAAAATAGTAACCGACAAATATGCTGAAAATAAAAATCTTGCCGATTACTTTTTAAATAGTAACCGTCGAATATGCTGAAAATAAAAATCTTGCCGATTACTTTTGAAATAGTAACCGACGAATATGCTGAAAATAAAAATCTTGCCGATTACTTTTGAAATAGTAACGACGAATATGCAGAAAAAAAAAATCTTGCCGATTACTTTTGAAATAGTAACCGACGAATGTGCTGAAAATAAAATCTTGCCGATTGCTTTTGAAATAATAACCGACGAATGTGCTGAAAATAAAGTCTTGCCGATTACTTTTAAAATAGTAACCGACAAATATGCTGAAAATAAAAATATTGCCGATTACTTTTGAAATAGTAACCGACGAATATGTGGAGAAAAAAAATCTTGCCGATTACTTTTGAAATAGTAACCGACGAATGTGCTGAAAATAAAATCTTGCCGATTACTTTTGAAATAGTAACCGACGAATGTGCTGAAAATAAAGTCTTGCCGATTACTTTTAAAATAGTAACCGACGAATATGCTGAAAATAAAAATCTTGTCGATTACTTTTGAAATAGTAACCGACGGATATGCTGAAAATAAAAATCTTGCCGATTACTTTTGAAATAGTAACCGACGAATGTGCTGAAAATAAAGTCTTGCCGATTACTTTTGAAATAGTAACCGACGAATATGCTGAAAATAAAAATCTTGCCGATTACTTTTGAAATAGTAACCGACGAATGTGCTGAAAATAAAGTCTTGCCGATTACTTATGAAATTGTAACCGACGAATATGTTGAAAATAAAAATCTTGTCGATTACTTTTAAAATAGTAACCGACAAATATGCTGAAAATAAAAATCTTGCCGATTACTTTTTAAATAGTAACCGTCGAATATGCTGAAAATAAAAATCTTGCCGATTACTTTTGAAATAGTAACCGACGAATATGCAGAAAAAAAAAATCTTGCCGATTACTTTTGAAATAGTAACCGACGAATGTGCTGAAAATAAAATCTTGCCGATTACTTTTGAAATAGTAACCGACGAATGTGCTGAAAAAAAATTCTTGCCGATTACTTTTGAAATAGTAACCGACGAATGTGCTGAAAATAAAATCTTGCCGATTGCTTTTGAAATAATAACCGACGAATGTGCTGAAAATAAAGTCTTGCCGATTACTTTTAAAATAGTAACCGACAAATATGCTGAAATTAAAAATCTTGCCGATTACTTTTGAAATAGTAACCGACGAATTTGCTGAAAATAAAAATCTTGCCGATTACTTTTGAAATAGTAACCGACGAATGTGTTGAAAATAAAGTCTTGCCTATTACTTATGAAATTGTAACCGACGAATATGTTGAAAATAAAAATCTTGTCGATTACTTTTAAAATAGTAACCGACAAATATGCTGAAAATAAAAATCTTGCCGATTACTTTTGAAATAGTAACCGACGGATATGCTGAAAATAAAAATCTTGCCGATTACTTTTGAAATAGTAACCGACGAATGTGCTAAAAATAAAGTCTTGCTGATTACTTTTGAAATAGTAACCGACGAATATGCTGAAAAAAAAATCTTGCCGATTACTTTTGAAATAGTAACCGACGAATGTGCTGAAAATAAAAATCTTGCCGATTACTTTTGAAATAGTAACCGACGGATATGCTGAAAATAAAAATCTTGCCGATTACTTTTGAAATAGTAACCGACGAATGTGCTGAAAATAAAGTCTTGCCGATTACTTTTAAAATAGTAACCGACAAATATGCTGAAAATAAAAATCTTCCCGATTACTTTTGAAATAGTAACCGACGAATATGCTGAAAATAAAAATCTTGCTGATTACTTTTGAAATAGTAACCGACGAATGTGCTGAAAATAAAGTCTTGCCGATTACTTTTAAAATAGTAACCGACAAATATGCTGAAAATAAAAATATTGCCGATTACTTTTGAAATAGTAACCGACGAATATGCTGAGAAAAAAAATCTTGCCGATTACTTTTGAAATAGTAACCGACGAATGTGCTGAAAATAAAAATCTTGCCGATTACTTTTGAAATAGTAACCGACGGATATGCTGAAAATAAAAATCTTGCCGATTACTTTTGAAATAGTAACCGACGAATGTGTTGAAAATAAAGTCTTGCCGATTACTTTTAAAATAGTAACCGACAAAATGCTGAAAATAAAAATCTTCCCGATTACTTTTGAAATAGTAAACGACGAATATGCTGAAAATAAAAATCTTGCCGATTACTTTTGAAATAGTAACCGACGAATATGCTGAAAATAAAAATCTTGCCGATTACTTTTGAAATAGTAACCGACGAATATGCTGAAAATAAAAATCTTGCCGATTACTTTTGAAATAGTAACCGACGAATATGCAGGAAAAAAAAATCATGCCGATTACTTTTGAAATAGTAACCGACGAATGTGCTGAAAATAAAATCTTACCGATTACTTTTAAAAAAGTAACCAATGAATGTGCTGAAAATAAAGTCTTGCCGATTACTTTTGAAATAGTAACCGACAAATATGTTGAAAATAAAAATCTTGTCGATTACTTTTAAAACAGTAACCGACAAATATGCTGAAAATAAAAATCTTGCCGATTACTTTTGGAATAGTCACTGACCAATAAGCTGAAAATAAAAATCTTGCCGATTACTTTTGAAATAGTAACCGACGAATGTGCTGAAAATAAATCATGCTGATTACTTTTGAAATAGTAAGCGATGAATATGTTGGAAATAAAAATCTTACCGATTACTTTTAAAAAAGTAACCAATGAATGTGCTGAAAATAAAGTCTTGCCGATTACTTTTGAAATAGTAACCGACGAATATGTTGAAAATAAAAACCGTGTCGATTACTTTTAAAATAGTAACCGACAAATATGTTGAAAATAAAAATCTTGCCGATTACTTTTGAAATAGTAACCGACGAATGTGCTGAAAATAAATCATGCCGATTACTTTCGAAATAGTAAGCGACGAATGTGCTGAAAATAAATCATGCTGATTACTTTTGAAATAGTAAGCGATGAATATGTTGGAAATAAAAATCTTACCGATTACTTTTAAAAAAGTAACCAATGAATGTGCTGAAAATAAAGTCTTGCCGATTACTTTTGAAATAGTAACCGACAAATATGTTGAAAATAAAAATCTTGTCGATTACTTTTAAAATAGTAACCGACAAATATGTTGAAAATAAAAATCTTGCCGATTACTTTTGAAATAGTAACTGACGAATGTGCTGAAAATAAATCATGCCGATTACTTTCGAAATAGTAAGCGACGAATATGTAGAAAATAAAAATCTTACCGATTACTTTTAAAATAGTAACCAACGAATATGCTGAAAATAAAGTCTTGCCGATTACTTTTGAAATAGTAACCGACGAATATGTTGAAAATAAAAATCTTGTCGATTACTTTTAAAACAGTAACCGACAAATATGCTGAAAATAAAAATCTTGCCGATTACTTTTGAAATAGTAACCGACGATTGTGCAGAAAATAGATCATGCCGATTACTTTTGAAATAGTAACCGACGAATGTGTTAAAAATAAATCATGCCGATTATTTTTGAAATAGTAACCGACGAATGTGCTGAAAATAAATCATGCCGATTACTATTGAAATAGTAATCGACAAATGTGCTGAAAATAAAAGTCTTGCCCATTACTTTTGAAATAGTAACCGACGAATATGTGCTGAAAATAAATCTTGCCGATTACTTTTGAAATAGTAACCGACGAATGTGCTGAAAATAAATCATGCCGATTACTTTTGAAATAGTAAGCGACTAATATGTTGAAAATAAAAATCTTCTCGATTACTTTTAAAATAGTAACCGACAAATATGCTAAAACTAAAAATCTTGCCGATTACTTTTGAAATAGGAACCGACGAATGTGCTGAAAATAAATCATGCTGATTACTTTTGAAATAGTAAGCGATGAATATGTTGGAAATAAAAATCTTACCGATTACTTTTAAAAAAGTAACCAATGAATGTGCTGAAAATAAAGTCTTGCCGATTACTTTTGAAATAGTAACCGACGAATATGTTGAAAATAAAAATCTTGTCGATTACTTTTGAAATAGGAACCGACGAATATGTTGAAAATAAAAATCTTGTCGATTACTTTTAAAATAATAACCGACAAATATGCTAAAAATAAAAATCTTGCCGATTACTTTTGAAATAGTAACCGACGAATGTGCAGAAAATAGATCATGCCGATTACTTTTGAAATAGTAACCGACGAATGTGTTGAAAATAAATCATGCCGATTATTTTTGAAATAGTAACCGACGAATGTGCTGAAAATAAATCAGGCCGATTACTATTGAAATAGTAACCGACAAATGTTCTGAAAATAAAAGACTTGCCCATTACTTTTGAAATAGTAACCGACGAATATGTGCTGAAAATAAATCATGCCGATTGCTTTTGAAATAGTAACCGACGAATGTGTTGAAAATAAATCATGCCGATTACTTTTGAAATAGTAAGCGACGAATATGTTGAAAATAAAAATCTTCTCGATTACTTTTAAAATAGTAACCGACAAATATGCTAAAACTAGAAATCTTGCCGATTACTTTTGAAATAGGAACCGACGAATATGTTGAAAATAAAAATCTTGCCGATTACTTTTAAAATAGTAACCGACAAATATGCTAAAAATAAAAATCTTGCCGATTACTTTTGAAAAAGTAACCGACAAATATGCTGAAAATAAAAATCTTGCCGATTACTTTTGAAATAGTCACCGACCAATAAGCTGAAAATAAAAATCTTGCCGATTACTTTTGAAATAGTAACCGACGAATGTGCTGAAAATAAATCATGCTGATTACTTTTGAAATAGTAAGCGATGAATATGTTGGAAATAAAAATCTTACCGATTACTTTTAAAAAAGTAACCAATGAATGTGCTGAAAATAAAGTCTTGCCGATTACTTTTGAAATAGTAACCGACGAATATGTTGAAAATAAAAATCTTGTCGATTACTTTTAAAATAGTAACCGACAAATATGTTGAAAATAAAAATCTTGCCGATTACTTTTGAAATAGTAACCGACGAATGTGCTGAAAATAAATCATGCCGATTACTTTCGAAATAGTAAGCGACGAATGTGCTGAAAATAAATCATGCTGATTACTTTTGAAATAGTAAGCGATGAATATGTTGGAAATAAAAATCTTACCGATTACTTTTAAAAAAGTAACCAATGAATGTGCTGAAAATAAAGTCTTGCCGATTACTTTTGAAATAGTAACCGACAAATATGTTGAAAATAAAAATCTTGTCGATTACTTTTAAAACAGTAACCGACAAATATGCTGAAAATAAAAATCTTGCCGATTACTTTTGGAATAGTCACTGACCAATAAGCTGAAAATAAAAATCTTGCCGATTACTTTTGAAATAGTAACCGACGAATGTGCTGAAAATAAATCATGCTGATTACTTTTGAAATAGTAAGCGATGAATATGTTGGAAATAAAAATCTTACCGATTACTTTTAAAAAAGTAACCAATGAATGTGCTGAAAATAAAGTCTTGCCGATTACTTTTGAAATAGTAACCGACGAATATGTTGAAAATAAAAATCGTGTCGATTACTTTTAAAATAGTAACCGACAAATATGTTGAAAATAAAAATCTTGCCGATTACTTTTGAAATAGTAACCGACGAATGTGCTGAAAATAAATCATGCCGATTACTTTCGAAATAGTAAGCGACGAATGTGCTGAAAATAAATCATGCTGATTACTTTTGAAATAGTAAGCGATGAATATGTTGGAAATAAAAATCTTACCGATTACTTTTAAAAAAGTAACCAATGAATGTGCTGAAAATAAAGTCTTGCCGATTACTTTTGAAATAGTAACCGACGAATATGTTGAAAATAAAAATCTTGTCGATTACTTTTAAAATAGTAACCGACAAATATGTTGAAAATAAAAATCTTGCCGATTACTTTTGAAATAGTAACTGACGAATGTGCTGAAAATAAATCATGCCGATTACTTTCGAAATAGTAAGCGACGAATATGTAGAAAATAAAAATCTTACCGATTACTTTTAAAATAGTAACCAACGAATATGCTGAAAAAAAGTCTTGCCGATTACTTTTGAAATAGTAACCGACGAATATGTTGAAAATAAAAATCTTGTCGATTACTTTTAAAACAGTAACCGACAAATATGCTGAAAATAAAAATCTTGCCGATTACTTTTGAAATAGTAACCGACGATTGTGCAGAAAATAGATCATGCCGATTACTTTTGAAATAGTAACCGACGAATGTGTTGAAAATAAATCATGCCGATTATTTTTGAAATAGTAACCGACGAATGTGCTGAAAATAAATCATGCCGATTACTATTGAAATAGTAATCGACAAATGTGCTGAAAATAAAAGTCTTGCCCATTACTTTTGAAATAGTAACCGACGAATATGTGCTGAAAATAAATCTTGCCGATTACTTTTGAAATAGTAACCGACGAATGTGCTGAAAATAAATCATGTCGATTACTTTTGAAATAGTAAGCGACTAATATGTTGAAAATAAAAATCTTCTCGATTACTTTTAAAATAGTAACCGACAAATATGCTAAAACTAAAAATCTTGCCGATTACTTTTGAAATAGGAACCGACGAATGTGCTGAAAATAAATCATGCTGATTACTTTTGAAATAGTAAGCGATGAATATGTTGGAAATAAAAATCTTACCGATTACTTTTAAAAAAGTAACCAATGAATGTGCTGAAAATAAAGTCTTGCCGATTACTTTTGAAATAGTAACCGACGAATATGTTGAAAATAAAAATCTTGTCGATTACTTTTAAAATAGTAACCGACAAATATGTTGAAAATAAAAATCTTGCCGATTACTTTTGAAATAGTAACCGACGAATGTGCTGAAAATAAATCATGCCGATTACTTTCGAAATAGTAAGCGACGAATGTGCTGAAAATAAATCATGCTGATTACTTTTGAAATAGTAAGCGATGAATATGTTGGAAATAAAAATCTTATCGATTACTTTTAAAAAAGTAACCAATGAATGTGCTGAAAATAAAGTCTTGCCGATTACTTTTGAAATAGTAACCGACAAATATGTTGAAAATAAAAATCTTGTCGATTACTTTTAAAATAGTAACCGACAAATATGTTGAAAATAAAAATCTTGCCGATTACTTTTGAAATAGTAACTGACGAATGTGCTGAAAATAAATCATGCCGATTACTTTCGAAATAGTAAGCGACGAATATGTAGAAAATAAAAATCTTACCGATTACTTTTAAAATAGTAACCAACGAATATGCTGAAAATAAAGTCTTGCCGATTACTTTTGAAATAGTAACCGACGAATATGTTGAAAATAAAAATCTTGTCGATTACTTTTAAAACAGTAACCGACAAATATGCTGAAAATAAAAATCTTGCCGATTACTTTTGAAATAGTAACCGACGATTGTGCAGAAAATAGATCATGCCGATTACTTTTGAAATAGTAACCGACGAATGTGTTGAAAATAAATCATGCCGATTATTTTTGAAATAGTAACCGACGAATGTGCTGAAAATAAATCATGCCGATTACTATTGAAATAGTAATCGACAAATGTGCTGAAAATAAAAGTCTTGCCCATTACTTTTGAAATAGTAACCGACGAATATGTGCTGAAAATAAATCTTGCCGATTACTTTTGAAATAGTAACCGACGAATGTGCTGAAAATAAATCATGTCGATTACTTTTGAAATAGTAAGCGACTAATATGTTGAAAATAAAAATCTTCTCGATTACTTTTAAAATAGTAACCGACAAATATGCTAAAACTAAAAATCTTGCCGATTACTTTTGAAATAGGAACCGACGAATGTGCTGAAAATAAATCATGCTGATTACTTTTGAAATAGTAAGCGATGAATATGTTGGAAATAAAAATCTTACCGATTACTTTTAAAAAAGTAACCAATGAATGTGCTGAAAATAAAGTCTTGCCGATTACTTTTGAAATAGTAACCGACGAATATGTTGAAAATAAAAATCTTGTCGATTACTTTTAAAATAGTAACCGACAAATATGTTGAAAATAAAAATCTTGCCGATTACTTTTGAAATAGTAACCGACGAATGTGCTGAAAATAAATCATGCCGATTACTTTCGAAATAGTAAGCGACGAATGTGCTGAAAATAAATCATGCTGATTACTTTTGAAATAGTAAGCGATGAATATGTTGGAAATAAAAATCTTACCGATTACTTTTAAAAAAGTAACCAATGAATGTGCTGAAAATAAAGTCTTGCCGATTACTTTTGAAATAGTAACCGACGAATATGTTGAAAATAAAAATCTTGCCGATTACTTTTAAAATAGTAACCGACAAATATGCTAAAAATAAAAATCTTGCCGATTACTTTTGAAAAAGTAACCGACAAATATGCTGAAAATAAAAATCTTGCCGATTACTTTTGAAATAGTCACCGACCAATAAGCTGAAAATAAAAATCTTGCCGATTACTTTTGAAATAATAACCGACGAATGTGCTGAAAATAAATCATGCTGATTACTTTTGAAATAGTAAGCGATGAATATGTTGGAAATAAAAATCTTACCAATTACTTTTAAAAAAGTAACCAATGAATGTGCTGAAAATAAAGTCTTGCCGATTACTTTTGAAATAGTAACCGACGAATATGTTGAAAATAAAAATCTTGTCGATTACTTTTAAAATAGTAACTGACAAATATGTTGAAAATAAAAATCTTGCCGATTACTTTTGAAATAGTAACCGACGAATGTGCTGAAAATAAATCATGCCGATTACTTTTGAAATAGTAAGCGACTAATATGTTGAAAATAAAAATCTTCTCGATTACTTTTAAAATAGTAACCGACAAATATGCTAAAACTAAAAATCTTGCCGATTACTTTTGAAATAGGAACCGACGAATGTGCTGAAAATAAATCATGCTGATTACTTTTGAAATAGTAAGCGATGAATATGTTGGAAATAAAAATCTTACCGATTACTTTTAAAAAAGTAACCAATGAATGTGCTGAAAATAAAGTCTTGCCGATTACTTTTGAAATAGTAACCGACGAATATGTTGAAAATAAAAATCTTGTCGATTACTTTTGAAATAGGAACCGACGAATATGTTGAAAATAAAAATCTTGTCGATTACTTTTAAAATAATAACCGACAAATATGCTAAAAATAAAAATCTTGCCGATTACTTTTGAAATAGTAACCGACGAATGTGCAGAAAATAGATCATGCCGATTACTTTTGAAATAGTAACCGACGAATGTGTTGAAAATAAATCATGCCGATTATTTTTGAAATAGTAACCGACGAATGTGCTGAAAATAAATCAGGCCGATTACTATTGAAATAGTAACCGACAAATGTTCTGAAAATAAAAGACTTGCCCATTACTTTTGAAATAGTAACCGACGAATATGTGCTGAAAATAAATCATGCCGATTGCTTTTGAAATAGTAACCGACGAATGTGTTGAAAATAAATCATGCCGATTACTTTTGAAATAGTAAGCGACGAATATGTTGAAAATAAAAATCTTCTCGATTACTTTTAAAATAGTAACCGACAAATATGCTAAAACTAGAAATCTTGCCGATTACTTTTGAAATAGGAACCGACGAATATGTTGAAAATAAAAATCTTGCCGATTACTTTTAAAATAGTAACCGACAAATATGCTAAAAATAAAAATCTTGCCGATTACTTTTGAAAAAGTAACCGACAAATATGCTGAAAATAAAAATCTTGCCGATTACTTTTGAAATAGTCACCGACCAATAAGCTGAAAATAAAAATCTTGCCGATTACTTTTGAAATAGTAACCGACGAATGTGCTGAAAATAAATCATGCTGATTACTTTTGAAATAGTAAGCGATGAATATGTTGGAAATAAAAATCTTACCGATTACTTTTAAAAAAGTAACCAATGAATGTGCTGAAAATAAAGTCTTGCCGATTACTTTTGAAATAGTAACCGACGAATATGTTGAAAATAAAAGTCTTGTCGATTACTTTTAAAATAGTAACCGACAAATATGTTGAAAATAAAAATCTTGCCGATTACTTTTGAAATAGTAACCGACGAATGTGCTGAAAATAAATCATGCCGATTACTTTCGAAATAGTAAGCGACGAATGTGCTGAAAATAAATCATGCTGATTACTTTTGAAATAGTAAGCGATGAATATGTTGGAAATAAAAATCTTACCGATTACTTTTAAAAAAGTAACCAATGAATGTGCTGAAAATAAAGTCTTGCCGATTACTTTTGAAATAGTAACCGACAAATATGTTGAAAATAAAAATCTTGTCGATTACTTTTAAAACAGTAACCGACAAATATGCTGAAAATAAAAATCTTGCCGATTACTTTTGGAATAGTCACTGACCAATAAGCTGAAAATAAAAATCTTGCCGATTACTTTTGAAATAGTAACCGACGAATGTGCTGAAAATAAATCATGCTGATTACTTTTGAAATAGTAAGCGATGAATATGTTGGAAATAAAAATCTTACCGATTACTTTTAAAAAAGTAACCAATGAATGTGCTGAAAATAAAGTCTTGCCGATTACTTTTGAAATAGTAACCGACGAATATGTTGAAAATAAAAATCGTGTCGATTACTTTTAAAATAGTAACCGACAAATATGTTGAAAATAAAAATCTTGCCGATTACTTTTGAAATAGTAACCGACGAATGTGCTGAAAATAAATCATGCCGATTACTTTCGAAATAGTAAGCGACGAATGTGCTGAAAATAAATCATGCTGATTACTTTTGAAATAGTAAGCGATGAATATGTTGGAAATAAAAATCTTACCGATTACTTTTAAAAAAGTAACCAATGAATGTGCTGAAAATAAAGTCTTGCCGATTACTTTTGAAATAGTAACCGACGAATATGTTGAAAATAAAAATCTTGTCGATTACTTTTAAAATAGTAACCGACAAATATGTTGAAAATAAAAATCTTGCCGATTACTTTTGAAATAGTAACTGACGAATGTGCTGAAAATAAATCATGCCGATTACTTTCGAAATAGTAAGCGACGAATATGTAGAAAATAAAAATCTTACCGATTACTTTTAAAATAGTAACCAACGAATATGCTGAAAAAAAGTCTTGCCGATTACTTTTGAAATAGTAACCGACGAATATGTTGAAAATAAAAATCTTGTCGATTACTTTTAAAACAGTAACCGACAAATATGCTGAAAATAAAAATCTTGCCGATTACTTTTGAAATAGTAACCGACGATTGTGCAGAAAATAGATCATGCCGATTACTTTTGAAATAGTAACCGACGAATGTGTTGAAAATAAATCATGCCGATTATTTTTGAAATAGTAACCGACGAATGTGCTGAAAATAAATCATGCCGATTACTATTGAAATAGTAATCGACAAATGTGCTGAAAATAAAAGTCTTGCCCATTACTTTTGAAATAGTAACCGACGAATATGTGCTGAAAATAAATCTTGCCGATTACTTTTGAAATAGTAACCGACGAATGTGCTGAAAATAAATCATGTCGATTACTTTTGAAATAGTAAGCGACTAATATGTTGAAAATAAAAATCTTCTCGATTACTTTTAAAATAGTAACCGACAAATATGCTAAAACTAAAAATCTTGCCGATTACTTTTGAAATAGGAACCGACGAATGTGCTGAAAATAAATCATGCTGATTACTTTTGAAATAGTAAGCGATGAATATGTTGGAAATAAAAATCTTACCGATTACTTTTAAAAAAGTAACCAATGAATGTGCTGAAAATAAAGTCTTGCCGATTACTTTTGAAATAGTAACCGACGAATATGTTGAAAATAAAAATCTTGTCGATTACTTTTAAAATAGTAACCGACAAATATGTTGAAAATAAAAATCTTGCCGATTACTTTTGAAATAGTAACCGACGAATGTGCTGAAAATAAATCATGCCGATTACTTTCGAAATAGTAAGCGACGAATGTGCTGAAAATAAATCATGCTGATTACTTTTGAAATAGTAAGCGATGAATATGTTGGAAATAAAAATCTTATCGATTACTTTTAAAAAAGTAACCAATGAATGTGCTGAAAATAAAGTCTTGCCGATTACTTTTGAAATAGTAACCGACAAATATGTTGAAAATAAAAATCTTGTCGATTACTTTTAAAATAGTAACCGACAAATATGTTGAAAATAAAAATCTTGCCGATTACTTTTGAAATAGTAACTGACGAATGTGCTGAAAATAAATCATGCCGATTACTTTCGAAATAGTAAGCGACGAATATGTAGAAAATAAAAATCTTACCGATTACTTTTAAAATAGTAACCAACGAATATGCTGAAAATAAAGTCTTGCCGATTACTTTTGAAATAGTAACCGACGAATATGTTGAAAATAAAAATCTTGTCGATTACTTTTAAAACAGTAACCGACAAATATGCTGAAAATAAAAATCTTGCCGATTACTTTTGAAATAGTAACCGACGATTGTGCAGAAAATAGATCATGCCGATTACTTTTGAAATAGTAACCGACGAATGTGTTGAAAATAAATCATGCCGATTATTTTTGAAATAGTAACCGACGAATGTGCTGAAAATAAATCATGCCGATTACTATTGAAATAGTAATCGACAAATGTGCTGAAAATAAAAGTCTTGCCCATTACTTTTGAAATAGTAACCGACGAATATGTGCTGAAAATAAATCTTGCCGATTACTTTTGAAATAGTAACCGACGAATGTGCTGAAAATAAATCATGTCGATTACTTTTGAAATAGTAAGCGACTAATATGTTGAAAATAAAAATCTTCTCGATTACTTTTAAAATAGTAACCGACAAATATGCTAAAACTAAAAATCTTGCCGATTACTTTTGAAATAGGAACCGACGAATGTGCTGAAAATAAATCATGCTGATTACTTTTGAAATAGTAAGCGATGAATATGTTGGAAATAAAAATCTTACCGATTACTTTTAAAAAAGTAACCAATGAATGTGCTGAAAATAAAGTCTTGCCGATTACTTTTGAAATAGTAACCGACGAATATGTTGAAAATAAAAATCTTGTCGATTACTTTTAAAATAGTAACCGACAAATATGTTGAAAATAAAAATCTTGCCGATTACTTTTGAAATAGTAACCGACGAATGTGCTGAAAATAAATCATGCCGATTACTTTCGAAATAGTAAGCGACGAATGTGCTGAAAATAAATCATGCTGATTACTTTTGAAATAGTAAGCGATGAATATGTTGGAAATAAAAATCTTACCGATTACTTTTAAAAAAGTAACCAATGAATGTGCTGAAAATAAAGTCTTGCCGATTACTTTTGAAATAGTAACCGACGAATATGTTGAAAATAAAAATCTTGCCGATTACTTTTAAAATAGTAACCGACAAATATGCTAAAAATAAAAATCTTGCCGATTACTTTTGAAAAAGTAACCGACAAATATGCTGAAAATAAAAATCTTGCCGATTACTTTTGAAATAGTCACCGACCAATAAGCTGAAAATAAAAATCTTGCCGATTACTTTTGAAATAATAACCGACGAATGTGCTGAAAATAAATCATGCTTATTACTTTTGAAATAGTAAGCGATGAATATGTTGGAAATAAAAATCTTACCAATTACTTTTAAAAAAGTAACCAATGAATGTGCTGAAAATAAAGTCTTGCCGATTACTTTTGAAATAGTAACCGACGAATATGTTGAAAATAAAAATCTTGTCGATTACTTTTAAAATAGTAACTGACAAATATGTTGAAAATAAAAATCTTGCCGATTACTTTTGAAATAGTAACCGACGAATGTGCTGAAAATAAATCATGTCGATTACTTTTGAAATAGTAAGCGACTAATATGTTGAAAATAAAAATCTTCTCGATTACTTTTAAAATAGTAACCGACAAATATGCTAAAACTAAAAATCTTGCCGATTACTTTTGAAATAGGAACCGACGAATGTGCTGAAAATAAATCATGCTGATTACTTTTGAAATAGTAAGCGATGAATATGTTGGAAATAAAAATCTTACCGATTACTTTTAAAAAAGTAACCAATGAATGTGCTGAAAATAAAGTCTTGCCGATTACTTTTGAAATAGTAACCGACGAATATGTTGAAAATAAAAATCTTGTCGATTACTTTTAAAATAGTAACCGACAAATATGTTGAAAATAAAAATCTTGCCGATTACTTTTGAAATAGTAACCGACGAATGTGCTGAAAATAAATCATGCCGATTACTTTCGAAATAGTAAGCGACGAATGTGCTGAAAATAAATCATGCTGATTACTTTTGAAATAGTAAGCGATGAATATGTTGGAAATAAAAATCTTATCGATTACTTTTAAAAAAGTAACCAATGAATGTGCTGAAAATAAAGTCTTGCCGATTACTTTTGAAATAGTAACCGACAAATATGTTGAAAATAAAAATCTTGTCGATTACTTTTAAAATAGTAACCGACAAATATGTTGAAAATAAAAATCTTGCCGATTACTTTTGAAATAGTAACTGACGAATGTGCTGAAAATAAATCATGCCGATTACTTTCGAAATAGTAAGCGACGAATATGTAGAAAATAAAAATCTTACCGATTACTTTTAAAATAGTAACCAACGAATATGCTGAAAATAAAGTCTTGCCGATTACTTTTGAAATAGTAACCGACGAATATGTTGAAAATAAAAATCTTGTCGATTACTTTTAAAACAGTAACCGACAAATATGCTGAAAATAAAAATCTTGCCGATTACTTTTGAAATAGTAACCGACGATTGTGCAGAAAATAGATCATGCCGATTACTTTTGAAATAGTAACCGACGAATGTGTTGAAAATAAATCATGCCGATTATTTTTGAAATAGTAACCGACGAATGTGCTGAAAATAAATCATGCCGATTACTATTGAAATAGTAATCGACAAATGTGCTGAAAATAAAAGTCTTGCCCATTACTTTTGAAATAGTAACCGACGAATATGTGCTGAAAATAAATCTTGCCGATTACTTTTGAAATAGTAACCGACGAATGTGCTGAAAATAAATCATGTCGATTACTTTTGAAATAGTAAGCGACTAATATGTTGAAAATAAAAATCTTCTCGATTACTTTTAAAATAGTAACCGACAAATATGCTAAAACTAAAAATCTTGCCGATTACTTTTGAAATAGGAACCGACGAATGTGCTGAAAATAAATCATGCTGATTACTTTTGAAATAGTAAGCGATGAATATGTTGGAAATAAAAATCTTACCGATTACTTTTAAAAAAGTAACCAATGAATGTGCTGAAAATAAAGTCTTGCCGATTACTTTTGAAATAGTAACCGACGAATATGTTGAAAATAAAAATCTTGTCGATTACTTTTAAAATAGTAACCGACAAATATGTTGAAAATAAAAATCTTGCCGATTACTTTTGAAATAGTAACCGACGAATGTGCTGAAAATAAATCATGCCGATTACTTTCGAAATAGTAAGCGACGAATGTGCTGAAAATAAATCATGCTGATTACTTTTGAAATAGTAAGCGATGAATATGTTGGAAATAAAAATCTTACCGATTACTTTTAAAAAAGTAACCAATGAATGTGCTGAAAATAAAGTCTTGCCGATTACTTTTGAAATAGTAACCGACGAATATGTTGAAAATAAAAATCTTGCCGATTACTTTTAAAATAGTAACCGACAAATATGCTAAAAATAAAAATCTTGCCGATTACTTTTGAAAAAGTAACCGACAAATATGCTGAAAATAAAAATCTTGCCGATTACTTTTGAAATAGTCACCGACCAATAAGCTGAAAATAAAAATCTTGCCGATTACTTTTGAAATAATAACCGACGAATGTGCTGAAAATAAATCATGCTTATTACTTTTGAAATAGTAAGCGATGAATATGTTGGAAATAAAAATCTTACCAATTACTTTTAAAAAAGTAACCAATGAATGTGCTGAAAATAAAGTCTTGCCGATTACTTTTGAAATAGTAACCGACGAATATGTTGAAAATAAAAATCTTGTCGATTACTTTTAAAATAGTAACTGACAAATATGTTGAAAATAAAAATCTTGCCGATTACTTTTGAAATAGTAACCGACGAATGTGCTGAAAATAAATCATGCCGATTACTTTCGAAATAGTAAGCGAAGAATATGTTGAAAATAAAAATCTTACCGATTACTTTTAAAATAGTAACCAACGAATATGCTGAAAATAAAGTCTTGCCGATTACTTTTGAAATAGTAACCGACGAATATGTTGAAAATAAAAATCTTGTCGATTACTTTTAAAATAGTAACCGACAAATATGCTGAAAATAAAAATCTTGCCGGTTACTTTTGAAATAGTAACCGACGATTGTGCAGAAAATAGATCATGCCGATTACTTTTGAAATAGTAACTGACGAATGTGTTGAAAATAAATCATGCCGATTATTTTTGAAATAGTAACCGACGAATGTGCTGAAAATGAATCATGCCGATTACTATTGAAATAGTAACCGACAAATGTGCTGAAAATAAAAGTCTTGCCCATTACTTTTGAAATAGTAACCGACGAATATGTGCTGAAAATAAATCTTGCCGATTACTTTTGAAATAGTAACCGACGAATGTGCTGAAAATAAATCATGCCGATTACTTTTGAAATAGTAAGCGACGAATATGTTGAAAATAAAAATCTTCTCGATTACTTTTAAAATAGTAACCGACAAATATGCTAAAACTAAAAATCTTGCCGATTACTTTTAAAATAGTAACCGACAAATATGCTAAAAATAAAAATCTTGCCGATTACTTTTGAAAAAGTAACCGACAAATATGCTGAAAATAAAAATCTTGCCGATTACTTTTGAAATAGTCACCGACCAATAAGCTGAAAATAAAAATCTTGCCGATTAGTTTTGAAATAGTAACCGACGAATGTGCTGAAAATAAATCATGCTGATTACTTTTGAAATAGTAAGCGATGAATATGTTGGAAATAAAAATCTTACCAATTACTTTTAAAAAAGTAACCAATGAATGTGCTGAAAATAAAGTCTTGCCGATTACTTTTGAAATAGTAACCGACGAATATGTTGAAAATAAAAATCTTGTCGATTACTTTTAAAATAGTAACCGACGAATATGCTGAAAATAAAGTCTTGCCGATTACTTTTGAAATAGTAACCGACGAATATGTTGAAAATAAAAATCTTGTCGATTACTTTTAAAATAGTAACCGACAAATATGCTGAAAATAAAAATCTTGCCGATTACTTTTGAAATAGTAACCGACGATTGTGCAGAAAATAGATCATGCCGATTACTTTTGAAATAGTAACCTACGAATGTGTTGAAAATAAATCATGCCGATTATTTTTGAAATAGTAACCGACGAATGTGCTGAAAATAAATCATGCCGATTACTATTGAAATAGTAACCGACAAATGTGCTGAAAGTAAAAGTCTTGCCCATTACTTTTGAAATAGTAACCGACGAATATGTGCTGAAAATAAATCTTGCCGATTACTTTTGAAATAGTAAGCGACGAATATGTTGAAAATAAAAATCTTCTCGATTACTTTTAAAATAGTAACCGACAAATATGCTAAAACTAAAAATCTTGCCGATTACTTTTGAAATAGGAACCGACGAATATGTTGAAAATAAAAATCTTGCCGATTACTTTTAAAATAGTAACCGAAAAATATGCTAAAAATAAAAATCTTGCCGATTACTTTTGAAAAAGTAACCGACAAATATGCTGAAAATAAAAATCTTGCCGATTACTTTTGAAATAGTAAGCGACGTATATGTTGAAAATAAAAATCTTCTCGATTACTTTTAAAATAGTAACCGACAAATATGCTAAAACTAAAAATCTTGCCGATTACTTTTGAAATAGGAACCGACAAATATGTTGAAAATAAAAATCTTGTCAATTACTTTTAAAATAATAACCGACAAATATGCTAAAAATAAAAATCTTGCCGATTACTTTTGAAATAGTAACCGACGAATGTGCAGAAAATAGATCATGCCGATTACTTTTGAAATAGTAACCGACGAATGTGTTGAAAATAAATCATGCCGATTATTTTTGAAATAGTAACCGACGAATGTGCTGATAATAAATCTTGCCGATTACTTTTGAAATAGTAACCGACGAATGTGCTGAAAATAAATCATGCCGATTACTTTTGAAATAGTAAGCGACGAATATGTTGAAAATAAAAATCTTCTCGATTACTTTTAAAATAGTAACCGACAAATATGCAAAAACTAAAAATCTTGCCGATTACTTTTGAAATAGGAACCGACAAATATGCTTAAAATAAAAATCTTGCCGATTACTTTTGAAATAGTCACCGACCAATATGCTGAAAATAAAAATCTTGCCGATTACTTTTGAAATAGTAACCGACGAATGTGCTGAAAATAAATCATGCTGATTACTTTTGAAATAGTAAGCAATGAATATGTTGGAAATAAAAATCTTACCGATTACTTTTAAAATAGTAACCAACGAATATGCTGAAAATAAAGTCTTGCCGATTACTTTTGAAATAGTAACCGACGAATATGTTGAAAATAAAAATCTTGTCGATTACTTTTAAAATAGTAACCGACAAATATGCTGAAAATAAAAATCTTGCCGGTTACTTTTGAAATAGTAACCGACGATTGTGCAGAAAATAGATCATGCCGATTACTTTTGAAATAGTAACTGACGAATGTGTTGAAAATAAATCATGCCGATTATTTTTGAAATAGTAACCGACGAATGTGCTGAAAATGAATCATGCCGATTACTATTGAAATAGTAACCGACAAATGTGCTGAAAATAAAAGTCTTGCCCATTACTTTTGAAATAGTAACCGACGAATATGTGCTGAAAATAAATCTTGCCGATTACTTTTGAAATAGTAACCGACGAATGTGCTGAAAATAAATCATGCCGATTACTTTTGAAATAGTAAGCTACGAATATGTTGAAAATAAAAATCTTCTCGATTACTTTTAAAATAGTAACCGACAAATATGCTAAAACTAAAAATCTTGCCGATTACTTTTAAAATAGTAACCGACAAATATGCTAAAAATAAAAATCTTGCCGATTACTTTTGAAAAAGTAACCGACAAATATGCTGAAAATAAAAATCTTGCCGATTACTTTTGAAATAGTCACCGACCAATAAGCTGAAAATAAAAATCTTGCCGATTAGTTTTGAAATAGTAACCGACGAATGTGCTGAAAATAAATCATGCTGATTACTTTTGAAATAGTAAGCGATGAATATGTTGGAAATAAAAATCTTACCAATTACTTTTAAAAAAGTAACCAATGAATGTGCTGAAAATAAAGTCTTGCCGATTACTTTTGAAATAGTAACCGACGAATATGTTGAAAATAAAAATCTTGTCGATTACTTTTAAAATAGTAACCGACGAATATGCTGAAAATAAAGTCTTGCCGATTACTTTTGAAATAGTAACCGACGAATATGTTGAAAATAAAAATCTTGTCGATTACTTTTAAAATAGTAACCGACAAATATGCTGAAAATAAAAATCTTGCCGATTACTTTTGAAATAGTAACCGACGATTGTGCAGAAAATAGATCATGCCGATTACTTTTGAAATAGTAACCTACGAATGTGTTGAAAATAAATCATGCCGATTATTTTTGAAATAGTAACCGACGAATGTGCTGAAAATAAATCATGCCGATTACTATTGAAATAGTAACCGACAAATGTGCTGAAAGTAAAAGTCTTGCCCATTACTTTTGAAATAGTAACCGACGAATATGTGCTGAAAATAAATCTTGCCGATTACTTTTGAAATAGTAAGCGACGAATATGTTGAAAATAAAAATCTTCTCGATTACTTTTAAAATAGTAACCGACAAATATGCTAAAACTAAAAATCTTGCCGATTACTTTTGAAATAGGAACCGACGAATATGTTGAAAATAAAAATCTTGCCGATTACTTTTAAAATAGTAACCGAAAAATATGCTAAAAATAAAAATCTTGCCGATTACTTTTGAAAAAGTAACCGACAAATATGCTGAAAATAAAAATCTTGCCGATTACTTTTGAAATAGTAAGCGACGTATATGTTGAAAATAAAAATCTTCTCGATTACTTTTAAAATAGTAACCGACAAATATGCTAAAACTAAAAATCTTGCCGATTACTTTTGAAATAGGAACCGACAAATATGTTGAAAATAAAAATCTTGTCAATTACTTTTAAAATAATAACCGACAAATATGCTAAAAATAAAAATCTTGCCGATTACTTTTGAAATAGTAACCGACGAATGTGCAGAAAATAGATCATGCCGATTACTTTTGAAATAGTAACCGACGAATGTGTTGAAAATAAATCATGCCGATTATTTTTGAAATAGTAACCGACGAATGTGCTGATAATAAATCTTGCCGATTACTTTTGAAATAGTAACCGACGAATGTGCTGAAAATAAATCATGCCGATTACTTTTGAAATAGTAAGCGACGAATATGTTGAAAATAAAAATCTTCTCGATTACTTTTAAAATAGTAACCGACAAATATGCAAAAACTAAAAATCTTGCCGATTACTTTTGAAATAGGAACCGACGAATATGTTGAAAATAAAAATCTTGTCGATTACTTTTAAAATAGTAACCGACAAATATGCTGAAAATAAAAATCTTGCCGGTTACTTTTGAAATAGTAACCGACGATTGTGCAGAAAATAGATCATGCCGATTACTTTTGAAATAGTAACTGACGAATGTGTTGAAAATAAATCATGCCGATTATTTTTGAAATAGTAACCGACGAATGTGCTGAAAATGAATCATGCCGATTACTATTGAAATAGTAACCGACAAATGTGCTGAAAATAAAAGTCTTGCCCATTACTTTTGAAATAGTAACCGACGAATATGTGCTGAAAATAAATCTTGCCGATTACTTTTGAAATAGTAACCGACGAATGTGCTGAAAATAAATCATGCCGATTACTTTTGAAATAGTAAGCGACGAATATGTTGAAAATAAAAATCTTCTCGATTACTTTTAAAATAGTAACCGACAAATATGCAAAAACTAAAAATCTTGCCGATTACTTTTGAAATAGGAACCGACGAATATGTTGAAAATAAAAATCTTGCCGATTACTTTTAAAATAGTAACCGACAAATATGCTAAAAATAAAAATCTTGCCGATTACTTTTGAAAAAGTAACCGACAAATATGCTTAAAATAAAAATCTTGCCGATTACTTTTGAAATAGTCACCGACCAATATGCTGAAAATAAAAATCTTGCCGATTACTTTTGAAATAGTAACCGACGAATGTGCTGAAAATAAATCATGCTGATTACTTTTGAAATAGTAAGCAATGAATATGTTGGAAATAAAAATCTTACCGATTACTTTTAAAATAGTAACCAACGAATATGCTGAAAATAAAGTCTTGCCGATTACTTTTGAAATAGTAACCGACGAATATGTTGAAAATAAAAATCTTGTCGATTACTTTTAAAATAGTAACCGACAAATATGCTGAAAATAAAAATCTTGCCGGTTACTTTTGAAATAGTAACCGACGATTGTGCAGAAAATAGATCATGCCGATTACTTTTGAAATAGTAACTGACGAATGTGTTGAAAATAAATCATGCCGATTATTTTTGAAATAGTAACCGACGAATGTGCTGAAAATGAATCATGCCGATTACTATTGAAATAGTAACCGACAAATGTGCTGAAAATAAAAGTCTTGCCCATTACTTTTGAAATAGTAACCGACGAATATGTGCTGAAAATAAATCTTGCCGATTACTTTTGAAATAGTAACCGACGAATGTGCTGAAAATAAATCATGCCGATTACTTTTGAAATAGTAAGCGACGAATATGTTGAAAATAAAAATCTTCTCGATTACTTTTAAAATAGTAACCGACAAATATGCTAAAACTAAAAATCTTGCCGATTACTTTTAAAATAGTAACCGACAAATATGCTAAAAATAAAAATCTTGCCGATTACTTTTGAAAAAGTAACCGACAAATATGCTGAAAATAAAAATCTTGCCGATTACTTTTGAAATAGTCACCGACCAATAAGCTGAAAATAAAAATCTTGCCGATTAGTTTTGAAATAGTAACCGACGAATGTGCTGAAAATAAATCATGCTGATTACTTTTGAAATAGTAAGCGATGAATATGTTGGAAATAAAAATCTTACCAATTACTTTTAAAAAAGTAACCAATGAATGTGCTGAAAATAAAGTCTTGCCGATTACTTTTGAAATAGTAACCGACGAATATGTTGAAAATAAAAATCTTGTCGATTACTTTTAAAATAGTAACCGACGAATATGCTGAAAATAAAGTCTTGCCGATTACTTTTGAAATAGTAACCGACGAATATGTTGAAAATAAAAATCTTGTCGATTACTTTTAAAATAGTAACCGACAAATATGCTGAAAATAAAAATCTTGCCGATTACTTTTGAAATAGTAACCGACGATTGTGCAGAAAATAGATCATGCCGATTACTTTTGAAATAGTAACCTACGAATGTGTTGAAAATAAATCATGCCGATTATTTTTGAAATAGTAACCGACGAATGTGCTGAAAATAAATCATGCCGATTACTATTGAAATAGTAACCGACAAATGTGCTGAAAGTAAAAGTCTTGCCCATTACTTTTGAAATAGTAACCGACGAATATGTGCTGAAAATAAATCTTGCCGATTACTTTTGAAATAGTAAGCGACGAATATGTTGAAAATAAAAATCTTCTCGATTACTTTTAAAATAGTAACCGACAAATATGCTAAAACTAAAAATCTTGCCGATTACTTTTGAAATAGGAACCGACGAATATGTTGAAAATAAAAATCTTGCCGATTACTTTTAAAATAGTAACCGAAAAATATGCTAAAAATAAAAATCTTGCCGATTACTTTTGAAAAAGTAACCGACAAATATGCTGAAAATAAAAATCTTGCCGATTACTTTTGAAATAGTAAGCGACGTATATGTTGAAAATAAAAATCTTCTCGATTACTTTTAAAATAGTAACCGACAAATATGCTAAAACTAAAAATCTTGCCGATTACTTTTGAAATAGGAACCGACAAATATGTTGAAAATAAAAATCTTGTCAATTACTTTTAAAATAATAACCGACAAATATGCTAAAAATAAAAATCTTGCCGATTACTTTTGAAATAGTAACCGACGAATGTGCAGAAAATAGATCATGCCGATTACTTTTGAAATAGTAACCGACGAATGTGTTGAAAATAAATCATGCCGATTATTTTTGAAATAGTAACCGACGAATGTGCTGATAATAAATCTTGCCGATTACTTTTGAAATAGTAACCGACGAATGTGCTGAAAATAAATCATGCCGATTACTTTTGAAATAGTAAGCGACGAATATGTTGAAAATAAAAATCTTCTCGATTACTTTTAAAATAGTAACCGACAAATATGCAAAAACTAAAAATCTTGCCGATTACTTTTGAAATAGGAACCGACGAATATGTTGAAAATAAAAATCTTGCCGATTACTTTTAAAATAGTAACCGACAAATATGCTAAAAATAAAAATCTTGCCGATTACTTTTGAAAAAGTAACCGACAAATATGCTTAAAATAAAAATCTTGCCGATTACTTTTGAAATAGTCACCGACCAATATGCTGAAAATAAAAATCTTGCCGATTACTTTTGAAATAGTAACCGACGAATGTGCTGAAAATAAATCATGCTGATTACTTTTGAAATAGTAAGCAATGAATATGTTGGAAATAAAAATCTTACCGATTACTTTTAAAAAAGTAACCAATGAATGTGCTGAAAATAAAGTCTTGCCGATTACTTTTGAAATAGTAACCGACGAATATGTTGAAAATAAAAATCTTGTCGATTACTTTTAAAATAGTAACCGACAAATATGTTGAAAATAAAAATCTTGCCGATTACTTTTGAAATAGTAACCGACGAATGTGCTGAAAATAAATCATGCCGATTACTATTGAAATAGTAACCGACAAATGTGCTGAAAATAAAAGTCTTGCCCATTACTTTTGAAATAGTAACCGACGAATATGTGCTGAAAATAAATCTTGCCGATTACTTTTGAAATAGTAACCGACGAATGTGCTGAAAATAAATCATGCCGATTACTTTTGAAATAGTAAGCGACGAATATGTTGAAAATAAAAATCTTCTCGATTACTTTTAAAATAGTAACCGACAAATATGCTAAAACTAAAAATCTTGCCGATTACTTTTAAAATAGTAACCGACAAATATGCTAAAAATAAAAATCTTGCCGATTACTTTTGAAAAAGTAACCGACAAATATGCTGAAAATAAAAATCTTGCCGATTACTTTTGAAATAGTCACCGACCAATAAGCTGAAAATAAAAATCTTGCCGATTACTTTTGAAATAGTAACCGACGAATGTGCTGAAAATAAATCATGCTGATTACTTTTGAAATAGTAAGCGATGAATATGTTGGAAATAAAAATCTTACCAATTACTTTTAAAAAAGTAACCAATGAATGTGCTGAAAATAAAGTCTTGCCGATTACTTTTGAAATAGTAACCGACGAATATGTTGAAAATAAAAATCTTGTCGATTACTTTTAAAATAGTAACCGACGAATATGCTGAAAATAAAGTCTTGCCGATTACTTTTGAAATAGTAACAGACGAATATGTTGAAAATAAAAATCTTGTCGATTACTTTTAAAATAGTAACCGACAAATATGCTGAAAATAAAAATCTTGCCGATTACTTTTGAAATAGTAACCGACGATTGTGCAGAAAATAGATCATGCCGATTACTTTTGAAATAGTAACCGACGAATGTGTTGAAAATAAATCATGCCGATTATTTTTGAAATAGTAACCGACGAATGTGCTGAAAATAAATCATGCCGATTACTATTGAAATAGTAACCGACAAATGTGCTGAAAGTAAAAGTCTTGCCCATTACTTTTGAAATAGTAACCGACGAATATGTGCTGAAAATAAATCTTGCCGATTACTTTTGAAATAGTAAGCGACGAATATGTTGAAAATAAAAATCTTCTCGATTACTTTTAAAATAGTAACCGACAAATATGCTAAAACTAAAAATCTTGCCGATTACTTTTGAAATAGGAACCGACGAATATGTTGAAAATAAAAATCTTGCCGATTACTTTTAAAATAGTAACCGAAAAATATGCTGAAAATAAAAATCTTGCCGATTACTTTTGAAAAAGTAACCGACAAATATGCTGAAAATAAAAATCTTGCCGATTACTTTTAAAATAGTAAGCGACGTATATGTTGAAAATAAAAATCTTCTCGATTACTTTTAAAATAGTAACCGACAAATATGCTAAAACTAAAAATCTTGCCGATTACTTTTGAAATAGGAACCGACAAATATGTTGAAAATAAAAATCTTGTCAATTACTTTTAAAATAATAACCGACAAATATGCTAAAAATAAAAATCTTGCCGATTACTTTTGAAATAGTAACCGACTAATGTGCAGAAAATAGATCATGCCGATTACTTTTGAAATAGTAACCGACGAATGTGTTGAAAATAAATCATGCCGATTATTTTTGAAATAGTAACCGACGAATGTGCTGATAATAAATCTTGCCGATTACTTTTGAAATAGTAACCGACGAATGTGCTGAAAATAAATCATGCCGATTACTTTTGAAATAGTAAGCGACGAATATGTTGAAAATAAAAATCTTCTCGATTACTTTTAAAATAGTAACCGACAAATATGCAAAAACTAAAAATCTTGCCGATTACTTTTGAAATAGGAACCGACGAATATGTTGAAAATAAAAATCTTGCCGATTACTTTCAAAATAGTAACCGACAAATATGCTAAAAATAAAAATCTTGCCGATTACTTTTGAAAAAGTAACCGACAAATATGCTTAAAATAAAAATCTTGCCGATTACTTTTGAAATAGTCACCGACCAATATGCTGAAAATAAAAATCTTGCCGATTACTTTTGAAATAGTAACCGACGAATGTGCTGAAAATAAATCATGCTGATTACTTTTGAAATAGTAAGCGATGAATATGTTGGAAATAAAAATCTTACCGATTACTTTTAAAAAAGTAACCAATGAATGTGCTGAAAATAAAGTCTTGCCGATTACTTTTGAAATAGTAACCGACGAATATGTTGAAAATAAAAATCTTGTCGATTACTTTTAAAATAGTAACCGACAAATATGTTGAAAATAAAAATCTTGCCGATTACTTTTGAAATAGTAACCGACGAATGTGCTGAAAATAAATCATGCC
The DNA here is from genome assembly GCA_958299785.1 of Medicago lupulina. NCBI lineage: Eukaryota > Viridiplantae > Streptophyta > Magnoliopsida > Fabales > Fabaceae > Medicago > Medicago lupulina. Next base: position 47,534,189 of record OY283140.1, read on the forward strand.
GATTACTTTCGAAATAGTAAGCGACGAATATGTTGAAAATAAAAATCTTACCGATTACTTTTAAAATAGTAACCAACGAATATGCTGAAAATAAAGTCTTGCCGATTACTTTTGAAATAGTAACCGACGAATATGTTGAAAATAAAAATCTTGTCGATTACTTTTAAAATAGTAACCGACAAATATGCTGAAAATAAAAATCTTGCCGATTACTTTTGAAATAGTAACCGACGATTGTGCAGAAAATAGATCATGCCGATTACTTTTGAAATAGTAACCGACGAATGTGTTGAAAATAAATCATGCCGATTATTTTTGAAATAGTAACCGACGAATGTGCTGAAAATAAATCATGCCGATTACTATTGAAATAGTAACCGACAAATGTGCTGAAAATAAAAGTCTTGCCCATTACTTTTGAAATAGTAACCGACGAATATGTGCTGAAAATAAATCTTGCCGATTACTTTTGAAATAGTAAGCGACGAATATGTTGAAAATAAAAATCTTCTCGATTACTTTTAAAATAGTAACCGACAAATATGCTAAAACTAAAAATCTTGCCGATTACTTTTGAAATAGGAACCGACGAATATGTTGAAAATAAAAATCTTGCCGATTACTTTTAAAATAGTAACCGAAAAATATGCTAAAAATAAAAATCTTGCCGATTACTTTTGAAAAAGTAACCGACAAATATGCTGAAAATAAAAATCTTGCTGATTACTTTTGAAATAGTAAGCGACGTATATGTTGAAAATAAAAATCTTCTCGATTACTTTTAAAATAGTAACCGACAAATATGCTAAAACTAAAAATCTTGCCGATTACTTTTGAAATAGGAACCGACGAATATGTTGAAAATAAAAATCTTGTCAATTACTTTTAAAATAATAACCGACAAATATGCTAAAAATAAAAATCTTGCCGATTACTTTTGAAATAGTAACCGACAAATATGCTAAAAATAAAAATCTTGCCGATTACTTTTGAAAAAGTAACCCGACAAATATGCTGAAAATAAAAATCATGCCGATTATTTTTGAAATAGTAACCGACGAATGTGCTGATAATAAATCTTGCCGATTACTTTTGAAATAGTAACCGACGAATGTGCTGAAAATAAATCATGCCGATTGCTTTTGAAATAGTAAGCGACGAATATGTTGAAAATAAAAATCTTCTCGATTACTTTTAAAAAAGTAACCAATGAATGTGCTGAAAATAAAGTCTTGCCGATTACTTTTGAAATAGTAACCGACGAATATGTTGAAAATAAAAATCTTGTCGATTACTTTTAAAATAGTAACCGACAAATATGCTAAAAATAAAAATCTTGCCGATTACTTTTGAAAAAGTAACCGACAAATATGCTTAAAATAAAAATCTTGCCGATTACTTTTGAAATAGTCACCGACCAATATGCTGAAAATAAAAATCTTGCCGATTACTTTTGAAATAGTAACCGACGAATGTGCTGAAAATAAATCATGCTGATTACTTTTGAAATAGTAAGCGATGAATATGTTGGAAATAAAAATCTTACCGATTACTTTTAAAAAAGTAACCAATGAATGTGCTGAAAATAAAGTCTTGCCGATTACTTTTGAAATAGTAACCGACGAATATGTTGAAAATAAAAATCTTGTCGATTACTTTTAAAATAGTAACCGACAAATATGTTGAAAATAAAAATCTTGCCGATTACTTTTGAAATAGTAACCGACGAATGTGCTGAAAATAAATCATGCCGATTACTTTCGAAATAGTAAGCGACGAATATGTTGAAAATAAAAATCTTACCGATTACTTTTAAAATAGTAACCAACGAATATGCTGAAAATAAAGTCTTGCCGATTACTTTTGAAATAGTAACCGACGAATATGTTGAAAATAAAAATCTTGTCGATTACTTTTAAAATAGTAACCGACAAATATGCTGAAAATAAAAATCTTGCCGATTACTTTTGAAATAGTAACCGACGATTGTGCAGAAAATAGATCATGCCGATTACTTTTGAAATAGTAACCGACGAATGTGTTGAAAATAAATCATGCCGATTATTTTTGAAATAGTAACCGACGAATGTACTGAAAATAAATCATGCCGATTACTATTGAAATAGTAACCGACAAATGTGCTGAAAATAAAAGTCTTGCCCATTACTTTTGAAATAGTAACCGACGAATATGTGCTGAAAATAAATCTTGCCGATTACTTTTGAAATAGTAAGCGACGAATATGTTGAAAATAAAAATCTTCTCGATTACTTTTAAAATAGTAACCGACAAATATGCTAAAACTAAAAATCTTGCCGATTACTTTTGAAATAGGAACCGACGAATATGTTGAAAATAAAAATCTTGCCGATTACTTTTAAAATAGTAACCGAAAAATATGCTAAAAATAAAAATCTTGCCGATTACTTTTGAAAAAGTAACCGACAAATATGCTGAAAATAAAAATCTTGCTGATTACTTTTGAAATAGTAAGCGACGTATATGTTGAAAATAAAAATCTTCTCGATTACTTTTAAAATAGTAACCGACAAATATGCTAAAACTAAAAATCTTGCCGATTACTTTTGAAATAGGAACCGACGAATATGTTGAAAATAAAAATCTTGTCAATTACTTTTAAAATAATAACCGACAAATATGCTAAAAATAAAAATCTTGCCGATTACTTTTGAAATAGTAACCGACAAATATGCTAAAAATAAAAATCTTGCCGATTACTTTTGAAAAAGTAACCCGACAAATATGCTGAAAATAAAAATCATGCCGATTATTTTTGAAATAGTAACCGACGAATGTGCTGATAATAAATCTTGCCGATTACTTTTGAAATAGTAACCGACGAATGTGCTGAAAATAAATCATGCCGATTGCTTTTGAAATAGTAAGCGACGAATATGTTGAAAATAAAAATCTTCTCGATTACTTTTAAAAAAGTAACCAATGAATGTGCTGAAAATAAAGTCTTGCCGATTACTTTTGAAATAGTAACCGACGAATATGTTGAAAATAAAAATCTTGTCGATTACTTTTAAAATAGTAACCGACAAATATGCTAAAAATAAAAATCTTGCCGATTACTTTTGAAAAAGTAACCGACAAATATGCTTAAAATAAAAATCTTGCCGATTACTTTTGAAATAGTCACCGACCAATATGCTGAAAATAAAAATCTTGCCGATTACTTTTGAAATAGTAACCGACGAATGTGCTGTAAATAAATCATGCTGATTACTTTTGAAATAGTAAGCGATGAATATGTTGGAAATAAAAATCTTACCGATTACTTTTAAAAAAGTAACCAATGAATGTGCTGAAAATAAAGTCTTGCCGATTACTTTTGAAATAGTAACCGACGAATATGTTGAAAATAAAAATCTTCTCGATTACTTTTAAAATAGTAACCGACAAATATGCTAAAACTAAAAATCTTGCCGATTACTTTTGAAATAGGAACCGACGAATATGTTGAAAATAAAAATCTTGCCGATTACTTTTAAAATAGTAACCGAAAAATATGCTAAAAATAAAAATCTTGCCGATTACTTTTGAAAAAGTAACCGACAAATATGCTGAAAATAAAAATCTTGCCGATTACTTTTGAAATAGTAAGCGACGTATATGTTGAAAATAAAAATCTTCTCGATTACTTTTAAAATAGTAACCGACAAATATGCTAAAACTAAAAATCTTGCCGATTACTTTTGAAATAGTAAGCGACGTATATGTTGAAAATAAAAATCTTCTCGATTACTTTTAAAATAGTAACCGACAAATATGCTAAAACTAAAAATCTTGCCGATTACTTTTGAAATAGGAACCGACGAATATGTTGAAAATAAAAATCTTGTCAATTACTTTTAAAATAATAACCGACAAATATGCTAAAAATAAAAATATTGCCGATTACTTTTGAAAAAGTAACCGACAAATATGCTGAAAATAAAAATCTTGCCGATTACTTTTGAAATAGTCACCGACCAATATGCTGAAAATAAAAATCTTGTCGATTAGTTTTGAAATAGTAACCGACGAATGTGCTGAAAATAAATCATGCTGATTACTTTTGAAATAGTAAGCGATGAATATGTTGGAAATAAAAATCTTACCGATTACTTTTAAAAAAGTAACCAATGAATGTGCTGAAAATAAAGTCTTGCCGATTACTTTTGAAATAGTAACCGACGAATATGTTGAAAATAAAAATCTTGTCGATTACTTTTAAAATAGTAACCGACAAATATGTTGAAAATAAAAATCTTGCCGATTACTTTTGAAATAGTAACCGACGAATGTGCTGAAAATAAATCATGCCGATTACTTTCGAAATAGTAAGCGACGAATATGTTGAAAATAAAAATCTTACCGATTACTTTTAAAATAGTAACCAACGAATATGCTGAAAATAAAGTCTTGCCGATTACTTTTGAAATAGTAACCGACGAATATGTTGAAAATAAAAATCTTGTCGATTACTTTTAAAATAGTAACCGACAAATATGCTGAAAATAAAAATCTTGCCGATTACTTTTGAAATAGTAACCGACGATTGTGCAGAAAATAGATCATGCCGATTACTTTTGAAATAGTAACCGACGAATGTGTTGAAAATAAATCATGCCGATTATTTTTGAAATAGTAACCGACGAATGTGCTGAAAATAAATCATGCCGATTACTATTGAAATAGTAACCGACAAATGTGCTGAAAATAAAAGTCTTGCCCATTACTTTTGAAATAGTAACCGACGAATATGTGCTGAAAATAAATCTTGCCGATTACTTTTGAAATAGTAAGCGACGAATATGTTGAAAATAAAAATCTTCTCGATTACTTTTAAAATAGTAACCGACAAATATGCTAAAACTAAAAATCTTGCCGATTACTTTTGAAATAGGAACCGACGAATATGTTGAAAATAAAAATCTTGCCGATTACTTTTAAAATAGTAACCGAAAAATATGCTAAAAATAAAAATCTTGCCGATTACTTTTGAAAAAGTAACCGACAAATATGCTGAAAATAAAAATCTTGCCGATTACTTTTGAAATAGTAAGCGACGTATATGTTGAAAATAAAAATCTTCTCGATTACTTTTAAAATAGTAACCGACAAATATGCTAAAACTAAAAATCTTGCCGATTACTTTTGAAATAGGAACCGACGAATATGTTGAAAATAAAAATCTTGTCAATTACTTTTAAAATAATAACCGACAAATATGCTAAAAATAAAAATCTTGCCGATTACTTTTGAAATAGTAACCGACAAATATGCTAAAAATAAAAATCTTGCCGATTACTTTTGAAAAAGTAACCGACAAATATGCTGAAAATAAAAATCATGCCGATTATTTTTGAAATAGTAACCGACGAATGTGCTGATAATAAATCTTGCCGATTACTTTTGAAATAGTAACCGACGAATGTGCTGAAAATAAATCATGCCGATTGCTTTTGAAATAGTAAGCGACGAATATGTTGAAAATAAAAATCTTCTCGATTACTTTTAAAAAAGTAACCAATGAATGTGCTGAAAATAAAGTCTTGCCGATTACTTTTGAAATAGTAACCGACGAATATGTTGAAAATAAAAATCTTGTCGATTACTTTTAAAATAGTAACCGACAAATATGTTGAAAATAAAAATCTTGCCGATTACTTTTGAAATATTAACCGACGAATGTGCTGAAAATAAATCATGCCGATTACTTTCGAAATAGTAAGCGACAAATATGTTGAAAATAAAAATCTTACCGATTACTTTTAAAATAGTAACCAACGAATGTACTGAAAATAAAGTCTTGCCCATTACTTTTGAAATAGGAACCGACGAATATGTTGAAAATAAAAATCTTGTCGATTACTTTTAAAATAGTAACCGACAAATATGCTGAAAATAAAAATCTTGCCGATTACTTTTGAAATAGTAACCGACGAATGTGCTGAAAATAAAAGTCTTGCCCATTACTTTTGAAATAGTAACCGACGAATATGTGCTGAAAATAAATCTTGCCGATTACTTTTGAAATAGTAACCGACGATTGTGCTGAAAATAAATCATGCCGATTACTTTTGAAATAGTAAGCGACGAATATGTTGAAAATAAAAATCTTGTCGATTACTTTTAAAATAGTAACCGACAAATATGCTAAAAATAAAAAACTTCCCGATTACTTTTGAAATAGGAACTGACAAATATGTTGAAAATAAAAATCTTGTCGATTAATTTTAAAATAGTAACCGACAAATATGCTAAAAATAAAAATCTTGCCGATTACTTTTGAAATAGTAACCGACGAATGTGCAGAAAATAGATCATGCCGATTACTTTTGAAATAGTAACCGACGAATGTGTTGAAAATAAATCATGTCGATTATTTTTGAAATAGTAACCGACGAATGTGCTGAAAATAAATCATGCCGATTACTATTGAAATAGTAACTGTCAAATGTGCTGAAAAGAAAAGACTTGCCCATTACTTTTGAAATAGTTACCGACGAATATGTGCTGAAAATAAATCTTGCCGATTACTTTTGAAATAGTAACCGACGAATGTGCTGAAAATAAATCATGCCGATTACTTTTGAAATAGTAAGCGACAAATATGTTGAAAATAAAAATCTTCTCGATTACTTTTAAAATAGTAACCGACAAATATGCTAAAACTAAAAATCTTGCCGATTACTTTTGAAATAGGAACCGACGAATATGTTGAAAATAAAAATCTTGCCGATTACTTTTAAAATAGTAACCGACAAATATGCTAAAAATAAAAATCTTGCCGATTACTTCTGAAAAAGTAACCGACAAATATGCTGAAAATAAAAATCTTGCCGATTACTTTTGAAATAGTCACCGACCAATATGCTGAAAATAAAAATCTTGTCGATTACTTTTGAAATAGTAACCGACGAATGTGCTGAAAATAAATCATGCTGATTACTTTTTAAATTGTAAGCGATGAATATGTTGGAAATAAAAATCTTACCGATTACTTTTAAAAAAGTAACCAATGAATGTGCTGAAAATAAAGTCTTGCCGATTACTTTTGAAATAGTAACTGACGAATATGTTGAAAATAAAAATCTTGTCAATTACTTTTAAAATAGTAACCGACAAATATGTTGAAAATAAAAATCTTGCCGATTACTTTAGAAATATTAACCGACGAATGTGCTGAAAATAAATCATGCCGATTACTTTCGAAATAGTAAGCGACGAATATGTTGAAAATAAAAATCTTACCGATTACTTTTAAAATAGTAACCAACGAATGTACTGAAAATAAAGTCTTGCCGATTACTTTTGAAATAGGAACCGACGAATATGTTGAAAATAAAAATCTTGTCGATTACTTTTAAAATAGTAACCGACAAATATGCTGAAAATAAAAATCTTGCCGATTACTTTTGAAATAGTAACCGACGAATGTGCAGAAAATAGATCATGCCGATTACTTTTGAAATAGAAACCGACGAATGTGCTGAAAATAAAAGTCTTGCCCATTACTTTTAAAATAGTAACCGACGAATATGTGCTGAAAATAAATCTTGCCGATTACTTTTGAAATAGTAACCGACGAATGTGCTGAAAATAAATCATGCCGATTACTTTTGAAATAGTAAGCGACGAATATGTTGAAAATAAAAATCTTGTCGATTACTTTTAAAATAGTAACCGACAAATATGCTAAAAATAAAAAACTTGCCGATTACTTTTGAAATAGGAACTGAAAAATATGTTGAAAATAAAAATCTTGTCGATTAATTTTAAAATAGTAACCGACAAATATGCTAAAAATAAAAATCTTGCCGATTACTTTTGAAATAGTAACTCACAAATGTGCAGAAAATAGATCATGCCGATTACTTTTGAAATTGTAACCGACGAATGTGTTGAAAATAAATCATTCCGATTACCTTTGAAATAGTAACCGACGAATATGTGCTGAAAATAAATCTTGTCGATTACTTTTAAAATAGTAACCGACAAATATGCTGAAAATAAAAATCTTGCCGATTACTTTTGAAATAGTAACCGACGATTGTGCAGAAAATAGATCATGCCGATTACTTTTGAAATAGTAACCGACGAATGTGTTGAAAATAAATCGTGCCGATTATTTTTGAAATAGTAACCGACGAATGTGCTGAAAATAAATCATGCCGATTACTATTGAAATAGTAACCGACTAATGTGCTGAAAATAAAAGTCTTGCCCATTACTTTTGAAATAGTAACCGACGAATATGTGCTGAAAATAAATCTTGCCGATTACTTTTGAAATAGTAACCGACGAATGTGCTGAAAATAAATCATAACAATTACTTTTGAAATAGTAAGCGACGAATATGTTGAAAATAAAAATCTTGTCGATTACTTTTAAAATAGTAACCGACAAATATGCTAAAAATAAAAATCTTGCCGATTACTTTTGAAATAAGAACCGACGAATATGTTGAAAATAAAAATCTTGTCGATTACTTTTAAAATAGTAACCGACAAATATGCTAAAAATAAAAAACTTCCCGATTACTTTTGAAATAGGAACTGACAAATATGTTGAAAATAAAAATCTTGTCGATTAATTTTAAAATAGTAACCGACAAATATGCTAAAAATAAAAATCTTGCCGATTAATTTTGAAATAGTAACCGACGAATGTGCAGAAAATAGATCATGCCGATTACTTTTGAAATAGTAACCGACGAATGTGTTGAAAATAAATCATGTCGATTATTTTTGAAATAGTAACCGACGAATGTGCTGAAAATAAATCATGCCGATTACTATTGAAATAGTAACTGTCAAATGTGCTGAAAAGAAAAGACTTGCCCATTACTTTTGAAATAGTTACCGACGAATATGTGCTGAAAATAAATCTTGCCGATTACTTTTGAAATAGTAACCGACGAATGTGCTGAAAATAAATCATGCCGATTACTTTTGAAATAGTAAGCGACAAATATGTTGAAAATAAAAATCTTCTCGATTACTTTTAAAATAGTAACCGACAAATATGCTAAAACTAAAAATCTTGCCGATTACTTTTGAAATAGGAACCGACGAATATGTTGAAAATAAAAATCTTGCCGATTACTTTTAAAATAGTAACCGACAAATATGCTAAAAATAAAAATCTTGCCGATTACTTCTGAAAAAGTAACCGACAAATATGCTGAATATAAAAATCTTGCCGATTACTTTTGAAATAGTCACCGACCAATATGCTGAAAATAAAAATCTTGTCGATTACTTTTGAAATAGTAACCGACGAATGTGCTGAAAATAAATCATGCTGATTACTTTTTAAATTGTAAGCGATGAATATGTTGGAAATAAAAATCTTACCGATTACTTTTAAAAAAGTAACCAATGAATGTGCTGAAAATAAAGTCTTGCCGATTACTTTTGAAATAGTAACTGACGAATATGTTGAAAATAAAAATCTTGTCAATTACTTTTAAAATAGTAACCGACAAATATGTTGAAAATAAAAATCTTGCCGATTACTTTAGAAATATTAACCGACGAATGTGCTGAAAATAAATCATGCCGATTACTTTCGAAATAGTAAGCGACGAATATGTTGAAAATAAAAATCTTACCGATTACTTTTAAAATAGTAACCAACGAATGTACTGAAAATAAAGTCTTGCCGATTACTTTTGAAATAGGAACCGACGAATATGTTGAAAATAAAAATCTTGTCGATTACTTTTAAAATAGTAACCGACAAATATGCTGAAAATAAAAATCTTGCCGATTACTTTTGAAATAGTAACCGACGAATGTGCAGAAAATAGATCATGCCGATTACTTTTGAAATAGAAACCGACGAATGTGCTGAAAATAAAAGTCTTGCCCATTACTTTTGAAATAGTAACCGACGAATATGTGCTGAAAATAAATCTTGCCGATTACTTTTGAAATAGTAACCGACGAATGTGCTGAAAATAAATCATGCCGATTACTTTTGAAATAGTAAGCGACGAATATGTTGAAAATAAAAATCTTGTCGATTACTTTTAAAATAGTAACCGACAAATATGCTAAAAATAAAAAACTTGCCGATTACTTTTGAAATAGGAACTGACAAATATGTTGAAAATAAAAATCTTGTCGATTAATTTTAAAATAGTAACCGACAAATATGCTAAAAATAAAAATCTTGCCGATTACTTTTGAAATAGTAACCAACGAATGTGCAGAAAATAGATCATGCCGATTACTTTTGAAATTGTAACCGACGAATGTGTTGAAAATAAATCATGCCGATTACCTTTGAAATAGTAACCGACGAATATGTGCTGAAAATAAATCTTGTCGATTACTTTTAAAATAGTAACCGACAAATATGCTGAAAATAAAAATCTTGCCGATTACTTTTGAAATAGTAACCGACGATTGTGCAGAAAATAGATCATGCCGATTACTTTTGAAATAGTAACCGACGAATGTGTTGAAAATAAATCGTGCCGATTATTTTTGAAATAGTAACCGACGAATGTGCTGAAAATAAATCATGCCGATTACTATTGAAATAGTAACCGACTAATGTGCTGAAAATAAAAGTCTTGCCCATTACTTTTGAAATAGTAACCGACGAATATGTGCTGAAAATAAATCTTGCCGATTACTTTTGAAATAGTAACCGACGAATGTGCTGAAAATAAATCATGCCGATTACTTTTGAAATAGTAAGCGACGAATATGTTGAAAATAAAAATCTTCTCGATTACTTTTAAAATAGTAACCGACAAATATGCTAAAACTAAAAATCTTGCCGATTACTTTTGAAATAGGAACCGACGAATATGTTGAAAATAAAAATCTTGCCGATTACTTTTAAAATAGTAACCGACAAATATGCTAAAAATAAAAATCTTGCCGATTACTTCTGAAAAAGTAACCGACAAATATGCTGAATATAAAAATCTTGCCGATTACTTTTGAAATAGTCACCGACCAATATGCTGAAAATAAAAATCTTGTCGATTACTTTTGAAATAGTAACCGACGAATGTGCTGAAAATAAATCATGCTGATTACTTTTTAAATTGTAAGCGATGAATATGTTGGAAATAAAAATCTTACCGATTACTTTTAAAAAAGTAACCAATGAATGTGCTGAAAATAAAGTCTTGCCGATTACTTTTGAAATAGTAACTGACGAATATGTTGAAAATAAAAATCTTGTCAATTACTTTTAAAATAGTAACCGACAAATATGTTGAAAATAAAAATCTTGCCGATTACTTTAGAAATATTAACCGACGAATGTGCTGAAAATAAATCATGCCGATTACTTTCGAAATAGTAAGCGACGAATATGTTGAAAATAAAAATCTTACCGATTACTTTTAAAATAGTAACCAACGAATGTACTGAAAATAAAGTCTTGCCGATTACTTTTGAAATAGGAACCGACGAATATGTTGAAAATAAAAATCTTGTCGATTACTTTTAAAATAGTAACCGACAAATATGCTGAAAATAAAAATCTTGCCGATTACTTTTGAAATAGTAACCGACGAATGTGCAGAAAATAGATCATGCCGATTACTTTTGAAATAGAAACCGACGAATGTGCTGAAAATAAAAGTCTTGCCCATTACTTTTGAAATAGTAACCGACGAATATGTGCTGAAAATAAATCTTGCCGATTACTTTTGAAATAGTAACCGACGAATGTGCTGAAAATAAATCATGCCGATTACTTTTGAAATAGTAAGCGACGAATATGTTGAAAATAAAAATCTTGTCGATTACTTTTAAAATAGTAACCGACAAATATGCTAAAAATAAAAAACTTGCCGATTACTTTTGAAATAGGAACTGACAAATATGTTGAAAATAAAAATCTTGTCGATTAATTTTAAAATAGTAACCGACAAATATGCTAAAAATAAAAATCTTGCCGATTACTTTTGAAATAGTAACTCACAAATGTGCAGAAAATAGATCATGCCGATTACTTTTGAAATTGTAACCGACGAATGTGTTGAAAATAAATCGTGCCGATTATTTTTGAAATAGTAACCGACGAATGTGCTGAAAATAAATCATGCCGATTACTATTGAAATAGTAACCGACTAATGTGCTGAAAATAAAAGTCTTGCCCATTACTTTTGAAATAGTAACCGACGAATATGTGCTGAAAATAAATCTTGCCGATTACTTTTGAAATAGTAACCGACGAATGTGCTGAAAATAAATCATGCCGATTACTTTTGAAATAGTAAGCGACGAATATGTTGAAAATAAAAATCTTCTCGATTACTTTTAAAATAGTAACCGACAAATATGCTAAAACTAAAAATCTTGCCGATTACTTTTGAAATAGGAACCGACGAATATGTTGAAAATAAAAATCTTGCCGATTACTTTTAAAATAGTAACCGACAAATATGCTAAAAATAAAAATCTTGCCGATTACTTCTGAAAAAGTAACCGACAAATATGCTGAATATAAAAATCTTGCCGATTACTTTTGAAATAGTCACCGACCAATATGCTGAAAATAAAAATCTTGTCGATTACTTTTGAAATAGTAACCGACGAATGTGCTGAAAATAAATCATGCTGATTACTTTTTAAATTGTAAGCGATGAATATGTTGGAAATAAAAATCTTACCGATTACTTTTAAAAAAGTAACCAATGAATGTGCTAAAAATAAAGTCTTGCCGATTACTTTTGAAATAGTAACTGACGAATATGTTGAAAATAAAAATCTTGTCAATTACTTTTAAAATAGTAACCGACAAATATGTTGAAAATAAAAATCTTGCCGATTACTTTAGAAATATTAACCGACGAATGTGCTGAAAATAAATCATGCCGATTACTTTCGAAATAGTAAGCGACGAATATGTTGAAAATAAAAATCTTACCGATTACTTTTAAAATAGTAACCAACGAATGTACTGAAAATAAAGTCTTGCCGATTACTTTTGAAATAGGAACCGACGAATATGTTGAAAATAAAAATCTTGTCGATTACTTTTAAAATAGTAACCGACAAATATGCTGAAAATAAAAATCTTGCCGATTACTTTTGAAATAGTAACCGACGAATGTGCAGAAAATAGATCATGCCGATTACTTTTGAAATAGAAACCGACGAATGTGCTGAAAATAAAAGTCTTGCCCATTACTTTTGAAATAGTAACCGACGAATATGTGCTGAAAATAAATCTTGCCGATTACTTTTGAAATAGTAACCGACGAATGTGCTGAAAATAAATCATGCCGATTACTTTTGAAATAGTAAGCGACGAATATGTTGAAAATAAAAATCTTGTCGATTACTTTTAAAATAGTAACCGACAAATATGCTAAAAATAAAAAACTTGCCGATTACTTTTGAAATAGGAACTGACAAATATGTTGAAAATAAAAATCTTGTCGATTAATTTTAAAATAGTAACCGACAAATATGCTAAAAATAAAAATCTTGCCGATTACTTTTGAAATAGTAACTCACAAATGTGCAGAAAATAGATCATGCCGATTACTTTTGAAATTGTAACCGACGAATGTGTTGAAAATAAATCATGCCGACTACCTTTGAAATAGTAACCGACGAATATGTGCTGAAAATAAATCTTGTCGATTACTTTTAAAATAGTAACCGACAAATATGCTGAAAATAAAAATCTTGCCGATTACTTTTGAAATAGTAACCGACGATTGTGCAGAAAATAGATCATGCCGATTACTTTTGAAATAGTAACCGACGAATGTGTTGAAAATAAATCGTGCCGATTATTTTTGAAATAGTAACCGACGAATGTGCTGAAAATAAATCATGCCGATTACTATTGAAATAGTAACCGACTAATGTGCTGAAAATAAAAGTCTTGCCCATTACTTTTGAAATAGTAACCGACGAATATGTGCTGAAAATAAATCTTGCCGATTACTTTTGAAATAGTAACCGACGAATGTGCTGAAAATAAATCATGCCGATTACTTTTGAAATAGTAAGCGACGAATATGTTGAAAATAAAAATCTTCTCGATTACTTTTAAAATAGTAACCGACAAATATGCTAAAACTAAAAATCTTGCCGATTACTTTTGAAATAGGAACCGACGAATATGTTGAAAAAAAAAATCTTGTCGATTACTTTTAAAATAATAACCGACAAATATGCTAAAAATAAAAATCTTGCCGATTACTTTTGAAATAGTAACCGACGAATGTGCAGAAAATAGATCATGCCGATTACTTTTGAAATAGTAACCGACGAATGTGTTGAAAATAAATCATGCCGATTATTTTTGAAATAGTAACCGACGAATGTGCTGAAAATAAATCATGCCGATTACTATTGAAATAGTAACTGTCAAATATGCTGAAAATAAAAGACTTGCCCATTACTTTTGAAATAGTAACCGACGAATATGTGCAGAAAATAAATCTTGCCGATTACTTTTGAAATAGTAACCGACGAATGTGCTGAAAATAAATCATGCCGATTACTTTTGAAATAGTAAGCGACGAATATGTTGAAAATAAAAATCTTCTCGATTACTTTTAAAATAGTAACCGACAAATATGCTAAAACTAAAAATCTTGCCGATTACTTTTGAAATAGGAACCGACGAATATGTTGAAAATAAAAATCTTGCCGATTACTTTTAAAATAGTAACCGACAAATATGCTAAAAATAAAAATCTTGCCGATTACTTTTGAAAAACTAACCGACAAATATGCTGAAAATAAAAATCTTGCCGATTACTTTTGAAATAGTCACCGACCAATATGCTGAAAATAAAAATCTTGTCGATTACTTTTGAAATAGTAACCGACGAATGTGCTGAAAATAAATCATGCTGATTACTTTTGAAATAGTAAGCGATGAATATGTTGGAAATAAAAATCTTATCGATTACTTTTAAAAAAGTAACCAATGAATGTGCTGAAAATAAAGTCTTGCCGATTACTTTTGAAATAGTAACCGACGAATATGTTGAAAATAAAAATCTTGTCGATTACTTTTAAAATAGTAACCGACAAATATGTTGAAAATAAAAATCTTGCCGATTACTTTTGAAATATTAACCGACGAATGTGCAGAAAATAGATCATGCCGATTACTTTTCAAATAGAAACCGACGAATGTGCTGAAAATAAAAGTCTTGCCCATTACTTTTGAAATAGTAACCGACGAATATGTGCTGAAAATAAATCTTGCCGATTACTTTTGAAATAGTAACCGACGAATGTGCTGAAAATAAATCATGCCGATTACTTTTGAAATAGTAAGCGACGAATATGTTGAAAATAAAAATCTTGTCGATTACTTTTAAAATAGTAACCGACAAATATGCTAAAAATAAAAAACTTGCCGATTACTTTTGAAATAGGAACTGACAAATATGTTGAAAATAAAAATCTTGTCGATTAATTTTAAAATAGTAACCGACAAATATGCTAAAAATAAAAATCTTGCCGATTACTTTTGAAATAGTAACTGACGAATGTGTAGAAAATAGATCATGCCGATTACTTTTGAAATTGTAACCGACGAATGTGTTGAAAATAAATCATGCCGATTACCTTTGAAATAGTAACCGACGAATATGTGCTGAAAATAAATCTTGTCGATTACTTTTAAAATAGTAACCGACAAATATGCTGAAAATAAAAATCTTGCCGATTACTTTTGAAATAGTAACCGACGATTGTGCAGAAAATAGATCATGCCGATTACTTTTGAAATAGTAACCGACGAATGTGTTGAAAATAAATCATGCCGATTATTTTTGAAATAGTAACCGACGAATGTGCTGAAAATAAATCATGCCGATTACTATTGAAATAGTAACCGACAAATGTGCTGAAAATAAAAGTCTTGCCCATTACTTTTGAAATAGTAACCGACGAATATGTGCTGAAAATAAATCTTGCCGATTACTTTTGAAATAGTAACCGACGAATGTGCTGAAAATAAATCATGCCGATTACTTTTGAAATAGTAAGCGACGAATATGTTGAAAATAAAAATCTTCTCGATTACTTTTAAAATAGTAACCGACAAATATGCTAAAACTAAAAATCTTGCCGATTACTTTTGAAATAGGAACCGACGAATATGTTGAAAATAAAAATCTTGTCGATTACTTTTAAAATAATAACCCACAAATATGCTAAAAATAAAAATCTTGCGATTACTTTTGAAATAGTAACCGACGAATGTGCAGAAAATAGATCATGCCGATTACTTTTGAAATAGTAACCGACGAATGTGTTGAAAATAAATCATGCCGATTATTTTTGAAATAGTAACCGACGAATGTGCTGAAAATAAATCATGCCGATTACTATTGAAATAGTAACTGTCAAATGTGCTGAAAATAAAAGACTTGCCCATTACTTTTGAAATAGTAACCGACGAATATGTGCAGAAAATAAATCTTGCCGATTACTTTTGAAATAGTAACTGACTAATGTGCTGAAAATAAATCATGCCGATTACTTTTGAAATAGTAAGCGACGAATATGTTGAAAATAAAAATCTTCTCGATTACTTTTAAAATAGTAACCGACAAATATGCTAAAACTAAAAATCTTGCCGATTACTTTTGAAATAGGAACCGACGAATATGTTGAAAATAAAAATCTTGCCGATTACTTTTAAAATAGTAACCGACAAATATGCTAAAAATAAAAATATTGCCGATTACTTTTGAAAAAGTAACCGACAAATATGCTGAAAATAAAAATCTTGCCGATTACTTTTGAAATAGTCACCGACCAATATGCTGAAAATAAAAATCTTGTCGATTACTTTTGAAATAGTAACCGACGAATGTGCTGAAAATAAATCATGCTGATTACTTTTGAAATAGTAAGCGATGAATATGTTGGAAATAAAAATCTTACCGATTACTTTTAAAAAAGTAACCAATGAATGTGCTGAAAATAAAGTCTTGCCGATTACTTTTGAAATAGTAACCGACGAATATGTTGAAAATAAAAATCTTGTCGATTACTTTTAAAATAGTAACCGACAAATATGTTGAAAATAAAAATCTTGCCGATTACTTTTGAAATAGTAACCGACGAATGTGCTGAAAATAAATCATGCCGATTACTTTTGAAATAGTAAGCGACGAATATGTTGAAAATAAAAATCTTCTCGATTACTTTTAAAATAGTAACCGACAAATATGCTAAAACTAAAAATCTTGCCGATTACTTTTGAAATAGGAACCGACGAATATGTTGAAAATAAAAATCTTGTCGATTACTTTTAAAATAATAACCCACAAATATGCTAAAAATAAAAATCTTGCGATTACTTTTGAAATAGTAACCGACGAATGTGCAGAAAATAGATCATGCCGATTACTTTTGAAATAGTAACCGACGAATGTGTTGAAAATAAATCATGCCGATTATTTTTGAAATAGTAACCGACGAATGTGCTGAAAATAAATCATGCCGATTACTATTGAAATAGTAACTGTCAAATGTGCTGAAAATAAAAGACTTGCCCATTACTTTTGAAAAAGTAACCGACGAATATGTGCAGAAAATAAATCTTGCCGATTACTTTTGAAATAGTAACTGACTAATGTGCTGAAAATAAATCATGCCGATTACTTTTGAAATAGTAAGCGACGAATATGTTGAAAATAAAAATCTTCTCGATTACTTTTAAAATAGTAACCGACAAATATGCTAAAACTAAAAATCTTGCCGATTACTGTTGAAATAGGAACCGACGAATATGTTGAAAATAAAAATCTTGCCGATTACTTTTAAAATAGTAACCGACAAATATGCTAAAAATAAAAATATTGCCGATTACTTTTGAAAAAGTAACCGACAAATATGCTGAAAATAAAAATCTTGCCGATTACTTTTGAAATAGTCACCGACCAATATGCTGAAAATAAAAATCTTGTCGATTACTTTTGAAATAGTAACCGACGAATGTGCTGAAAATAAATCATGCTGATTACTTTTGAAATAGTAAGCGATGAATATGTTGGAAATAAAAATCTTACCGATTACTTTTAAAAAAGTAACCAATGAATGTGCTGAAAATAAAGTCTTGCCGATTACTTTTGAAATAGTAACCGACGAATATGTTTAAAATAAAAATCTTGTCGATTACTTTTAAAATAGTAACCGACAAATATGTTGAAAATAAAAATCTTGCCGATTACTTTTGAAATAGTAACCGACGAATGTGCTGAAAATAAATCATGCCGATTACTTTCGAAATAGTAAGCGACGAATATGTTGAAAATAAAAATCTTACCGATTACTTTTAAAATAGTAACCGACGAATGTGTTGAAAATAAATCATGCCGATTACTTTTGAAATAGAAACCGACGAATGTGCTGAAAATAAAAGTCTTGCCCATTACTTTTGAAATAGTTACCGACGAATATGTGCTGAAAATAAATCTTGCCGATTACTTTTGAAATAGTAACCGACGAATGTGCTGAAAATAAATCATGCCGATTACTTTTGAAATAGTAAGCGACGAATATGTTGAAAATAAAAATCTTGTCGATTACTTTTAACATAGTAACCGACAAATATGCTAAAAATAAAAAACTTGCCGATTACTTTTGAAATAGGAACTGACGAATATGTTGAAAATAAAAATCTTGTCGATTAATTTTAAAATAGTAACCGACAAATATGCTAAAAATAAAAATCTTGCCGATTACTTTTGAAATAGTAACCAACGAATGTGCAGAAAATAGATCATGCCGATTACTTTTGAAATTGTAACCGACGAATGTGTTGAAAATAAATCATGCCGATTACCTTTGAAATAGTAACCGACGAATATGTGCTGAAAATAAATCTTGTCGATTACTTTTAAAATAGTAACCGACAAATATGCTGAAAATAAAAATCTTGCCGATTACTTTTGAAATAGTAACCGACGATTGTGCAGAAAATAGATCATGCCGATTAGTTTTGAAATAGTAACCGACGAATGTGTTGAAAATAAATCATGCCGATTATTTTTGAAATAGTAACCGACGAATGTGCTGAAAATAAATCATGCCGATTACTATTGAAATAGTAACCGACAAATGTGCTGAAAATAAAAGACTTGCCCATTACTTTTGAAATAGTAACCGACGAATATGTGCTGAAAATAAATCTTGCCGATTACTTTTGAAATAGTAACCGACGAATGTGCTGAAAATAAATCATGCCGATTACTTTTGAAATAGTAAGCGACGAATATGTTGAAAATAAAAATCTTCTCGATTACTTTTAAAATAGTAACCGACAAATATGCTAAAACTAAAAATCTTGCCGATTACTTTTGAAATAGGAACCGACGAATATGTTGAAAATAAAAATCTTGCCGATTACTTTTAAAATAGTAACCGACAAATATGCTAAAAATAAAAATCTTGCCGATTACTTTTGAAAAAGTAACAGACAAATATGCTGAAAATAAAAATCTTGCCGATTACTTTTGAAATAGTCACCGACCAATATGCTGAAAATAAAAATCTTGTCGATTACTTTTGAAATAGTAACCGACGAATGTGCTGAAAATAAATCATGCTGATTACTTTTGAAATAGTAAGCGATGAATATGTTGGAAATAAAAATCTTACCGATTACTTTTAAAAAAGTAACCAATGAATGTGCTGAAAATAAAGTCTTGCCGATTACTTTTGAAATAGTAACCGACGAATATATTGAAAATAAAAATCTTGTCGATTACTTTTAAAATAGTAACCTTGAAAATAAAAATCTTGCCGATTACTTTTGAAATAGTAACCGACGAATGTGCTGAAAATAAATCATGCCGATTACTTTCGAAATAGTAAGCGACGAATATGTTGAAAATAAAAATCTTACCGATTACTTTTAAAATAGTAACCAACGAATGTACTGAAAATAAAGTCTTGCCGATTACTTTTGAAATAGGAACCAACGAATATGTTGAAAATAAAAATCTTGTCGATTACTTTTAAAATAGTAACCGACAAATATGCTGAAAATAAAAATCTTGCCGATTACTTTTGAAATAGTAACAGACGAATGTGCAGAAAATAGATCATGCCGATTACTTTTGAAATAGTAACCGACGAATGTGTTGAAAATAAATCATGCCGATTACTTTTGAAATAGAAACCGACGAATGTGCTGAAAATAAAAGTCTTGCCCATTACTTTTGAAATAGTAACCGACGAATATGTGCTGAAAATAAATCTTGCCGATTACTTTTGAAATAGTAACCGACGAATGTGCTGAAAATAAATCATGCCGATTACTTTTGAAATAGTAAGCGACGAATATGTTGAAAATAAAAATCTTGTCGATTACTTTTAAAATAGTAACCGACAAATATGCTAAAAATAAAAAACTTGCCGATTACTTTTGAAATAGGAACTGACGAATATGTTGAAAATAAAAATCTTGTCGATTAATTTTAAAATAGTAACCGACAAATATGCTAAAAATTAAAATCTTGCCGATTACTTTTGAAATAGTAACCAACGAATGTGCAGAAAATAGATCATGCCGATTACTTTTGAAATTGTAACCGACGAATGTGTTGAAAATAAATCATGCCGATTACCTTTGAAATAGTAACCGACGAATATGTGCTGAAAATAAATCTTGTCGATTACTTTTAAAATAGTAACCGACAAATATGCTGAAAATAAAAATCTTGCCGATTACTTTTGAAATAGTAACCGACGATTGTGCAGAAAATAGATCATGCCGATTACTTTTGAAATAGTAACCGACGAATGTGTTGAAAATAAATCATGCCGATTATTTTTGAAATAGTAACCGACGAATGTGCTGAAAATAAATCATGCCGATTACTATTGAAATAGTAACCGACAAATGTGCTGAAAATAAAAGACTTGCCCATTACTTTTGAAATAGTAACCGACGAATATGTGCTGAAAATAAATCTTGCCGATTACTTTTGAAATAGTAACCGACGAATGTGCTGAAAATAAATCATGCCGATTACTTTTGAAATAGTAAGCGACGAATATGTTGAAAATAAAAATCTTCTCGATTACTTTTAAAATAGTAACCGACAAATATGCTAAAACTAAAAATCTTGCCGATTACTTTTGAAATAGGAACCGACGAATATGTTGAAAATAAAAATCTTGCCGATTACTTTTAAAATAGTAACCGACAAATATGCTAAAAATAAAAATCTTGCCGATTACTTTTGAAAGAGTAACAGACAAATATGCTGAAAATAAAAATCTTGCCGATTACTTTTGAAATAGTCACCGACCAATATGCTGAAAATAAAAATCTTGTCGATTACTTTTGAAATAGTAACCGACGAATGTGCTGAAAATAAATCATGCTGATTACTTTTGAAATAGTAAGCGATGAATATGTTGGAAATAAAAATCTTACCGATTACTTTTAAAAAAGTAACCAATGAATGTGTTGAAAATAAAGTCTTGCCGATTACTTTTGAAATAGTAACCGACGAATATATTGAAAATAAAAATCTTGTCGATTACTTTTAAAATAGTAACCTTGAAAATAAAAATCTTGCCGATTACTTTTGAAATAGTAACAGACGAATGTGCAGAAAATAGATCATGCCGATTACTTTTGAAATAGTAACCGACGAATGTGTTGAAAATAAATCATGCCGATTACTTTTGAAATAGAAACCGACGAATGTGCTGAAAATAAAAGTCTTGCCCATTACTTTTGAAATAGTAACCGACGAATATGTGCTGAAAATAAATCTTGCCGATTACTTTTGAAATAGTAACCGACGAATGTGCTGAAAATAAATCATGCCGATTACTTTTGAAATAGTAAGCGACGAATATGTTGAAAATAAAAATCTTGTCGATTACTTTTAAAATAGTAACCGACAAATATGCTAAAAATAAAAAACTTGCCGATTACTTTTGAAATAGGAACTGACGAATATGTTGAAAATAAAAATCTTGTCGATTAATTTTAAAATAGTAACCGACAAATATGCTAAAAATAAAAATCTTGCCGATTACTTTTGAAATAGTAACCAACGAATGTGCAGAAAATAGATCATGCCGATTACTTTTGAAATTGTAACCGACGAATGTGTTGAAAATAAATCATGCCGATTACCTTTGAAATAGTAACCGACGAATATGTGCTGAAAATAAATCTTGTCGATTACTTTTAAAATAGTAACCGACAAATATGCTGAAAATAAAAATCTTGCCGATTACTTTTGAAATAGTAACCGACGATTGTGCAGAAAATAGATCATGCCGATTACTTTTGAAATAGTAACCGACGAATGTGTTGAAAATAAATCATGCCGATTATTTTTGAAATAGTAACCGACGAATGTGCTGAAAATAAATCATGCCGATTACTATTGAAATAGTAACCGACAAATGTGCTGAAAATAAAAGACTTGCCCATTACTTTTGAAATAGTAACCGACGAATATGTGCTGAAAATAAATCTTGCCGATTACTTTTGAAATAGTAACCGACGAATGTGCTGAAAATAAATCATGCCGATTACTTTTGAAATAGTAAGCGACGAATATGTTGAAAATAAAAATCTTCTCGATTACTTTTAAAATAGTAACCGACAAATATGCTAAAACTAAAAATCTTGCCGATTACTTTTGAAATAGGAACCGACGAATATGTTGAAAATAAAAATCTTGCCGATTACTTTTAAAATAGTAACCGACAAATATGCTAAAAATAAAAATCTTGCCGATTACTTTTGAAAAAGTAACAGACAAATATGCTGAAAATAAAAATCTTGCCGATTACTTTTGAAATAGTCACCGACCAATATGCTGAAAATAAAAATCTTGTCGATTACTTTTGAAATAGTAACCGACGAATGTGCTGAAAATAAATCATGCTGATTACTTTTGAAATAGTAAGCGATGAATATGTTGGAAATAAAAATCTTACCGATTACTTTTAAAAAAGTAACCAATGAATGTGCTGAAAATAAAGTCTTGCCGATTACTTTTGAAATAGTAACCGACGAATATATTGAAAATAAAAATCTTGTCGATTACTTTTAAAATAGTAACCTTGAAAATAAAAATCTTGCCGATTACTTTTGAAATAGTAACCGACGAATGTGCTGAAAATAAATCATGCCGATTACTTTCGAAATAGTAAGCGACGAATATGTTGAAAATAAAAATCTTACCGATTACTTTTAAAATAGTAACCAACGAATGTACTGAAAATAAAGTCTTGCCGATTACTTTTGAAATAGGAACCAACGAATATGTTGAAAATAAAAATCTTGTCGATTACTTTTAAAATAGTAACCGACAAATATGCTGAAAATAAAAATCTTGCCGATTACTTTTGAAATAGTAACAGACGAATGTGCAGAAAATAGATCATGCCGATTACTTTTGAAATAGTAACCGACGAATGTGTTGAAAATAAATCATGCCGATTACTTTTGAAATAGAAACCGACGAATGTGCTGAAAATAAAAGTCTTGCCCATTACTTTTGAAATAGTAACCGACGAATATGTGCTGAAAATAAATCTTGCCGATTACTTTTGAAATAGTAACCGACGAATGTGCTGAAAATAAATCATGCCGATTACTTTTGAAATAGTAAGCGACGAATATGTTGAAAATAAAAATCTTGTCGATTACTTTTAAAATAGTAACCGACAAATATGCTAAAAATAAAAAACTTGCCGATTACTTTTGAAATAGGAACTGACGAATATGTTGAAAATAAAAATCTTGTCGATTAATTTTAAAATAGTAACCGACAAATATGCTAAAAATAAAAATCTTGCCGATTACTTTTGAAATAGTAACCAACGAATGTGCAGAAAATAGATCATGCCGATTACTTTTGAAATTGTAACCGACGAATGTGTTGAAAATAAATCATGCCGATTACCTTTGAAATAGTAACCGACGAATATGTGCTGAAAATAAATCTTGTCGATTACTTTTAAAATAGTAACCGACAAATATGCTGAAAATAAAAATCTTGCCGATTACTTTTGAAATAGTAACCGACGATTGTGCAGAAAATAGATCATGCCGATTACTTTTGAAATAGTAACCGACGAATGTGTTGAAAATAAATCATGCCGATTATTTTTGAAATAGTAACCGACGAATGTGCTGAAAATAAATCATGCCGATTACTATTGAAATAGTAACCGACAAATGTGCTGAAAATAAAAGACTTGCCCATTACTTTTGAAATAGTAACCGACGAATATGTGCTGAAAATAAATCTTGCCGATTACTTTTGAAATAGTAACCGACGAATGTGCTGAAAATAAATCATGCCGATTACTTTTGAAATAGTAAGCGACGAATATGTTGAAAATAAAAATCTTCTCGATTACTTTTAAAATAGTAACCGACAAATATGCTAAAACTAAAAATCTTGCCGATTACTTTTGAAATAGGAACCGACGAATATGTTGAAAATAAAAATCTTGCCGATTACTTTTAAAATAGTAACCGACAAATATGCTAAAAATAAAAATCTTGCCGATTACTTTTGAAAGAGTAACAGACAAATATGCTGAAAATAAAAATCTTGCCGATTACTTTTGAAATAGTCACCGACCAATATGCTGAAAATAAAAATCTTGTCGATTACTTTTGAAATAGTAACCGACGAATGTGCTGAAAATAAATCATGCTGATTACTTTTGAAATAGTAAGCGATGAATATGTTGGAAATAAAAATCTTACCGATTACTTTTAAAAAAGTAACCAATGAATGTGCTGAAAATAAAGTCTTGCCGATTACTTTTGAAATAGTAACCGACGAATATATTGAAAATAAAAATCTTGTCGATTACTTTTAAAATAGTAACCTTGAAAATAAAAATCTTGCCGATTACTTTTGAAATAGTAACAGACGAATGTGCAGAAAATAGATCATGCCGATTACTTTTGAAATAGTAACCGACGAATGTGTTGAAAATAAATCATGCCGATTACTTTTGAAATAGAAACCGACGAATGTGCTGAAAATAAAAGTCTTGCCCATTACTTTTGAAATAGTAACCGACGAATATGTGCTGAAAATAAATCTTGCCGATTACTTTTGAAATAGTAACCGACGAATGTGCTGAAAATAAATCATGCCGATTACTTTTGAAATAGTAAGCGACGAATATGTTGAAAATAAAAATCTTGTCGATTACTTTTAAAATAGTAACCGACAAATATGCTAAAAATAAAAAACTTGCCGATTACTTTTGAAATAGGAACTGACGAATATGTTGAAAATAAAAATCTTGTCGATTAATTTTAAAATAGTAACCGACAAATATGCTAAAAATAAAAATCTTGCCGATTACTTTTGAAATAGTAACCAACGAATGTGCAGAAAATAGATCATGCCGATTACTTTTGAAATTGTAACCGACGAATGTGTTGAAAATAAATCATGCCGATTACCTTTGAAATAGTAACCGACGAATATGTGCTGAAAATAAATCTTGTCGATTACTTTTAAAATAGTAACCGACAAATATGCTGAAAATAAAAATCTTGCCGATTACTTTTGAAATAGTAACCGACGATTGTGCAGAAAATAGATCATGCCGATTACTTTTGAAATAGTAACCGACGAATGTGTTGAAAATAAATCATGCCGATTATATTTGAAATAGTAACCGACGAATGTGCTGAAAATAAATCATGCCGATTACTATTGAAATAGTAACCGACAAATGTGCTGAAAATAAAAGACTTGCCCATTACTTTTGAAATAGTAACCGACGAATATGTGCTGAAAATAAATCTTGCCGATTACTTTTGAAATAGTAACCGACGAATGTGCTGAAAATAAATCATGCCGATTACTTTTGAAATAGTAAGCGACGAATATGTTGAAAATAAAAATCTTCTCGATTACTTTTAAAATAGTAACCGACAAATATGCTAAAACTAAAAATCTTGCCGATTACTTTTGAAATAGGAACCGACGAATATGTTGAAAATAAAAATCTTGCCGATTACTTTTAAAATAGTAACCGACAAATATGCTAAAAATAAAAATCTTGCCGATTACTTTTGAAAGAGTAACAGACAAATATGCTGAAAATAAAAATCTTGCCGATTACTTTTGAAATAGTCACCGACCAATATGCTGAAAATAAAAATCTTGTCGATTACTTTTGAAATAGTAACCGACGAATGTGCTGAAAATAAATCATGCTGATTACTTTTGAAATAGTAAGCGATGAATATGTTGGAAATAAAAATCTTACCGATTACTTTTAAAAAAGTAACCAATGAATGTGCTGAAAATAAAGTCTTGCCGATTACTTTTGAAATAGTAACCGACGAATATATTGAAAATAAAAATCTTGTCGATTACTTTTAAAATAGTAACCTTGAAAATAAAAATCTTGCCGATTACTTTTGAAATAGTAACCGACGAATGTGCTGAAAATAAATCATGCCGATTACTTTCGAAATAGTAAGCGACGAATATGTTGAAAATAAAAATCTTACCGATTACTTTTAAAATAGTAACCATAGAATGTACTGAAAATAAAGTCTTGCCGATTACTTTTGAAATAGGAACCAACGAATATGTTGAAAATAAAAATCTTGTCGATTACTTTTAAAATAGTAACCGACAAATATGCTGAAAATAAAAATCTTGCCGATTACTTTTGAAATAGTAACAGACGAATGTGCAGAAAATAGATCATGCCGATTACTTTTGAAATAGTAACCGACGAATGTGTTGAAAATAAATCATGCCGATTACTTTTGAAATAGAAACCGACGAATGTGCTGAAAATAAAAGTCTTGCCCATTACTTTTGAAATAGTAACCGACGAATATGTGCTGAAAACAAATCTTGCCGATTACTTTTGAAATAGTAACCGACGAATGTGCTGAAAATAAATCATGCCGATTACTTTTGAAATAGTAAGCGACGAATATGTTGAAAATAAAAATCTTGTCGATTACTTTTAAAATAGTAACCGACAAATATGCTAAAAATAAAAAACTTGCCGATTACTTTTGAAATAGGAACTGACGAATATGTTGAAAATAAAAATCTTGTCGATTAATTTTAAAATAGTAACCGACAAATATGCTAAAAATAAAAATCTTGCCGATTACTTTTGAAATAGTAACCGACGAATGTGCAGAAAATAGATCATGCCGATTACTTTTGAAATTGTAACCGACGAATGTGTTGAAAATAAATCATGCCGATTACCTTTGAAATAGTAACCGACGAATATGTGCTGAAAATAAATCTTGTCGATTACTTTTAAAATAGTAACCGACAAATATGCTGAAAATAAAAATCTTGCCGATTACTTTTGAAATAGTAACCGACTATTGTGCAGAAAATAGATCATGCCGATTACTTTTGAAATAGTAACCGACGAATGTGTTGAAAATAAATCATGCCGATTATTTTTGAAATAGTAACCGACGAATGTGCTGAAAATAAATCATGCCGATTACTATTGAAATAGTAACCGACAAATGTGCTGAAAATAAAAGTCTTGCCCATTACTTTTGAAATAGTAACCGACGAATATGTGCTGAAAATAAATCTTGCCGATTACTTTTGAAATAGTAACCGACGAATGTGCTGAAAATAAATCATGTCGATTACTTTTGAAATAGTAAGCGACGAATATGTTGAAAATAAAAATCTTCTCGATTACTTTTAAAATAGTAACCGACAAATATGCTAAAACTAAAAATCTTGCCGATTACTTTTGAAATAGGAACCGACGAATATGTTGAAAATAAAAATCTTGTCGATTACTTTTAAAATAATAACCGACAAATATGCTAAAAATAAAAATCTTGCCGATTACTTTTGAAATAGTAACCGACGAATGTGCAGAAAATAGATCATGCCGATTACTTTTGAAATAGTAACCGACGAATGTGTTGAAAATAAATCATGCCGATTATTTTTGAAATAGTAACCGACGAATGTGCTGAAAATAAATCATGCCGATTACTATTGAAATAGTAACTGTCAAATGTGCTGAAAATAAAAGACTTGCCCATTACTTTTGAAATAGTAACCGACGAATATGTGCTGAAAATAAATCTTGCCGATTACTTTTGAAATAGTAATCGACGAATGTGCTGAAAATAAATCATGCCGATTACTTTTGAAATAGTAAGCGACGAATATGTTGAAAATAAAAATCTTCTCGATTACTTTTAAAATAGTAACCGACAAATATGCTAAAACTAAAAATCTTGCCGATTACTTTTGAAATAGGAACCGACGAATATGTTGAAAATAAAAATCTTGCCGATTACTTTTAAAATAGTAACCGACAAATATGCTAAAAATAAAAATCTTGCCGATTACTTTTGAAAAAGTAACCGACAAATATGCTGAAAATAAAAATCTTGCCGATTACTTTTGAAATAGTCACCGACCAATATGCTGAAAATAAAAATCTTGTCGATTACTTTTGAAATAGTAACCGACGAATGTGCTGAAAATAAATCATGCTGATTACTTTTGAAATAGTAAGAGATGAATATGTTGGAAATAAAAATCTTACCGATTACTTTTAAAAAAGTAACCAATGAATATGCTGAAAATAAAGTCTTGCCGATTACTTTTGAAATAGTAACCGACGAATATGTTGAAAATAAAAATCTTGTCGATTACTTTTAAAATAGTAACCGACAAATATGTTGAAAATAAAAATCTTGCCGATTACTTTTGAAATAGTAACCGACGAATGTGCTGAAAATAAATCATGCCGATTACTTTCGAAATAGTAAGCGACGAATATGTTGAAAATAAAAATCTTACCGATTACTTTTAAAATAGTAACCAACGAATGTACTGAAAATAAAGTCTTGCCGATTACTTTTGAAATAGGAACCGACGAATATGTTGAAAATAAAAATCTTGTCGATTACTTTTAAAATAGTAACCGACAAATATGCTGAAAATAAAAATCTTGCCGATTAATTTTGAAATAGTAACCGACGAATGTGCAGAAAATAGATCATGCCGATTTCTTTTGAAATGGTAACCGACGAATGTGTTGAAAATAAATCATGCCGATTACTTTTGAAATAGAAACCGACGAATGTGCTGAAAATAAAAGTCTTGCCAATTACTTTTGAAATAGTTACCGACGAATATGTGCTGAAAATAAATCTTGCCGATTACTTTTGAAATAGTAAGCGACGAATATGTTGAAAATAAAAATCTTCTCGATTACTTTTAAAATAGTAACCGACAAATATGCTAAAACTAAAAATCTTGCCGATTACTTTTGAAATAGGAACCGACGAATATGTTGAAAATAAAAATCTTGTCGATTACTTTTAAAATAATAACCGACAAATATGCTAAAAATAAAAATCTTGCCGATTACTTTTGAAATAGTAACCGACGAATGTGCAGAAAATAGATCATGCCGATTACTTTTGAAATAGTAACCGACGAATGTGTTGAAAATAAATCATGCCGATTATTTTTGAAATAGTAACCGACGAATGTGCTGAAAATAAATCATGCCGATTACTATTGAAATAGTAACTGTCAAATGTGCTGAAAATAAAAGACTTGCCCATTACTTTTGAAATAGTAACCGACGAATATGTGCTGAAAATAAATCTTGCCGATTACTTTTGAAATAGTAATCGACGAATGTGCTGAAAATAAATCATGCCGATTACTTTTGAAATAGTAAGCGACGAATATGTTGAAAATAAAAATCTTCTCGATTACTTTTAAAATAGTAACCGACAAATATGCTAAAACTAAAAATCTTGCCGATTACTTTTGAAATAGGAACCGACGAATATGTTGAAAATAAAAATCTTGCCGATTACTTTTAAAATAGTAACCGACAAATATGCTAAAAATAAAAATCTTGCCGATTACTTTTGAAAAAGTAACCGACAAATATGCTGAAAATAAAAATCTTGCCGATTACTTTTGAAATAGTCACCGACCAATATGCTGAAAATAAAAATCTTGTCGATTACTTTTGAAATAGTAACCGACGAATGTGCTGAAAATAAATCATGCTGATTACTTTTGAAATAGTAAGAGATGAATATGTTGGAAATAAAAATCTTACCGATTACTTTTAAAAAAGTAACCAATGAATATGCTGAAAATAAAGTCTTGCCGATTACTTTTGAAATAGTAACCGACGAATATGTTGAAAATAAAAATCTTGTCGATTACTTTTAAAATAGTAACCGACAAATATGTTGAAAATAAAAATCTTGCCGATTACTTTTGAAATAGTAACCGACGAATGTGCTGAAAATAAATCATGCCGATTACTTTCGAAATAGTAAGCGACGAATATGTTGAAAATAAAAATCTTACCGATTACTTTTAAAATAGTAACCAACGAATGTACTGAAAATAAAGTCTTGCCGATTACTTTTGAAATAGTAACCGACGAATATGTTGAAAATAAAAATCTTGTCGATTACTTTTAAAATAGTAACCGACAAATATGCTGAAAATAAAAATCTTGCCGATTAATTTTGAAATAGTAACCGACGAATGTGCAGAAAATAGATCATGCCGATTTCTTTTGAAATGGTAACCGACGAATGTGTTGAAAATAAATCATGCCGATTACTTTTGAAATAGAAACCGACGAATGTGCTGAAAATAAAAGTCTTGCCAATTACTTTTGAAATAGTTACCGACGAATATGTGCTGAAAATAAATCTTGCCGATTACTTTTGAAATAGTAACCGACGAATGTGCTGAAAATAAATCATGCCGATTACTTTTGAAATAGTAAGCGACGAATATGTTGAAAATAAAAATCTTGTCGATTACTTTTAAAATAGTAACCGACAAATATGCTAAAAATAAAAAACTTGCCGATTACTTTTGAAATAGGAACTGACGAATATGTTGAAAATAAAAATCTTGTCGATTAATTTTAAAATAGTAACCGACAAATATGCTAAAAATAAAAATCTTGCCGATTACTTTTGAAATAGTAACCAACGAATGTGCAGAAAATAGATCATGTCGATTACTTTTGAAATTGTAACCGACGAATGTGTTGAAAATAAATCATGCCGATTACCTTTGAAATAGTAACCGACGAATATGTGCTGAAAATAAATCTTGTCGATTACTTTTAAAATAGTAACCGACAAATATGCTGAAAATAAAAATCTTGCCGATTACTTTTGAAATAGTAACCGACGATTGTGCCGAAAATAGATCATGCCGATTACTTTTGAAATAGTAACCGACGAATGTGTTGAAAATAAATCATGCCGATTATTTTTGAAATAGTAACCGACGAATGTGCTGAAAATAAATCATGCCGATTACTATTGAAATAGTAACCGACAAATGTGCTGAAAATAAAAGACTTGCCCCTTACTTTTGAAATAGTAACCGATGAATATGTGCTGAAAATAAATCTTGCCGATTACTTTTGAAACAGTAACCGACGAATGTGCTGAAAATAAATCATGCCGATTACTTTTGAAATAGTAAGCGACGAATATGTTGAAAATAAAAATCTTCTCGATTACTTTTAAAATAGTAACCGACAAATATGCTAAAACTAAAAATCTTGCCGATTACTTTTGAAATAGGAACCGACGAATATGTTGAAAATAAAAATCTTGCCGATTACTTTTAAAATAGTAACCGACAAATATGCTAAAAATAAAAATCTTGCCGATTACTTTTGAAATAGTAACCGACGATTGTGCCGAAAATAGATCATGCCGATTACTTTTGAAATAGTCACCGACCAATATGCTGAAAATAAAAATCTTGTCGATTACTTTTGAAATAGTAACCGACGAATGTGCTGAAAATAAATCATGCTGATTACTTTTGAAATAGTAAGCGATGAATATGTTGGAAATAAAAATCTTACCGATTACTTTTAAAAAAGTAACCAATGAATGTGCTGAAAATAAAGTCTTGCCGATTACTTTTGAAATAGTAACCGACGAATATATTGAAAATAAAAATCTTGTCGATTACTTTTAAAATAGTAACCTTGAAAATAAAAATCTTGCCGATTACTTTTGAAATAGTAACCGACGAATGTGCTGAAAATAAATCATGCCGATTACTTTCGAAATAGTAAGCGACGAATATGTTGAAAATAAAAATCTTACCGATTACTTTTGAAATAGGAACCAACGAATATGTTGAAAATAAAAATCTTGTCGATTACTTTTAAAATAGTAACCGACAAATATGCTGAAAATAAAAATCTTGCCGATTACTTTTGAAATAGTAACAGACGAATGTGCAGAAAATAGATCATGCCGATTACTTTTGAAATAGTAACCGACGAATGTGTTGAAAATAAATCATGCCGATTACTTTTGAAATAGAAACCGACGAATGTGCTGAAAATAAAAGTCTTGCCCATTACTTTTGAAATAGTAACCGACGAATATGTGCTGAAAATAAATCTTGCCGATTACTTTTGAAATAGTAACCGACGAATGTGCTGAAAATAAATCATGCCGATTACTTTTGAAATAGTAAGCGACGAATATGTTGAAAATAAAAATCTTGTCGATTACTTTTAAAATAGTAACCGACAAATATGCTAAAAATAAAAAACTTGCCGATTACTTTTGAAATAGGAACTGACGAATATGTTGAAAATAAAAATCTTCTCGATTAATTTTAAAATAGTAACCGACAAATATGCTAAAAATAAAAATCTTGCCGATTACTTTTGAAATAGTAACCGACGAATGTGCAGAAAATAGATCATGCCGATTACTTTTGAAATTGTAACCGACGAATGTGTTGAAAATAAATCATGCCGATTACCTTTGAAATAGTAACCGACGAATATGTGCTGAAAATAAATCTTGTCGATTACTTTTAAAATAGTAACCGACAAATATGCTGAAAATAAAAATCTTGCCGATTACTTTTGAAATAGTAACCGATGATTGTGCAGAAAATAGATCATGCCGATTACTTTTGAAATAGTAACCGACGAATGTGTTAAAAATAAATCATGCCGATTATTTTTGAAATAGTAACCGACGAATGTGCTGAAGATAAATCATGCCGATTACTATTGAAATAGTAACCGACAAATGTGCTGAAAATAAAAGTCTAGCCCATTACTTTTGAAATAGTAACCGACGAATATGTGCTGAAAATAAATCTTGCCGATTACTTTTGAAATAGTAACCGACGAATGTACTGAAAATAAATCATGTCGATTACTTTTGAAATAGTAAGCGACGAATATGTTGAAAATAAAAATCTTCTCGATTACTTTTAAAATAGTAACCGACAAATATGCTAAAACTAAAAATCTTGCCGATTACTTTTGAAATAGGAACCGACGAATATGTTGAAAATAAAAATCTTGTCGATTACTTTTAAAATAATAACCGACAAATATGCTAAAAATAAAAATCTTGCCGATTACTTTTGAAATAGTAACCGACGAATGTGCAGAAAATAGATCATGCCGATTACTTTTGAAATAGTAACCGACGAATATGTTGAAAATAAATCATGCCGATTATTTTTGAAATAGTAACCGACGAATGTGCTGAAAATAAATCATGCCGATTACTATTGAAATAGTAATTGTCAAATGTGCTGAAAATAAAAGACTTGCCCCTTACTTTTGAAATAGTAACCGATGAATATGTGCTGAAAATAAATCTTGCCGATTACTTTTGAAACAGTAACCGACGAATGTGCTGAAAATAAATCATGCCGATTACTTTTGAAATAGTAAGCGACGAATATGTTGAAAATAAAAATCTTCTCGATTACTTTTAAAATAGTAACCGACAAATATGCTAAAACTAAAAATCTTGCCGATTACTTTTGAAATAGGAACCGACGAATATGTTGAAAATAAAAATCTTGCCGATTACTTTTAAAATAGTAACCGACAAATATGCTAAAAATAAAAATCTTGCCGATTACTTTTGAAATAGTAACCGACGATTGTGCCGAAAATAGATCATGCCGATTACTTTTGAAATAGTCACCGACCAATATGCTGAAAATAAAAATCTTGTCGATTACTTTTGAAATAGTAACCGACGAATGTGCTGAAAATAAATCATGCTGATTACTTTTGAAATAGTAAGCGATGAATATGTTGGAAATAAAAATCTTACCGATTACTTTTAAAAAAGTAACCAATGAATGTGCTGAAAATAAAGTCTTGCCGATTACTTTTGAAATAGTAACCGACGAATATATTGAAAATAAAAATCTTGTCGATTACTTTTAAAATAGTAACCTTGAAAATAAAAATCTTGCCGATTACTTTTGAAATAGTAACCGACGAATGTGCTGAAAATAAATCATGCCGATTACTTTCGAAATAGTAAGCGACGAATATGTTGAAAATAAAAATCTTACCGATTACTTTTGAAATAGGAACCAACGAATATGTTGAAAATAAAAATCTTGTCGATTACTTTTAAAATAGTAACCGACAAATATGCTGAAAATAAAAATCTTGCCGATTACTTTTGAAATAGTAACAGACGAATGTGCAGAAAATAGATCATGCCGATTACTTTTGAAATAGTAACCGACGAATGTGTTGAAAATAAATCATGCCGATTACTTTTGAAATAGAAACCGACGAATGTGCTGAAAATAAAAGTCTTGCCCATTACTTTTGAAATAGTAACCGACGAATATGTGCTGAAAATAAATCTTGCCGATTACTTTTGAAATAGTAACCGACGAATGTGCTGAAAATAAATCATGCCGATTACTTTTGAAATAGTAAGCGACGAATATGTTGAAAATAAAAATCTTGTCGATTACTTTTAAAATAGTAACCGACAAATATGCTAAAAATAAAAAACTTGCCGATTACTTTTGAAATAGGAACTGACGAATATGTTGAAAATAAAAATCTTCTCGATTAATTTTAAAATAGTAACCGACAAATATGCTAAAAATAAAAATCTTGCCGATTACTTTTGAAATAGTAACCGACGAATGTGCAGAAAATAGATCATGCCGATTACTTTTGAAATTGTAACCGACGAATGTGTTGAAAATAAATCATGCCGATTACCTTTGAAATAGTAACCGACGAATATGTGCTGAAAATAAATCTTGTCGATTACTTTTAAAATAGTAACCGACAAATATGCTGAAAATAAAAATCTTGCCGATTACTTTTGAAATAGTAACCGATGATTGTGCAGAAAATAGATCATGCCGATTACTTTTGAAATAGTAACCGACGAATGTGTTAAAAATAAATCATGCCGATTATTTTTGAAATAGTAACCGACGAATGTGCTGAAGATAAATCATGCCGATTACTATTGAAATAGTAACCGACAAATGTGCTGAAAATAAAAGTCTAGCCCATTACTTTTGAAATAGTAACCGACGAATATGTGCTGAAAATAAATCTTGCCGATTACTTTTGAAATAGTAACCGACGAATGTACTGAAAATAAATCATGTCGATTACTTTTGAAATAGTAAGCGACGAATATGTTGAAAATAAAAATCTTCTCGATTACTTTTAAAATAGTAACCGACAAATATGCTAAAACTAAAAATCTTGCCGATTACTTTTGAAATAGGAACCGACGAATATGTTGAAAATAAAAATCTTGTCGATTACTTTTAAAATAATAACCGACAAATATGCTAAAAATAAAAATCTTGCCGATTACTTTTGAAATAGTAACCGACGAATGTGCAGAAAATAGATCATGCCGATTACTTTTGAAATAGTAACCGACGAATATGTTGAAAATAAATCATGCCGATTATTTTTGAAATAGTAACCGACGAATGTGCTGAAAATAAATCATGCCGATTACTATTGAAATAGTAATTGTCAAATGTGCTGAAAATAAAAGACTTGCCCATTACTTTTGAAATTGTAACCGACGAATATGTGCTGAAAATAAATCTTGCCGATTACTTTTGAAATAGTAACCGACGAATGTGCTGAAAATAAATCATGCCGATTACTTTTGAAATAGTAAGCGACGAATATGTTGAAAATAAAAATCTTCTCGATTACTTTTAAAATAGTAACCGACAAATATGCTAAAACTAAAAATCTTGCCGATTACTTTTGAAATAGGAACCGACGAATATGTTGAAAATAAAAATCTTGCCGATTACTTTTAAAATAGTAACCGACAAATATGCTAAAAATAAAAATCTTGCCGATTACTTTTGAAAAAGTAACCGACAAATATGCTGAAAATAAAAATCTTGCCGATTACTTTTGAAATAGTCACCGACCAATATGCTGAAAATAAAAATCTTGTCGATTACTTTTGAAATAGTAACCGACGAATGTGCTGAAAATAAATCATGCTGATTACTTTTGAAATAGTAAGCGATGAATATGTTGGAAATAAAAATCTTACCGATTACTTTTAAAAAAGTAACCAATGAATGTGCTGAAAATAAAGTCTTGCCGATTACTTTTGAAATAGTAACCGACGAATATATTGAAAATAAAAATCTTGTCGATTACTTTTAAAATAGTAACCTTGAAAATAAAAATCTTGCCGATTACTTTTGAAATAGTAACCGACGAATGTGCTGAAAATAAATCATGCCGATTACTTTCGAAATAGTAAGCGACGAATATGTTGAAAATAAAAATCTTACCGATTACTTTTGAAATAGGAACCAACGAATATGTTGAAAATAAAACTCTTGTCGATTACTTTTAAAATAGTAACCGACAAATATGCTGAAAATAAAAATCTTGCCGATTACTTTTGAAATAGTAACAGACGAATGTGCAGAAAATAGATCATGCCGATTACTTTTGAAATAGTAACCGACGAATGTGTTGAAAATAAATCATGCCGATTACTTTTGAAATAGAAACCGACGAATGTGCTGAAAATAAAAGTCTTGCCCATTACTTTTGAAATAGTAACCGACGAATATGTGCTGAAAATAAATCTTGCCGATTACTTTTGAAATAGTAACCGACGAATGTGCTGAAAATAAATCATGCCGATTACTTTTGAAATAGTAAGCGACGAATATGTTGAAAATAAAAATCTTGTCGATTACTTTTAAAATAGTAACCGACAAATATGCTAAAAATAAAAAACTTGCCGATTACTTTTGAAATAGGAACTGACGAATATGTTGAAAATAAAAATCTTCTCGATTAATTTTAAAATAGTAACCGACAAATATGCTAAAAATAAAAATCTTGCCGATTACTTTTGAAATAGTAACCGACGAATGTGCAGAAAATAGATCATGCCGATTACTTTTGAAATTGTAACCGACGAATGTGTTGAAAATAAATCATGCCGATTACCTTTGAAATAGTAACCGACGAATATGTGCTGAAAATAAATCTTGTCGATTACTTTTAAAATAGTAACCGACAAATATGCTGAAAATAAAAATCTTGCCGATTACTTTTGAAATAGTAACCGATGATTGTGCAGAAAATAGATCATGCCGATTACTTTTGAAATAGTAACCGACGAATGTGTTAAAAATAAATCATGCCGATTATTTTTGAAATAGTAACCGACGAATGTGCTGAAAATAAATCATGCCGATTACTATTGAAATAGTAACCGACAAATGTGCTGAAAATAAAAGTCTAGCCCATTACTTTTGAAATAGTAACCGACGAATATGTGCTGAAAATAAATCTTGCCGATTACTTTTGAAATAGTAACCGACGAATGTACTGAAAATAAATCATGTCGATTACTTTTGAAATAGTAAGCGACGAATATGTTGAAAATAAAAATCTTCTCGATTACTTTTAAAATAGTAACCGACAAATATGCTAAAACTAAAAATCTTGCCGATTACTTTTGAAATAGGAACCGACGAATATGTTGAAAATAAAAATCTTGTCGATTACTTTTAAAATAATAACCGACAAATATGCTAAAAATAAAAATCTTGCCGATTACTTTTGAAATAGTAACCGACGAATGTGCAGAAAATAGATCATGCCGATTACTTTTGAAATAGTAACCGACGAATATGTTGAAAATAAATCATGCCGATTATTTTTGAAATAGTAACCGACGAATGTGCTGAAAATAAATCATGCCGATTACTATTGAAATAGTAATTGTCAAATGTGCTGAAAATAAAAGACTTGCCCATTACTTTTGAAATTGTAACCGACGAATATGTGCTGAAAATAAATCTTGCCGATTACTTTTGAAATAGTAACCGACGAATGTGCTGAAAATAAATCATGCCGATTACTTTTGAAATAGTAAGCGACGAATATGTTGAAAATAAAAATCTTCTCGATTACTTTTAAAATAGTAACCGACAAATATGCTAAAACTAAAAATCTTGCCGATTAATTTTGAAATAGGAACCGACGAATATGTTGAAAATAAAAATCTTGCCGATTACTTTTAAAATAGTAACCGACAAATATGCTAAAAATAAAAATCTTGCCGATTACTTTTGAAAAAGTAACCGACAAATATGCTGAAAATAAAAATCTTGCCGATTACTTTTGAAATAGTCACCGACCAATATGCTGAAAATAAAAATCTTGTCGATTACTTTTGAAATAGTAACCGACGAATGTGCTGAAAATAAATCATGCTGATTACTTTTGAAATAGTAAGCGATGAATATGTTGGAAATAAAAATCTTACCGATTACTTTTAAAAAAGTAACCAATGAATGTGCTGAAAATAAAGTCTTGCCGATTACTTTTGAAATAGTAACCGACGAATATATTGAAAATAAAAATCTTGTCGATTACTTTTAAAATAGTAACCTTGAAAATAAAAATCTTGCCGATTACTTTTGAAATAGTAACCGACGAATGTGCTGAAAATAAATCATGCCGATTACTTTCGAAATAGTAAGCGACGAATATGTTGAAAATAAAAATCTTACCGATTACTTTTAAAATAGTAACCAACGAATGTACTGAAAATAAAGTCTTGCCGATTACTTTTGAAATAGGAACCAACGAATATGTTGAAAATAAAAATCTTGTCGATTACTTTTAAAATAGTAACCGACAAATATGCTGAAAATAAAAATCTTGCCGATTACTTTTGAAATAGTAACAGACGAATGTGCAGAAAATAGATCATGCCGATTACTTTTGAAATAGTAACCGACGAATGTGTTGAAAATAAATCATGCCGATTACTTTTGAAATAGAAACCGACGAATGTGCTGAAAATAAAAGTCTTGCCCATTACTTTTGAAATAGTAACCGACGAATATGTGCTGAAAACAAATCTTGCCGATTACTTTTGAAATAGTAACCGACGAATGTGCTGAAAATAAATCATGCCGATTACTTTTGAAATAGTAAGCGACGAATATGTTGAAAATAAAAATCTTGTCGATTACTTTTAAAATAGTAACCGACAAATATGCTAAAAATAAAAAACTTGCCGATTACTTTTGAAATAGGAACTGACGAATATGTTGAAAATAAAAATCTTGTCGATTAATTTTAAAATAGTAACCGACAAATATGCTAAAAATAAAAATCTTGCCGATTACTTTTGAAATAGTAACCGACGAATGTGCAGAAAATAGATCATGCCGATTACTTTTGAAATTGTAACCGACGAATGTGTTGAAAATAAATCATGCCGATTACCTTTGAAATAGTAACCGACGAATATGTGCTGAAAATAAATCTTGTCGATTACTTTTAAAATAGTAACCGACAAATATGCTGAAAATAAAAATCTTGCCGATTACTTTTGAAATAGTAACCGACTATTGTGCAGAAAATAGATCATGCCGATTACTTTTGAAATAGTAACCGACGAATGTGTTGAAAATAAATCATGCCGATTATTTTTGAAATAGTAACCGACGAATGTGCTGAAAATAAATCATGCCGATTACTATTGAAATAGTAACCGACAAATGTGCTGAAAATAAAAGTCTTGCCCATTACTTTTGAAATAGTAACCGACGAATATGTGCTGAAAATAAATCTTGCCGATTACTTTTGAAATAGTAACCGACGAATGTGCTGAAAATAAATCATGTCGATTACTTTTGAAATAGTAAGCGACGAATATGTTGAAAATAAAAATCTTCTCGATTACTTTTAAAATAGTAACCGACAAATATGCTAAAACTAAAAATCTTGCCGATTACTTTTGAAATAGGAACCGACGAATATGTTGAAAATAAAAATCTTGTCGATTACTTTTAAAATAATAACCGACAAATATGCTAAAAATAAAAATCTTGCCGATTACTTTTGAAATAGTAACCGACGAATGTGCAGAAAATAGATCATGCCGATTACTTTTGAAATAGTAACCGACGAATGTGTTGAAAATAAATCATGCCGATTATTTTTGAAATAGTAACCGACGAATGTGCTGAAAATAAATCATGCCGATTACTATTGAAATAGTAACTGTCAAATGTGCTGAAAATAAAAGACTTGCCCATTACTTTTGAAATAGTAACCGACGAATATGTGCTGAAAATAAATCTTGCCGATTACTTTTGAAATAGTAACCGACGAATGTGCTGAAAATAAATCATGCCGATTACTTTTGAAATAGTAAGCGACGAATATGTTGAAAATAAAAATCTTCTCGATTACTTTTAAAATAGTAACCGACAAATATGCTAAAACTAAAAATCTTGCCGATTACTTTTGAAATAGGAACCGACGAATATGTTGAAAATAAAAATCTTGCCGATTACTTTTAAAATAGTAACCGACAAATATGCTAAAAATAAAAATCTTGCCGATTACTTTTGAAAAAGTAACCGACAAATATGCTGAAAATAAAAATCTTGCCGATTACTTTTGAAATAGTCACCGACCAATATGCTGAAAATAAAAATCTTGTCGATTACTTTTGAAATAGTAACCGACGAATGTGCTGAAAATAAATCATGCTGATTACTTTTGAAATAGTAAGCGATGAATATGTTGGAAATAAAAATCTTACCGATTACTTTTAAAAAAGTAACCAATGAATGTGCTGAAAATAAAGTCTTGCCGATTACTTTTGAAATAGTAACCGACGAATATATTGAAAATAAAAATCTTGTCGATTACTTTTAAAATAGTAACCTTGAAAATAAAAATCTTGCCGATTACTTTTGAAATAGTAACCGACGAATGTGCTGAAAATAAATCATGCCGATTACTTTCGAAATAGTAAGCGACGAATATGTTGAAAATAAAAATCTTACCGATTACTTTTAAAATAGTAACCAACGAATGTACTGAAAATAAAGTCTTGCCGATTACTTTTGAAATAGGAACCAACGAATATGTTGAAAATAAAAATCTTGTCGATTACTTTTAAAATAGTAACCGACAAATATGCTGAAAATAAAAATCTTGCCGATTACTTTTGAAATAGTAACAGACGAATGTGCAGAAAATAGATCATGCCGATTACTTTTGAAATAGTAACCGACGAATGTGTTGAAAATAAATCATGCCGATTACTTTTGAAATAGAAACCGACGAATGTGCTGAAAATAAAAGTCTTGCCCATTACTTTTGAAATAGTAACCGACGAATATGTGCTGAAAACAAATCTTGCCGATTACTTTTGAAATAGTAACCGACGAATGTGCTGAAAATAAATCATGCCGATTACTTTTGAAATAGTAAGCGACGAATATGTTGAAAATAAAAATCTTGTCGATTACTTTTAAAATAGTAACCGACAAATATGCTAAAAATAAAAAACTTGCCGATTACTTTTGAAATAGGAACTGACGAATATGTTGAAAATAAAAATCTTGTCGATTAATTTTAAAATAGTAACCGACAAATATGCTAAAAATAAAAATCTTGCCGATTACTTTTGAAATAGTAACCGACGAATGTGCAGAAAATAGATCATGCCGATTACTTTTGAAATTGTAACCGACGAATGTGTTGAAAATAAATCATGCCGATTACCTTTGAAATAGTAACCGACGAATATGTGCTGAAAATAAATCTTGTCGATTACTTTTAAAATAGTAACCGACAAATATGCTGAAAATAAAAATCTTGCCGATTACTTTTGAAATAGTAACCGACTATTGTGCAGAAAATAGATCATGCCGATTACTTTTGAAATAGTAACCGACGAATGTGTTGAAAATAAATCATGCCGATTATTTTTGAAATAGTAACCGACGAATGTGCTGAAAATAAATCATGCCGATTACTATTGAAATAGTAACCGACAAATGTGCTGAAAATAAAAGTCTTGCCCATTACTTTTGAAATAGTAACCGACGAATATGTGCTGAAAATAAATCTTGCCGATTACTTTTGAAATAGTAACCGACGAATGTGCTGAAAAGAAATCATGCCGATTACTATTGAAATAGTAACCGACAAATGTGCTGAAAATAAAAGTCTTGCCCATTACTTTTGAAATAGTAACCGACGAATATGTGCTGAAAATAAATCTTGCCGATTACTTTTGAAATAGTAACCGACGAATGTGCTGAAAATAAATCATGTCGATTACTTTTGAAATAGTAAGCGACGAATATGTTGAAAATAAAAATCTTCTCGATTACTTTTAAAATAGTAACCGACAAATATGCTAAAACTAAAAATCTTGCCGATTACTTTTGAAATAGGAACCGACGAATATGTTGAAAATAAAAATCTTGTCGATTACTTTTAAAATAATAACCGACAAATATGCTAAAAATAAAAATCTTGCCGATTACTTTTGAAATAGTAACCGACGAATGTGCAGAAAATAGATCATGCCGATTACTTTTGAAATAGTAACCGACGAATGTGTTAAAAATAAATCATGCCGATTATTTTTGAAATAGTAACCGACGAATGTGCTGAAAATAAATCATGCCGATTACTATTGAAATAGTAACTGTCAAATGTGCTGAAAATAAAAGACTTGCCCATTACTTTTGAAATAGTAACCGACGAATATGTGCTGAAAATAAATCTTGCCGATTACTTTTGAAATAGTAACCGACGAATGTGCTGAAAATAAATCATGCCGATTACTTTTGAAATAGTAAGCGACGAATATGTTGAAAATAAAAATCTTCTCGATTACTTTTAAAATAGTAACCGACAAATATGCTAAAACTAAAAATCTTGCCGATTACTTTTGA
Source organism: Medicago lupulina (assembly GCA_958299785.1). NCBI lineage: Eukaryota > Viridiplantae > Streptophyta > Magnoliopsida > Fabales > Fabaceae > Medicago > Medicago lupulina. The sequence continues at coordinate 47,577,283 of OY283140.1, forward strand.
AATAGGAACCGACGAATATGTTGAAAATAAAAATCTTGCCGATTACTTTTAAAATAGTAACCGACAAATATGCTAAAAATAAAAATCTTGCCGATTACTTTTGAAAAAGTAACCGACAAATATGCTGAAAATAAAAATCTTGCCGATTACTTTTGAAATAGTCACCGACCAATATGCTGAAAATAAAAATCTTGTCGATTACTTTTGAAATAGTAACCGACGAATGTGCTGAAAATAAATCATGCTGATTACTTTTGAAATAGTAAGCGATGAATATGTTGGAAATAAAAATCTTACCGATTACTTTTAAAAAAGTAACCAATGAATGTGCTGAAAATAAAGTCTTGCCGATTACTTTTGAAATAGTAACCGACGAATATATTGAAAATAAAAATCTTGTCGATTACTTTTAAAATAGTAACCTTGAAAATAAAAATCTTGCCGATTACTTTTGAAATAGTAACCGACGAATGTGCTGAAAATAAATCATGCCGATTACTTTCGAAATAGTAAGCGACGAATATGTTGAAAATAAAAATCTTACCGATTACTTTTAAAATAGTAACCAACGAATGTACTGAAAATAAAGTCTTGCCGATTACTTTTGAAATAGGAACCAACGAATATGTTGAAAATAAAAATCTTGTCGATTACTTTTAAAATAGTAACCGACAAATATGCTGAAAATAAAAATCTTGCCGATTACTTTTGAAATAGTAACAGACGAATGTGCAGAAAATAGATCATGCCGATTACTTTTGAAATAGTAACCGACGAATGTGTTGAAAATAAATCATGCCGATTACTTTTGAAATAGAAACCGACGAATGTGCTGAAAATAAAAGTCTTGCCCATTACTTTTGAAATAGTAACCGACGAATATGTGCTGAAAACAAATCTTGCCGATTACTTTTGAAATAGTAACCGACGAATGTGCTGAAAATAAATCATGCCGATTACTTTTGAAATAGTAAGCGACGAATATGTTGAAAATAAAAATCTTGTCGATTACTTTTAAAATAGTAACCGACAAATATGCTAAAAATAAAAAACTTGCCGATTACTTTTGAAATAGGAACTGACGAATATGTTGAAAATAAAAATCTTGTCGATTAATTTTAAAATAGTAACCGACAAATATGCTAAAAATAAAAATCTTGCCGATTACTTTTGAAATAGTAACCGACGAATGTGCAGAAAATAGATCATGCCGATTACTTTTGAAATTGTAACCGACGAATGTGTTGAAAATAAATCATGCCGATTACCTTTGAAATAGTAACCGACGAATATGTGCTGAAAATAAATCTTGTCGATTACTTTTAAAATAGTAACCGACAAATATGCTGAAAATAAAAATCTTGCCGATTACTTTTGAAATAGTAACCGACTATTGTGCAGAAAATAGATCATGCCGATTACTTTTGAAATAGTAACCGACGAATGTGTTGAAAATAAATCATGCCGATTATTTTTGAAATAGTAACCGACGAATGTGCTGAAAATAAATCATGCCGATTACTATTGAAATAGTAACCGACAAATGTGCTGAAAATAAAAGTCTTGCCCATTACTTTTGAAATAGTAACCGACGAATATGTGCTGAAAATAAATCTTGCCGATTACTTTTGAAATAGTAACCGACGAATGTGCTGAAAATAAATCATGTCGATTACTTTTGAAATAGTAAGCGACGAATATGTTGAAAATAAAAATCTTCTCGATTACTTTTAAAATAGTAACCGACAAATATGCTAAAACTAAAAATCTTGCCGATTACTTTTGAAATAGGAACCGACGAATATGTTGAAAATAAAAATCTTGTCGATTACTTTTAAAATAATAACCGACAAATATGCTAAAAATAAAAATCTTGCCGATTACTTTTGAAATAGTAACCGACGAATGTGCAGAAAATAGATCATGCCGATTACTTTTGAAATAGTAACCGACGAATGTGTTGAAAATAAATCATGCCGATTATTTTTGAAATAGTAACCGACGAATGTGCTGAAAATAAATCATGCCGATTACTATTGAAATAGTAACTGTCAAATGTGCTGAAAATAAAAGACTTGCCCATTACTTTTGAAATAGTAACCGACGAATATGTGCTGAAAATAAATCTTGCCGATTACTTTTGAAATAGTAACCGACGAATGTGCTGAAAATAAATCATGCCGATTACTTTTGAAATAGTAAGCGACGAATATGTTGAAAATAAAAATCTTCTCGATTACTTTTAAAATAGTAACCGACAAATATGCTAAAACTAAAAATCTTGCCTATTACTTTTGAAATAGGAACCGACGAATATGTTGAAAATAAAAATCTTGCCGATTACTTTTAAAATAGTAACCGACAAATATGCTAAAAATAAAAATCTTGCCGATTACTTTTGAAAAAGTAACCGACAAATATGCTGAAAATAAAAATCTTGCCGATTACTTTTGAAATAGTCACCGACCAATATGCTGAAAATAAAAATCTTGTCGACTACTTTTGAAATAGTAACCGACGAATGTGCTGAAAATAAATCATGCTGATTACTTTTGAAATAGTAAGAGATGAATATGTTGGAAATAAAAATCTTACCGATTACTTTTAAAAAAGTAACCAATGAATGTGCTGAAAATAAAGTCTTGCCGATTACTTTTGAAATAGTAACCGACGAATATGTTGAAAATAAAAATCTTGTCGATTACTTTTAAAATAGTAACCGACAAATATGTTGAAAATAAAAATCTTGCCGATTACTTTTGAAATAGTAACCGACGAATGTGCTGAAAATAAATCATGCCGATTACTTTCGAAATAGTAAGCGACGAATATGTTGAAAATAAAAATCTTACCGATTACTTTTAAAATAGTAACCAACGAATGTACTGAAAATAAAGTCTTGCCGATTACTTTTGAAATAGGAACCGACGAATATGTTGAAAATAAAAATCTTGTCGATTACTTTTAAAATAGTAACCGACAAATATGCTGAAAATAAAAATCTTGCCGATTAATTTTGAAATAGTAACCGACGAATGTGCAGAAAATAGATCATGCCGATTTCTTTTGAAATGGTAACCGACGAATGTGTTGAAAATAAATCATGCCGATTACTTTTGAAATAGAAACCGACGAATGTGCTGAAAATAAAAGTCTTGCCAATTACTTTTGAAATAGTTACCGACGAATATGTGCTGAAAATAAATCTTGCCGATTACTTTTGAAATAGTAACCGACGAATGTGCTGAAAATAAATCATGCCGATTACTTTTGAAATAGTAAGCGACGAATATGTTGAAAATAAAAATCTTGTCGATTACTTTTAAAATAGTAACCGACAAATATGCTAAAAATAAAAAACTTGCCGATTACTTTTGAAATAGGAACTGACGAATATGTTGAAAATAAAAATCTTGTCGATTAATTTTAAAATAGTAACCGACAAATATGCTAAAAATAAAAATCTTGCCGATTACTTTTGAAATAGTAACCAACGAATGTGCAGAAAATAGATCATGCCGATTACTTTTGAAATTGTAACCGACGAATGTGTTGAAAATAAATCATGCCGATTACCTTTGAAATAGTAACCGACGAATATGTGCTGAAAATAAATCTTGTCGATTACTTTTAAAATAGTAACCGACAAATATGCTGAAAATAAAAATCTTGCCGATTACTTTTGAAATAGTAACCGACGATTGTGCAGAAAATAGATCATGCCGATTACTTTTGAAATAGTAACCGACGAATGTGTTGAAAATAAATCATGCCGATTATTTTTGAAATAGTAACCGACGAATGTGCTGAAAATAAATCATGCCGATTACTATTGAAATAGTAACCGACAAATGTGCTGAAAATAAAAGACTTGCCCATTACTTTTGAAATAGTAACCGATGAATATGTGCTGAAAATAAATCTTGCCGATTACTTTTGAAACAGTAACCGACGAATGTGCTGAAAATAAATCATGCCGATTACTTTCGAAATAGTAAGCGACGAATATGTTGAAAATAAAAATCTTACCGATTACTTTTAAAATAGTAACCAACGAATGTACTGAAAATAAAGTCTTGCCGATTACTTTTGAAATAGGAACCGACGAATATGTTGAAAATAAAAATCTTGTCGATTACTTTTAAAATAGTAACCGACAAATATGCTGAAAATAAAAATCTTGCCGATTAATTTTGAAATAGTAACCGACGAATGTGCAGAAAATAGATCATGCCGATTTCTTTTGAAATGGTAACCGACGAATGTGTTGAAAATAAATCATGCCGATTACTTTTGAAATAGAAACCGACGAATGTGCTGAAAATAAAAGTCTTGCCAATTACTTTTGAAATAGTTACCGACGAATATGTGCTGAAAATAAATCTTGCCGATTACTTTTGAAATAGTAACCGACGAATGTGCTGAAAATAAATCATGCCGATTACTTTTGAAATAGTAAGCGACGAATATGTTGAAAATAAAAATCTTGTCGATTACTTTTAAAATAGTAACCGACAAATATGCTAAAAATAAAAAACTTGCCGATTACTTTTGAAATAGGAACTGACGAATATGTTGAAAATAAAAATCTTGTCGATTAATTTTAAAATAGTAACCGACAAATATGCTAAAAATAAAAATCTTGCCGATTACTTTTGAAATAGTAACCAACGAATGTGCAGAAAATAGATCATGCCGATTACTTTTGAAATTGTAACCGACGAATGTGTTGAAAATAAATCATGCCGATTACCTTTGAAATAGTAACCGACGAATATGTGCTGAAAATAAATCTTGTCGATTACTTTTAAAATAGTAACCGACAAATATGCTGAAAATAAAAATCTTGCCGATTACTTTTGAAATAGTAACCGACGATTGTGCAGAAAATTGATCATGCCGATTACTTTTGAAATAGTAACCGACGAATGTGTTGAAAATAAATCATGCCGATTATTTTTGAAATAGTAACCGACGAATGTGCTGAAAATAAATCATGCCGATTACTATTGAAATAGTAACCGACAAATGTGCTGAAAATAAAAGACTTGCCCATTACTTTTGAAATAGTAACCGATGAATATGTGCTGAAAATAAATCTTGCCGATTACTTTTGAAACAGTAACCGACGAATGTGCTGAAAATAAATCATGCCGATTACTTTTGAAATAGTAAGCGACGAATATGTTGAAAATAAAAATCTTGTCGATTACTTTTAAAATAGTAACCGACAAATATGTTGAAAATAAAAATCTTGCCGATTACTTTTGAAATAGTAACCGACGAATGTGCTGAAAATAAATCATGCCGATTACTTTCGAAATAGTAAGCGACGAATATGTTGAAAATAAAAATCTTACCGATTACTTTTAAAATAGTAACCAACGAATGTACTGAAAATAAAGTCTTGCCGATTACTTTTGAAATAGGAACCGACGAATATGTTGAAAATAAAAATCTTGTCGATTACTTTTAAAATAGTAACCGACAAATATGCTGAAAATAAAAATCTTGCCGATTACTTTTGAAATAGTAACCGACGAATGTGCAGAAAATAGATCATGCCGATTACTTTTGAAATAGTAACCGACGAATGTGTTGAAAATAAATCATGCCGATTACTTTTGAAATAGAAACCGACGAATGTGCTGAAAATAAATCATGCCGATTACTATTGAAATAGTAACCGACAAATGTGCTGAAAATAAAAGTCTTGCCCATTACTTTTGAAATAGTAACCGACGAATATGTGCTGAAAATAAATCTTGCCGATTACTTTTGAAATAGTAACCGACGAATGTGCTGAAAATAAATCATGTCGATTACTTTTGAAATAGTAAGCGACGAATATGTTGAAAATAAAAATCTTCTCGATTACATTTAAAATAGTAACCGACAAATATGCTAAAACTAAAAATCTTGCCGATTACTTTTGAAATAGGAACCGACGAATATGTTGAAAATAAAAATCTTGTCGATTACTTTTAAAATAATAACCGACAAATATGCTAAAAATAAAAATCTTGCCGATTACTTTTGAAATAGTAACCGACGAATGTGCAGAAAATAGATCATGCCGATTACTTTTGAAATAGTAACCGACGAATGTGTTGAAAATAAATCATGCCGATTATTTTTGAAATAGTAACCGACGAATGTGCTGAAAATAAATCATGCCGATTACTATTGAAATAGTAACTGTCAAATGTGCTGAAAATAAAAGACTTGCCCATTACTTTTGAAATAGTAACAGACGAATATGTGCTGAAAATAAATCTTGCCGATTACTTTTGAAATAGTAACCGACGAATGTGCTGAAAATAAATCATGCCGATTACTTTTGAAATAGTAAGCGACGAATATGTTGAAAATAAAAATCTTCTCGATTACTTTTAAAATAGTAACCGACAAATATGCTAAAACTAAAAATCTTGCCGATTACTTTTGAAATAGGAACCGACGAATATGTTGAAAATAAAAATCTTGTCGATTACTTTTAAAATAATAACCGACAAATATGCTAAAAATAAAAATCTTGCCGATTACTTTTGAAATAGTAACCGACGAATGTGCAGAAAATAGATCATGCCGATTACTTTTGAAATAGTAACCGACGAATGTGTTGAAAATAAATCATGCCGATTATTTTTGAAATAGTAACCGACGAATGTGCTGAAAATAAATCATGCCGATTACTATTGAAATAGTAACTGTCAAATGTGCTGAAAATAAAAGACTTGCCCATTACTTTTGAAATAGTAACCGACGAATATGTGCTGAAAATAAATCTTGGCGATTACTTTTGAAATAGTAACCGACGAATGTGCTGAAAATAAATCATGCCGATTACTTTTGAAATAGTAAGCGACGAATATGTTGAAAATAAAAATCTTCTCGATTACTTTTAAAATAGTAACCGACAAATATGCTAAAACTAAAAATCTTGCCTATTACTTTTGAAATAGGAACCGACGAATATGTTGAAAATAAAAATCTTGCCGATTACTTTTAAAATAGTAACCGACAAATATGCTAAAAATAAAAATCTTGCCGATTACTTTTGAAAAAGTAACCGACAAATATGCTGAAAATAAAAATCTTGCCGATTACTTTTGAAATAGTCACCGACCAATATGCTGAAAATAAAAATCTTGTCGATTACTTTTGAAATAGTAACCGACGAATGTGCTGAAAATAAATCATGCTGATTACTTTTGAAATAGTAAGAGATGAATATGTTGGAAATAAAAATCTTACCGATTACTTTTAAAAAAGTAACCAATGAATGTGCTGAAAATAAAGTCTTGCCGATTACTTTTGAAATAGTAACCGACGAATATGTTGAAAATAAAAATCTTGTCGATTACTTTTAAAATAGTAACCGACAAATATGTTGAAAATAAAAATCTTGCCGATTACTTTTGAAATAGTAACCGACGAATGTGCTGAAAATAAATCATGCCGATTACTTTCGAAATAGTAAGCGACGAATATGTTGAAAATAAAAATCTTACCGATTACTTTTAAAATAGTAACCAACGAATGTACTGAAAATAAAGTCTTGCCGATTACTTTTGAAATAGGAACCGACGAATATGTTGAAAATAAAAATCTTGTCGATTACTTTTAAAATAGTAACCGACAAATATGCTGAAAATAAAAATCTTGCCGATTAATTTTGAAATAGTAACCGACGAATGTGCAGAAAATAGATCATGCCGATTTCTTTTGAAATGGTAACCGACGAATGTGTTGAAAATAAATCATGCCGATTACTTTTGAAATAGAAACCGACGAATGTGCTGAAAATAAAAGTCTTGCCAATTACTTTTGAAATAGTTACCGACGAATATGTGCTGAAAATAAATCTTGCCGATTACTTTTGAAATAGTAACCGACGAATGTGCTGAAAATAAATCATGCCGATTACTTTTGAAATAGTAAGCGACGAATATGTTGAAAATAAAAATCTTGTCGATTACTTTTAAAATAGTAACCGACAAATATGCTAAAAATAAAAAACTTGCCGATTACTTTTGAAATAGGAACTGACGAATATGTTGAAAATAAAAATCTTGTCGATTAATTTTAAAATAGTAACCGACAAATATGCTAAAAATAAAAATCTTGCCGATTACTTTTGAAATAGTAACCAACGAATGTGCAGAAAATAGATCATGCCGATTACTTTTGAAATTGTAACCGACGAATGTGTTGAAAATAAATCATGCCGATTACCTTTGAAATAGTAACCGACGAATATGTGCTGAAAATAAATCTTGTCGATTACTTTTAAAATAGTAACCGACAAATATGCTGAAAATAAAAATCTTGCCGATTACTTTTGAAATAGTAACCGACGATTGTGCAGAAAATAGATCATGCCGATTACTTTTGAAATAGTAACCGACGAATGTGTTGAAAATAAATCATGCCGATTATTTTTGAAATAGTAACCGACGAATGTGCTGAAAATAAATCATGCCGATTACTATTGAAATAGTAACCGACAAATGTGCTGAAAATAAAAGACTTGCCCATTACTTTTGAAATAGTAACCGATGAATATGTGCTGAAAATAAATCTTGCCGATTACTTTTGAAACAGTAACCGACGAATGTGCTGAAAATAAATCATGCCGATTACTTTCGAAATAGTAAGCGACGAATATGTTGAAAATAAAAATCTTACCGATTACTTTTAAAATAGTAACCAACGAATGTACTGAAAATAAAGTCTTGCCGATTACTTTTGAAATAGGAACCGACGAATATGTTGAAAATAAAAATCTTGTCGATTACTTTTAAAATAGTAACCGACAAATATGCTGAAAATAAAAATCTTGCCGATTAATTTTGAAATAGTAACCGACGAATGTGCAGAAAATAGATCATGCCGATTTCTTTTGAAATGGTAACCGACGAATGTGTTGAAAATAAATCATGCCGATTACTTTTGAAATAGAAACCGACGAATGTGCTGAAAATAAAAGTCTTGCCAATTACTTTTGAAATAGTTACCGACGAATATGTGCTGAAAATAAATCTTGCCGATTACTTTTGAAATAGTAACCGACGAATGTGCTGAAAATAAATCATGCCGATTACTTTTGAAATAGTAAGCGACGAATATGTTGAAAATAAAAATCTTGTCGATTACTTTTAAAATAGTAACCGACAAATATGCTAAAAATAAAAAACTTGCCGATTACTTTTGAAATAGGAACTGACGAATATGTTGAAAATAAAAATCTTGTCGATTAATTTTAAAATAGTAACCGACAAATATGCTAAAAATAAAAATCTTGCCGATTACTTTTGAAATAGTAACCAACGAATGTGCAGAAAATAGATCATGCCGATTACTTTTGAAATTGTAACCGACGAATGTGTTGAAAATAAATCATGCCGATTACCTTTGAAATAGTAACCGACGAATATGTGCTGAAAATAAATCTTGTCGATTACTTTTAAAATAGTAACCGACAAATATGCTGAAAATAAAAATCTTGCCGATTACTTTTGAAATAGTAACCGACGATTGTGCAGAAAATTGATCATGCCGATTACTTTTGAAATAGTAACCGACGAATGTGTTGAAAATAAATCATGCCGATTATTTTTGAAATAGTAACCGACGAATGTGCTGAAAATAAATCATGCCGATTACTATTGAAATAGTAACCGACAAATGTGCTGAAAATAAAAGACTTGCCCATTACTTTTGAAATAGTAACCGATGAATATGTGCTGAAAATAAATCTTGCCGATTACTTTTGAAACAGTAACCGACGAATGTGCTGAAAATAAATCATGCCGATTACTTTTGAAATAGTAAGCGACGAATATGTTGAAAATAAAAATCTTGTCGATTACTTTTAAAATAGTAACCGACAAATATGTTGAAAATAAAAATCTTGCCGATTACTTTTGAAATAGTAACCGACGAATGTGCTGAAAATAAATCATGCCGATTACTTTCGAAATAGTAAGCGACGAATATGTTGAAAATAAAAATCTTACCGATTACTTTTAAAATAGTAACCAACGAATGTACTGAAAATAAAGTCTTGCCGATTACTTTTGAAATAGGAACCGACGAATATGTTGAAAATAAAAATCTTGTCGATTACTTTTAAAATAGTAACCGACAAATATGCTGAAAATAAAAATCTTGCCGATTACTTTTGAAATAGTAACCGACGAATGTGCAGAAAATAGATCATGCCGATTACTTTTGAAATAGTAACCGACGAATGTGTTGAAAATAAATCATGCCGATTACTTTTGAAATAGAAACCGACGAATGTGCTGAAAATAAAAGTCTTGCCCATTACTTTTGAAATAGTAACCGACGAATATGTGCTGAAAATAAATCTTGCCGATTACTTTTGAAATAGTAACCGACGAATGTGCTGAAAATAAATCATGCCGATTACTTTTGAAATAGTAAGCGACGAATATGTTGAAAATAAAAATCTTGTCGATTACTTTTAAAATAGTAACCGACAAATATGCTAAAAATAAAAAACTTGCCGATTACTTTTGAAATAGGAACTGCCGAATATGTTGAAAATAAAAATCTTGTCGATTAATTTTAAAATAGTAACCGACAAATATGCTAAAAATAAAAATCTTGCCGATTACTTTTGAAATAGTAACCGACGAATGTGCAGAAAATAGATCATGCCGATTACTTTTGAAATTGTAACCGACGAATGTGTTGAAAATAAATCATGCCGATTACCTTTGAAATAGTAACCGACGAATATGTGCTGAAAATAAATCTTGTCGATTACTTTTAAAATAGTAACCGACAAATATGCTGAAAATAAAAATCTTGCCGATTACTTTTGAAAAAGTAACCGACAAATATGCTGAAAATAAAAATCTTGCCGATTACTTTTGAAATAGTCACCGACCAATATGCTGAAAATAAAAATCTTGCCGATTACTTTTGAAATAGTAACCGACGAATGTGCTGAAAATAAATCATGCTGATTACTTTTGAAATAGTAAGCGATGAATATGTTGGAAATAAAAATCTTACCGATTACTTTTAAGAAAGTAACCAATGAATGTGCTGAAAATAAAGTCTTGTCGATTACTTTTGAAATAGTAACCAACGAATATGTTGAAAATAAAAATCTTGCCGATTACTTTTGAAATAGTAACCGACGAATGTGCTGAAAATAAAGTCTTGCCGATTACTTTTAAAATAGTAACCGACAAATATGCTGAAAATAAAAATCTTGCCGATTACTTTTGAAATAGTAACCGACGAACATGCTGAAAATAAAAATCTTGCCGATTACTTTTGAAATAGTAACCGACGAATGTGCTGAAAATAAAGTCTTGCCGATTACTTTTGAAATAGTAACCGATGAATGTGCTGAAAATAAAGTCTTGCCGATTACTTTTGAAATAGTAACCGACGAATATGTTGAAAATAAAAATCTTGTCGATTACTTTTAAAATAGTAACCGACAAATATGCTAAAAAAAAAAATCTTGCCGATTACTTTTGAAATAGGAACCGACGAATATGTTGAAAATAAAAATCTTGTCGATTACTTTTAAAATAGTAACCTACAAATAAGCTGAAAATAAAAATCTTGCCGATTACTTTTGAAATAGTAACCGACGAATGTGCAGAAAATAGATCATGCCGATTACTTTTGCAATAATAACCGAAGAATGTGTTGAAAATAAATCATGCCGATTACCTTTGAAAGAGTAACCGACGAATATGTTGAAAATAAAAATCTTACCGATTACTTTTGAAATAGTAACCAACGAATATGCTGAAAATAAAGTCTTGCCCATTACTTTTGAAATAGTAACCAACGAATATGCTGAAAATAAAGTCTTGCCCATTACTTTTATTTTACCGAATACTTTCAAGGGACATCGAGACATCGAGTGACAAGCTCAACCATCATATTTATCAAATATGTAACCATATAGGCTAAAATCTCATTTTCGCAACAAAGGTCATTCCGATACTTTCAATCTTCCCATTTATCAAACTTTATAACCAAATAGGCTAAAATCTCATTTTCGCGACAAGGGACATTTCAATACTTTCACTTTACCGAATACTTTCAAGGGACATCGAGACATCGAGGGACAAGCTCAACCATCATATTTATCAAATATGTAACCATATAGGCTAAAATCTCATTTTCGCGACAAAGGTCATTCCGATACTTTCAATCTTCCCATTTATCAAACTTTATCACCAAATAGGCTAAAATCTCATTTTCGCGACAAGGGACATTTCAATACTTTCATTTTACCGAATACTTTCAAGGGACATCGAGGGACAAGCTCAACCATCATATTTATCAAATATGTAACCATATAGGCTAAAATCTCATTTTCGCGACAAGGGTCATTCCGATACTTTCGTTTTACCAATTACAAAACCAAAAAGGTTCATATATTATATTTTAAATCAAGAAACACTTTCAACCTTCCCATTTATCAAACATGTAACCAATTAGGCTAAAATCTCATTTTTGCAACAAGGGTCATTGGGATACTATCGTTTTACCGAATATAAATCCAAATAGGTTCACATCATGTTTTAAATCAAGGGACACTTTCAACGTTCCCATTTATCAAACTTTGTAACCAAATAGGTCATTCCAATACTTTTGTTTTACTGATTACAAAACAAAATAAGTTCACATCAAGTATCAAGGGACAGTTTCAATCTTCCCATTTATCAAACTTTATAACCAAATAGGTTAAAATCTCATTTTCGCGACAAAGGACATTTCAATACTTTCATTTTACCGAATACTTTCAAGGGACATCGAGGGACAAGCTCAACCATCATATTTATCAAATATGTAACCATATAGGCTAAAATCTCATTTTCGCGACAAAGGTCATTCCGATACTTTCAATCTTCCCATTTATCAAACTTTATAACCAAATAGGCTAAAATCTCATTTTCGCGACAAGGGACATTTCAATACTTTCACTTTACCGAATACTTTCAAGGGACATCGAGACATCGAGGGACAAGCTCAACCATCATATTTATCAAATATGTAACCATATAGGCTAAAATCTCATTTTCGCGACAAGGGTCATTCCGATAATTTCAATCTTCCCATTTATCAAACTTTATAACCAAATAGGCTAAAATCTCATTTTCGCGACAAGGGACATTTCAATACTTTCATTTTACCGAATACTTTCAAGGGACATCGAGACATCGAGGGACAAGCTCAACCATCATATTTATCAAATATGTAACCATATAGGCTAAAATCTCATTTTCGCGACAAGGGTCATTCCGATACTTTCGTTTAACCAATTACAAAACCAAAAAGGTTCATATATCATGTTTTAAATCAAGAAACACTTTCAACCTTCCCATTTATCAAACATGTAACCAATTAGGCTAAAATCTCATTTTTGCGACAAGGGTCATTCGCATACTATCGTTTTACCGAATATAAATCCAAATAGGTTCACATCATGTTTTAAATCAAGGGACACTTTCAACGTTCCCATTTATCAAACTTTGTAACCAAATAGGCTACAATCCTTTTTTCGCGAGAAAGGTCATTCCAATACTTTTGTTTTACTGATTACAAAATAGAATAAGTTCACATCAAGTATCAAGGAACAGTTTCAATCTTCCCATTTATCAAACTTTATAACCAAATAGGCTAAAATCTCATTTTCGCGACAAAGGACATTTCAATACTTTCATTTTACCGAATACTTTCAAGGGACATCGAGACATCGAGGGACAAGCTCAACCATCATATTTATCAAATATGTAACCATATAGGCTAAAATCTCATTTTTGCGACAAGGGTCATTCCGATACTTTCAATCTTCCCATTTATCAAACTTTATAACCAAATAGGCTAAAATCTCATTTTCGCGACAAGGGACATTTCAATACTTTCATTTTACCGAATACTTTCAAGGGACATCGAGACATCGAGGGACAAGCTCAACCATCATATTTATCAAATATGTAACCATATAGGCTAAAATCTCATTTTCGCGACAAAGGTCATTCCGATACTTTCAATCTTCCCATTTATCAAACATTATAACCAAATAGGCTAAAATCTCATTTTCGCGACAAGGGACATTTCAATACTTTCACTTTACCGAATACTTTCAAGGGACATCGAGACATCGAGGGACAAGCTCAACCATCATATTTATCAAATATGTAACCATATAGGCTAAAATCTCATTTTCGCGACAAAGGTCATTCCGATACTTTCAATCTTCCCATTTATCAAACTTTATCACCAAATAGGCTAAAATCTCATTTTCGCGACAAGGGACATTTCAATACTTTCATTTTACCGAATACTTTCAAGGGACATCGAGGGACAAGCTCAACCATCATATTTATCAAATATGTAACCATATAGGCTAAAATCTCATTTTCGCGACAAGGGTCATTCCGATACTTTCGTTTTACCAATTACAAAACCAAAAAGGTTCATATATTATATTTTAAATCAAGAAACACTTTCAACCTTCCCATTTATCAAACATGTAACCAATTAGGCTAAAATCTCATTTTTGCAACAAGGGTCATTGGGATACTATCGTTTTACCGAATATAAATCCAAATAGGTTCACATCATGTTTTAAATCAAGGGACACTTTCAACGTTCCCATTTATCAAACTTTGTAACCAAATAGGCTACAATCCCTTTTTCGCGACAAAGGTCATTCCAATACTTTTGTTTTACTGATTACAAAACAAAATAAGTTCACATCAAGTATCAAGGGACAGTTTCAATCTTCCCATTTATCAAACTTTATAACCAAATAGGTTAAAATCTCATTTTCGCGACAAAGGACATTTCAATACTTTCATTTTACCGAATACTTTCAAGGGACATCGAGGGACAAGCTCAACCATCATATTTATCAAATATGTAACCATATAGGCTAAAATCTCATTTTCGCGACAAAGGTCATTCCGATACTTTCAATCTTCCCATTTATCAAACTTTATCACCAAATAGGCTAAAATCTCATTTTCGCGACAAGGGACATTTCAATACTTCCATTTTACCGAATACTTTCAAGGGACATCGAGGGACAAGCTCAACCATCATATTTATCAAATATGTAACCATATAGGCTAAAATCTCATTTTCGCGACAAAGGTCATTCCGATACTTTCAATCTTCCCATTTATCAAACTTTATAACCAAATAGGCTAAAATCTCATTTTCGCGACAAGGGACATTTCAATACTTTCACTTTACCGAATACTTTCAAGGGACATCGAGACATCGAGGGACAAGCTCAACCATCATATTTATCAAATATGTAACCATATAGGCTAAAATCTCATTTTCGCGACAAGGGTCATTCCGATAATTTCAATCTTCCCATTTATCAAACTTTATAACCAAATAGGCTAAAATCTCATTTTCGCGACAAGGGACATTTCAATACTTTCATTTTACCGAATACTTTCAAGGGACATCGAGACATCGAGGGACAAGCTCAACCATCATATTTATCAAATATGTAACCATATAGGCTAAAATCTCATTTTCGCGACAAGGGTCATTCCGATACTTTCGTTTAACCAATTACAAAACCAAAAAGGTTCATATATCATGTTTTAAATCAAGAAACACTTTCAACCTTCCCATTTATCAAACATGTAACCAATTAGGCTAAAATCTCATTTTTGCGACAAGGGTCATTCGCATACTATCGTTTTACCGAATATAAATCCAAATAGGTTCACATCATGTTTTAAATCAAGGGACACTTTCAACGTTCCCATTTATCAAACTTTGTAACCAAATAGGCTACAATCCCCTTTTCGCGAGAAAGGTCATTCCAATACTTTTGTTTTACTGATTACAAAACAGAATAAGTTCACATCAAGTATCAAGGAACAGTTTCAATCTTCCCATTTATCAAACTTTATAACCAAATAGGCTAAAATCTCATTTTCGCGACAAAGGACATTTCAATACTTTCATTTTACCGAATACTTTCAAGGGACATCGAGACATCGAGGGACAAGCTCAACCATCATATTTATCAAATATGTAACCATATAGGCTAAAATCTCATTTTTGCGACAAGGGTCATTCCGATACTTTCAATCTTCCCATTTATCAAACTTTATAACCAAATAGGCTAAAATCTCATTTTCGCGACAAGGGACATTTCAATACTTTCATTTTACCGAATACTTTCAAGGGACATCGAGACATCGAGGGACAAGCTCAACCATCATATTTATCAAATATGTAACCATATAGGCTAAAATCTCATTTTCGCGACAAAGGTCATTCCGATACTTTCAATCTTCCCATTTATCAAACATTATAACCAAATAGGCTAAAATCTCATTTTCGCGACAAGGGACATTTCAATACTTTCACTTTACCGAATACTTTCAAGGGACATCGAGACATCGAGGGACAAGCTCAACCATCATATTTATCAAATATGTAACCATATAGGCTAAAATCTCATTTTCGCGACAAAGGTCATTCCGATACTTTCAATCTTCCCATTTATCAAACTTTATCACCAAATAGGCTAAAATCTCATTTTCGCGACAAGGGACATTTCAATACTTTCATTTTACCGAATACTTTCAAGGGACATCGAGGGACAGGCTCAACCATCATATTTATCAAATATGTAACCATATAGGCTAAAATCTCATTTTTGCGACAAGGGTCATTCCGATACTTTCGTTTTACCAATTACAAAACCAAAAAGGTTCATATATTATATTTTAAATCAAGAAACACTTTCAACCTTCCCATTTATCAAACATGTAACCAATTAGGCTAAAATCTCATTTTTGCAACAAGGGTCATTGGGATACTATCGTTTTACCGAATATAAATCCAAATAGGTTCACATCATGTTTTAAATCAAGGGACACTTTCAACGTTCCCATTTATCAAACTTTGTAACCAAATAGGCTACAATCCCTTTTTCGCGACAAAGGTCATTCCAATACTTTTGTTTTACTGATTACAAAACAAAATAAGTTCACATCAAGTATCAAGGGACAGTTTCAATCTTCCCATTTATCAAACTTTATAACCAAATAGGTTAAAATCTCATTTTCGCGACAAAGGACATTTCAATACTTTCATTTTACCGAATACTTTCAAGGGACATCGAGGGACAAGCTCAACCATCATATTTATCAAATATGTAACCATATAGGCTAAAATCTCATTTTCGCGACAAAGGTCATTCCGATACTTTCAATCTTCCAATTTATCAAACTTTATAACCAAATAGGCTAAAATCTCATTTTCGCGACAAGGGACATTTCAATACTTTCATTTTACCGAATACTTTCAAGGGACATCGAGACATCGAGGGACAAGCTCAACCATCATATTTATCAAATATGTAACCATATAGGCTAAAATCTCATTTTCGCGACAAAGGTCATTCCGATACTTTCAATCTTCCCATTTATCAAACTTTATAACCAAATAGGCTAAAATCTCATTTTCGCGACAAGGGACATTTCAATACTTTCACTTTACCGAATACTTTCAAGGGACATCGAGACATCGAGGGACAAGCTCAACCATCATATTTATCAAATATGTAACCATATAGGCTAAAATCTCATTTTCGCGACAAGGGTCATTCCGATAATTTCAATCTTCCCATTTATCAAACTTTATAACCAAATAGGCTAAAATCTCATTTTCGCGACAAGGGACATTTCAACACTTTCATTTTACCGAATACTTTCAAGGGACATCGAGACATCGAGGGACAAGCTCAACCATCATATTTATCAAATATGTAACCATATAGGCTAAAATCTCATTTTCGCGACAAGGGTCATTCCGATACTTTCGTTTAACCAATTACAAAACCAAAAAGGTTCATATATCATGTTTTAAATCAAGAAACACTTTCAACCTTCCCATTTATCAAACATGTAACCAATTAGGCTAAAATCTCATTTTTGCGACAAGGGTCATTCGAATACTATCGTTTTACCGAATATAAATCCAAATAGGTTCACATCATGTTTTAAATCAAGGGACACTTTCAACGTTCCCATTTATCAAACTTTGTAACCAAATAGGCTACAATCCCCTTTTCGCGAGAAAGGTCATTCCAATACTTTTGTTTTACTGATTACAAAACAGAATAAGTTCACATCAAGTATCAAGGAACAGTTTCAATCTTCCCATTTATCAAACTTTATAAACAAATAGGCTAAAATCTCATTTTCGCGACAAAGGACATTTCAATACTTTCATTTTACCGAATACTTTCAAGGGACATCGAGACATCGAGGGACAAGCTCAACCATCATATTTATCAAATATGTAACCATATAGGCTAAAATCTCATTTTCGCGACAAAGGTCATTCCGATACTTTC
Organism: Medicago lupulina; assembly: GCA_958299785.1. Classification (NCBI taxonomy): domain Eukaryota; kingdom Viridiplantae; phylum Streptophyta; class Magnoliopsida; order Fabales; family Fabaceae; genus Medicago; species Medicago lupulina. The sequence continues at coordinate 47,595,689 of OY283140.1, forward strand.
AATCTTCCCATTTATCAAACATTATAACCAAATAGGCTAAAATCTCATTTTCGCGACAAGGGACATTTCAATACTTTCACTTTACCGAATACTTTCAAGGGACATCGAGACATCGAGGGACAAGCTCAACCATCATATTTATCAAATATGTAACCATATAGGCTAAAATCTCATTTTCGCGACAAAGGTCATTCCGATACTTTCAATCTTCCCATTTATCAAACTTTATCACCAAATAGGCTAAAATCTCATTTTCGCGACAAGGGACATTTCAATACTTTCATTTTACCGAATACTTTCAAGGGACATCGAGGGACAAGCTCAACCATCATATTTATCAAATATGTAACCATATAGGCTAAAATCTCATTTTCGCGACAAGGGTCATTCCGATACTTTCGTTTTACCAATTACAAAACCAAAAAGGTTCATATATTATATTTTAAATCAAGAAACACTTTCAACCTTCCCATTTATCAAACATGTAACCAATTAGGCTAAAATCTCATTTTTGCAACAAGGGTCATTGGGATACTATCGTTTTACCGAATATAAATCCAAATAGGTTCACATCATGTTTTAAATCAAGGGACACTTTCAACGTTCCCATTTATCAAACTTTGTAACCAAATAGGCTACAATCCCTTTTTCGCGACAAAGGTCATTCCAATACTTTTGTTTTACTGATTACAAAACAAAATAAGTTCACATCAAGTATCAAGGGACAGTTTCAATCTTCCCATTTATCAAACTTTATAACCAAATAGGTTAAAATCTCATTTTCGCGACAAAGGACATTTCAATACTTTCATTTTACCGAATACTTTCAAGGGACATCGAGGGACAAGCTCAACCATCATATTTATCAAATATGTAACCATATAGGCTAAAATCTCATTTTCGCGACAAAGGTCATTCCGATACTTTCAATCTTCCCATTTATCAAACTTTATAACCAAATAGGCTAAAATCTCATTTTCGCGACAAGGGACATTTCAATACTTTCATTTTACCGAATACTTTCAAGGGACATCGAGACATCGAGGGACAAGCTCAACCATCATATTTATCAAATATGTAACCATATAGGCTAAAATCTCATTTTCGCGACAAAGGTCATTCCGATACTTTCAATCTTCCCATTTATCAAACTTTATAACCAAATAGGCTAAAATCTCATTTTCGCGACAAGGGACATTTCAATACTTTCACTTTACCGAATACTTTCAAGGGACATCGAGACATCGAGGGACAAGCTCAACCATCATATTTATCAAATATGTAACCATATAGGCTAAAATCTCATTTTCGCGACAAGGGTCATTCCGATAATTTCAATCTTCCCATTTATCAAACTTTATAACCAAATAGGCTAAAATCTCATTTTCGCGACAAGGGACATTTCAATACTTTCATTTTACCGAATACTTTCAAGGGACATCGAGACATCGAGGGACAAGCTCAACCATCATATTTATCAAATATGTAACCATATAGGCTAAAATCTCATTTTCGCGACAAGGGTCATTCCGATACTTTCGTTTAACCAATTACAAAACCAAAAAGGTTCATATATCATGTTTTAAATCAAGAAACACTTTCAACCTTCCCATTTATCAAACATGTAACCAATTAGGCTAAAATCTCATTTTTGCGACAAGGGTCATTCGCATACTATCGTTTTACCGAATATAAATCCAAATAGGTTCACATCATGTTTTAAATCAAGGGACACTTTCAACGTTCCCATTTATCAAACTTTGTAACCAAATAGGCTACAATCCCCTTTTCGCGAGAAAGGTCATTCCAATACTTTTGTTTTACTGATTACAAAACAGAATAAGTTCACATCAAGTATCAAGGAACAGTTTCAATCTTCCCATTTATCAAACTTTATAACCAAATAGGCTAAAATCTCATTTTCGCGACAAAGGACATTTCAATACTTTCATTTTACCGAATACTTTCAAGGGACATCGAGACATCGAGGGACAAGCTCAACCATCATATTTATCAAATATGTAACCATATAGGCTAAAATCTCATTTTTGCGACAAGGGTCATTCCGATACTTTCAATCTTCCCATTTATCAAACTTTATAACCAAATAGGCTAAAATCTCATTTTCGCGACAAGGGACATTTCAATACTTTCATTTTACCGAATACTTTCAAGGGACATCGAGACATCGAGGGACAAGCTCAACCATCATATTTATCAAATATGTAACCATATAGGCTAAAATCTCATTTTCGCGACAAAGGTCATTCCGATACTTTCAATCTTCCCATTTATCAAACATTATAACCAAATAGGCTAAAATCTCATTTTCGCGACAAGGGACATTTCAATACTTTCACTTTACCGAATACTTTCAAGGGACATCGAGACATCGAGGGACAAGCTCAACCATCATATTTATCAAATATGTAACCATATAGGCTAAAATCTCATTTTCGCGACAAAGGTCATTCCGATACTTTCAATCTTCCCATTTATCAAACTTTATCACCAAATAGGCTAAAATCTCATTTTCGCGACAAGGGACATTTCAATACTTTCATTTTACCGAATACTTTCAAGGGACATCGAGGGACAGGCTCAACCATCATATTTATCAAATATGTAACCATATAGGCTAAAATCTCATTTTCGCGACAAGGGTCATTCCGATACTTTCGTTTTACCAATTACAAAACCAAAAAGGTTCATATATTATATTTTAAATCAAGAAACACTTTCAACCTTCCCATTTATCAAACATGTAACCAATTAGGCTAAAATCTCATTTTTGCAACAAGGGTCATTGGGATACTATCGTTTTACCGAATATAAATCCAAATAGGTTCACATCATGTTTTAAATCAAGGGACACTTTCAACGTTCCCATTTATCAAACTTTGTAACCAAATAGGCTAAAATCCCTTTTTCGCGACAAAGGTCATTCCAATACTTTTGTTTTACTGATTACAAAACAAAATAAGTTCACATCAAGTATCAAGGGACAGTTTCAATCTTCCCATTTATCAAACTTTATAACCAAATAGGTTAAAATCTCATTTTCGAGACAAAGGACATTTCAATACTTTCATTTTACCGAATACTTTCAAGGGACATCGAGGGACAAGCTCAACCATCATATTTATCAAATATGTAACCATATAGGCTAAAATCTCATTTTCGCGACAAAGGTCATTCCGATACTTTCAATCTTCCAATTTATCAAACTTTATAACCAAATAGGCTAAAATCTCATTTTCGCGACAAGGGACATTTCAATACTTTCATTTTACCGAATACTTTCAAGGGACATCGAGACATCGAGGGACAAGCTCAACCATCATATTTATCAAATATGTAACCATATAGGCTAAAATCTCATTTTCGCGACAAAGGTCATTCCGATACTTTCAATCTTCCCATTTATCAAACTTTATAACCAAATAGGCTAAAATCTCATTTTCGCGACAAGGGACATTTCAATACTTTCACTTTACCGAATACTTTCAAGGGACATCGAGACATCGAGGGACAAGCTCAACCATCATATTTATCAAATATGTAACCATATAGGCTAAAATCTCATTTTCGCGACAAGGGTCATTCCGATAATTTCAATCTTCCCATTTATCAAACTTTATAACCAAATAGGCTAAAATCTCATTTTCGCGACAAGGGACATTTCAATACTTTCATTTTACCGAATACTTTCAAGGGACATCGAGACATCGAGGGACAAGCTCAACCATCATATTTATCAAATATGTAACCATATAGGCTAAAATCTCATTTTCGCGACAAGGGTCATTCCGATACTTTCGTTTAACCAATTACAAAACCAAAAAGGTTCATATATCATGTTTTAAATCAAGAAACACTTTCAACCTTCCCATTTATCAAACATGTAACCAATTAGGCTAAAATCTCATTTTTGCGACAAGGGTCATTCGAATACTATCGTTTTACCGAATATAAATCCAAATAGGTTCACATCATGTTTTAAATCAAGGGACACTTTCAACGTTCCCATTTATCAAACTTTGTAACCAAATAGGCTACAATCCCCTTTTCGCGAGAAAGGTCATTCCAATACTTTTGTTTTACTGATTACAAAACAGAATAAGTTCACATCAAGTATCAAGGAACAGTTTCAATCTTCCCATTTATCAAACTTTATAACCAAATAGGCTAAAATCTCATTTTCGCGACAAAGGACATTTCAATACTTTCATTTTACCGAATACTTTCAAGGGACATCGAGACATCGAGGGACAAGCTCAACCATCATATTTATCAAATATGTAACCATATAGGCTAAAATCTCATTTTCGCGACAAGGGTCATTCCGATACTTTCAATCTTCCCATTTATCAAACTTTATAACCAAATAGGCTAAAATCTCATTTTCACGACAAGGGACATTTCAATACTTTCATTTTACCGAATACTTTCAAGGGACATCGAGGGACAAGCTCAACCATCATATTTATCAAATATGTAACCATATAGGCTAAAATCTCATTTTCGCGACAAGGGTCATTCCGATACTTTCGTTTTACCAATTACAAAACCAAAAAGGTTCATATATTATATTTTAAATCAAGAAACACTTTCAACCTTCCCATTTATCAAACATGTAACCAATTAGGCTAAAATCTCATTTTTGCAACAAGGGTCATTGGGATACTATCGTTTTACCGAATATAAATCCAAATAGGTTCACATCATGTTTTAAATCAAGGGACACTTTCAACGTCCCATTTATCAAACTTTGTAACCAAATAGGCTACAATCCCTTTTTTGCGACAAAGGTCATTCCAATACTTTTGTTTTACTGATTACAAAACAAAATAAGTTCACATCAAGTATCAAGGGACAGTTTCAATCTTCCCATTTATCAAACTTTATAACCAAATAGGTTAAAATCTCATTTTCGCGACAAAGGACATTTCAATACTTTCATTTTACCGAATACTTTCAAGGGACATCGAGGGACAAGCTCAACCATCATATTTATCAAATATGTAACCATATAGGCTAAAATCTCATTTTCGCGACAAAGGTCATTCCGATACTTTCAATCTTCCAATTTATCAAACTTTATAACCAAATAGGCTAAAATCTCATTTTCGCGACAAGGGACATTTCAATACTTTCATTTTACCGAATACTTTCAAGGGACATCGAGACATCGAGGGACAAGCTCAACCATCATATTTATCAAATATGTAACCATATAGGCTAAAATCTCATTTTCGCGACAAGGGTCATTCCGATACTTTCAATCTTCCCATTTATCAAACTTTATAACCAAATAGGCTAAAATCTCATTTTCGCGACAAGGGACATTTCAATACTTTCATTTTACCGAATACTTTCAAGGGACATCGAGACATCGAGGGACAAGCTCAACCATCATATTTATCAAATATGTAACCATATAGGCTAAAATCTCATTTTCGCGACAAAGGTCATTCCGATACTTTCAATCTTCCCATTTATCAAACATTATAACCAAATAGGCTAAAATCTCATTTTCGCGACAAGGGACATTTCAATACTTTCACTTTACCGAATACTTTCAAGGGACATCGAGACATCGAGGGACAAGCTCAACCATCATATTTATCAAATATGTAACCATATAGGCTAAAATCTCATTTTCGCGACAAAGGTCATTCCGATACTTTCAATCTTCCCATTTATCAAACTTTATCACCAAATAGGCTAAAATCTCATTTTCGCGACAAGGGACATTTCAATACTTTCATTTTACCAAATACTTTCAAGGGACATCGAGACATCGAGGGACAAGCTCAACCATCATATTTATCAAATATGTAACCATATAGGCTAAAATCTCATTTTCGCGACAAAGGTCATTCCGATACTTTCAATCTTCCCATTTATCAAACTTTATCACCAAATAGGCTAAAATCTCATTTTCGCGACAAGGGACATTTCAATACTTTCATTTTACCGAATACTTTCAAGGGACATCGAGACATCGAGGGACAAGCTCAACCATCATATTTATCAAATATGTAACCATATAGGCTAAAATCTCATTTTCGCGACAAGGGTCATTCCGATATTTTCGTTTTACCAATTACAAAACCAAAAAGGTTCATATATTATATTTTAAATCAAGAAACACTTTCAACCTTCCCATTTATCAAACATGTAACCAATTAGGCTAAAATCTCATTTTTGCAACAAGGGTCATTGGGATACTATCGTTTTACCGAATATAAATCCAAATAGGTTCACATCATGTTTTAAATCAAGGGACACTTTCAACGTCCCATTTATCAAACTTTGTAACCAAATAGGCTACAATCCCTTTTTTGCGACAAAGGTCATTCCAATACTTTTGTTTTACTGATTACAAAACAAAATAAGTTCACATCAAGTATCAAGGGACAGTTTCAATCTTCCCATTTATCAAACTTTATAACCAAATAGGTTAAAATCTCATTTTCGCGACAAAGGACATTTCAATACTTTCATTTTACCGAATACTTTCAAGGGACATCGAGGGACAAGCTCAACCATCATATTTATCAAATATGTAACCATATAGGCTAAAATCTCATTTTCGCGACAAAGGTCATTCCGATACTTTCAATCTTCCCATTTATCAAACTTTATCACCAAATAGGCTAAAATCTCATTTTCGCGACAAGGGACATTTCAATACTTCCATTTTACCGAATACTTTCAAGGGACATCGAGACATCGAGGGACAAGCTCAACCATCATATTTATCAAATATGTAACCATATAGGCTAAAATCTCATTTTCGCGACAAAGGTCATTCCGATACTTTCAATCTTCCCATTTATCAAACTTTATAACCAAATAGGTTAAAATCTCATTTTCGCGACAAAGGACATTTCAATACTTTCATTTTACCGAATACTTTCAAGGGACATCGAGGGACAAGCTCAACCATCATATTTATCAAATATGTAACCATATAGGCTAAAATCTCATTTTCGCGACAAGGGTCATTCCGATAATTTCAATCTTCCCATTTATCAAACTTTATAACCAAATAGGCTAAAATCTCATTTTCGCGACAAGGGACATTTCAATACTTTCATTTTACCGAATACTTTCAAGGGACATCGAGACATCGAGGGACAAGCTCAACCATCATATTTATCAAATATGTAACCATATAGGCTAAAATCTCATTTTCGCGACAAGGGTCATTCCGATACTTTCGTTTAACCAATTACAAAACCAAAAAGGTTCATATATCATGTTTTAAATCAAGAAACACTTTCAACCTTCCCATTTATCAAACATGTAACCAATTAGGCTAAAATCTCATTTTTGCGACAAGGGTCATTCGCATACTATCGTTTTACCGAATATAAATCCAAATAGGTTCACATCATGTTTTAAATCAAGGGACACTTTCAACGTTCCCATTTATCAAACTTTGTAACCAAATAGGCTACAATCCCCTTTTCGCGAGAAAGGTCATTCCAATACTTTTGTTTTACTGATTACAAAACAGAATAAGTTCACATCAAGTATCAAGGAACAGTTTCAATCTTCCCATTTATCAAACTTTATAACCAAATAGGCTAAAATCTCATTTTCGCGACAAAGGACATTTCAATACTTTCATTTTACCGAATACTTTCAAGGGACATCGAGACATCGAGGGACAAGCTCAACCATCATATTTATCAAATATGTAACCATATAGGCTAAAATCTCATTTTTGCGACAAGGGTCATTCCGATACTTTCAATCTTCCCATTTATCAAACTTTATAACCAAATAGGCTAAAATCTCATTTTCGCGACAAGGGACATTTCAATACCTTCATTTTACCGAATACTTTCAAGGGACATCGAGACATCGAGGGACAAGCTCAACCATCATATTTATCAAATATGTAACCATATAGGCTAAAATCTCATTTTCGCGACAAGGGTCATTCCGATACTTTCAATCTTCCCATTTATCAAACTTTATAACCAAATAGGCTAAAATCTCATTTTCGCGACAAGGGACATTTCAATACTTTCATTTTACTGAATACTTTCAAGGGACATCGAGACATCGAGGGACAAGCTCAACCATCATATTTATCAAATATGTAACCATATAGGCTAAAATCTCATTTTCGCGACAAAGGTCATTCCGATACTTTCAATCTTCCCATTTATCAAACATTATAACCAAATAGGCTAAAATCTCATTTTCGCGACAAGGGACATTTCAATACTTTCACTTTACCGAATACTTTCAAGGGACATCGAGACATCGAGGGACAAGCTCAACCATCATATTTATCAAATATGTAACCATATAGGCTAAAATCTCATTTTCGCGACAAAGGTCATTCCGATACTTTCAATCTTCCCATTTATCAAACTTTATCACCAAATAGGCTAAAATCTCATTTTCGCGACAAGGGACATTTCAATACTTTCATTTTACCAAATACTTTCAAGGGACATCGAGACATCGAGGGACAAGCTCAACCATCATATTTATCAAATATGTAACCATATAGGCTAAAATCTCATTTTCGCGACAAAGGTCATTCCGATACTTTCAATCTTCCCATTTATCAAACTTTATCACCAAATAGGCTAAAATCTCATTTTCGCGACAAGGGACATTTCAATACTTTCATTTTACCGAATACTTTCAAGGGACATCGAGACATCGAGGGACAAGCTCAACCATCATATTTATCAAATATGTAACCATATAGGCTAAAATCTCATTTTCGCGACAAGGGTCATTCCGATACTTTCGTTTTACCAATTACAAAACCAAAAAGGTTCATATATTATATTTTAAATCAAGAAACACTTTCAACCTTCCCATTTATCAAACATGTAACCAATTAGGCTAAAATCTCATTTTTGCAACAAGGGTCATTGGGATACTATCGTTTTACCGAATATAAATCCAAATAGGTTCACATCATGTTTTAAATCAAGGGACACTTTCAACGTTCCCATTTATCAAACTTTGTAACCAAATAGGCTACAATCCCTTTTTCGCGACAAAGGTCATTCCAATACTTTTGTTTTACTGATTACAAAACAAAATAAGTTCACATCAAGTATCAAGGGACAGTTTCAATCTTCCCATTTATCAAACTTTATAACCAAATAGGTTAAAATCTCATTTTCGCGACAAAGGACATTTCAATACTTTCATTTTACCGAATACTTTCAAGGGACATCGAGGGACAAGCTCAACCATCATATTTATCAAATATGTAACCATATAGGCTAAAATCTCATTTTCGCGACAAGGGTCATTCCGATAATTTCAATCTTCCCATTTATCAAACTTTATAACCAAATAGGCTAAAATCTCATTTTCGCGACAAGGGACATTTCAATACTTTCATTTTACCGAATACTTTCAAGGGACATCGAGACATCGAGGGACAAGCTCAACCATCATATTTATCAAATATGTAACCATATAGGCTAAAATCTCATTTTCGCGACAAGGGTCATTCCGATACTTTCGTTTAACCAATTACAAAACCAAAAAGGTTCATATATCATGTTTTAAATCAAGAAACACTTTCAACCTTCCCATTTATCAAACATGTAACCAATTAGGCTAAAATCTCATTTTTGCGACAAGGGTCATTCGAATACTATCGTTTTACCGAATATAAATCCAAATAGGTTCACATCATGTTTTAAATCAAGGGACACTTTCAACGTTCCCATTTATCAAACTTTGTAACCAAATAGGCTACAATTCCCTTTTCGCGAGAAAGGTCATTCCAATACTTTTGTTTTACTGATTACAAAACAGAATAAGTTCACATCAAGTATCAAGGAACAGTTTCAATCTTCCCATTTATCAAACTTTATAACCAAATAGGCTAAAATCTCATTTTCGCGACAAGGGACATTTCAATACTTTCATTTTACCGAATACTTTCAAGGGACATCGAGACATCGAGGGACAAGCTCAACCATCATATTTATCAAATATGTAACCATATAGGCTAAAATCTCATTTTCGCGACAAAGGTCATTCCGATACTTTCAATCTTCCCATTTATCAAACATTATAACCAAATAGGCTAAAATCTCATTTTCGCGACAAGGGACATTTCAATACTTTCACTTTACCGAATACTTTCAAGGGACATCGAGACATCGAGGGACAAGCTCAACCATCATATTTATCAAATATGTAACCATATAGGCTAAAATCTCATTTTCGCGACAAAGGTCATTCCGATACTTTCAATCTTCCCATTTATCAAACTTTATCACCAAATAGGCTAAAATCTCATTTTCGCGACAAGGGACATTTCAATACTTTCATTTTACCGAATACTTTCAAGGGACATCGAGGGACAAGCTGAACCATCATATTTATCAAATATGTAACCATATAGGCTAAAATCTCATTTTCGCGACAAGGGTCATTCCGATACTTTCGTTTTACCAATTACAAAACCAAAAAGGTTCATATATTATATTTTAAATCAAGAAACACTTTCAACCTTCCCATTTATCAAACATGTAACCAATTAGGCTAAAATCTCATTTTTGCAACAAGGGTCATTGGGATACTATCGTTTTACCGAATATAAATCCAAATAGGTTCACATCATGTTTTAAATCAAGGGACACTTTCAACGTTCCCATTTATCAAACTTTGTAACCAAATAGGCTACAATCCCTTTTTCGCGACAAAGGTCATTCCAATACTTTTGTTTTACTGATTACAAAACAAAATAAGTTCACATCAAGTATCAAGCGACAGTTTCAATCTTCCCATTTATCAAACTTTATAACCAAATAGGTTAAAATCTCATTTTCGCGACAAAGGACATTTCAATACTTTCATTTTACCGAATACTTTCAAGGGACATCGAGGGACAAGCTCAACCATCATATTTATCAAATATGTAACAATATAGGCTAAAATCTCATTTTCGCGACAAAGGTCATTCCGATACTTTCAATCTTCCCATTTATCAAACTTTATAACCAAATAGGCTAAAATCTCATTTTCGCGACAAGGGACATTTGAATACTTTCATTTTACCGAATACTTTCAAGGGACATCGAGACATCGAGGGACAAGCTCAACCATCATATTTATCAAATATGTAACCATATAGGCTAAAATCTCATTTTCGCGACAAAGGTCATTCCGATACTTTCAATCTTCCCATTTATCAAACTTTATAACCAAATAGGCTAAAATCTCATTTTCGCGACAAGGGACATTTCAATACTTTCACTTTACCGAATACTTTCAAGGGACATCGAGACATCGAGGGACAAGCTCAACCATCATATTTATCAAATATGTAACCATATAGGCTAAAATCTCATTTTCGCGACAAGGGTCATTCCGATAATTTCAATCTTCCCATTTATCAAACTTTATAACCAAATAGGCTAAAATCTCATTTTCGCGACAAGGGACATTTCAATACTTTCATTTTACCGAATACTTTCAAGGGACATCGAGACATCGAGGGACAAGCTCAACCATCATATTTATCAAATATGTAACCATATAGGCTAAAATCTCATTTTCGCGACAAGGGTCATTCCGATACTTTCGTTTAACCAATTACAAAACCAAAAAGGTTCATATATCATGTTTTAAATCAAGAAACACTTTCAACCTTCCCATTTATCAAACATGTAACCAATTAGGCTAAAATCTCATTTTTGCGACAAGGGTCATTCGAATACTATCGTTTTACCGAATATAAATCCAAATAGGTTCACATCATGTTTTAAATCAAGGGACACTTTCAACGTTCCCATTTATCAAACTTTGTAACCAAATAGGCTACAATCCCCTTTTCGCGAGAAAGGTCATTCCAATACTTTTGTTTTACTGATTACAAAACAGAATAAGTTCACATCAAGTATCAAGGAACAGTTTCAATCTTCCCATTTATCAAACTTTATAACCAAATAGGCTAAAATCTCATTTTCGCGACAAAGGACATTTCAATACTTTCATTTTACCGAATACTTTCAAGGGACATCGAGACATCGAGGGACAAGCTCAACCATCATATTTATCAAATATGTAACCATATAGGCTAAAATCTCATTTTCGCGACAAGGGTCATTCCGATACTTTCAATCTTCCCATTTATCAAACTTTATAACCAAATAGGCTAAAATCTCATTTTCGCGACAAGGGACATTTCAATACTTTCATTTTACCGAATACTTTCAAGGGACATCGAGGGACAAGCTCAACCATCATATTTATCAAATATGTAACCATATAGGCTAAAATCTCATTTTCGCGACAAGGGTCATTCCGATACTTTCGTTTTACCAATTACAAAACCAAAAAGGTTCATATATTATATTTTAAATCAAGAAACACTTTCAACCTTCCCATTTATCAAACATGTAACCAATTAGGCTAAAATCTCATTTTTGCAACAAGGGTCATTGGGATACTATCGTTTTACCGAATATAAATCCAAATAGGTTCACATCATGTTTTAAATCAAGGGACACTTTCAACGTTCCCATTTATCAAACTTTGTAACCAAATAGGCTACAATCCCTTTTTCGCGACAAAGGTCATTCCAATACTTTTGTTTTACTGATTACAAAACAAAATAAGTTCACATCAAGTATCAAGGGACAGTTTCAATCTTCCCATTTATCAAACTTTATAACCAAATAGGTTAAAATCTCATTTTCGCAACAAAGGACATTTCAATACTTTCATTTTACCGAATACTTTCAAGGGACATCGAGACATCGAGGGACAAGCTCAACCATCATATTTATCAAATATGTAACCATATAGGCTAAAATCTCATTTTCGCGACAAAGGTCATTCCGATACTTTCAATCTTCCCATTTATCAAACTTTATAACCAAATAGGCTAAAATCTCATTTTCGCGACAAGGGACATTTCAATACTTTCATTTTACCGAATACTTTCAAGGGACATCGAGACATCGAGGGACAAGCTCAACCATCATATTTATCAAATATGTAACCATATAGGCTAAAATCTCATTTTCGCGACAAAGGTCATTCCGATACTTTCAATCTTCCCATTTATCAAACTTTATAACCAAATAGGCTAAAATCTCATTTTCGCGACAAGGGACATTTCAATACTTTCACTTTACCGAATACTTTCAAGGGACATCGAGACATCGAGGGACAAGCTCAACCATCATATTTATCAAATATGTAACCATATAGGCTAAAATCTCATTTTCGCGACAAGGGTCATTCCGATAATTTCAATCTTCCCATTTATCAAACTTTATAACCAAATAGGCTAAAATCTCATTTTCGCGACAAGGGACATTTCAATACTTTCATTTTACCGAATACTTTCAAGGGACATCGAGACATCGAGGGACAAGCTCAACCATCATATTTATCAAATATGTAACCATATAGGCTAAAATCTCATTTTCGCGACAAGGGTCATTCCGATACTTTCGTTTAACAAATTACAAAACCAAAAAGGTTCATATATCATGTTTTAAATCAAGAAACACTTTCAACCTTCCCATTTATCAAACATGTAACCAATTAGGCTAAAATCTCATTTTTGAGACAAGGGTCATTCGAATACTATCGTTTTACCGAATATAAATCCAAATAGGTTCACATCATGTTTTAAATCAAGGGACACTTTCAACGTTCCCATTTATCAAACTTTGTAACCAAATAGGCTACAATCCCCTTTTCGCGAGAAAGGTCATTCCAATACTTTTGTTTTACTGATTACAAAACAGAATAAGTTCACATCAAGTATCAAGGAACAGTTTCAATCTTCCCATTTATCAAACTTTATAACCAAATAGACTAAAATCTCATTTTCGCGACAAAGGACATTTCAATACTTTCATTTTACCGAATACTTTCAAGGGACATCGAGACATCGAGGGACAAGCTCAACCATCATATTTATCAAATATGTAACCATATAGGCTAAAATCTCATTTTCGCGACAAGGGTCATTCCGATACTTTCAATCTTCCCATTTATCAAACTTTATAACCAAATAGGCTAAAATCTCATTTTCGCGACAAGGGACATTTCAATACTTTCATTTTACCGAATACTTTCAAGGGACATCGAGGGACAAGCTCAACCATCATATTTATCAAATATGTAACCATATAGGCTAAAATCTCATTTTCGCGACAAAGGTCATTCCGATACTTTCAATCTTCCCATTTATCAAACATTATAACCAAATAGGCTAAAATCTCATTTTCGCGACAAGGGACATTTCAATACTTTCATTTTACCGAATACTTTCAAGGGACATCGAGGGACAAGCTCAACCATCATATTTATCAAATATGTAACCATATAGGCTAAAATCTCATTTTCGCGACAAAGGTCATTCCGATACTTTCAATCTTCCCATTTATCAAACATTATAACCAAATAGGCTAAAATCTCATTTTCGCGACAAGGGACATTTCAATACTTTCACTTTACCGAATACTTTCAAGGGACATCGAGACATCGAGGGACAAGCTCAACCATCATATTTATCAAATATGTAACCATATAGGCTAAAATCTCATTTTCGCGACAAAGGTCATTCCGATACTTTCAATCTTCCCATTTATCAAACTTTATAACCAAATAGGCTAAAATCTCATTTTCGCGACAAGGGACATTTCAATACTTTCACTTTACCGAATACTTTCAAGGGACATCGAGACATCGAGGGACAAGCTCAACCATCATATTTATCAAATATGTAACCATATAGGCTAAAATCTCATTTTCGCGACAAGGGTCATTCCGATAATTTCAATCTTCCCATTTATCAAACTTTATAACCAAATAGGCTAAAATCTCATTTTCGCGACAAGGGACATTTCAATACTTTCATTTTACCGAATACTTTCAAGGGACATCGAGACATCGAGGGACAAGCTCAACCATCATATTTATCAAATATGTAACCATATAGGCTAAAATCTCATTTTCGCGACAAGGGTCATTCCGATACTTTCGTTTAACAAATTACAAAACCAAAAAGGTTCATATATCATGTTTTAAATCAAGAAACACTTTCAACCTTCCCATTTATCAAACATGTAACCAATTAGGCTAAAATCTCATTTTTGAGACAAGGGTCATTCGAATACTATCGTTTTACCGAATATAAATCCAAATAGGTTCACATCATGTTTTAAATCAAGGGACACTTTCAACGTTCCCATTTATCAAACTTTGTAACCAAATAGGCTACAATCCCCTTTTCGCGAGAAAGGTCATTCCAATACTTTTGTTTTACTGATTACAAAACAGAATAAGCTCACATCAAGTATCAAGGAACAGTTTCAATCTTCCCATTTATCAAACTTTATAACCAAATAGACTAAAATCTCATTTTCGCGACAAAGGACATTTCAATACTTTCATTTTACCGAATACTTTCAAGGGACATCGAGACATCGAGGGACAAGCTCAACCATCATATTTATCAAATATGTAACCATATAGGCTAAAATCTCATTTTCGCGACAAGGGTCATTCCGATACTTTCAATCTTCCCATTTATCAAACTTTATAACCAAATAGGCTAAAATCTCATTTTCGCGACAAGGGACATTTCAATACTTTCATTTTACCGAATACTTTCAAGGGACATCGAGGGACAAGCTCAACCATCATATTTATCAAATATGTAACCATATAGGCTAAAATCTCATTTTCGCGACAAAGGTCATTCCGATACTTTCAATCTTCCCATTTATCAAACATTATAACCGAATAGGCTAAAATCTCATTTTCGCGACAAGGGACATTTCAATACTTTCATTTTACCGAATACTTTCAAGGGACATCGAGGGACAAGCTCAACCATCATATTTATCAAATATGTAACCATATAGGCTAAAATCTCATTTTCGCGACAAAGGTCATTCCGATACTTTCAATCTTCCCATTTATCAAACATTATAACCAAATAGGCTAAAATCTCATTTTCGCGACAAGGGACATTTCAATACTTTCACTTTACCGAATACTTTCAAGGGACATCGAGACATCGAGGGACAAGCTCAACCATCATATTTATCAAATATGTAACCATATAGGCTAAAATCTCATTTTCGCGACAAAGGTCATTCCGATACTTTCAATCTTCCCATTTATCAAACTTTATAACCAAATAGGCTAAAATCTCATTTTCGCGACAAGGGACATTTCAATACTTTCACTTTACCGAATACTTTCAAGGGACATCGAGACATCGAGGGACAAGCTCAACCATCATATTTATCAAATATGTAACCATATAGGCTAAAATCTCATTTTCGCGACAAGGGTCATTCCGATAATTTCAATCTTCCCATTTATCAAACTTTATAACCAAATAGGCTAAAATCTCATTTTCGCGACAAGGGACATTTCAATACTTTCATTTTACCGAATACTTTCAAGGGACATCGAGACATCGAGGGACAAGCTCAACCATCATATTTATCAAATATGTAACCATATAGGCTAAAATCTCATTTTCGCGACAAGGGTCATTCCGATACTTTCGTTTAACAAATTACAAAACCAAAAAGGTTCATATATCATGTTTTAAATCAAGAAACACTTTCAACCTTCCCATTTATCAAACATGTAACCAATTAGGCTAAAATCTCATTTTTGAGACAAGGGTCATTCGAATACTATCGTTTTACCGAATATAAATCCAAATAGGTTCACATCATGTTTTAAATCAAGGGACACTTTCAACGTTCCCATTTATCAAACTTTGTAACCAAATAGGCTACAATCCCCTTTTCGCGAGAAAGGTCATTCCAATACTTTTGTTTTACTGATTACAAAACAGAATAAGTTCACATCAAGTATCAAGGAACAGTTTCAATCTTCCCATTTATCAAACTTTATAACCAAATAGACTAAAATCTCATTTTCGCGACAAAGGACATTTCAATACTTTCATTTTACCGAATACTTTCAAGGGACATCGAGACATCGAGGGACAAGCTCAACCATCATATTTATCAAATATGTAACCATATAGGCTAAAATCTCATTTTCGCGACAAGGGTCATTCCGATACTTTCAATCTTCCCATTTATCAAACTTTATAACCAAATAGGCTAAAATCTCATTTTCGCGACAAGGGACATTTCAATACTTTCATTTTACCGAATACTTTCAAGGGACATCGAGGGACAAGCTCAACCATCATATTTATCAAATATGTAACCATATAGGCTAAAATCTCATTTTCGCGACAAAGGTCATTCCGATACTTTCAATCTTCCCATTTATCAAACATTATAACCAAATAGGCTAAAATCTCATTTTCGCGACAAGGGACATTTCAATACTTTCATTTTACCGAATACTTTCAAGGGACATCGAGGGACAAGCTCAACCATCATATTTATCAAATATGTAACCATATAGGCTAAAATCTCATTTTCGCGACAAAGGTCATTCCGATACTTTCAATCTTCCCATTTATCAAACATTATAACCAAATAGGCTAAAATCTCATTTTCGCGACAAGGGACATTTCAATACTTTCACTTTACCGAATACTTTCAAGGGACATCGAGACATCGAGGGACAAGCTCAACCATCATATTTATCAAATATGTAACCATATAGGCTAAAATCTCATTTTCGCGACAAAGGTCATTCCGATACTTTCAATCTTCCCATTTATCAAACTTTATCACCAAATAGGCTAAAATCTCATTTTCGCGACAAGGGACATTTCAATACTTTCATTTTACCGAATACTTTCAAGGGACATCGAGACATCGAGGGACAAGCTCAACCATCATATTTATCAAATATGTAACCATATAGGCTAAAATCTCATTTTCGCGACAAGGGTCATTCCGATACTTTCGTTTTACCAATTACAAAACCAAAAAGGTTCATATATTATGTTTTAAATCAAGAAACACTTTCAACCTTCCCATTTATCAAACATGTAACCAATTAGGCTAAAATCTCATTTTTGCAACAAGGGTCATTGGGATACTATCGTTTTACCGAATATAAATCCAAATAGGTTCACATCATGTTTTAAATCAAGGGACACTTTCAACGTTCCCATTTATCAAACTTTGTAACCAAATAGGCTACAATCCCTTTTTCGCGACAAAGGTCATTCCAATACTTTTGTTTTACTGATTACAAAACAAAATAAGTTCACATCAAGTATCAAGGGACAGTTTCAATCTTCCCATTTATCAAACTTTATAACCAAATAGGCTAAAATCTCATTTTCGCGACAAAGGACATTTCAATACTTTCATTTTACCGAATACTTTCAAGGGACATCGAGACATCGAGGGACAAGCTCAACCATCATATTTATCAAATATGTAACCATATAGGCTAAAATCTCATTTTCGCGACAAGGGTCATTCCGATACTTTCGTTTAACAAATTACAAAACCAAAAAGGTTCATATATCATGTTTTAAATCAAGAAACACTTTCAACCTTCCCATTTATCAAACATGTAACCAATTAGGCTAAAATCTCATTTTTGAGACAAGGGTCATTCGAATACTATCGTTTTACCGAATATAAATCCAAATAGGTTCACATCATGTTTTAAATCAAGGGACACTTTCAACGTTCCCATTTATCAAACTTTGTAACCAAATAGGCTACAATCCCCTTTTCGCGAGAAAGGTCATTCCAATACTTTTGTTTTACTGATTACAAAACAGAATAAGTTCACATCAAGTATCAAGGAACAGTTTCAATCTTCCCATTTATCAAACTTTATAACCAAATAGGCTAAAATCTCATTTTCGCGACAAAGGACATTTCAATACTTTCATTTTACCGAATACTTTCAAGGGACATCGAGACATCGAGGGACAAGCTCAACCATCATATTTATCAAATATGTAACCATATAGGCTAAAATCTCATTTTCGCGACAAGGGTCATTCCGATACTTTCGTTTTACCAATTACAAAACCAAAAAGGTTCATATATTATGTTTTAAATCAAGAAACACTTTCAACCTTCCCATTTATCAAACATGTAACCAATTAGGCTAAAATCTCATTTTTGCAACAAGGGTCATTGGGATACTATCGTTTTACCGAATATAAATCCAAATAGGTTCACATCATGTTTTAAATCAAGGGACACTTTCAACGTTCCCATTTATCAAACTTTGTAACCAAATAGGCTACAATCCCTTTTTCGCGACAAAGGTCATTCCAATACTTTTGTTTTACTGATTACAAAACAAAATAAGTTCACATCAAGTATCAAGGGACAGTTTCAATCTTCCCATTTATCAAACTTTATAACCAAATAGGCTAAAATCTCATTTTCGCGACAAAGGACATTTCAATACTTTCATTTTACCGAATACTTTCAAGGGACATCGAGACATCGAGGGACAAGCTCAACCATCATATTTATCAAATATGTAACCATATAGGCTAAAATCTCATTTTCGCGACAAGGGTCATTCCGATACTTTCGTTTAACCAATTACAAAACCAAAAAGGTTCATATATCATGTTTTAAATCAAGAAACACTTTCAACCTTCCCATTTATCAAACATGTAACCAATTAGGCTAAAATCTCATTTTTGAGACAAGGGTCATTCGAATACTATCGTTTTACCGAATATAAATCCAAATAGGTTCACATCATGTTTTAAATCAAGGGACACTTTCAACGTTCCCATTTATCAAACTTTGTAACCAAATAGGCTACAATCCCCTTTTCGCGAGAAAGGTCATTCCAATACTTTTGTTTTACTGATTACAAAACAGAATAAGTTCACATCAAGTATCAAGGAACAGTTTCAATCTTCCCATTTATCAAACTTTATAACCAAATAGACTAAAATCTCATTTTCGCGACAAAGGACATTTCAATACTTTCATTTTACCGAATACTTTCAAGGGACATCGAGACATCGAGGGACAAGCTCAACCATCATATTTATCAAATATGTAACCATATAGGCTAAAATCTCATTTTCGCGACAAGGGTCATTCCGATACTTTCAATCTTCCCATTTATCAAACTTTATAACCAAATAGGCTAAAATCTCATTTTCGCGACAAGGGACATTTCAATACTTTCATTTTACCGAATACTTTCAAGGGACATCGAGGGACAAGCTCAACCATCATATTTATCAAATATGTAACCATATAGGCTAAAATCTCATTTTCGCGACAAAGGTCATTCCGATACTTTCAATCTTCCCATTTATCAAACATTATAACCAAATAGGCTAAAATCTCATTTTCGCGACAAGGGACATTTCAATACTTTCATTTTACCGAATACTTTCAAGGGACATCGAGGGACAAGCTCAACCATCATATTTATCAAATATGTAACCATATAGGCTAAAATCTCATTTTCGCGACAAAGGTCATTCCGATACTTTCAATCTTCCCATTTATCAAACATTATAACCAAATAGGCTAAAATCTCATTTTCGCGACAAGGGACATTTCAATACTTTCACTTTACCGAATACTTTCAAGGGACATCGAGACATCGAGGGACAAGCTCAACCATCATATTTATCAAATATGTAACCATATAGGCTAAAATCTCATTTTCGCGACAAAGGTCATTCCGATACTTTCAATCTTCCCATTTATCAAACTTTATCACCAAATAGGCTAAAATCTCATTTTCGCGACAAGGGACATTTCAATACTTTCATTTTACCGAATACTTTCAAGGGACATCGAGACATCGAGGGACAAGCTCAACCATCATATTTATCAAATATGTAACCATATAGGCTAAAATCTCATTTTCGCGACAAGGGTCATTCCGATACTTTCGTTTTACCAATTACAAAACCAAAAAGGTTCATATATTATATTTTAAATCAAGAAACACTTTCAACCTTCCCATTTATCAAACATGTAACCAATTAGGCTAAAATCTCATTTTTGCAACAAGGGTCATTGGGATACTATCGTTTTACCGAATATAAATCCAAATAGGTTCACATCATGTTTTAAATCAAGGGACACTTTCAACGTTCCCATTTATCAAACTTTGTAACCAAATAGGCTACAATCCCTTTTTCGCGACAAAGGTCATTCCAATACTTTTGTTTTACTGATTACAAAACAAAATAAGTTCACATCAAGTATCAAGGGACAGTTTCAATCTTCCCATTTATCAAACTTTATAACCAAATAGGCTAAAATCTCATTTTCGCGACAAAGGACATTTCAATACTTTCATTTTACCGAATACTTTCAAGGGACATCGAGACATCGAGGGACAAGCTCAACCATCATATTTATCAAATATGTAACGATATAGGCTAAAATCTCATTTTCGCGACAAGGGTCATTCCGATACTTTCAATCTTCCCATTTATCAAACTTTATAACCAAATAGGCTAAAATCTCATTTTCGCGACAAGGGACATTTCAATACTTTCATTTTACCGAATACTTTCAAGGGACATCGAGACATCGAGGGACAAGCTCAACCATCATATTTATCAAATTTGTAACCATATAGGCTAAAATCTCATTTTCGCGACAAAGGTCATTCCAATAATTTCAATCTTCCCATTTATCAAACTTTATAACCAAATAGGCTAAAATCTCATTTTCGCGACAAGGGACATTTCAATACTTTCATTTTACCGAATACTTTCAAGGGACATCGAGACATCGAGGGACAAGCTCAACCATCATATTTATCAAATATGTAACCATATAGGCTAAAATCTCATTTTCGCGACAAAGGTCATTCCGATACTTTCAATCTTCCCAATTATCAAACTTTATAACCAAATAGGCTAAAATCTCATTTTTGCGACAAGGGACATTTCAATACTTTCACTTTACCGAATACTTTCAAGGGACATCGAGACATCGAGGGACAAGCTCAACCATCATATTTATCAAATATGTAACCATATAGGCTAAAATCTCATTTTCGCGACAAGGGTCATTCCGATAATTTCAATCTTCCCATTTATCAAACTTTATAACCAAATAGGCTAAAATCTCATTTTCGCGACAAGGGACATTTCAATACTTTCATTTTACCGAATACTTTCAAGGGACATCGAGACATCGAGGGACAAGCTCAACCATCATATTTATCAAATATGTAACCATATAGGCTAAAATCTCATTTTCGCGACAAGGGTCATTCCGATACTTTCGTTTAACCAATTACAAAACCAAAAAGGTTCATATATCATGTTTTAAATCAAGAAACACTTTCAACCTTCCCATTTATCAAACATGTAACCAATTAGGCTAAAATCTCATTTTTGCGACAAGGGTCATTCGAATACTATCGTTTTACCGAATATAAATCCAAATAGGTTCACCTCATGTTTTAAATCAAGGGACACTTTTAACGTTCCCATTTATCAAACTTTGTAACCAAATAGGCTACAATCCCTTTTTCGCGAGAAAGGTCATTCCAATACTTTTGTTTTACTGATTACAAAACAGAATAAGTTCACATCAAGTATCAAGGGACAGTTTCAATCTTCCCATTTATCAAACTTTATAACCAAATAGGCTAAAATCTCATTTTCGCGACAAAGGACATTTCAATACTTTCATTTTACCGAATACTTTCAAGGGACATCGAGACATCGAGGGACAAGCTCAACCATCATATTTATCAAATATGTAACCATATAGGCTAAAATCTCATTTTCGCGACAAGGGTCATTCCGATACTTTCAATCTTCCCATTTATCAAACTTTATAACCAAATAGGCTAAAATCTCATTTTCGCGACAAGGGACATTTCAATACTTTCATTTTACCGAATACTTTCAAGGGACATCAAGACATCGAGGGACAAGCTCAACCATCATATTTATCAAATATGTAACCATATAGGCTAAAATCTCATTTTCGCGACAAGGGTCATTCCGATACTTTCAATCTTCCCATTTATCAAACTTTATAACCAAATAGGCTAAAATCTCATTTTCGCGACATGGGACATTTCAATACTTTCATTTTACCGAATACTTTCAAGGGACATCGAGACATCGAGGGACAAGCTCAACCATCATATTTATCAAATATGTAACCATATAGGCTAAAATCTCATTTTCGCGACAAAGGTCATTCCGATACTTTCAATCTTCCCAATTATCAAACTTTATAACCAAATAGGCTAAAATCTCATTTTTGCGACAAGGGACATTTCAATACTTTCACTTTACCGAATACTTTCAAGGGACATCGAGACATCGAGGGACAAGCTCAACCATCATATTTATCAAATATGTAACCATATAGGCTAAAATCTCATTTTCGCGACAAGGGTCATTCCGATAATTTCAATCTTCCCATTTATCAAACTTTATAACCAAATAGGCTAAAATCTCATTTTCGCGACAAGGGACATTTCAATACTTTCATTTTACCGAATACTTTCAAGGGACATCGAGACATCGAGGGACAAGCTCAACCATCATATTTATCAAATATGTAACCATATAGGCTAAAATCTCATTTTCGCAACAAGGGTCATTCCGATACTTTCGTTTAACCAATTACAAAACCAAAAAGGTTCATATATCATGTTTTAAATCAAGAAACACTTTCAACCTTCCCATTTATCAAACATGTAACCAATTAGGCTAAAATCTCATTTTTGCGACAAGGGTCATTCGAATACTATCGTTTTACCGAATATAAATCCAAATAGGTTCACATCATGTTTTAAATCAAGGGACACTTTTAACGTTCCCATTTATCAAACTTTGTAACCAAATAGGCTACAATCCCTTTTTCGCGAGAAAGGTCATTCCAATACTTTTGTTTTACTGATTACAAAACAGAATAAGTTCACATCAAGTATCAAGGGACAGTTTCAATCTTCCCATTTATCAAACTTTATAACCAAATAGGCTAAAATCTCATTTTCGCGACAAAGGACATTTCAATACTTTCATTTTACCGAATACTTTCAAGGGACATCGAGACATCGAGGGACAAGCTCAACCATCATATTTATCAAATATGTAACCATATAGGCTAAAATCTCATTTTCGCGACAAGGGTCATTCCGATACTTTCAATCTTCCCATTTATCAAACTTTATAACCAAATAGGCTAAAATCTCATTTTCGCGACAAGGGACATTTCAATACTTTCATTTTACCGAATACTTTCAAGGGACATCGAGACATCGAGTGATAAGCTCAACCATCATATTTATCAAATATGTAACCATATAGGCTAAAATCTCATTTTCGCAACAAAGGTCATTCCGATACTTTCAATCTTCCCATTTATCAAACTTTATAACCAAATAGGCTAAAATCTCATTTTCGCGACAAGGGACATTTCAATACTTTCACTTTACCGAATACTTTCAAGGGACATCGAGGGACAAGCTCAACCATCATATTTATCAAATATGTAACCATATAGGCTAAAATCTCATTTTCGCGACAAAGGTCATTCCGATACTTTCAATCTTCCCATTTATCAAACTTTACCACCAAATAGGCTAAAATCTCATTTTCGCGACAAGGGACATTTGAATACTTTCATTTTACCGAATACTTTCAAGGGACATCGAGACATCGAGGGACAAGCTCAACCATCATATTTATCAAATATGTAACCATATAGGCTAAAATCTCATTTTCGCGACAAGGGTCATTCCGATACTTTCGTTTTACCAATTACAAAACCAAAAAGGTTCATATATTATGTTTTAAATCAAGAAACACTTTCAACCTTCCCATTTATCAAACATGTAACCAATTAGGCTAAAATCTCATTTTTGCAACAAGGGTCATTGGGATACTATCGTTTTACCGAATATAAATCCAAATAGGTTCACATCATGTTTTAAATCAAGGGACACTTTCAACGTTCCCATTTATCAAACTTTGTAACCAAATAGGCTACAATCCCTTTTTCGCGACAAAGGTCATTCCAATACTTTTGTTTTACTGATTACAAAACAAAATAAGTTCACATCAAGTATCAAGGGACAGTTTCAATCTTCCCATTTATCAAACTTTATAACCAAATAGGCTAAAATCTCATTTTCGCGACAAAGGACATTTCAATACTTTCATTTTACCGAATACTTTCAAGGGACATCGAGACATCGAGGGACAAGCTCAACCATCATATTTATCAAATATGTAACCATATAGGCTAAAATCTCATTTTCGCGACAAGGGTCATTCCGATACTTTCAATCTTCCCATTTATCAAACTTTATAACCAAATAGGCTAAAATCTCATTTTCGCGACAAGGGACATTTCAATACTTTCATTTTACCAAATACTTTTAAGGGACATCGAGACATCGAGGGACAAGCTCAACCATCATATTTATCAAATATGTAACCATATAGGCTAAAATCTCATTTTCGCGACAAAGGTCATTCCGATACTTTCAATCTTCCCATTTATCAAACATTATAACCAAATAGGCTAAAATCTCATTTTCGCGACAAGGGACATTTCAATACTTTCACTTTACCGAATACTTTCAAGGGACATCGAGGGACAAGCTCAACCATCATATTTATCAAATATGTAACCATATAGGCTAAAATCTCATTTTCGCGACAAAGGTCATTCCGATACTTTCAATCTTCCCATTTATCAAACTTTATAACCAAATAGGCTAAAATCTCATTTTCGCGACAAGGGACATTTCAATACTTTCATTTTACCGAATACTTTCAAGGGACATCGAGACATCGAGGGACAAGCTCAACCATCATATTTATCAAATATGTAACCATATAGGCTAAAATCTCATTTTCGCGACAAGGGTCATTCCGATACTTTCGTTTAACCAATTACAAAACCAAAAAGGTTCATATATCATGTTTTAAATCAAGAAACACTTTCAACCTTCCCATTTATCAAACATGTAACCAATTAGGCTAAAATCTCATTTTTGCGACAAGGGTCATTCGAATACTATCGTTTTACCGAATATAAATCCAAATAGGTTCACCTCATGTTTTAAATCAAGGGACACTTTTAACGTTCCCATTTATCAAACTTTGTAACCAAATAGGCTACAATCCCTTTTTCGCGAGAAAGGTCATTCCAATACTTTTGTTTTACTGATTACAAAACAGAATAAGTTCACATCAAGTATCAAGGGACAGTTTCAATCTTCCCATTTATCAAACTTTATAACCAAATAGGCTAAAATCTCATTTTCGCGACAAAGGACATTTCAATACTTTCATTTTACCGAATACTTTCAAGGGACATCGAGACATCGAGGGACAAGCTCAACCATCATATTTATCAAATATGTAACCATATAGGCTAAAATCTCATTTTCGCGACAAGGGTCATTCCGATACTTTCAATCTTCCCATTTATCAAACTTTATAACCAAATAGGCTAAAATCTCATTTTCGCGACAAGGGACATTTCAATACTTTCATTTTACCGAATACTTTCAAGGGACATCAAGACATCGAGGGACAAGCTCAACCATCATATTTATCAAATATGTAACCATATAGGCTAAAATCTCATTTTCGCGACAAGGGTCATTCCGATACTTTCAATCTTCCCATTTATCAAACTTTATAACCAAATAGGCTAAAATCTCATTTTCGCGACAAGGGACATTTCAATACTTTCATTTTACCGAATACTTTCAAGGGACATCGAGACATCGAGGGACAAGCTCAACCATCATATTTATCAAATATGTAACCATATAGGCTAAAATCTCATTTTCGCGACAAAGGTCATTCCGATACTTTCAATCTTCCCAATTATCAAACTTTATAACCAAATAGGCTAAAATCTCATTTTTGCGACAAGGGACATTTCAATACTTTCACTTTACCGAATACTTTCAAGGGACATCGAGACATCGAGGGACAAGCTCAACCATCATATTTATCAAATATGTAACCATATAGGCTAAAATCTCATTTTCGCGACAAGGGTCATTCCGATACTTTCGTTTTACCAATTACAAAACCAAAAAGGTTCATATATTATGTTTTAAATCAAGAAACACTTTCAACCTTCCCATTTATCAAACATGTAACCAATTAGGCTAAAATCTCATTTTTGCAACAAGGGTCATTGGGATACTATCGTTTTACCGAATATAAATCCAAATAGGTTCACATCATGTTTTAAATCAAGGGACACTTTCAACGTTCCCATTTATCAAACTTTGTAACCAAATAGGCTACAATCCCTTTTTCGCGACAAAGGTCATTCCAATACTTTTGTTTTACTGATTACAAAACAAAATAAGTTCACATCAAGTATCAAGGGACAGTTTCAATCTTCCCATTTATCAAACTTTATAACCAAATAGGCTAAAATCTCATTTTCGCGACAAAGGACATTTCAATACTTTCATTTTACCGAATACTTTCAAGGGACATCGAGACATCGAGGGACAAGCTCAACCATCATATTTATCAAATATGTAACCATATAGGCTAAAATCTCATTTTCGCGACAAGGGTCATTCCGATACTTTCAATCTTCCCATTTATCAAAC
The DNA here is from genome assembly GCA_958299785.1 of Medicago lupulina. Taxonomy (NCBI): domain Eukaryota; kingdom Viridiplantae; phylum Streptophyta; class Magnoliopsida; order Fabales; family Fabaceae; genus Medicago; species Medicago lupulina. Next base: position 47,623,211 of record OY283140.1, read on the forward strand.
TTTATAACCAAATAGGCTAAAATCTCATTTTCGCGACAAGGGACATTTCAATACTTTCATTTTACCAAATACTTTTAAGGGACATCGAGACATCGAGGGACAAGCTCAACCATCATATTTATCAAATATGTAACCATATAGGCTAAAATCTCATTTTCGCGACAAAGGTCATTCCGATACTTTCAATCTTCCCATTTATCAAACATTATAACCAAATAGGCTAAAATCTCATTTTCGCGACAAGGGACATTTCAATACTTTCACTTTACCGAATACTTTCAAGGGACATCGAGGGACAAGCTCAACCATCATATTTATCAAATATGTAACCATATAGGCTAAAATCTCATTTTCGCGACAAAGGTCATTCCGATACTTTCAATCTTCCCATTTATCAAACTTTATAACCAAATAGGCTAAAATCTCATTTTCGCGACAAGGGACATTTCAATACTTTCATTTTACCGAATACTTTCAAGGGACATCGAGACATCGAGGGACAAGCTCAACCATCATATTTATCAAATATGTAACCATATAGGCTAAAATCTCATTTTCGCGACAAGGGTCATTCCGATACTTTCGTTTAACCAATTACAAAACCAAAAAGGTTCATATATCATGTTTTAAATCAAGAAACACTTTCAACCTTCCCATTTATCAAACATGTAACCAATTAGGCTAAAATCTCATTTTTGCGACAAGGGTCATTCGAATACTATCGTTTTACCGAATATAAATCCAAATAGGTTCACCTCATGTTTTAAATCAAGGGACACTTTTAACGTTCCCATTTATCAAACTTTGTAACCAAATAGGCTACAATCCCTTTTTCGCGAGAAAGGTCATTCCAATACTTTTGTTTTACTGATTACAAAACAGAATAAGTTCACATCAAGTATCAAGGGACAGTTTCAATCTTCCCATTTATCAAACTTTATAACCAAATAGGCTAAAATCTCATTTTCGCGACAAAGGACATTTCAATACTTTCATTTTACCGAATACTTTCAAGGGACATCGAGACATCGAGGGACAAGCTCAACCATCATATTTATCAAATATGTAACCATATAGGCTAAAATCTCATTTTCGCGACAAGGGTCATTCCGATACTTTCAATCTTCCCATTTATCAAACTTTATAACCAAATAGGCTAAAATCTCATTTTCGCAACAAGGGACATTTCAATACTTTCATTTTACCGAATACTTTCAAGGGACATCAAGACATCGAGGGACAAGCTCAACCATCATATTTATCAAATATGTAACCATATAGGCTAAAATCTCATTTTCGCGACAAGGGTCATTCCGATACTTTCAATCTTCCCATTTATCAAACTTTATAACCAAATAGGCTAAAATCTCATTTTCGCGACAAGGGACATTTCAATACTTTCATTTTACCGAATACTTTCAAGGGACATCGAGACATCGAGGGACAAGCTCAACCATCATATTTATCAAATATGTAACCATATAGGCTAAAATCTCATTTTCGCGACAAAGGTCATTCCGATACTTTCAATCTTCCCAATTATCAAACTTTATAACCAAATAGGCTAAAATCTCATTTTTGCGACAAGGGACATTTCAATACTTTCACTTTACCGAATACTTTCAAGGGACATCGAGACATCGAGGGACAAGCTCAACCATCATATTTATCAAATATGTAACCATATAGGCTAAAATCTCATTTTCGCGACAAGGGTCATTCCGATAATTTCAATCTTCCCATTTATCAAACTTTATAACCAAATAGGCTAAAATCTCATTTTCGCGACAAGGGACATTTCAATACTTTCATTTTACCGAATACTTTCAAGGGACATCGAGACATCGAGGGACAAGCTCAACCATCATATTTATCAAATATGTAACCATATAGGCTAAAATCTCATTTTCGCGACAAGGGTCATTCCGATACTTTCGTTTAACCAATTACAAAACCAAAAAGGTTCATATATCATGTTTTAAATCAAGAAACACTTTCAACCTTCCCATTTATCAAACATGTAACCAATTAGGCTAAAATCTCATTTTTGCGACAAGGGTCATTCGAATACTATCGTTTTACCGAATATAAATCCAAATAGGTTCACCTCATGTTTTAAATCAAGGGACACTTTTAACGTTCCCATTTATCAAACTTTGTAACCAAATAGGCTACAATCCCTTTTTCGCGAGAAAGGTCATTCCAATACTTTTGTTTTACTGATTACAAAACAGAATAAGTTCACATCAAGTATCAAGGGACAGTTTCAATCTTCCCATTTATCAAACTTTATAACCAAATAGGCTAAAATCTCATTTTCGCGACAAAGGACATTTCAATACTTTCATTTTACCGAATACTTTCAAGGGACATCGAGACATCGAGGGACAAGCTCAACCATCATATTTATCAAATATGTAACCATATAGGCTAAAATCTCATTTTCGCGACAAGGGTCATTCCGATACTTTCAATCTTCCCATTTATCAAACTTTATAACCAAATAGGCTAAAATCTCATTTTCGCGACAAGGGACATTTCAATACTTTCATTTTACCGAATACTTTCAAGGGACATCGAGACATCGAGGGACAAGCTCAACCATCATATTTATCAAATATGTAACCATATAGGCTAAAATCTCATTTTCGCGACAAGGGTCATTCCGATACTTTCAATCTTCCCATTTATCAAACTTTATAACCAAATAGGCTAAAATCTCATTTTCGCGACAAGGGACATTTCAATACTTTCATTTTACCGAATACTTTCAAGGGACATCGAGACATCGAGGGACAAGCTCAACCATCATATTTATCAAATATGTAACCATATAGGCTAAAATCTCATTTTCGCGACAAAGGTCATTCCGATACTTTCAATCTTCCCAATTATCAAACTTTATAACCAAATAGGCTAAAATCTCATTTTCGCGACAAGGGACATTTCAATACTTTCACTTTACCGAATACTTTCAAGGGACATCGAGACATCGAGGGACAAGCTCAACCATCATATTTATCAAATATGTAACCATATAGGCTAAAATCTCATTTTCGCGACAAGGGTCATTCCGATAATTTCAATCTTCCCATTTATCAAACTTTATAACCAAATAGGCTAAAATCTCATTTTCGCGACAAGGGACATTTCAATACTTTCATTTTACCGAATACTTTGAAGGGACATCGAGACATCGAGGGACAAGCTCAACCATCATATTTATCAAATATGTAACCATATAGGCTAAAATCTCATTTTCGCGACAAGGGTCATTCCGATACTTTCGTTTAACCAATTACAAAACCAAAAAGGTTCATATATCATGTTTTAAATCAAGAAACACTTTCAACCTTCCCATTTATCAAACATGTAACCAATTAGGCTAAAATCTCATTTTTGCGACAAGGGTCATTCGACTACTATCGTTTTACCGAATATAAATCCAAATAGGTTCACATCATGTTTTAAATCAAGGGACACTTTTAACGTTCCCATTTATCAAACTTTGTAACCAAATAGGCTACAATCCCTTTTTCGCGAGAAAGGTCATTCCAATACTTTTGTTTTACTGATTACAAAACAGAATAAGTTCACATCAAGTATCAAGGGACAGTTTCAATCTTCCCATTTATCAAACTTTATAACCAAATAGGCTAAAATCTCATTTTCGCGACAAAGGACATTTCAATACTTTCATTTTACCGAATACTTTCAAGGGACATCGAGACATCGAGGGACAAGCTCAACCATCATATTTATCAAATATGTAACCATATAGGCTAAAATCTCATTTTCGCGACAAGGGTCATTCCGATACTTTCAATCTTCCCATTTATCAAACTTTATAACCAAATAGGCTAAAATCTCATTTTCGCGACAAGGGACATTTCAATACTTTCATTTTACCGAATACTTTCAAGGGACATCGAGACATCGAGGGACAAGCTCAACCATCATATTTATCAAATATGTAACCATATAGGCTAAAATCTCATTTTCGCGACAAGGGTCATTCCGATACTTTCGTTTAACCAATTACAAAACCAAAAAGGTTCATATATCATGTTTTAAATCAAGAAACACTTTCAACCTTCCCATTTATCAAACATGTAACCAATTAGGCTAAAATCTCATTTTTGCGACAAGGGTCATTCGAATACTATCGTTTTACCGAATATAAATCCAAATAGGTTCACCTCATGTTTTAAATCAAGGGACACTTTTAACGTTCCCATTTATCAAACTTTGTAACCAAATAGGCTACAATCCCTTTTTCGCGAGAAAGGTCATTCCAATACTTTTGTTTTACTGATTACAAAACAGAATAAGTTCACATCAAGTATCAAGGGACAGTTTCAATCTTCCCATTTATCAAACTTTATAACCAAATAGGCTAAAATCTCATTTTCGCGACAAAGGACATTTCAATACTTTCATTTTACCGAATACTTTCAAGGGACATCGAGACATCGAGGGACAAGCTCAACCATCATATTTATCAAATATGTAACCATATAGGCTAAAATCTCATTTTCGCGACAAGGGTCATTCCGATACTTTCAATCTTCCCATTTATCAAACTTTATAACCAAATAGGCTAAAATCTCATTTTCGCGACAAGGGACATTTCAATACTTTCATTTTACCGAATACTTTCAAGGGACATCGAGACATCGAGGGACAAGCTCAACCATCATATTTATCAAATATGTAACCATATAGGCTAAAATCTCATTTTCGCGACAAGGGTCATTCCGATACTTTCAATCTTCCCATTTATCAAACTTTATAACCAAATAGGCTAAAATCTCATTTTCGCGACAAGGGACATTTCAATACTTTCATTTTACCGAATACTTTCAAGGGACATCGAGACATCGAGGGACAAGCTCAACCATCATATTTATCAAATATGTAACCATATAGGCTAAAATCTCATTTTCGCGACAAAGGTCATTCCGATACTTTCAATCTTCCCAATTATCAAACTTTATAACCAAATAGGCTAAAATCTCATTTTCGCGACAAGGGACATTTCAATACTTTCACTTTACCGAATACTTTCAAGGGACATCGAGACATCGAGGGACAAGCTCAACCATCATATTTATCAAATATGTAACCATATAGGCTAAAATCTCATTTTCGCGACAAGGGTCATTCCGATAATTTCAATCTTCCCATTTATCAAACTTTATAACCAAATAGGCTAAAATCTCATTTTCGCGACAAGGGACATTTCAATACTTTCATTTTACCGAATACTTTGAAGGGACATCGAGACATCGAGGGACAAGCTCAACCATCATATTTATCAAATATGTAACCATATAGGCTAAAATCTCATTTTCGCGACAAGGGTCATTCCGATACTTTCGTTTAACCAATTACAAAACCAAAAAGGTTCATATATCATGTTTTAAATCAAGAAACACTTTCAACCTTCCCATTTATCAAACATGTAACCAATTAGGCTAAAATCTCATTTTTGCGACAAGGGTCATTCGACTACTATCGTTTTACCGAATATAAATCCAAATAGGTTCACATCATGTTTTAAATCAAGGGACACTTTTAACGTTCCCATTTATCAAACTTTGTAACCAAATAGGCTACAATCCCTTTTTCGCGAGAAAGGTCATTCCAATACTTTTGTTTTACTGATTACAAAACAGAATAAGTTCACATCAAGTATCAAGGGACAGTTTCAATCTTCCCATTTATCAAACTTTATAACCAAATAGGCTAAAATCTCATTTTCGCGACAAAGGACATTTCAATACTTTCATTTTACCGAATACTTTCAAGGGACATCGAGACATCGAGGGACAAGCTCAACCATCATATTTATCAAATATGTAACCATATAGGCTAAAATCTCATTTTCGCGACAAGGGTCATTCCGATACTTTCAATCTTCCCATTTATCAAACTTTATAACCAAATAGGCTAAAATCTCATTTTCGCGACAAGGGACATTTCAATACTTTCATTTTACCGAATACTTTCAAGGGACATCGAGACATCGAGTGATAAGCTCAACCATCATATTTATCAAATATGTAACCATATAGGCTAAAATCTCATTTTCGCAACAAAGGTCATTCCGATACTTTCAATCTTCCCATTTATCAAACTTTATAACCAAATAGGCTAAAATCTCATTTTCGCGACAAGGGACATTTCAATACTTTCACTTTACCGAATACTTTCAAGGGACATCGAGGGACAAGCTCAACCATCATATTTATCAAATATGTAACCATATAGGCTAAAATCTCATTTTCGCGACAAAGGTCATTCCGATACTTTCAATCTTCCCATTTATCAAACTTTACCACCAAATAGGCTAAAATCTCATTTTCGCGACAAGGGACATTTGAATACTTTCATTTTACCGAATACTTTCAAGGGACATCGAGACATCGAGGGACAAGCTCAACCATCATATTTATCAAATATGTAACCATATAGGCTAAAATCTCATTTTCGCGACAAGCGTCATTCCGATACTTTCGTTTTACCAATTACAAAACCAAAAAGGTTCATATATTATGTTTTAAATCAAGAAACACTTTCAACCTTCCCATTTATCAAACATGTAACCAATTAGGCTAAAATCTCATTTTTGCAACAAGGGTCATTGGGATACTATCGTTTTACCGAATATAAATCCAAATAGGTTCACATCATGTTTTAAATCAATGGACACTTTCAACGTTCCCATTTATCAAACTTTGTAACCAAATAGGCTACAATCCCTTTTTCGCGACAAAGGTCATTCCAATACTTTTGTTTTACTGATTACAAAACAAAATAAGTTCACATCAAGTATCAAGGGACAGTTTCAATCTTCCCATTTATCAAACTTTATAACCAAATAGGCTAAAATCTCATTTTCGCGACAAAGGACATTTCAATACTTTCATTTTACCGAATACTTTCAAGGGACATCGAGACATCGAGGGACAAGCTCAACCATCATATTTATCAAATATGTAACCATATACGCTAAAATCTCATTTTCGCGACAAGGGTCATTCCGATACTTTCAATCTTCCCATTTATCAAACTTTATAACCAAATAGGCTAAAATCTCATTTTCGCGACAAGGGACATTTCAATACTTTCATTTTACCAAATACTTTCAAGGGACATCGAGACATCGAGGGACAAGCTCAACCATCATATTTATCAAATATGTAACCATATAGGCTAAAATCTCATTTTCGCGACAAAGGTCATTCCGATACTTTCAATCTTCCCATTTATCAAACATTATAACCAAATAGGCTAAAATCTCATTTTCGCGACAAGGGACATTTCAATACTTTCACTTTACCGAATACTTTCAAGGGACATCGAGGGACAAGCTCAACCATCATATTTATCAAATATGTAACCATATAGGCTAAAATCTCATTTTCGCGACAAAGGTCATTCCGATACTTTCAATCTTCCCATTTATCAAACTTTATAACCAAATAGGCTAAAATCTCATTTTCGCGACAAGGGACATTTCAATACTTTCATTTTACCGAATACTTTCAAGGGACATCAAGACATCGAGGGACAAGCTCAACCATCATATTTATCAAATATGTAACCATATAGGCTAAAATCTCATTTTCGCGACAAGGGTCATTCCGATACTTTCAATCTTCCCATTTATCAAACTTTATAACCAAATAGGCTAAAATCTCATTTTCGCGACAAGGGACATTTCAATACTTTCATTTTACCGAATACTTTCAAGGGACATCGAGACATCGAGGGACAAGCTCAACCATCATATTTATCAAATATGTAACCATATAGGCTAAAATCTCATTTTCGCGACAAAGGTCATTCCGATACTTTCAATCTTCCCAATTATCAAACTTTATAACCAAATAGGCTAAAATCTCATTTTTGCGACAAGGGACATTTCAATACTTTCACTTTACCGAATACTTTCAAGGGACATCGAGACATCGAGGGACAAGCTCAACCATCATATTTATCAAATATGTAACCATATAGGCTAAAATCTCATTTTCGCGACAAGGGTCATTCCGATAATTTCAATCTTCCCATTTATCAAACTTTATAACCAAATAGGCTAAAATCTCATTTTCGCGACAAGGGACATTTCAATACTTTCATTTTACCGAATACTTTCAAGGGACATCGAGACATCGAGGGACAAGCTCAACCATCATATTTATCAAATATGTAACCATATAGGCTAAAATCTCATTTTCGCGACAAGGGTCATTCCGATACTTTCGTTTAACCAATTACAAAACCAAAAAGGTTCATATATCATGTTTTAAATCAAGAAACACTTTCAACCTTCCCATTTATCAAACATGTAACCAATTAGGCTAAAATCTCATTTTTGCGACAAGGGTCATTCGAATACTATCGTTTTACCGAATATAAATCCAAATAGGTTCACCTCATGTTTTAAATCAAGGGACACTTTTAACGTTCCCATTTATCAAACTTTGTAACCAAATAGGCTACAATCCCTTTTTCGCGAGAAAGGTCATTCCAATACTTTTGTTTTACTGATTACAAAACAGAATAAGTTCACATCAAGTATCAAGGGAAAGTTTCAATCTTCCCATTTATCAAACTTTATAACCAAATAGGCTAAAATCTCATTTTCGCGACAAAGGACATTTCAATACTTTCATTTTACCGAATACTTTCAAGGGACATCGAGACATCGAGGGACAAGCTCAACCATCATATTTATCAAATATGTAACCATATAGGCTAAAATCTCATTTTCGCGACAAGGGTCATTCCGATACTTTCAATCTTCCCATTTATCAAACTTTATAACCAAATAGGCTAAAATCTTATTTTCGCGACAAGGGACATTTCAATACTTTCATTTTACCGAATACTTTCAAGGGACATCAAGACATCGAGGGACAAGCTCAACCATCATATTTATCAAATATGTAACCATATAGGCTAAAATCTCATTTTTGCGACAAGGGTCATTTCGATACTTTCAATCTTCCCATTTATCAAACTTTATAACCAAATAGGCTAAAATCTCATTTTCGCGACAAGGGACATTTCAATACTTTCATTTTACCGAATACTTTCAAGGGACATCGAGACATCGAGGGACAAGCTCAACCATCATATTTATCAAATATGTAACCATATAGGCTAAAATCTCATTTTCGCGACAAAGGTCATTCCGATACTTTCAATCTTCCCAATTATCAAACTTTATAACCAAATAGGCTAAAATCTCATTTTTGCGACAAGGGACATTTCAATACTTTCACTTTACCGAATACTTTCAAGGGACATCGAGACATCGAGGGACAAGCTCAACCATCATATTTATCAAATATGTAACCATATAGGCTAAAATCTCATTTTCGCGACAAGGGTCATTCCGATAATTTCAATCTTCCCATTTATCAAACTTTATAACCAAATAGGCTAAAATCTCATTTTCGCGACAAGGGACATTTCAATACTTTCATTTTACCGAATACTTTCAAGGGACATCGAGACATCGAGGGACAAGCTCAACCATCATATTTATCAAATATGTAACCATATAGGCTAAAATCTCATTTTCGCGACAAGGGTCATTCCGATACTTTCGTTTAACCAATTACAAAACCAAAAAGGTTCATATATCATGTTTTAAATCAAGAAACACTTTCAACCTTCCCATTTATCAAACATGTAACCAATTAGGCTAAAATCTCATTTTTGCGACAAGGGTCATTCGAATACTATCGTTTTACCGAATATAAATCCAAATAGGTTCACATCATGTTTTAAATCAAGGGACACTTTTAACGTTCCCATTTATCAAACTTTGTAACCAAATAGGCTACAATCCCTTTTTCGCGAGAAAGGTCATTCCAATACTTTTGTTTTACTGATTACAAAACAGAATAAGTTCACATCAAGTATCAAGGGACAGTTTCAATCTTCCCATTTATCAAACTTTATAACCAAATAGGCTAAAATCTCATTTTCGCGACAAAGGACATTTCAATACTTTCATTTTACCGAATACTTTCAAGGGACATCGAGACATCGAGGGACAAGCTCAACCATCATATTTATCAAATATGTAACCATATAGGCTAAAATCTCATTTTCGCGACAAGGGTCATTCCGATACTTTCAATCTTCCCATTTATCAAACTTTATAACCAAATAGGCTAAAATCTCATTTTCGCGACAAGGGACATTTCAATACTTTCATTTTACCGAATACTTTCAAGGGACATCGAGACATCGAGTGATAAGCTCAACCATCATATTTATCAAATATGTAACCATATAGGCTAAAATCTCATTTTCGCAACAAAGGTCATTCCGATACTTTCAATCTTCCCATTTATCAAACTTTATAACCAAATAGGCTAAAATCTCATTTTCGCGACAAGGGACATTTCAATACTTTCACTTTACCGAATACTTTCAAGGGACATCGAGGGACAAGCTCAACCATCATATTTATCAAATATGTAACCATATAGGCTAAAATCTCATTTTCGCGACAAAGGTCATTCCGATACTTTCAATCTTCCCATTTATCAAACTTTACCACCAAATAGGCTAAAATCTCATTTTCGCGACAAGGGACATTTGAATACTTTCATTTTACCGAATACTTTCAAGGGACATCGAGACATCGAGGGACAAGCTCAACCATCATATTTATCAAATATGTAACCATATAGGCTAAAATCTCATTTTCGCGACAAGGGTCATTCCGATACTTTCGTTTTACCAATTACAAACCAAAAAGGTTCATATATTATGTTTTAAATCAAGAAACACTTTCAACCTTCCCATTTATCAAACATGTAACCAATTAGGCTAAAATCTCATTTTTGCAACAAGGGTCATTGGGATACTATCGTTTTACCGAATATAAATCCAAATAGGTTCACATCATGTTTTAAATCAAGGGACACTTTCAACGTTCCCATTTATCAAACTTTGTAACCAAATAGGCTACAATCCCTTTTTCGCGACAAAGGTCATTCCAATACTTTTGTTTTAGTGATTACAAAACAAAATAAGTTCACATCAAGTATCAAGGGACAGTTTCAATCTTCCCATTTGTCAAACTTTATAACCAAATAGGCTAAAATCTCATTTTCGCGACAAAGGACATTTCAATACTTTCATTTTACCGAATACTTTCAAGGGACATCGAGACATCGAGGGACAAGCTCAACCATCATATTTATCAAATATGTAACCATGTAGGCTAAAATCTCATTTTCGCGACAAGGGTCATTCCGATACTTTCAATCTTCCCATTTAATAAACTTTATAACCAAATAGGCTAAAATCTCATTTTCGCGACAAGGGACATTTCAATACTTTCATTTTACCAAATAATTTCAAGGGACATCGAGACATCGAGGGACAAGCTCAACCATCATATTTATCAAATATGTAACCATATAGGCTAAAATCTCATTTTCGCGACAAAGGTCATTCCGATACTTTCAATCTTCCCATTTATCAAACATTATAACCAAATAGGCTAAAATCTCATTTTCGCGACAAGGGACATTTCAATACTTTCACTTTACCGAATACTTTCAAGGGACATCGAGACATCGAGGGACAAGCTCAACCATCATATTTATCAAATATGTAACCATATAGGCTAAAATCTCATTTTCGCGACAAAGGTCATTCCGATACTTTCAATCTTCCCATTTATCAAACTTTATCACCAAATAGGCTAAAATCTCATTTTCGCGACAAGGGACATTTGAATACTTTCATTTTACCGAATACTTTCAAGGGACATCGAGACATCGAGGGACAAGCTCAACCATCATATTTATCAAATATGTAACCATATAGGCTAAAATCTCATTTTCGCGACAAGGGTCATTCCGATACTTTCGTTTTACCAATTACAAAACCAAAAAGGTTCATATATTATGTTTTAAATCAAGAAACACTTTCAACCTTCCCATTTATCAAACATGTAACCAATTAGGCTAAAATCTCATTTTTGCAACAAGGGTCATTGGGATACTATCGTTTTACCGAATATAAATCCAAATAGGTTCACATCATGTTTTAAATCAAGGGACACTTTCAACGTTCCCATTTATCAAACTTTGTAACCAAATAGGCTACAATCCCTTTTTCGCGACAAAGGTCATTCCAATACTTTTGTTTTACTGATTACAAAACAAAATAAGTTCACATCAAGTATCAAGGGACAGTTTCAATCTTCCCATTTATCAAACTTTATAACCAAATAGGTTAAAATCTCATTTTCGCGACAAAGGACATTTCAATACTTTCATTTTACCGAATACTTTCAAGGGACATCGAGGGACAAGCTCAACCATCATATTTATCAAATATGTAACCATATAGGCTAAAATCTCATTTTCGCGACAAGGGTCATTCCGATACTTTCAATCTTCCCATTTATCAAACTTTATCACCAAATAGGCTAAAATCTAATTTTCGCGACAAAGGACATTTCAATACTTTCATTTTACCGAATACTTTCAAGGGACATCAAGACATCGAGGGACAAGCTCAACCATCATATTTATCAAATATGTAACCATATAGGCTAAAATCTCATTTTCGCGACAAGGGTCATTCCGATACTTTCAATCTTCCCATTTATCAAACTTTATAACCAAATAGGCTAAAATCTCATTTTCGCGACAAGGGACATTTCAATACTTTCATTTTACCGAATACTTTCAAGGGACATCGAGACATCGAGGGACAAGCTCAACCATCATATTTATCAAATATGTAACCATATAGGCTAAAATCTCATTTTCGCGACAAAGGTCATTCTGATACTTTCAATCTTCCCAATTATCAAACTTTATAACCAAATAGGCTAAAATCTCATTTTTGCGACAAGGGACATTTCAATACTTTCACTTTACCGAATACTTTCAAGGGACATCGAGACATCGAGGGACAAGCTCAACCATCATATTTATCAAATATGTAACCATATAGGCTAAAATCTCATTTTCGCGACAAGGGTCATTCCGATAATTTCAATCTTCCCATTTATCAAACTTTATAACCAAATAGGCTAAAATCTCATTTTCGCGACAAGGGACATTTCAATACTTTCATTTTACCGAATACTTTCAAGGGACATCGAGACATCGAGGGACAAGCTCAACCATCATATTTATCAAATATGTAACCATATAGGCTAAAATCTCATTTTCGCGTCAAGGGTCATTCCGATACTTTCGTTTAACCAATTACAAAACCAAAAAGGTTCATATATCATGTTTTAAATCAAGAAACACTTTCAACCTTCCCATTTATCAAACATGTAACCAATTAGGCTAAAATCTCATTTTTGCGACAAGGGTCATTCGAATACTATCGTTTTACCGAATATAAATCCAAATAGGTTCACATCATGTTTTAAATCAAGGGACACTTTTAACGTTCCCATTTATCAAACTTTGTAACCAAATAGGCTACAATCCCTTTTTCGCGAGAAAGGTCATTCCAATACTTTTGTTTTACTGATTACAAAACAGAATAAGTTCACATCAAGTATCAAGGGACAGTTTCAATCTTCCCATTTATCAAACTTTATAACCAAATAGGCTAAAATCTCATTTTCGCGACAAAGGACATTTCAATACTTTCATTTTACCGAATACTTTCAAGGGACATCGAGACATCGAGGGACAAGCTCAACCATCATATTTATCAAATATGTAACCATATAGGCTAAAATCTCATTTTCGCGACAAGGGTCATTCCGATACTTTCAATCTTCCCATTTATCAAACTTTATAACCAAATAGGCTAAAATCTCATTTTCGCGACAAGGGACATTTCAATACTTTCATTTTACCGAATACTTTCAAGGGACATCGAGACATCGAGGGACAAGCTCAACCATCATATTTATCAAATATGTAACCATATAGGCTAAAATCTCATTTTCGCAACAAAGGTCATTCCGATACTTTCAATCTTCCCATTTATCAAACTTTATAACCAAATAGGCTAAAATCTCATTTTCGCGACAAGGGACATTTCAATACTTTCACTTTACCGAATACTTTCAAGGGACATCGAGACATCGAGGGACAAGCTCAACCATCATATTTATCAAATATGTAACCATATAGGCTAAAATCTCATTTTCGCGACAAGGGTCATTCCGATACTTTCAATCTTCCCATTTATCAAACTTTATAACCAAATAGGCTAAAATCTCATTTTCGCGACAAGGGACATTTCAATACTTTCATTTTACCGAATACTTTCAAGGGACATCGAGACATCGAGGGACAAGCTCAACCATCATATTTATCAAATATGTAACCATATAGGCTAAAATCTCATTTTCGCAACAAAGGTCATTCCGATACTTTCAATCTTCCCATTTATCAAACTTTATAACCAAATAGGCTAAAATCTCATTTTCGCGACAAGGGACATTTCAATACTTTCACTTTACCGAATACTTTCAAGGGACATCGAGACATCGAGGGACAAGCTCAACCATCATATTTATCAAATATGTAACCATATAGGCTAAAATCTCATTTTCGCGACAAGGGTCATTCCGATACTTTCAATCTTCCCATTTATCAAACTTTATAACCAAATAGGCTAAAATCTCATTTTCGCGACAAGGGACATTTCAATACTTTCATTTTACCGAATACTTTCAAGGGACATCGAGACATCGAGGGACAAGCTCAACCATCATATTTATCAAATATGTAACCATATAGGCTAAAATCTCATTTTCGCAACAAAGGTCATTCCGATACTTTCAATCTTCCCATTTATCAAACTTTATAACCAAATAGGCTAAAATCTCATTTTCGCGACAAGGGACATTTCAATACTTTCACTTTACCGAATACTTTCAAGGGACATCGAGACATCGAGGGACAAGCTCAACCATCATATTTATCAAATATGTAACCATATAGGCTAAAATCTCATTTTCGCGACAAAGGTCATTCCGATACTTTCAATCTTCCCAATTATCAAACTTTATAACCAAATATGCTAAAATCTCATTTTTGCGACAAGGGACATTTCAATACTTTCACTTTACCGAATACTTTCAAGGGACATCGAGACATCGAGGGACAAGCTCAACCATCATATTTATCAAATATGTAACCATATAGGCTAAAATCTCATTTTCGCGACAAGGGTCATTCCGATAATTTCAATCTTCCCATTTATCAAACTTTATAACCAAATAGGCTAAAATCTCATTTTCGCGACAAGGGACATTTCAATACTTTCATTTTACCGAATACTTTCAAGGGACATCGAGACATCGAGGGACAAGCTCAACCATCATATTTATCAAATATGTAACCATATAGGCTAAAATCTCATTTTCGCGACAAGGGTCATTCCGATACTTTCGTTTAACCAATTACAAAACCAAAAAGGTTCATATATCATGTTTTAAATCAAGAAACACTTTCAACCTTCCCATTTATCAAACATGTAACCAATTAGGCTAAAATCTCATTTTTGCGACAAGGGTCATTCGAATACTATCGTTTTACCGAATATAAATCCAAATAGGTTCACATCATGTTTTAAATCAAGGGACACTTTTAACGTTCCCATTTATCAAACTTTGTAACCAAATAGGCTACAATCCCTTTTTCGCGAGAAAGGTCATTCCAATACTTTTGTTTTACTGATTACAAAACAGAATAAGTTCACATCAAGTATCAAGGGACAGTTTCAATCTTCCCATTTATCAAACTTTATAACCAAATAGGCTAAAATCTCATTTTCGCGACAAAGGACATTTCAATACTTTCATTTTACCGAATACTTTCAAGGGACATCGAGACATCGAGGGACAAGCTCAACCATCATATTTATCAAATATGTAACCATATAGGCTAAAATCTCATTTTCGCGACAAGGGTCATTCCGATACTTTCAATCTTCCCATTTATCAAACTTTATAACCAAATAGGCTAAAATCTCATTTTCGCGACAAGGGACATTTCAATACTTTCATTTTACCGAATACTTTCAAGGGACATCGAGACATCGAGTGATAAGCTCAACCATCATATTTATCAAATATGTAACCATATAGGCTAAAATCTCATTTTCGCAACAAAGGTCATTCCGATACTTTCAATCTTCCCATTTATCAAACTTTATAACCAAATAGGCTAAAATCTCATTTTCGCGACAAGGGACATTTCAATACTTTCACTTTACCGAATACTTTCAAGGGACATCGAGGGACAAGCTCAACCATCATATTTATCAAATATGTAACCATATCGGCTAAAATCTCATTTTCGCGACAAAGGTCATTCCGATACTTTCAATCTTCCCATTTATCAAACTTTACCACCAAATAGGCTAAAATCTCATTTTCGCGACAAGGGACATTTGAATACTTTCATTTTACCGAATACTTTCAAGGGACATCGAGACATCGAGGGACAAGCTCAACCATCATATTTATCAAATATGTAACCATATAGGCTAAAATCTCATTTTCGCGACAAGGGTCATTCCGATACTTTCGTTTTACCAATTACAAAACCAAAAAGGTTCATATATTATGTTTTAAATCAAGAAACACTTTCAACCTTCCCATTTATCAAACATGTAACCAATTAGGCTAAAATCTCATTTTTGCAACAAGGGTCATTGGGATACTATCGTTTTACCGAATATAAATCCAAATAGGTTCACATCATGTTTTAAATCAAGGGACACTTTCAACGTTCCCATTTATCAAACTTTGTAACCAAATAGGCTACAATCCCTTTTTCGCGACAAAGGTCATTCCAATACTTTTGTTTTACTGATTACAAAACAAAATAAGTTCACATCAAGTATCAAGGGACAGTTTCAATCTTCCCATTTATCAAACTTTATAACCAAATAGGCTAAAATCTCATTTTCGCGACAAAGGACATTTCAATACTTTCATTTTACCGAATACTTTCAAGGGACATCGAGACATCGAGGGACAAGCTCAACCATCATATTTATCAAATATGTAACCATATAGGCTAAAATCTCATTTTCGCGACAAGGGTCATTCCGATACTTTCAATCTTCCCATTTATCAAACTTTATAACCAAATAGGCTAAAATCTCATTTTCGCGACAAGGGACATTTCAATACTTTCATTTTACCAAATACTTTCAAGGGACATCGAGACATCGAGGGACAAGCTCAACCATCATATTTATCAAATATGTAACCATATAGGCTAAAATCTCATTTTCGCGACAAAGGTCATTCCGATACTTTCAATCTTCCCATTTATCAAACATTATAACCAAATAGGCTAAAATCTCATTTTCGCGACAAGGGACATTTCAATACTTTCACTTTACCGAATACTTTCAAGGGACATCGAGACATCGAGGGACAAGCTCAACCATCATATTTATCAAATATGTAACCATATAGGCTAAAATCTCATTTTCGCGACAAAGGTCATTCCGATACTTTCAATCTTCCCATTTATCAAACTTTATCACCAAATAGGCTAAAATCTCATTTTCGCGACAAGGGACATTTGAATACTTTCATTTTACCGAATACTTTCAAGGGACATCGAGACATCGAGGGACAAGCTCAACCATCATATTTATCAAATATGTAACCATATAGGCTAAAATCTCATTTTCGCGACAAGGGTCATTCCGATACTTTCGTTTTACCAATTACAAAACCAAAAAGGTTCATATATTATGTTTTAAATCAAGAAACACTTTCAACCTTCCCATTTATCAAACATGTAACCAATTAGGCTAAAATCTCATTTTTGCAACAAGGGTCATTGGGATACTATCGTTTTACCGAATATAAATCCAAATAGGTTCACATCATGTTTTAAATCAATGGACACTTTCAACGTTCCCATTTATCAAACTTTGTAACCAAATAGGCTACAATCCCTTTTTCGCGACAAAGGTCATTCCAATACTTTTGTTTTACTGATTACAAAACAAAATAAGTTCACATCAAGTATCAAGGGACAGTTTCAATCTTCCCATTTATCAAACTTTATAACCAAATAGGTTAAAATCTCATTTTCGCGACAAAGGACATTTCAATACTTTCATTTTACCGAATACTTTCAAGGGACATCGAGGGACAAGCTCAACCATCATATTTATCAAATATGTAACCATATAGGCTAAAATCTCATTTTCGCGACAAAGGTCATTCCGATACTTTCAATCTTCCCATTTATCAAACTTTACCACCAAATAGGCTAAAATCTCATTTTCGCGACAAGGGACATTTGAATACTTTCATTTTACCGAATACTTTCAAGGGACATCGAGACATCGAGGGACAAGCTCAACCATCATATTTATCAAATATGTAACCATATAGGCTAAAATCTCATTTTCGCGACAAGGGTCATTCCGATACTTTCGTTTTACCAATTACAAAACCAAAAAGGTTCATATATTATGTTTTAAATCAAGAAACACTTTCAACCTTCCCATTTATCAAACATGTAACCAATTAGGCTAAAATCTCATTTTTGCAACAAGGGTCATTGGGATACTATCGTTTTACCGAATATAAATCCAAATAGGTTCACATCATGTTTTAAATCAAGGGACACTTTCAACGTTCCCATTTATCAAACTTTGTAACCAAATTGGCTACAATCCCTTTTTCGCGACAAAGGTCATTCCAATACTTTTGTTTTACTGATTACAAAACAAAATAAGTTCACATCAAGTATCAAGGGACAGTTTCAATCTTCCCATTTATCAAACTTTATAACCAAATAGGCTAAAATCTCATTTTCGCGACAAAGGACATTTCAATACTTTCATTTTACCGAATACTTTCAAGGGACATCGAGACATCGAGGGACAAGCTCAACCATCATATTTATCAAATATGTAACCATATAGGCTAAAATCTCATTTTCGCGACAAGGGTCATTCCGATACTTTCAATCTTCCCATTTATCAAACTTTATAACCAAATAGGCTAAAATCTCATTTTCGCGACAAGGGACATTTCAATACTTTCATTTTACCAAATACTTTCTGTAACACCCTGTTTTCCCAACGTAAAAATTTCGTAAATTAAATCAGAGTTTTCACATAAACGGAGTATCACTTTCTTAAAACATCTCAAAGGAATTGAATAACAATTCATTCATCATAAAAATAGTTATTAAACTTCTCAAAACATTGCAGCGGAATCTTAAAAGTCTTGGCACGCAGGCCTCTTCATAACATTTCAAAAGTTCATCTAAAATTAGTCTTTATAAAATTATAATTGACATGCAAGGAACATAAAAGCATTTGACAAGATTCCCCATCCCGTTACATATCAGAGCACCTAAGACACAGTGAGGAATGCCTCACACGACTGCACCTAATCTTGGTTACCTGCACTTGCCCACAAGGCGGCAATTCCAACAGAAGGGGTGAGATTCACAAACAATATAATAAACAGATAATTCAACAATTAAGTTTAACAACAATTAACATATAAGCACGTCTCAAATATTTATCTCATAACATCTTAAGCAGCATCAAGAATATCATCACTAAACATCTTAAACATCATCAAAGAATCATCATCACAAAACATCTTAATCATCATCAAAAAACATCTTAAACAACTCGACTCGACAATGCAACTCGACTATGCAACTCTAACATCTTAAACATCTTAGACATCTTATATGCATGTGGTACCAATCCAGGGCATAAGCCCTCGTCGCTTTGAGCATAAATATACTCCTAGGGCATAAGCCCTCGTCGCTAGTGAGCAAAAGCTCCAGGGCATAAGCCCTCGTCGCTGGTGAGTAAAAACTCCAGGGCATAAGCCCTCATCTCTGAATGAGTATGCATGAGACTCAATCACTTACGTCTTAGACATCACGACACTTCTCATATGACTCCAACAAATTGGACAACATCTCACATCATAGACCGACTCATGCAGCTTTAATTAAATAATAACAGCAACATGGCAGCAAATGATCAATCATATAACAACATCAAAAATTCATCATTTAGGCATCACATATATTACAATATAGTTCACATAATGCACATATGATTCATAATCATTATCAACAACATCAAATCATCACATTAACTTTACTAGTATAGCACATTATGCACTCATCATTCATAATTCATAAGCAATAACATTCTTCAAAAGTAATCAAGTCTGATTAAATAAGACATAAGCCAAATACTCATAAAACACCTCAACTAAATCCCTAATACCTAAGTTTGAAGTTTGGAAACCAACCCTAAGTCTTTGGACTAACTTGGGATTAGTTATGCTAAGTTTTCTTAAAGTTTTCTCAAGACCTACTTGGACTATTTTCATCATAACTCAAAATCTACAAATAATTTTCTAGTCTCTCCAGAGCCATTAGAAAGCTAACTCAATTACCTACAACTTTCGTGTTTACACCAAGACCCATTTCGGAACAGAAATGTATGAAAAAGACACAAGAACGCGAAACAGAGAATGCTGTTTTTTCCAAGACCTACTTGGAGTGTTTTTATCATAACTCAAGATTCACAAAACATTTTTGAGTCACTCTGAAGCCATTAAAAATCTAACTCAATTATCTACAACTTTCGTGAAGACATCAAAAGCTAATTATGAACAGAAAAGTCCCAGTTTTTATTTTAGTTTTTCGGTTACAGAAAATCGAAAAGAGAACGAGCCTGTTGACCCCTTTGTAGTATTTTAATCATATCTAGAGTTCTAAAAGCTTAAATTGAGTCACTCCAAAGGCTAGAGAAAGCTAACATCTATATCTACAACTTTCATGAAGACACCTAAACCCAGTTCGGAACTTAAACTTGTCTAACTGAGACAACAAGTAACGTGTTTTGCACAGCGACAGCAAAATCGCAGTTCAGTTGTGGTTTCGCCTTGGGGAAACCTTTTCTACTCCGTTTTTGATCCAATACCCTCAAAACATGACCTTAAACATCACCCTATTGTTATCCTATCATTAGAACATTAATTATTCATTAACCTACTAGATTATCCACTCTTTTTAAGACTAGAAACTCAATTCGAAACATAAACTAGTTTTCCTTAATTCTCACCTTTCAACTTCATCTTTTAATTCATTCACCTTAACCTAGTTCTTAATTCTCTCAAAAACTCATCCATCTCTTGTTAATCATAATTGAATTGAATTAAAGTTTAATATAATGAAAGCTAGGCTCACCCTTACCTTAATTTGGTCTCCTGAATCAAGCTGCGTTCTTCTTAGGTTTTTCTTCTCTCCTTCGCGCCTCCTCTCTTTTTCTCTAGGTTTCTCCAAAAGTTATATCACATACTAAATAATTCTAACCATAATTCTCTTATTTATATTCTCTTACTCATCTTATCTTATTTCTACTCCTTCCCTCAAATTCTCTAAAATTATGTAACAACCCATATTTAATTAAATATATTATATTATATCATCGTATCTTATTATTTCTAAAACAAATATATTTCTACATAACAAAGATATTTCTATAACAAATATATCTCTACATAACAAACAAACATATTTCTATAACAAGTATATCTCTACATAACAAACATATTTCTATAACAAATAACATATATATTTCTACACCAAATAATACATATATTTTTATAACAAATAACATAGTATTTCTACACCACATAACAAATATATTTTTACACCAAATAACATAATATCTCTACACCAAATAACATATATATTATAATATAATATGCTACTAAAACACCAACATATAACACAAAAATAACACACATCACCATAAATCAAATAAATTATTTAAAAAGACTCTAAACTCAATCAAATAATTAAATAAATAAAATAGTTCAAAACGGGCGTTACAACTCTACCCCCCTTAAGAGAATTTCGTCCTCGAAATTCAAAGCACAATAGAAAAATGAATTTAATTATTGCTTAAATATTCTTAAACAATATATAACAAAATAGTAACTTCAAACATTACACAAAAATCACATTAAAGTTAGTGAGTCAAACATGATCACATAATAAAACATAACCATTAATTAGGAAGAAAAAAAAAACACAACGACAGTATTCAACTGTCACACGACACTACGTGACTCAACTACTTGGCCGGACGGACCAACCTGCTCTGATACCAATTGTAACACCCTGTTTTCCCAACGTAAAAATTTCGTAAATTAAATCAGAGTTTTCACATAAACGGAGTATCACTTTCTTAAAACATCTCAAAGGAATTGAATAACAATTCATTCATCATAAAAATAGTTATTAAACTTCTCAAAACATTGCAGCGGAATCTTAAAAGTCTTGGCACGCAGGCCTCTTCATAACATTTCAAAAGTTCATCTAAAATTAGTCTTTATAAAATTATAATTGACATGCAAGGAACATAAAAGCATTTGACAAGATTCCCCATCCCGTTACATATCAGAGCACCTAAGACACAGTGAGGAATGCCTCACACGACTGCACCTAATCTTGGTTACCTGCACTTGCCCACAAGGCGGCAATTCCAACAGAAGGGGTGAGATTCACAAACAATATAATAAACAGATAATTCAACAATTAAGTTTAACAACAATTAACATATAAGCACGTCTCAAATATTTATCTCATAACATCTTAAGCAGCATCAAGAATATCATCACTAAACATCTTAAACATCATCAAAGAATCATCATCACAAAACATCTTAATCATCATCAAAAAACATCTTAAACAACTCGACTCGACAATGCAACTCGACTATGCAACTCTAACATCTTAAACATCTTAGACATCTTATATGCATGTGGTACCAATCCAGGGCATAAGCCCTCGTCGCTTTGAGCATAAATATACTCCTAGGGCATAAGCCCTCGTCGCTAGTGAGCAAAAGCTCCAGGGCATAAGCCCTCGTCGCTGGTGAGTAAAAACTCCAGGGCATAAGCCCTCATCTCTGAATGAGTATGCATGAGACTCAATCACTTACGTCTTAGACATCACGACACTTCTCATATGACTCCAACAAATTGGACAACATCTCACATCATAGACCGACTCATGCAGCTTTAATTAAATAATAACAGCAACATGGCAGCAAATGATCAATCATATAACAACATCAAAAATTCATCATTTAGGCATCACATATATTACAATATAGTTCACATAATGCACATATGATTCATAATCATTATCAACAACATCAAATCATCACATTAACTTTACTAGTATAGCACATTATGCACTCATCATTCATAATTCATAAGCAATAACATTCTTCAAAAGTAATCAAGTCTGATTAAATAAGACATAAGCCAAATACTCATAAAACACCTCAACTAAATCCCTAATACCTAAGTTTGAAGTTTGGAAACCAACCCTAAGTCTTTGGACTAACTTGGGATTAGTTATGCTAAGTTTTCTTAAAGTTTTCTCAAGACCTACTTGGACTATTTTCATCATAACTCAAAATCTACAAATAATTTTCTAGTCTCTCCAGAGCCATTAGAAAGCTAACTCAATTACCTACAACTTTCGTGTTTACACCAAGACCCATTTCGGAACAGAAATGTATGAAAAAGACACAAGAACGCGAAACAGAGAATGCTGTTTTTTCCAAGACCTACTTGGAGTGTTTTTATCATAACTCAAGATTCACAAAACATTTTTGAGTCACTCTGAAGCCATTAAAAATCTAACTCAATTATCTACAACTTTCGTGAAGACATCAAAAGCTAATTATGAACAGAAAAGTCCCAGTTTTTATTTTAGTTTTTCGGTTACAGAAAATCGAAAAGAGAACGAGCCTGTTGACCCCTTTGTAGTATTTTAATCATATCTAGAGTTCTAAAAGCTTAAATTGAGTCACTCCAAAGGCTAGAGAAAGCTAACATCTATATCTACAACTTTCATGAAGACACCTAAACCCAGTTCGGAACTTAAACTTGTCTAACTGAGACAACAAGTAACGTGTTTTGCACAGCGACAGCAAAATCGCAGTTCAGTTGTGGTTTCGCCTTGGGGAAACCTTTTCTACTCCGTTTTTGATCCAATACCCTCAAAACATGACCTTAAACATCACCCTATTGTTATCCTATCATTAGAACATTAATTATTCATTAACCTACTAGATTATCCACTCTTTTTAAGACTAGAAACTCAATTCGAAACATAAACTAGTTTTCCTTAATTCTCACCTTTCAACTTCATCTTTTAATTCATTCACCTTAACCTAGTTCTTAATTCTCTCAAAAACTCATCCATCTCTTGTTAATCATAATTGAATTGAATTAAAGTTTAATATAATGAAAGCTAGGCTCACCCTTACCTTAATTTGGTCTCCTGAATCAAGCTGCGTTCTTCTTAGGTTTTTCTTCTCTCCTTCGCGCCTCCTCTCTTTTTCTCTAGGTTTCTCCAAAAGTTATATCACATACTAAATAATTCTAACCATAATTCTCTTATTTATATTCTCTTACTCATCTTATCTTATTTCTACTCCTTCCCTCAAATTCTCTAAAATTATGTAACAACCCATATTTAATTAAATATATTATATTATATCATCGTATCTTATTATTTCTAAAACAAATATATTTCTACATAACAAAGATATTTCTATAACAAATATATCTCTACATAACAAACAAACATATTTCTATAACAAGTATATCTCTACATAACAAACATATTTCTATAACAAATAACATATATATTTCTACACCAAATAATACATATATTTTTATAACAAATAACATAGTATTTCTACACCACATAACAAATATATTTTTACACCAAATAACATAATATCTCTACACCAAATAACATATATATTATAATATAATATGCTACTAAAACACCAACATATAACACAAAAATAACACACATCACCATAAATCAAATAAATTATTTAAAAAGACTCTAAACTCAATCAAATAATTAAATAAATAAAATAGTTCAAAACGGGCGTTACACTTTCAAGGGACATCGAGACATCGAGGGACAAGCTCAACCATCATATTTATCAAATATGTAACCATATAGGCTAAAATCTCATTTTCGCGACAAAGGTCATTCCGATACTTTCAATCTTCCCATTTATCAAACATTATAACCAAATAGGCTAAAATCTCATTTTCGCGACAAGGGACATTTCAATACTTTCACTTTACCGAATACTTTCAAGGGACATCGAGACATCGAGGGACAAGCTCAACCATCATATTTATCAAATATGTAACCATATAGGCTAAAATCTCATTTTCGCGACAAAGGTCATTCCGATACTTTCAATCTTCCCATTTATCAAACTTTATCACCAAATAGGCTAAAATCTCATTTTCGCGACAAGGGACATTTGAATACTTTCATTTTACCGAATACTTTCAAGGGACATCGAGACATCGAGGGACAAGCTCAACCATCATATTTATCAAATATGTAACCATATAGGCTAAAATCTCATTTTCGCGACAAGGGTCATTCCGATACTTTCGTTTTACCAATTACAAAACCAAAAAGGTTCATATATTATGTTTTAAATCAAGAAACACTTTCAACCTTCCCATTTATCAAACATGTAACCAATTAGGCTAAAATCTCATTTTTGCAACAAGGGTCATTGGGATACTATCGTTTTACCGAATATAAATCCAAATAGGTTCACATCATGTTTTAAATCAAGGGACACTTTCAACGTTCCCATTTATCAAACTTTGTAACCAAATAGGCTACAATCCCTTTTTCGCGACAAAGGTCATTCCAATACTTTTGTTTTACTGATTACAAAACAAAATAAGTTCACATCAAGTATCAAGGGACAGTTTCAATCTTCCCATTTATCAAACTTTATAACCAAATAGGTTAAAATCTCATTTTCGCGACAAAGGACATTTCAATACTTTCATTTTACCGAATACTTTCAAGGGACATCGAGGGACAAGCTCAACCATCATATTTATCAAATATGTAACCATATAGGCTAAAATCTCATTTTCGCGACAAAGGTCATTCCGATACTTTCAATCTTCCCATTTATCAAACTTTACCACCAAATAGGCTAAAATCTCATTTTCGCGACAAGGGACATTTGAATACTTTCATTTTACCGAATACTTTCAAGGGACATCGAGACATCGAGGGACAAGCTCAACCATCATATTTATCAAATATGTAACCATATAGGCTAAAATCTCATTTTCGCGACAAGGGTCATTCCGATACTTTCGTTTTACCAATTACAAAACCAAAAAGGTTCATATATTATGTTTTAAATCAAGAAACACTTTCAACCTTCCCATTTATCAAACATGTAACCAATTAGGCTAAAATCTCATTTTTGCAACAAGGGTCATTGGGATACTATCGTTTTACCGAATATAAATCCAAATAGGTTCACATCATGTTTTAAATCAAGGGACACTTTCAACGTTCCCATTTATCAAACTTTGTAACCAAATTGGCTACAATCCCTTTTTCGCGACAAAGGTCATTCCAATACTTTTGTTTTACTGATTACAAAACAAAATAAGTTCACATCAAGTATCAAGGGACAGTTTCAATCTTCCCATTTATCAAACTTTATAACCAAATAGGCTAAAATCTCATTTTCGCGACAAAGGACATTTCAATACTTTCATTTTACCGAATACTTTCAAGGGACATCGAGACATCGAGGGACAAGCTCAACCATCATATTTATCAAATATGTAACCATATAGGCTAAAATCTCATTTTCGCGACAAAGGTCATTCCGATACTTTCAATCTTCCCATTTATCAAACATTATAACCAAATAGGCTAAAATCTCATTTTCGCGACAAGGGACATTTCAATACTTTCACTTTACCGAATACTTTCAAGGGACATCGAGACATCGAGGGACAAGCTCAACCATCATATTTATCAAATATGTAACCATATAGGCTAAAATCTCATTTTCGCGACAAAGGTCATTCCGATACTTTCAATCTTCCCATTTATCAAACATTATAACCAAATAGGCTAAAATCTTATTTTCGCGACAAGGGACATTTGAATACTTTCATTTTACCGAATACTTTCAAGGGACATCGAGGGACAAGCTCAACCATCATATTTATCAAATATGTAACCATATAGGCTAAAATCTCATTTTCGCGACAAGGGTCATTCCGATACTTTCGTTTTACCAATTACAAAACCAAAAAGGTTCATATATTATGTTTTAAATCAAGAAACACTTTCAACCTTCCCATTTATCAAACATGTAACCAATTAGGCTAAAATCTCATTTTTGCAACAAGGGTCATTGGGATACTATCGTTTTACCGAATATAAATCCAAATAGGTTCACATCATGTTTTAAATCA
Organism: Medicago lupulina; assembly: GCA_958299785.1. Taxonomy (NCBI): domain Eukaryota; kingdom Viridiplantae; phylum Streptophyta; class Magnoliopsida; order Fabales; family Fabaceae; genus Medicago; species Medicago lupulina. The sequence goes on from OY283140.1 coordinate 47,650,575, forward strand.
AGGGACACTTTCAACGTTCCCATTTATCAAACTTTGTAACCAAATAGGCTACAATCCCTTTTTCGCGACAAAGGTCATTCCAATACTTTTGTTTTACTGATTACAAAACAAAATAAGTTCACATCAAGTATCAAGGGACAGTTTCAATCTTCCCATTTATCAAACTTTATAACCAAATAGGTTAAAATCTCATTTTCGCGACAAAGGACATTTCAATACTTTCATTTTACCGAATACTTTCAAGGGACATCGAGGGACAAGCTCAACCATCATATTTATCAAATATGTAACCATATAGGCTAAAATCTCATTTTCGCGACAAAGGTCATTCCGATACTTTCAATCTTCCCATTTATCAAACTTTACCACCAAATAGGCTAAAATCTCATTTTCGCGACAAGGGACATTTGAATACTTTCATTTTACCGAATACTTTCAAGGGACATCGAGACATCGAGGGACAAGCTCAACCATCATATTTATCAAATATGTAACCATATAGGCTAAAATCTCATTTTCGCGACAAGGGTCATTCCGATACTTTCGTTTTACCAATTACAAAACCAAAAAGGTTCATATATTATGTTTTAAATCAAGAAACACTTTCAACCTTCCCATTTATCAAACATGTAACCAATTAGGCTAAAATCTCATTTTTGCAACAAGGGTCATTGGGATACTATCGTTTTACCGAATATAAATCCAAATAGGTTCACATCATGTTTTAAATCAAGGGACACTTTCAACGTTCCCATTTATCAAACTTTGTAACCAAATAGGCTACAATCCCTTTTTCGCGACAAAGGTCATTCCAATACTTTTGTTTTACTGATTACAAAACAAAATAAGTTCACATCAAGTATCAAGGGACAGTTTCAATCTTCCCATTTATCAAACTTTATAACCAAATAGGCTAAAATCTCATTTTCGCGACAAGGGACATTTCAATACTTTCATTTTACCGAATACTTTCAAGGGACATCGAGACATCGAGGGACAAGCTCAACCATCATATTTATCAAATATGTAACCATATAGGCTAAAATCTCATTTTCGCGACAAAGGTCATTCCGATACTTTCAATCTTCCCATTTATCAAACATTATAACCAAATAGGCTAAAATCTCATTTTTGCGACAAGGGACATTTCAATACTTTCACTTTACCGAATACTTTCAAGGGACATCGAGACATCGAGGGACAAGCTCAACCATCATATTTATCAAATATGTAACCATATAGGCTAAAATCTCATTTTCGCGACAAGGGTCATTCCGATAATTTCAATCTTCCCATTTATCAAACTTTATAACCAAATAGGCTAAAATCTCATTTTCGCGACAAGGGACATTTCAATACTTTCATTTTACCGAATACTTTCAAGGGACATCGAGACATCGAGGGACAAGCTCAACCATCATATTTATCAAATATGTAACCATATAGGCTAAAATCTCATTTTCGCGACAAGGGTCATTCCGATACTTTCGTTTTACCAATTACAAAACCAAAAAGGTTCATATATTATGTTTTAAATCAAGAAACACTTTCAACCTTCCCATTTATCAAACATGTAACCAATTAGGCTAAAATCTCATTTTTGCAACAAGGGTCATTGGGATACTATCGTTTTACCGAATATAAATCCAAATAGGTTCACATCATGTTTTAAATCAAGGGACACTTTCAACGTTCCCATTTATCAAACTTTGTAACCAAATAGGCTACAATCCCTTTTTCGCGACAAAGGTCATTCCAATACTTTTGTTTTACTGATTACAAAACAAAATAAGTTCACATCAAGTATCAAGGGACAGTTTCAATCTTCCCATTTATCAAACTTTATAACCAAATAGGCTAAAATCTCATTTTCGCGACAAAGGACATTTCAATACTTTCATTTTACCGAATACTTTCAAGGGACATCGAGACATCGAGGGACAAGCTCAACCATCATATTTATCAAATATGTAACCATATAGGCTAAAATCTCATTTTCGCGACAAGGGTCATTCCGATACTTTCAATCTTCCCATTTATCAAACTTTATAACCAAATAGGCTAAAATCTCATTTTCGCGACAAGGGAGATTTCAATACTTTCATTTTACCAAATACTTTCAAGGGACATCGAGACATCGAGGGACAAGCTCAACCATCATATTTATCAAATATGTAACCATATAGGCTAAAATCTCATTTTCGCGACAAAGGTCATTCCGATACTTTCAATCTTCCCATTTATCAAACATTATAACCAAATAGGCTAAAATCTCATTTTCGCGACAAGGGACATTTCAATACTTTCACTTTACCGAATACTTTCAAGGGACATCGAGACATCGAGGGACAAGCTCAACCATCATATTTATCAAATATGTAACCATATAGGCTAAAATCTCATTTTCGCGACAAAGGTCATTCCGATACTTTCAATCTTCCCATTTATCAAACTTTATCACCAAATAGGCTAAAATCTCATTTTCGCGACAAGGGACATTTGAATACTTTCATTTTACCGAATACTTTCAAGGGACATCGAGACATCGAGGGACAAGCTCAACCATCATATTTATCAAATATGTAACCATATAGGCTAAAATCTCATTTTCGCGACAAGGGTCATTCCGATACTTTCGTTTTACCAATTACAAAACCAAAAAGGTTCATATATTATGTTTTAAATCAAGAAACACTTTCAACCTTCCCATTTATCAAACATGTAACCAATTAGGCTAAAATCTCATTTTTGCAACAAGGGTCATTGGGATACTATCGTTTTACCGAATATAAATCCAAATAGGTTCACATCATGTTTTAAATCAAGGGACACTTTCAACGTTCCCATTTATCAAACTTTGTAACCAAATAGGCTACAATCCCTTTTTCGCGACAAAGGTCATTCCAATACTTTTGTTTTACTGATTACAAAACAAAATAAGTTCACATCAAGTATCAAGGGACAGTTTCAATCTTCCCATTTATCAAACTTTATAACCAAATAGGTTAAAATCTCATTTTCGCGACAAAGGACATTTCAATACTTTCATTTTACCGAATACTTTCAAGGGACATCGAGGGACAAGCTCAACCATCATATTTATCAAATATGTAACCATATAGGCTAAAATCTCATTTTCGCGACAAGGGTCATTCCGATACTTTCAATCTTCCCATTTATCAAACTTTATCACCAAATAGGCTAAAATCTAATTTTCGCAACAAAGGACATTTCAATACTTTCATTTTACCGAATACTTTCAAGGGACATCAAGACATCGAGGGACAAGCTCAACCATCATATTTATCAAATATGTAACCATATAGGCTAAAATCTCATTTTCGCGACAAGGGTCATTCCGATACTTTCAATCTTCCCATTTATCAAACTTTATAACCAAATAGGCTAAAATCTCATTTTCGCGACAAGGGACATTTCAATACTTTCATTTTACCGAATACTTTCAAGGGACATCGAGACATCGAGGGACAAGCTCAACCATCATATTTATCAAATATGTAACCATATAGGCTAAAATCTCATTTTCGCGACAAAGGTCATTCCGATACTTTCAATCTTCCCAATTATCAAACTTTATAACCAAATAGGCTAAAATCTCATTTTTGCGACAAGGGACATTTCAATACTTTCACTTTACCGAATACTTTCAAGGGACATCGAGACATCGAGGGACAAGCTCAACCATCATATTTATCAAATATGTAACCATATAGGCTAAAATCTCATTTTCGCGACAAGGGTCATTCCGATAATTTCAATCTTCCCATTTATCAAACTTTATAACCAAATAGGCTAAAATCTCATTTTCGCGACAAGGGACATTTCAATACTTTCATTTTACCGAATACTTTCAAGGGACATCGAGACATCGAGGGACAAGCTCAACCATCATATTTATCAAATATGTAACCATATAGGCTAAAATCTCATTTTCGCGACAAGGGTCATTCCGATACTTTCGTTTTACCAATTACAAAACCAAAAAGGTTCATATATTATGTTTTAAATCAAGAAACACTTTCAACCTTCCCATTTATCAAACATGTAACCAATTAGGCTAAAATCTCATTTTTGCAACAAGGGTCATTGGGATACTATCGTTTTACCGAATATAAATCCAAATAGGTTCACATCATGTTTTAAATCAAGGGACACTTTCAACGTTCCCATTTATCAAACTTTGTAACCAAATAGGCTACAATCCCTTTTTCGCGACAAAGGTCATTCCAATACTTTTGTTTTACTGATTACAAAACAGAATAAGTTCACATCAAGTATCAAGGGACAGTTTCAATCTTCCCATTTATCAAACTTTATAACCAAATAGGCTAAAATCTCATTTTCGCGACAAAGGACATTTCAATACTTTCATTTTACCGAATACTTTCAAGGGACATCGAGACATCGAGGGACAAGCTCAACCATCATATTTATCAAATATGTAACCATATAGGCTAAAATCTCATTTTCGCGACAAGGGTCATTCCGATACTTTCAATCTTCCCATTTATCAAACTTTATAACCAAATAGGCTAAAATCTCATTTTCGCGACAAGGGACATTTCAATACTTTCATTTTACCGAATACTTTCAAGGGACATCTAGACATCGAGGGACAAGCTCAACCATCATATTTATCAAATATGTAACCATATAGGCTAAAATCTCATTTTCGCAACAAAGGTCATTCCGATACTTTCAATCTTCCCATTTATCAAACTTTATAACCAAATAGGCTAAAATCTCATTTTCGCGACAAGGGACATTTCAATACTTTCACTTTACCGAATACTTTCAAGGGACATCGAGACATCGAGGGACAAGCTCAACCATCATATTTATCAAATATGTAACCATATAGGCTAAAATCTCATTTTCGCGACAAAGGTCATTCCGATACTTTCAATCTTCACATTTATCAAACTTTATCACCAAATAGGCTAAAATCTCATTTTCGCGACAAGGGACATTTCAATACTTTCATTTTACCGAATACTTTCAAGGGACATCGAGACATCGAGGGACAAGCTCAACCATCATATTTATCAAATATGTAACCATATAGGCTAAAATCTCATTTTCGCGACAAGGGTCATTCCGATACTTTCGTTTTACCAATTACAAAACCAAAAAGGTTCATATATCATGTTTTAAATCAAGAAACACTTTCAACCTTCCCATTTATCAAACATGTAACTAATTAGGCTAAAATCTCATTTTTGCGACAAGGGACATTTCAATACTTTCATTTTACCGAATACTTTCAAGGGACATCGAGACATCGAGGGACAAGCTCAACCATCATATTTATCAAATATGTAACCATATAGGCTAAAATCTCATTTTCGCGACAAAGGTCATTCCGATACTTTCAATCTTCCTTTTATCAAACTTTATCACCAAATAGGCTAAAATCTCATTTTCGACACAAGGGACATTTCAATACTTTCATTTTACCGAATACTTTCAAGGGACATCGAGACATCGAGGGACAAGCTCAACCATCATATTTATCAAATATGTAACCATATAGGCTAAAATCTCATTTTCGCGACAAGGGTCATTCCGATACTTTCGTTTTACCAATTACAAAACCAAAAAGGTTCATATATCATGTTTTAAATCAAGAAAAACTTTCAACCTTCCCATTTATCAAACATGTAACCAATTAGGCTAAAATCTCATTTTTGCAACAAGGGTCATTCGGATACTATCGTTTTACCGAATATAAATCCAAATAGGTTCACATCATGTTTTAAATCAAGGGACACTTTCAACGTTCCCATTTATCAAACTTTGTAACCAAATAGGCTACAATCCCTTTTTCGCGACAAAGGTCATTCCAATACTTTTGTTTTACTGATTACAAAACAAAATAAGTTCACATCAAGTATCAAGGGACAGTTTCAATCTTCCCATTTATCAAACTTTATAACCAAATAGGCTAAAATCTCATTTTCGCGACAAGGGACATTTCAATACTTTCATTTTACCGAATACTTTCAAGGGACATCGAGACATCGAGGGACAAGCTCAACCATCATATTTATCAAATATGTAACCATATAGGCTAAAATCTCATTTTCGCGACAAGGGTCATTCCGATACTTTCGTTTTACCAATTACAAAACCAAAAAGGTTCATATATTATGTTTTAAATCAAGAAACACTTTCAACCTTCCCATTTATCAAACATGTAACCAATTAGGCTAAAATCTCATTTTTGCAACAAGGGTCATTGGGATACTATCGTTTTACCGAATATAAATCCAAATAGGTTCACATCATGTTTTAAATCAAGGGACACTTTCAACGTTCCCATTTATCAAACTTTGTAACCAAATAGGCTACAATCCCTTTTTCGCGACAAAGGTCATTCCAATACTTTTGTTTTACTGATTACAAAACAGAATAAGTTCACATCAAGTATCAAGGGACAGTTTCAATCTTCCCATTTATCAAACTTTATAACCAAATAGGCTAAAATCTCATTTTCGCGACAAAGGACATTTCAATACTTTCATTTTACCGAATACTTTCAAGGGACATCGAGACATCGAGGGACAAGCTCAACCATCATATTTATCAAATATGTAACCATATAGGCTAAAATCTCATTTTCGCGACAAGGGTCATTCCGATACTTTCAATCTTCCCATTTATCAAACTTTATAACCAAATAGGCTAAAATCTCATTTTCGCGACAAGGGACATTTCAATACTTTCATTTTACCGAATACTTTCAAGGGACATCTAGACATCGAGGGACAAGCTCAACCATCATATTTATCAAATATGTAACCATATAGGCTAAAATCTCATTTTCGCAACAAAGGTCATTCCGATACTTTCAATCTTCCCATTTATCAAACTTTATAACCAAATAGGCTAAAATCTCATTTTCGCGACAAGGGACATTTCAATACTTTCACTTTACCGAATACTTTCAAGGGACATCGAGACATCGAGGGACAAGCTCAACCATCATATTTATCAAATATGTAACCATATAGGCTAAAATCTCATTTTCGCGACAAAGGTCATTCCGATACTTTCAATCTTCACATTTATCAAACTTTATCACCAAATAGGCTAAAATCTCATTTTCGCGACAAGGGACATTTCAATACTTTCATTTTACCGAATACTTTCAAGGGACATCGAGACATCGAGGGACAAGCTCAACCATCATATTTATCAAATATGTAACCATATAGGCTAAAATCTCATTTTCGCGACAAGGGTCATTCCGATACTTTCGTTTTACCAATTACAAAACCAAAAAGGTTCATATATCATGTTTTAAATCAAGAAACACTTTCAACCTTCCCATTTATCAAACATGTAACTAATTAGGCTAAAATCTCATTTTTGCGACAAGGGACATTTCAATACTTTCATTTTACCGAATACTTTCAAGGGACATCGAGACATCGAGGGACAAGCTCAACCATCATATTTATCAAATATGTAACCATATAGGCTAAAATCTCATTTTCGCGACAAAGGTCATTCCGATACTTTCAATCTTCCTTTTATCAAACTTTATCACCAAATAGGCTAAAATCTCATTTTCGACACAAGGGACATTTCAATACTTTCATTTTACCGAATACTTTCAAGGGACATCGAGACATCGAGGGACAAGCTCAACCATCATATTTATCAAATATGTAACCATATAGGCTAAAATCTCATTTTCGCGACAAGGGTCATTCCGATACTTTCGTTTTACCAATTACAAAACCAAAAAGGTTCATATATCATGTTTTAAATCAAGAAAAACTTTCAACCTTCCCATTTATCAAACATGTAACCAATTAGGCTAAAATCTCATTTTTGCAACAAGGGTCATTCGGATACTATCGTTTTACCGAATATAAATCCAAATAGGTTCACATCATGTTTTAAATCAAGGGACACTTTCAACGTTCCCATTTATCAAACTTTGTAACCAAATAGGCTACAATCCCTTTTTCGCGACAAAGGTCATTCCAATACTTTTGTTTTACTGATTACAAAACAAAATAAGTTCACATCAAGTATCAAGGGACAGTTTCAATCTTCCCATTTATCAAACATTATAACCAAATAGGCTAAAATCTCATTTTCGCGACAAAGGACATTTCAATACTTTCATTTTACCGAATACTTTCAAGGGACATCGAGACATCGAGGGACAAGCTCAACCATCATATTTATCAAATATGTAACCATATAGGCTAAAATCTCATTTTCGCGACAAGGGTCATTCCGATACTTTCAATCTTCCCATTTATCAAACTTTATAACCAAATAGGCTAAAATCTCATTTTCGCGACAAGGGACATTTCAATACTTTCATTTTACCGAATACTTTCAAGGGACATCGAGACATCGAGTGATAAGCTCAACCATCATATTTATCAAATATGTAACCATATAGGCTAAAATCTCATTTTCGCAACAAAGGTCATTCCGATACTTTCAATCTTCCCATTTATCAAACTTTATAACCAAATAGGCTAAAATCTCATTTTCGCGACAAGGGACATTTCAATACTTTCACTTTACCGTATACTTTCAAGGGACATCGAGGGACAAGCTCAACCATCATATTTATCAAATATGTAACCATATAGGCTAAAATCTCATTTTCGCGACAAAGGTCATTCCGATACTTTCAATCTTCCCATTTATCAAACTTTACCACCAAATAGGCTAAAATCTCATTTTCGCGACAAGGGACATTTGAATACTTTCATTTTACCGAATACTTTCAAGGGACATCGAGACATCGAGGGACAAGCTCAACCATCATATTTATCAAATATGTAACCATATAGGCTAAAATCTCATTTTCGCGACAAGGGTCATTCCGATACTTTCGTTTTACCAATTACAAAACCAAAAAGGTTCATATATTATGTTTTAAATCAAGAAACACTTTCAACCTTCCCATTTATCAAACATGTAACCAATTAGGCTAAAATCTCATTTTTGCAACAAGGGTCATTGGGATACTATCGTTTTACCGAATATAAATCCAAATAGGTTCACATCATGTTTTAAATCAAGGGACACTTTCAACGTTCCCATTTATCAAACTTTGTAACCAAATAGGCTACAATCCCTTTTTCGCGACAAAGGTCATTCCAATACTTTTGTTTTACTGATTACAAAACAAAATAAGTTCACATCAAGTATCAAGGGACAGTTTCAATCTTCCCATTTATCAAACTTTATAACCAAATAGGCTAAAATCTCATTTTCGCGACAAAGGACATTTCAATACTTTCATTTTACCGAATACTTTCAAGGGACATCTAGACATCGAGGGACAAGCTCAACCATCATATTTATCAAATATGTAACCATATAGGCTAAAATCTCATTTTCGCAACAAAGGTCATTCCGATACTTTCAATCTTCCCATTTATCAAACTTTATAACCAAATAGGCTAAAATCTCATTTTCGCGACAAGGGACATTTCAATACTTTCACTTTACCGAATACTTTCAAGGGACATCGAGACATCGAGGGACAAGCTCAACCATCATATTTATCAAATATGTAACCATATAGGCTAAAATCTCATTTTCGCGACAAAGGTCATTCCGATACTTTCAATCTTCACATTTATCAAACTTTATCACCAAATAGGCTAAAATCTCATTTTCGCGACAAGGGACATTTCAATACTTTCATTTTACCGAATACTTTCAAGGGACATCGAGACATCGAGGGACAAGCTCAACCATCATATTTATCAAATATGTAACCATATAGGCTAAAATCTCATTTTCGCGACAAGGGTCATTCCGATACTTTCGTTTTACCAATTACAAAACCAAAAAGGTTCATATATCATGTTTTAAATCAAGAAACACTTTCAACCTTCCCATTTATCAAACATGTAACTAATTAGGCTAAAATCTCATTTTTGCGACAAGGGACATTTCAATACTTTCATTTTACCGAATACTTTCAAGGGACATCGAGACATCGAGGGACAAGCTCAACCATCATATTTATCAAATATGTAACCATATAGGCTAAAATCTCATTTTCGCGACAAAGGTCATTCCGATACTTTCAATCTTCCTTTTATCAAACTTTATCACCAAATAGGCTAAAATCTCATTTTCGACACAAGGGACATTTCAATACTTTCATTTTACCGAATACTTTCAAGGGACATCGAGACATCGAGGGACAAGCTCAACCATCATATTTATCAAATATGTAACCATATAGGCTAAAATCTCATTTTCGCGACAAGGGTCATTCCGATACTTTCGTTTTACCAATTTCAAAACCAAAAAGGTTCATATATCATGTTTTAAATCAAGAAAAACTTTCAACCTTCCCATTTATCAAACATGTAACCAATTAGGCTAAAATCTCATTTTTGCAACAAGGGTCATTCGGATACTATCGTTTTACCGAATATAAATCCAAATAGGTTCACATCATGTTTTAAATCAAGGGACACTTTCAACGTTCCCATTTATCAAACTTTGTAACCAAATAGGCTACAATCCCTTTTTCGCGACAAAGGTCATTCCAATACTTTTGTTTTACTGATTACAAAACAAAATAAGTTCACATCAAGTATCAAGGGACAGTTTCAATCTTCCCATTTATCAAACATTATAACCAAATAGGCTAAAATCTCATTTTCGCGACAAAGGACATTTCAATACTTTCATTTTACCGAATACTTTCAAGGGACATCGAGACATCGAGGGACAAGCTCAACCATCATATTTATCAAATATGTAACCATATAGGCTAAAATCTCATTTTCGCGACAAGGGTCATTCCGATACTTTCAATCTTCCCATTTATCAAACTTTATAACCAAATAGGCTAAAATCTCATTTTCGCGACAAGGGACATTTCAATACTTTCATTTTACCGAATACTTTCAAGGGACATCGAGACATCGAGTGATAAGCTCAACCATCATATTTATCAAATATGTAACCATATAGGCTAAAATCTCATTTTCGCAACAAAGGTCATTCCGATACTTTCAATCTTCCCATTTATCAAACTTTATAACCAAATAGGCTAAAATCTCATTTTCGCGACAAGGGACATTTCAATACTTTCACTTTACCGTATACTTTCAAGGGACATCGAGGGACAAGCTCAACCATCATATTTATCAAATATGTAACCATATAGGCTAAAATCTCATTTTCGCGACAAAGGTCATTCCGATACTTTCAATCTTCCCATTTATCAAACTTTACCACCAAATAGGCTAAAATCTCATTTTCGCGACAAGGGACATTTGAATACTTTCATTTTACCGAATAATTTCAAGGGACATCGAGACATCGAGGGACAAGCTCAACCATCATATTTATCAAATATGTAACCATATAGGCTAAAATCTCATTTTCGCGACAAGGGTCATTCCGATACTTTCGTTTTACCAATTACAAAACCAAAAAGGTTCATATATTATGTTTTAAATCAAGAAACACTTTCAACCTTCCCATTTATCAAACATGTAACCAATTAGGCTAAAATCTCATTTTTGCAACAAGGGTCATTGGGATACTATCGTTTTACCGAATATAAATCCAAATAGGTTCACATCATGTTTTAAATCAAGGGACACTTTCAACGTTCCCATTTATCAAACTTTGTAACCAAATAGGCTACAATCCCTTTTTCGCGACAAAGGTCATTCCAATACTTTTGTTTTACTGATTACAAAACAAAATAAGTTCACATCAAGTATCAAGGGACAGTTTCAATCTTCCCATTTATCAAACTTTATAACCAAATAGGCTAAAATCTCATTTTCGCGACAAAGGACATTTCAATACTTTCATTTTACCGAATACTTTCAAGCGACATCGAGACATCGAGGGACAAGCTCAACCATCATATTTATCAAATATGTAACCATATAGGCTAAAATCTCATTTTCGCGACAAGGGTCATTCCGATACTTTCAATCTTCCCATTTATCAAACTTTATAACCAAATAGGCTAAAATCTCATTTTCGCGACAAGGGACATTTCAATACTTTCATTTTACCGAATACTTTCAAGGGACATCGAGACATCGAGGGACAAGCTCAACCATCATATTTATCAAATATGTAACCATATAGGCTAAAATCTCATTTTCGCGACAAAGGTCATTCCGATACTTTCAATCTTCCCATTTATCAAACATTATAACCAAATAGGCTAAAATCTCATTTTCGCGACAAGGGACATTTCAATACTTTCACTTTACCGAATACTTTCAAGGGACATCGAGACATCGAGGGACAAGCTCAACCATCATATTTATCAAATATGTAACCATATAGGCTAAAATCTCATTTTCGCGACAAAGGTCATTCCGATACTTTCAATCTTCCCATTTATCAAACTTTATCACCAAATAGGCTAAAATCTCATTTTCGCGACAAGGGACATTTGAATACTTTCATTTTACCGAATACTTTCAAGGGACATCGAGACATCGAGGGACAAGCTCAACCATCATATTTATCAAATATGTAACCATATAGGCTAAAATCTCATTTTCGCGACAAGGGTCATTCCGATACTTTCGTTTTACCAATTACAAAACCAAAAAGGTTCATATATTATGTTTTAAATCAAGAAACACTTTCAACCTTCCCATTTATCAAACATGTAACCAATTAGGCTAAAATCTCATTTTTGCAACAAGGGTCATTGGGATACTATCGTTTTACCGAATATAACTCCAAATAGGTTCACATCATGTTTTAAATCAAGGGACACTTTCAACGTTCCCATTTATCAAACTTTGTAACCAAATAGGCTACAATCCCTTTTTCGCGACAAAGGTCATTCCAATACTTCTGTTTTACTGATTACAAAACAAAATAAGTTCACATCAAGTATCAAGGGACAGTTTCAATCTTCCCATTTATCAAACTTTATAACCAAATAGGCTAAAATCTCATTTTCGCGACAAAGGACATTTCAATACTTTCATTTTACCGAATACTTTCAAGGGACATCGAGACATCGAGGGACAAGCTCAACCATCATATTTATCAAATATGTAACCATATAGGCTAAAATCTCATTTTCGCGACAAGGGTCATTCCGATACTTTCAATCTTCCCATTTATCAAACTTTATAACCAAATAGGCTAAAATCTCATTTTCGCGACAAGGGACATTTCAATACTTTCATTTTACCGAATACTTTCAAGGGACATCGAGACATCGAGGGACAAGCTCAACCATCATATTTATCAAATATGTAACCATATAGGCTAAAATCTCATTTTCGCGACAAAGGTCATTCCGATACTTTCAATCTTCCCATTTATCAAACATTATAACCAAATAGGCTAAAATTTCATTTTCGCGACAAGGGACATTTCAATACTTTCACTTTACCGAATACTTTCAAGGGACATCGAGACATCGAGGGACAAGCTCAACCATCATATTTATCAAATATGTAACCATATAGGCTAAAATCTCATTTTCGCGACAAAGGTCATTCCGATACTTTCAATCTTCCCATTTATCAAACTTTATCACCAAATAGGCTAAAATCCCATTTTCGCGACAAGGGACATTTCAATACTCTCATTTTACCGAATACTTTCAAGGGACATCGAGACATCGAGGGACAAGCTCAACCATCATATTTATCAAATATGTAACCATATAGGCTAAAATCTCATTTTCGCGACAAGGGTCATTCCGATACTTTCGTTTTACCAATTACAAAACCAAAAAGGTTCATATATTATATTTTAAATCAAGAAACACTTTCAACCTTCCCATTTATCAAACATGTAACCAATTAGGCTAAAATCTCATTTTTGCAACAAGGGTCATTGGGATACTATTGTTTTACCGAATATAAATCCAAATAGGTTCACATCATGTTTTAAATCAAGGGACACTTTCAACGTTCCCATTTATCAAACTATGTAACCAAATAGGCTACAATCCCCTTTTCGCGAGAAAGGTCATTCCAATACTTTTGTTTTACTGATTACAAAACAGAATAAGTTCACATCAAGTATCAAGGAACAGTTTCAATCTTCCCATTTATCAAACTTTATAACCAAATAGGCTAAAATCTCATTTTCGCGACAAAGGACATTTCAATACTTTCATTTTACCGAATGCTTTCAAGGGACATCGAGACATCGAGGGACAAGCTCAACCATCATATTTATCAAATATGTAACCATATACGCTAAAATCTCATTTTCGCGACAAGGGTCATTCCGATACTTTCAATCTTCCCATTTATCAAACTTTATCACCAAATAGGCTAAAATCTCATTTTCGCGACAAGGGACATTTGAATACTTTCATTTTACCGAATACTTTCAAGGGACATCGAGACATCGAGGGACAAGCTCAACCATCATATTTATCAAATATGTAACCATATAGGCTAAAATCTCATTTTCGCGACAAGGGTCATTCCGATACTTTCGTTTTACCAATTACAAAACCAAAAAGGTTCATATATTATGTTTTAAATCAAGAAACACTTTCAACCTTCCCATTTATCAAACATGTAACCAATTAGGCTAAAATCTCATTTTTGCAACAAGGGTCATTCGGATACTATCGTTTTACCGAATATAAATCCAAATAGGTTCACATCATGTTTTAAATCAAGGGACACTTTCAACGTTCCCATTTATCAAACTTTGTAACCAAATAGGCTACAATCCCTTTTTCGCGACAAAGGTCATTCCAATACTTTTGTTTTACTGATTACAAAACAAAATAAGTTCACATCAAGTATCAAGGGACAGTTTCAATCTTCCCATTTATCAAACTTTATAACCAAATAGGCTAAAATCTCATTTTCGCAACAAAGGACATTTCAATACTTTCATTTTACCGAATACTTTCAAGGGACATCGAGACATCGAGGGACAAGCTCAACCATCATATTTATCAAATATGTAACCATATAGGCTAAAATCTCATTTTCGCGACAAGGGTCATTCCGATACTTTCAATCTTCCCATTTATCAAACTTTATAACCAAATAGGCTAAAATCTCATTTTCACGACAAGGGACATTTCAATACTTTCATTTTACCGAATACTTTCAAGGGACATCGAGACATCGAGGGACAAGCTCAACCATCATATTTATCAAATATGTAACCATATAGGCTAAAATCTCATTTTCGCGACAAAGGTCATTCCGATAATTTCAATCTTCCCATTTATCAAACTTTATAACCAAATAGGCTAAAATCTCATTTTCGCGACAAGGGACATTTCAATACT
This sequence comes from Medicago lupulina, assembly GCA_958299785.1. Taxonomy (NCBI): domain Eukaryota; kingdom Viridiplantae; phylum Streptophyta; class Magnoliopsida; order Fabales; family Fabaceae; genus Medicago; species Medicago lupulina. The sequence goes on from OY283140.1 coordinate 47,665,867, forward strand.
TTCATTTTACCGAATACTTTCAAGGGACATCGAGACATCGAGGGACAAGCTCAACCATCATATTTATCAAATATGTAACCATATAGGCTAAATTCTCATTTTCGCAACAAAGGTCATTCCGATACTTTCAATCTTCCCATTTATCAAACTTTATAACCAAATAGGCTAAAATCTCATTTTCGCGACAAGGGACATTTCAATACTTTCATTTTACCGAATACTTTCAAGGGACATCGAGACATCGAGGGACAAGCTCAACCATCATATTTATCAAATATGTAACCATATAGGCTAAAATCTCATTTTCGCGACAAAGGTCATTCCGATACTTTCAATCTTCCCAATTATCAAACTTTATAACCAAATAGGCTAAAATCTCATTTTTGCGACAAGGGACATTTCAATACTTTCACTTTACCGAATACTTTCAAGGGACATCGAGACATCGAGGGACAAGCTCAACCATCATATTTATCAAATATGTAACCATATAGGCTAAAATCTCATTTTCGCGACAAGGGTCATTCCGATAATTTCAATCTTCCCATTTATCAAACTTTATAACCAAATAGGCTAAAATCTCATTTTCGCGACAAAGGACATTTCAATACTTTCATTTTACCGAATACTTTCAAGGGACATCGAGACATCGAGGGACAAGCTCAACCATCATATTTATCAAATATGTAACCATATAGGCTAAAATCTCATTTTCGCGACAAGGGTCATTCCGATACTTTCAATCTTCCCATTTATCAAACTTTATAACCAAATAGGCTAAAATCTCATTTTCGCGACAAGGGACATTTCAATACTTTCATTTTACCGAATACTTTCAAGGGACATCGAGACATCGAGGGACAAGCTCAACCATCATATTTATCAAATATGTAACCATATAGACTAAAATCTCATTTTCGCGACAAAGGTCATTCCGATACTTTCAATCTTCCCATTTATCAAACATTATAACCAAATAGGCTAAAATCTCATTTTCGCGACAAGGGACATTTCAATACTTTCACTTTACCGAATACTTTCAAGGGACATCGAGACATCGAGGGACAAGCTCAACCATCATATTTATCAAATATGTAACCATATAGGCTAAAATCTCATTTTCGCGACAAAGGTCATTCCGATACTTTCAATCTTCCCATTTATCAAACTTTATCACCAAATAGGCTAAAATCTCATTTTCACGACAAGGGACATTTCAATACTTTCATTTTACCGAATACTTTCAAGGGACATCGAGACATCGAGGGACAAGCTCAACCATCATATTTATCAAATATGTAACCATATAGGCTAAAATCTCATTTTCGCGACAAAGGTCATTCCGATAATTTCAATCTTCCCATTTATCAAACTTTATAACCAAATAGGCTAAAATCTCATTTTCGCGACAAGGGACATTTCAATACTTTCATTTTACCGAATACTTTCAAGGGACATCGAGACATCGAGGGACAAGCTCAACCATCATATTTATCAAATATGTAACCATATAGGCTAAATTCTCATTTTCGCAACAAAGGTCATTCCGATACTTTCAATCTTCCCATTTATCAAACTTTATAACCAAATAGGCTAAAATCTCATTTTCGCGACAAGGGACATTTCAATACTTTCATTTTACCGAATACTTTCAAGGGACATCGAGACATCGAGGGACAAGCTCAACCATCATATTTATCAAATATGTAACCATATAGGCTAAAATCTCATTTTCGCGACAAAGGTCATTCCGATACTTTCAATCTTCCCAATTATCAAACTTTATAACCAAATAGGCTAAAATCTCATTTTTGCGACAAGGGACATTTCAATACTTTCACTTTACCGAATACTTTCAAGGGACATCGAGACATCGAGGGACAAGCTCAACCATCATATTTATCAAATATGTAACCATATAGGCTAAAATCTCATTTTCGCGACAAGGGTCATTCCGATAATTTCAATCTTCCCATTTATCAAACTTTATAACCAAATAGGCTAAAATCTCATTTTCGCGACAAAGGACATTTCAATACTTTCATTTTACCGAATACTTTCAAGGGACATCGAGACATCGAGGGACAAGCTCAACCATCATATTTATCAAATATGTAACCATATAGGCTAAAATCTCATTTTCGCGACAAGGGTCATTCCGATACTTTCAATCTTCCCATTTATCAAACTTTATAACCAAATAGGCTAAAATCTCATTTTCGCGACAAGGGACATTTCAATACTTTCATTTTACCGAATACTTTCAAGGGACATCGAGACATCGAGGGACAAGCTCAACCATCATATTTATCAAATATGTAACCATATAGACTAAAATCTCATTTTCGCGACAAAGGTCATTCCGATACTTTCAATCTTCCCATTTATCAAACATTATAACCAAATAGGCTAAAATCTCATTTTCGCGACAAGGGACATTTCAATACTTTCACTTTACCGAATACTTTCAAGGGACATCGAGACATCGAGGGACAAGCTCAACCATCATATTTATCAAATATGTAACCATATAGGCTAAAATCTCATTTTCGCGACAAAGGTCATTCCGATACTTTCAATCTTCCCATTTATCAAACTTTATCACCAAATAGGCTAAAATCTCATTTTCGCGACAAGGGACATTTCAATACTTTCATTTTACCGAATACTTTCAAGGGACATCGAGACATCGAGGGACAAGCTCAACCATCATATTTATCAAATATGTAACCATATAGGCTAAAATCTCATTTTCGCGACAAGGGTCATTCCGATACTTTCGTTTTACCAATTACAAAACCAAAAAGGTTCATATATTATGTTTTAAATCAAGAAACACTTTCAACCTTCCCATTTATCAAACATGTAACCAATTAGGCTAAAATCTCATTTTTGCAACAAGGGTCATTCGGATACTATCGTTTTACCGAATATAAATCCAAATAGGTTCACATCATGTTTTAAATCAAGGGACACTTTCAACGTTCCCATTTATCAAACTTTGTAACCAAATAGGCTACAATCCCTTTTTCGCGACAAAGGTCATTCCAATACTTTTGTTTTACTGATTACAAAACAAAATAAGTTCACATCAAGTATCAAGGGACAGTTTCAATCTTCCCATTTATCAAACTTTATAACCAAATAGGCTAAAATCTCATTTTCGCAACAAAGGACATTTCAATACTTTCATTTTACCGAATACTTTCAAGGGACATCGAGACATCGAGGGACAAGCTCAACCATCATATTTATCAAATATGTAACCATATAGGCTAAAATCTCATTTTCGCGACAAGGGTCATTCCGATACTTTCAATCTTCCCATTTATCAAACTTTATAACCAAATAGGCTAAAATCTCATTTTCACGACAAGGGACATTTCAATACTTTCATTTTACCGAATACTTTCAAGGGACATCGAGACATCGAGGGACAAGCTCAACCATCATATTTATCAAATATGTAACCATATAGGCTAAAATCTCATTTTCGCGACAAAGGTCATTCCGATAATTTCAATCTTCCCATTTATCAAACTTTATAACCAAATAGGCTAAAATCTCATTTTCGCGACAAGGGACATTTCAATACTTTCATTTTACCGAATACTTTCAAGGGACATCGAGACATCGAGGGACAAGCTCAACCATCATATTTATCAAATATGTAACCATATAGGCTAAATTCTCATTTTCGCAACAAAGGTCATTCCGATACTTTCAATCTTCCCATTTATCAAACTTTATAACCAAATAGGCTAAAATCTCATTTTCGCGACAAGGGACATTTCAATACTTTCATTTTACCGAATACTTTCAAGGGACATCGAGACATCGAGGGACAAGCTCAACCATCATATTTATCAAATATGTAACCATATAGGCTAAAATCTCATTTTCGCGACAAAGGTCATTCCGATACTTTCAATCTTCCCAATTATCAAACTTTATAACCAAATAGGCTAAAATCTCATTTTTGCGACAAGGGACATTTCAATACTTTCACTTTACCGAATACTTTCAAGGGACATCGAGACATCGAGGGACAAGCTCAACCATCATATTTATCAAATATGTAACCATATAGGCTAAAATCTCATTTTCGCGACAAGGGTCATTCCGATAATTTCAATCTTCCCATTTATCAAACTTTATAACCAAATAGGCTAAAATCTCATTTTCGCGACAAAGGACATTTCAATACTTTCATTTTACCGAATACTTTCAAGGGACATCGAGACATCGAGGGACAAGCTCAACCATCATATTTATCAAATATGTAACCATATAGGCTAAAATCTCATTTTCGCGACAAGGGTCATTCCGATACTTTCAATCTTCCCATTTATCAAACTTTATAACCAAATAGGCTAAAATCTCATTTTCGCGACAAGGGACATTTCAATACTTTCATTTTACCGAATACTTTCAAGGGACATCGAGACATCGAGGGACAAGCTCAACCATCATATTTATCAAATATGTAACCATATAGACTAAAATCTCATTTTCGCGACAAAGGTCATTCCGATACTTTCAATCTTCCCATTTATCAAACATTATAACCAAATAGGCTAAAATCTCATTTTCGCGACAAGGGACATTTCAATACTTTCACTTTACCGAATACTTTCAAGGGACATCGAGACATCGAGGGACAAGCTCAACCATCATATTTATCAAATATGTAACCATATAGGCTAAAATCTCATTTTCGCGACAAAGGTCATTCCGATACTTTCAATCTTCCCATTTATCAAACTTTATCACCAAATAGGCTAAAATCTCATTTTCACGACAAGGGACATTTCAATACTTTCATTTTACCGAATACTTTCAAGGGACATCGAGACATCGAGGGACAAGCTCAACCATCATATTTATCAAATATGTAACCATATAGGCTAAAATCTCATTTTCGCGACAAAGGTCATTCCGATAATTTCAATCTTCCCATTTATCAAACTTTATAACCAAATAGGCTAAAATCTCATTTTCGCGACAAGGGACATTTCAATACTTTCATTTTACCGAATACTTTCAAGGGACATCGAGACATCGAGGGACAAGCTCAACCATCATATTTATCAAATATGTAACCATATAGGCTAAATTCTCATTTTCGCAACAAAGGTCATTCCGATACTTTCAATCTTCCCATTTATCAAACTTTATAACCAAATAGGCTAAAATCTCATTTTCGCGACAAGGGACATTTCAATACTTTCATTTTACCGAATACTTTCAAGGGACATCGAGACATCGAGGGACAAGCTCAACCATCATATTTATCAAATATGTAACCATATAGGCTAAAATCTCATTTTCGCGACAAAGGTCATTCCGATACTTTCAATCTTCCCAATTATCAAACTTTATAACCAAATAGGCTAAAATCTCATTTTTGCGACAAGGGACATTTCAATACTTTCACTTTACCGAATACTTTCAAGGGACATCGAGACATCGAGGGACAAGCTCAACCATCATATTTATCAAATATGTAACCATATAGGCTAAAATCTCATTTTCGCGACAAGGGTCATTCCGATAATTTCAATCTTCCCATTTATCAAACTTTATAACCAAATAGGCTAAAATCTCATTTTCGCGACAAAGGACATTTCAATACTTTCATTTTACCGAATACTTTCAAGGGACATCGAGACATCGAGGGACAAGCTCAACCATCATATTTATCAAATATGTAACCATATAGGCTAAAATCTCATTTTCGCGACAAGGGTCATTCCGATACTTTCAATCTTCCCATTTATCAAACTTTATAACCAAATAGGCTAAAATCTCATTTTCGCGACAAGGGACATTTCAATACTTTCATTTTACCGAATACTTTCAAGGGACATCGAGACATCGAGGGACAAGCTCAACCATCATATTTATCAAATATGTAACCATATAGACTAAAATCTCATTTTCGCGACAAAGGTCATTCCGATACTTTCAATCTTCCCATTTATCAAACATTATAACCAAATAGGCTAAAATCTCATTTTCGCGACAAGGGACATTTCAATACTTTCACTTTACCGAATACTTTCAAGGGACATCGAGACATCGAGGGACAAGCTCAACCATCATATTTATCAAATATGTAACCATATAGGCTAAAATCTCATTTTCGCGACAAAGGTCATTCCGATACTTTCAATCTTCCCATTTATCAAACTTTATCACCAAATAGGCTAAAATCTCATTTTCGCGACAAGGGACATTTCAATACTTTCATTTTACCGAATACTTTCAAGGGACATCGAGACATCGAGGGACAAGCTCAACCATCATATTTATCAAATATGTAACCATATAGGCTAAAATCTCATTTTCGCGACAAGGGTCATTCCGATACTTTCGTTTTACCAATTACAAAACCAAAAAGGTTCATATATTATATTTTAAATCAAGAAACACTTTCAACCTTCCCATTTATCAAACATGTAACCAATTAGGCTAAAATCTCATTTTTGCAACAAGGGTCATTGGGATACTATCGTTTTACCGAATATAAATCCAAATAGGTTCACATCATGTTTTAAATCAAGGGACACTTTCAACGTTCCCATTTATCAAACTTTGTAACCAAATAGGCTACAATCCCCTTTTCGCGAGAAAGGTCATTCCAATACTTTTGTTTTACTGATTACAAAACAAAATAAGTTCACATCAAGTATCAAGGAACAGTTTCAATCTTCCCATTTATCAAACTTTATAACCAAATAGGCTAAAATCTCATTTTCGCGACAAAGGACATTTCAATACTTTCATTTTACCGAATGCTTTCAAGGGACATCGAGACATCGAGGGACAAGCTCAACCATCATATTTATCAAATATGTAACCATATAGGTTAAAATCTCATTTTCGCGACAAGGGTCATTCCGATACTTTCAATCTTCCCATTTATCAAACTTTATCACCAAATAGGCTAAAATCTCATTTTCGCGACAAGGGACATTTGAATACTTTCATTTTACCGAATACTTTCAAGGGACATCGAGACATCGAGGGACAAGCTCAACCATCATATTTATCAAATATGTAACCATATAGGCTAAAATCTCATTTTCGCGACAAGGGTCATTCCGATACTTTCGTTTTACCAATTACAAAACCAAAAAGGTTCATATATTATGTTTTAAATCAAGAAACACTTTCAACCTTCCCATTTATCAAACATGTAACCAATTAGGCTAAAATCTCATTTTTGCAACAAGGGTCATTCGGATACTATCGTTTTACCGAATATAAATCCAAATAGGTTCACATCATGTTTTAAATCAAGGGACACTTTCAACGTTCCCATTTATCAAACTTTGTAACCAAATAGGCTACAATCCCTTTTTCGCGACAAAGGTCATTCCAATACTTTTGTTTTACTGATTACAAAACAAAATAAGTTCACATCAAGTATCAAGGGACAGTTTCAATCTTCCCATTTATCAAACTTTATAACCAAATAGGCTAAAATCTCATTTTCGCGACAAAGGACATTTCAATACTTTCATTTTACCGAATACTTTCAAGGGACATCGAGACATCGAGGGACAAGCTCAACCATCATATTTATCAAATATGTAACCATATAGGCTAAAATCTCATTTTCGCGACAAGGGTCATTCCGATACTTTCAATCTTCCCATTTATCAAACTTTATAACCAAATAGGCTAAAATCTCATTTTCACGACAAGGGACATTTCAATACTTTCATTTTACCGAATACTTTCAAGGGACATCGAGACATCGAGGGACAAGCTCAACCATCATATTTATCAAATATGTAACCATATAGGCTAAAATCTCATTTTCGCGACAAAGGTCATTCCGATAATTTCAATCTTCCCATTTATCAAACTTTATAACCAAATAGGCTAAAATCTCATTTTCGCGACAAGGGACATTTCAATACTTTCATTTTACCGAATACTTTCAAGGGACATCGAGACATCGAGGGACAAGCTCAACCATCATATTTATCAAATATGTAACCATATAGGCTAAATTCTCATTTTCGCAACAAAGGTCATTCCGATAATTTCAATCTTCCCATTTATCAAACTTTATAACCAAATAGGCTAAAATCTCATTTTCGCGACAAGGGACATTTCAATACTTTCATTTTACCGAATACTTTCAAGGGACATCGAGACATCGAGGGACAAGCTCAACCATCATATTTATCAAATATGTAACCATATAGGCTAAAATCTCATTTTCGCGACAAAGGTCATTCCGATACCTTTCAATCTTCCCAATTATCAAACTTTATAACTGTAACACCCTATTTCTAATAAACGATAAACGCGAGAATACATCAGAGCATATGCAAGAAATAGATGTTACGTCACCAACAAATCCAAATCAAACATGGATAATTTATCAATTACATAAGCATAGCAGCGGAATATATGTAAACCATGTAAATAACATCTCCAAAATCTCATGATAAATAACACATGATCTCAACTCATAACAATTAGATCTCAACTCCAAAACTACATAGTCATAAAATAAATATAACATGCAAGGACAACCCTAGATCAGAGCCCTAATCTAGACACTTGCACAAAAAGAGGAACTCCCGCTCCTCGGCAACATCAAAGCAAGCAACTAAGCGTCCTGCACTCCATCTACCCGTCCATACGGAAAGGCAGGTGGTAAACCACTGAGGGTTAGCATTACATCATCATAATCCATAAACAGATAAGCAAGAACGTTGAAATAATGGTCGTATATCCAAGAATGATAAACAACAATGCCAAACCTATACTCATAGTATTTCCACATTTATCTCATTCAATATCATTCATAGGCATCATTTCAAGTTCACATAATTCAAGTGTATCACACACATATCACAATTCAACCAAGTCAAATATCAATCTCCAAACACAAACACCATGCACAATTCAAATGCAATACAACTCACAACAATTCATGCAATGTCTCTAGACTCATCTAGATGCATGTGGTACCAAGTCACCTCAAGGTCGTCACCTCCGATGCAACAAACACATCGAGTGTAAGGTTCACACCTGCCTTACACTTTGGACATACGTCCGCCACCTCCGATGCAACAAACACATCGAGTGTAAGGTTCACACCTGCCTTACACTTTGGACATACGTCCGCCACCTCAACAATGAATGCATGAACATATGACTTGACTCAATACATATGCTCATACACAATTCTCCAAAACATGCATATACAATTATGCAATCATCACCCAAACCATGCATACAATTATGCAATCATCACCAAAACCATGCATACAATTATGCAATCATCACCAAAACCATGCATACAATTATGCAATCATCACCAAGGTCATTTAATCAAGTATGCACACATCAACAATTGCACATACATACAACATACATATATTCATCACCTTTGAACATGTATACAATCAACATTATCACCTTCTTCACATAGTTCATCATGAACAAGCAACACTTCATATATTTCAAGTAAAGAAGATAACATGCGAGGTTATGATATTTCACATTATCATTATCCAACTTCATTCACAATCATACAATTAATCATAGGAATCCATATCCACGAAGGTTCACCATCAATTAAACTTCAAGGTATAAATACACAAGTTCGTCTCATTTTTCACAACTTTGAAAATAATTGAAGTTAGGAACCAAAACCAAATAACAAGCTCAATTGCCTATGCTATGCATCCTCACAAGTCACATATGTGTACAGTAGAGGTCTCATAAGCATTTCATCGGCCACATGTGAAGAATACACAAAATTCATGAAGTTCGTCTCACTTTTGCCACTTTTCCAAAGTTATAAGTTTTCAAAGCAAATCAAGTAATTAATCCATGGAATCAATTGAAATCAACATTAACAATCATATAAACATTATTCAAGTATAATTCCACTAGGTTTCCTTGAAACGGATCGAGTTCTGGAAAGTCCGTGTTCTTGACCATTTTCAAGTTTCAAGTTCAATCTTTCCAAAATCATTCCAATTCAATTCCAATGTTGTTCCAGTAGGATTATAGATGCAAACAGTGTTTATAGAGGTTAAAAGAAGTGTTAAGAAATGTTCGGAAAGGCCCCACGGTTCACAAATGAAAGTTCAAAAATGGCAAATCTGGGTCCCGCACGCTTAAGCGTCCATCTGCACGCTTAAGCGTCCAGAATGTCGAAACTCAGGGTCCTGCACGCTTTCCGCACGCTTGAGTGCACGCTGAAGCGTCCAGCACTCTGATGAGTGGTCGCTTAAGCGCCCACCTGCACGCTTAAGCGTGCAGTCATATGGACAGCACAATTGCTCTCGGACTTGACCCATTTTTCACACCAAAATCCAATTTTTAAAACCCCAATTCACCAAAACAAGTTCCAAAAAGTGTTTATGGGTCAAAATAGTTTCAATACACTTAAACAAACATGAATCAAGCATTAGAAACAACAAATCAACTCATTTCACCAAAATCATAGAATTTTCTCAAAACACCAACACAACCCCAAATTTCTACACAAATCCATTAACAACGATTCCAGTTCAACAAATTCGATTCTAATAGTTTAACAATCATCAATAGCAACTAATGAACATCATTTCATGCTCAATCCAACATCACAACTTCATTTTTCATCAAATTTGCTCAAGAACACAAAACACCAACACTTATGCATTTCAACATGTTAATTCACATATAGCCACACATTTATCATGCATTTCATGTTCTCAAACATAACAACAACAACTATGCACGAATTTACATCAATAGATTCAATCCAACAATTCCACAAAAATGAGAAGAATGCAAAAATTATGAATTATGAGTGAAGCCTAACCCCCTTACCTCTAGCACCAAGAATCACTAACCAAAGCTTCACTTTAGCTCCCAAAGGATGAATTCCCCCTCTAGCTAGCTTCCAACCCTCAACTCTTGCTCTCTTCTCTCAAGCCTCCAAGTCCTCTAACTTTGTGTTGTGAGAAATGAACAAAGTTTCTAACCTAGTTACTAACACTAAGTTTATAACTCTTTCTCCCTTAATGGGCCTAACACACAAATGAATGGGCTCACACTAATCTACTAACAACACACCAACGGTAACTAGATAATAACCTCGTCTCTATTTAATTATTGTGCTCCGACAACTTAGTTAATAAACGGCTCTATCTTAAAATAAATGATAAAACACTATCCTCATAAAATCACTAATTACCCCTCAAATGCACAAACATACAAAAATGCACACAGTTAACATAACGCACGAAATAAAATAATTAAAATAAAACAAACGCTAAAAACGGGCTGTTACAACTCTCCCCCCCTAAAAGAATTTTCGTCCTCGAAAATTACCTGAAGGAAACAACTCCGGGTAAGAATCCTTCATTCTACTCTCCGATTCCCAAGTAGCACTCTCGCCAGTTGGTCCAAACCAAATCACCTTGACCAAAGCAATCTCTTTGCCACGCAACCTCTTCACTTCTCTATCCTCAATCCTAACCGGCCACGTCTCAACAGTTAGATTGTCTCTTACCTCCAACTTGTCCACTTGAACCACATGAGACTCATCATACACATACTTTCGCAACTGAGACACATGAAACACGTCGTGAAGATTCGACAAAGACGGTGGTAACGCAATCCGATACGCTACAGCCCCAACTCTTTCTACAATCTCAAACGGTCCAACAAAACGAGGAGTCAACTTTCTACACTTCAAAGCTCTACCAACACCAGTTACAGGATTCACCCTCAAAAACACATGTTCACCAACCTGAAACTCAATATCCTTCCTCCTCTTATCATGATAACTCTTCTGCCTACTCTGAGACGCTTTCATCTTCTCCTGAATCATTCTAACCTTTTCCGTAGTCTCTTGCACCACCTCCGGTCCTAATAAAGCTCTTTCACCTGACTCGTACCAACACAACGGCGTTCTACATCTCCTTCCATACAAAGCTTCGAACGGTGCCATCCCGATACTAGAATGAAAACTATTGTTGTAAGTGAACTCAATCAACGGTAAACATTCTACCCAACTGACACCTTGCTCCAAAACACAAGCTCTCAACAAATCTTCCAAACTCTGAATAGTCCTTTCCGATTGACCATCAGTCTGAGGATGATAAGCAGAACTCAACCTCAACTTAGTTCCCAAAGCAACTTGCAAGCTCTCCCAAAACTTAGAAGTAAACCTCGGATCCCGATCCGACACAATACTAGAAGGAATACCATGCAACCTGACAACCTGCTCAATGTAGATCTCAGCCAACTTTGCAACAGACATACCGGTCTTGATAGGAATAAAATGCGCTGACTTCGTCAACCGATCAACAACCACCCAAATCGAATCAAAACCCTTCACAGTCCTTGGCAAAGCTCCAACAAAGTCCATAGAGATACTATCCCACTTCCATTCTGGCACAAACAACGGCTGCATCAAACCTGACGGTCTCTGGTGTTCAATCTTCGACTTCTGACAAACCAAACAAGCATAAACAAACTCGGCGATCTCCTTCTTCATTCCAGGCCACCAAAACAAGTTCTTTAAATCTTGGTACATCTTAGTTGCTCCTGGATGAATACTCAAACTACTCCGATGACCTTCGTCCAAAATACGCTTATTAAGCTCAGGCACATTCGGCACACACACCCGATCACGAAACATCAAGACACCATTCTGATCCAATCTGAAATCCGCACCTTTACCTTGGTTAATCAACACCACTCGATCTACAAGTTCCAAATCCTCTTTCTGACCACTCTTGATTTCCTCCAAGATGTTACTTGACAACTTCAACATACCCAACTTCACACTTCCGGGTGTCAACTCACAACCCAAACATAAGCTTGCCCTTTTCGAGTCAACTGCGTCAATGGCAACGCCAACTTAGAGAACCCCTCAATGAACCTCCGATAGTAACCCGCCAAACCAAGAAAACTTCGAACTTCAAAAACAGACTTCGGCGATTCCCACTTAATCACTGCATCAATCTTCGACGGATCTACCGCAATACCACCTCTCGAAATCACATGACCAAGAAAGCTCACTTCACGCAACCAAAACTCACACTTCGACAACTTAGCAAACAACTTCTTCTCCTTCAAGACTTGCAACACAATCCTTAAATGCTCGGCATGCTCTTCCTCTGACTTCGAATACACCAAAATATCATCAATGAACACTACCACAAATTGGTCCAAGTAAGGATGGAAAATCCGATTCATATACTCCATGAAAACACCTGGCGCATTAGTCACACCAAATGGCATCACAGAATACTCATAGTGACCATACCTCGTCCTGAACGCAGTCTTAGACACATCTTCTGCCTTCACTCTTATCTGATGATATCCTGACCTCAAATCAATCTTGCTAAACACCACTGCACCAACCAACTGATCCATCAAATCATCGATCCTCGGAAGCGGATACCGATTCTTGATAGTCACCTTGTTCAACTGCCGATAATCTACACATAGCCTCATGCTCCCATCTTTCTTCTTAACTAGCAACACTGGAGCACCCCACGGCGACACACTCGGCCTAATGAACTGTTTTTCAAGCAATTCTTCCAACTGCTTCTTCAACTCCCCCAACTCTGATGCAGACATCCGATACGGCGCAATCGAAATAGGATTCGTTCCTGGTACCAAATCAATTGCAAACTCTACTTCTCTCTCCGGTGGTAAATCTGAAACATCATCCGGAAACACTTCTGGGAACTCTTGCACTACTGGCAAGTCACTAACACCTTTCTCACCGCTTACCTTCAAAGAAGCAAACATCATGAACACACTAGCTTCACCATCTAGAGACTTCTTCACTTGCTCCGCGGTTAAGAACCTTCCACTCTCCTCAGCTACCGGCTTCGAAAACGTGATACTCTTAGTTAAACAATTGATGTTTACACCAAAAGTCAACATCCAATCCATACCAAAAATCACATCCATATTCTTCAACGGCAAACAAACCAAATCTAACTCAAGGTTAACACAACCAAAACACAAACCACAACCAACTGAGCTTCCACAGCCAAGATACCTCCCTTGCCAAACCAAACAAACCCGAAGCATTCTGCTACTCCCCCACTACGCTCAAACCCACCTAAAAGAATGGAACAACACAACAAGTATCGATAGTACTTCCGTACATATCGCATACAACGGGAACAACAACCAAGCAACAGGTAAGAACAACAACACAAAGTATCGAAGGTAACTCAACATACCATTCGAATACAATAGGTAATAAAACTAGTTCTGGTCCGGACAAGACTGACCACGGCTCTGATACCAACTTGTAACACCCTATTTCTAATAAACGATAAACGCGAGAATACATCAGAGCATATGCAAGAAATAGATGTTACGTCACCAACAAATCCAAATCAAACATGGATAATTTATCAATTACATAAGCATAGCAGCGGAATATATGTAAACCATGTAAATAACATCTCCAAAATCTCATGATAAATAACACATGATCTCAACTCATAACAATTAGATCTCAACTCCAAAACTACATAGTCATAAAATAAATATAACATGCAAGGACAACCCTAGATCAGAGCCCTAATCTAGACACTTGCACAAAAAGAGGAACTCCCGCTCCTCGGCAACATCAAAGCAAGCAACTAAGCGTCCTGCACTCCATCTACCCGTCCATACGGAAAGGCAGGTGGTAAACCACTGAGGGTTAGCATTACATCATCATAATCCATAAACAGATAAGCAAGAACGTTGAAATAATGGTCGTATATCCAAGAATGATAAACAACAATGCCAAACCTATACTCATAGTATTTCCACATTTATCTCATTCAATATCATTCATAGGCATCATTTCAAGTTCACATAATTCAAGTGTATCACACACATATCACAATTCAACCAAGTCAAATATCAATCTCCAAACACAAACACCATGCACAATTCAAATGCAATACAACTCACAACAATTCATGCAATGTCTCTAGACTCATCTAGATGCATGTGGTACCAAGTCACCTCAAGGTCGTCACCTCCGATGCAACAAACACATCGAGTGTAAGGTTCACACCTGCCTTACACTTTGGACATACGTCCGCCACCTCCGATGCAACAAACACATCGAGTGTAAGGTTCACACCTGCCTTACACTTTGGACATACGTCCGCCACCTCAACAATGAATGCATGAACATATGACTTGACTCAATACATATGCTCATACACAATTCTCCAAAACATGCATATACAATTATGCAATCATCACCCAAACCATGCATACAATTATGCAATCATCACCAAAACCATGCATACAATTATGCAATCATCACCAAAACCATGCATACAATTATGCAATCATCACCAAGGTCATTTAATCAAGTATGCACACATCAACAATTGCACATACATACAACATACATATATTCATCACCTTTGAACATGTATACAATCAACATTATCACCTTCTTCACATAGTTCATCATGAACAAGCAACACTTCATATATTTCAAGTAAAGAAGATAACATGCGAGGTTATGATATTTCACATTATCATTATCCAACTTCATTCACAATCATACAATTAATCATAGGAATCCATATCCACGAAGGTTCACCATCAATTAAACTTCAAGGTATAAATACACAAGTTCGTCTCATTTTTCACAACTTTGAAAATAATTGAAGTTAGGAACCAAAACCAAATAACAAGCTCAATTGCCTATGCTATGCATCCTCACAAGTCACATATGTGTACAGTAGAGGTCTCATAAGCATTTCATCGGCCACATGTGAAGAATACACAAAATTCATGAAGTTCGTCTCACTTTTGCCACTTTTCCAAAGTTATAAGTTTTCAAAGCAAATCAAGTAATTAATCCATGGAATCAATTGAAATCAACATTAACAATCATATAAACATTATTCAAGTATAATTCCACTAGGTTTCCTTGAAACGGATCGAGTTCTGGAAAGTCCGTGTTCTTGACCATTTTCAAGTTTCAAGTTCAATCTTTCCAAAATCATTCCAATTCAATTCCAATGTTGTTCCAGTAGGATTATAGATGCAAACAGTGTTTATAGAGGTTAAAAGAAGTGTTAAGAAATGTTCGGAAAGGCCCCACGGTTCACAAATGAAAGTTCAAAAATGGCAAATCTGGGTCCCGCACGCTTAAGCGTCCATCTGCACGCTTAAGCGTCCAGAATGTCGAAACTCAGGGTCCTGCACGCTTTCCGCACGCTTGAGTGCACGCTGAAGCGTCCAGCACTCTGATGAGTGGTCGCTTAAGCGCCCACCTGCACGCTTAAGCGTGCAGTCATATGGACAGCACAATTGCTCTCGGACTTGACCCATTTTTCACACCAAAATCCAATTTTTAAAACCCCAATTCACCAAAACAAGTTCCAAAAAGTGTTTATGGGTCAAAATAGTTTCAATACACTTAAACAAACATGAATCAAGCATTAGAAACAACAAATCAACTCATTTCACCAAAATCATAGAATTTTCTCAAAACACCAACACAACCCCAAATTTCTACACAAATCCATTAACAACGATTCCAGTTCAACAAATTCGATTCTAATAGTTTAACAATCATCAATAGCAACTAATGAACATCATTTCATGCTCAATCCAACATCACAACTTCATTTTTCATCAAATTTGCTCAAGAACACAAAACACCAACACTTATGCATTTCAACATGTTAATTCACATATAGCCACACATTTATCATGCATTTCATGTTCTCAAACATAACAACAACAACTATGCACGAATTTACATCAATAGATTCAATCCAACAATTCCACAAAAATGAGAAGAATGCAAAAATTATGAATTATGAGTGAAGCCTAACCCCCTTACCTCTAGCACCAAGAATCACTAACCAAAGCTTCACTTTAGCTCCCAAAGGATGAATTCCCCCTCTAGCTAGCTTCCAACCCTCAACTCTTGCTCTCTTCTCTCAAGCCTCCAAGTCCTCTAACTTTGTGTTGTGAGAAATGAACAAAGTTTCTAACCTAGTTACTAACACTAAGTTTATAACTCTTTCTCCCTTAATGGGCCTAACACACAAATGAATGGGCTCACACTAATCTACTAACAACACACCAACGGTAACTAGATAATAACCTCGTCTCTATTTAATTATTGTGCTCCGACAACTTAGTTAATAAACGGCTCTATCTTAAAATAAATGATAAAACACTATCCTCATAAAATCACTAATTACCCCTCAAATGCACAAACATACAAAAATGCACACAGTTAACATAACGCACGAAATAAAATAATTAAAATAAAACAAACGCTAAAAACGGGCTGTTACAATAACCAAATAGGCTAAAATCTCATTTTTGCGACAAGGGACATTTCAATACTTTCACTTTACCGAATACTTTCAAGGGACATCGAGACATCGAGGGACAAGCTCAACCATCTTATTTATCAAATATGTAACCATATAGGCTAAAATCTCATTTTCGCGACAAGGGTCATTTCGATAATTTCAATCTTCCCATTTATCAAACTTTATAACCAAATAGGCTAAAATCTCATTTTTGCGACAAGGAACATTTCAATACTTTCATTTTACCGAATACTTTCAAGGGACATCGAGGGACAAGCTCAACCATCATATTTATCAAATATGTAACCATATAGGCTAAAATCTCATTTTCGCGACAAAGGTCATTCCGATACTTTCAATCTTCCCATTTATCAAACTTTATCACCAAATAGGCTAAAATCTCATTTTCGCGACAAGGGACATTTCAATACTTCCATTTTACCGAATACTTTCAAGGGACATCGAGACATCGAGGGACAAGCTCAACCATCATATTTATCAAATATGTAACCATATAGGCTAAAATCTCATTTTCGCGACAAGGGTCATTCCGATACTTTCAATCTTCCCATTTATCAAACTTTATAACCAAATAGGCTAAAATCTCATTTTCACGACAAGGGACATTTCAATACTTTCATTTTACCGAATACTTTCAAGGGACATCGAGACATCGAGGGACAAGCTCAACCATCATATTTATCAAATATGTAACCATATAGGCTAAAATCTCATTTTCGCGACAAAGGTCATTCCGATAATTTCAATCTTCCCATTTATCAAACTTTATAACCAAATAGGCTAAAATCTCATTTTCGCGACAAGGGACATTTCAATACTTTCATTTTACCGAATACTTTCAAGGGACATCGAGACATCGAGGGACAAGCTCAACCATCATATTTATCAAATATGTAACCATATAGGCTAAATTCTCATTTTCGCGACAAAGGTCATTCCGATACTTTCAATCTTCCCATTTATCAAACTTTATAACCAAATAGGTTAAAATCTCATTTTCGCGACAAGGGACATTTCAATACTTTCACTTTACCGAATACTTTCAAGGGACATCGAGACATCGAGGGACAAGCTCAACCATCATATTTATCAAATATGTAACCATATAGGCTAAAATCTCATTTTCGCGACAAGGGTCATTCCGATAATTTCAATCTTCCCATTTATCAAACTTTATAACCAAATAGGCTAAAATCTCATTTTCGCGACAAGGGACATTTCAATACTTTCATTTTACCGAATACTTTCAAGGGACATCGAGACATCGAGGGACAAGCTCAACCATCATATTTATCAAATATGTAACCATATAGGCTAAAATCTCATTTTCGCGACAAGGGTCATTCCGATACTTTCGTTTTACCAATTACAAAACCAAAAAGGTTCATATATTATGTTTTAAATCAAGAAACACTTTCAACCTTCCCATTTATCAAACATGTAACCAATTAGGCTAAAATCTCATTTTTGCAACAAGGGTCATTCGGATACTATCGTTTTACCGAATATAAATCCAAATAGGTTCACATCATGTTTTAAATCAAGGGACACTTTCAACGTTCCCATTTATCAAACTTTGTAACCAAATAGGCTACAATCCCTTTTTCGCGACAAAGGTCATTCCAATACTTTTGTTTTACTGATTACAAAACAAAATAAGTTCACATCAAGTATCAAGGGACAGTTTCAATCTTCCCATTTATCAAACTTTATAACCAAATAGGCTAAAATCTCATTTTCGCGACAAAGGACATTTCAATACTTTCATTTTACCAAATACTTTCAAGGGACATCGAGACATCGAGGGACAAGCTCAACCATCATATTTATCAAATATGTAACCATATAGGCTAAAATCTCATTTTCGCGACAAGGGTCATTCCGATACTTTCAATCTTCCCATTTATCAAACTTTATAACCAAATAGGCTAAAATCTCATTTTCACGACAAGGGACATTTCAATACTTTCATTTTACCGAATACTTTCAAGGGACATCGAGACATCGAGGGACAAGCTCAACCATCATATTTATCAAATATGTAACCATATAGGCTAAAATCTCATTTTCGCGACAAAGGTCATTCCGATAATTTCAATCTTCCCATTTATCAAACTTTATAACCAAATAGGCTAAAATCTCATTTTCGCGACAAGGGACATTTCAATACTTTCATTTTACCGAATACTTTCAAGGGACATCGAGACATCGAGGGACAAGCTCAACCATCATATTTATCAAATATGTAACCATATAGGCTAAATTCTCATTTTCGCAACAAAGGTCATTCCGATAATTTCAATCTTCCCATTTATCAAACTTTATAACCAAATAGGCTAAAATCTCATTTTCGCGACAAGGGACATTTCAATACTTTCATTTTACCGAATACTTTCAAGGGACATCGAGACATCGAGGGACAAGCTCAACCATCATATTTATCAAATATGTAACCATATAGGCTAAAATCTCATTTTCGCGACAAAGGTCATTCCGATACCTTTCAATCTTCCCAATTATCAAACTTTATAACCAAATAGGCTAAAATCTCATTTTTGCGACAAGGGACATTTCAATACTTTCACTTTACCGAATACTTTCAAGGGACATCGAGACATCGAGGGACAAGCTCAACCATCATATTTATCAAATATGTAACCATATAGGCTAAAATCTCATTTTCGCGACAAGGGTCATTCCGATAATTTCAATCTTCCCATTTATCAAACTTTATAACCAAATAGGCTAAAATCTCATTTTTGCGACAAGGAACATTTCAATACTTTCATTTTACCGAATACTTTCAAGGGACATCGAGGGACAAGCTCAACCATCATATTTATCAAATATGTAACCATATAGGCTAAAATCTCATTTTCGCGACAAAGGTCATTCCGATACTTTCAATCTTCCCATTTATCAAACTTTATCACCAAATAGGCTAAAATCTCATTTTCGCGACAAGGGACATTTGAATACTTTCATTTTACCGAATACTTTCAAGGGACATCGAGACATCGAGGGACAAGCTCAACCATCATATTTATCAAATATGTAACCATATAGGCTAAAATCTCATTTTCGCGACAAGGGTCATTCCGATACTTTCAATCTTCCCATTTATCAAACTTTATAACCAAATAGGCTAAAATCTCATTTTCACGACAAGGGACATTTCAATACTTTCATTTTACCGAATACTTTCAAGGGACATCGAGACATCGAGGGACAAGCTCAACCATCATATTTATCAAATATGTAACCATATAGGCTAAAATCTCATTTTCGCGACAAAGGTCATTCCGATAATTTCAATCTTCCCATTTATCAAACTTTATAACCAAATAGGCTAAAATCTCATTTTCGCGACAAGGGACATTTCAATACTTTCATTTTACCGAATACTTTCAAGGGACATCGAGACATCGAGGGACAAGCTCAACCATCATATTTATCAAATATGTAACCATATAGGCTAAATTCTCATTTTCGCGACAAAGGTCATTCCGATACTTTCAATCTTCCCATTTATCAAACTTTATAACCAAATAGGCTAAAATCTCATTTTCGCGACAAGGGACATTTCAATACTTTCACTTTACCGAATACTTTCAAGGGACATCGAGACATCGAGGGACAAGCTCAACCATCATATTTATCAAATATGTAACCATATAGGCTAAAATCTCATTTTCGCGACAAGGGTCATTCCGATAATTTCAATCTTCCCATTTATCAAACTTTATAACCAAATAGGCTAAAATCTCATTTTCGCGACAAGGGACATTTCAATACTTTCATTTTACCGAATACTTTCAAGGGACATCGAGACATCGAGGGACAAGCTCAACCATCATATTTATCAAATATGTAACCATATAGGCTAAAATCTCATTTTCGCGACAAAGGTCATTCCGATACTTTCAATCTTCCCATTTATCAAACTTTATCACCAAATAGGCTAAAATCTCATTTTCGCGACAAGGGACATTTCAATACTTCCATTTTACCGAATACTTTCAAGGGACATCGAGACATCGAGGGACAAGCTCAACCATCATATTTATCAAATATGTAACCATATAGGCTAAAATCTCATTTTCGCGACAAGGGTCATTCCGATACTTTCGTTTAACCAATTACAAAACCAAAAAGGTTCATATATCATGTTTTAAATCAAGAAACACTTTCAACCTTCCCATTTATCAAACATGTAACCAATTAGGCTAAAATCTCATTTTTGCGACAAGGGTCATTCGAATACTATCGTTTTACCGAATATAAATCCAAATAGGTTCACATCATGTTTTAAATCAAGGGACACTTTCAACGTTCCCATTTATCAAACTTTGTAACCAAATAGGCTACAATCCCTTTTTCGCGACAAAGGTCATTCCAATACTTTTGTTTTACTGATTACAAAACAAAATAAGTTCACATCAAGTATCAAGGGACAGTTTCAATCTTCCCATTTATCAAACTTTATAACCAAATAGGCTAAAATCTCATTTTCGCGACAAAGGACATTTCAATACTTTCATTTTACCGAATACTTTCAAGGGACATCGAGACATCGAGGGACAAGCTCAACCATCATATTTATCAAATATGTAACCATATAGGCTAAAATCTCATTTTCGCGACAAGGGTCATTCCGATACTTTCAATCTTCCCATTTATCAAACTTTATAACCAAATAGGCTAAAATCTCATTTTCACGACAAGGGACATTTCAATACTTTCATTTTACCGAATACTTTCAAGGGACATCGAGACATCGAGGGACAAGCTCAACCATCATATTTATCAAATATGTAACCATATAGGCTAAAATCTCATTTTCGCGACAAAGGTCATTCCGATAATTTCAATCTTCCCATTTATCAAACTTTATAACCAAATAGGCTAAAATCTCATTTTCGCGACAAGGGACATTTCAATACTTTCATTTTACCGAATACTTTCAAGGGACATCGAGACATCGAGGGACAAGCTCAACCATCATATTTATCAAATATGTAACCATATAGGCTAAATTCTCATTTTCGCAACAAAGGTCATTCCGATACTTTCAATCTTCCCATTTATCAAACTTTATAACCAAATAGGCTAAAATCTCATTTTCGCGACAAGGGACATTTCAATACTTTCATTTTACCGAATACTTTCAAGGGACATCGAGACATCGAGGGACAAGCTCAACCATCATATTTATCAAATATGTAACCATATAGGCTAAAATCTCATTTTCGCGACAAAGGTCATTCCGATACTTTCAATCTTCCCAATTATCAAACTTTATAACCAAATAGGCTAAAATCTCATTTTTGCGACAAGGGACATTTCAATACTTTCACTTTACCGAATACTTTCAAGGGACATGCTCAACCATCATATTTATCAAATATGTAACCATATAGGCTAAAATCTCATTTTCGCGACAAGGGTCATTCCGATAATTTCAATCTTCCCATTTATCAAACTTTATAACCAAATAGACTAAAATCTCATTTTCGCGACAAGGGACATTTCAATACTTTTATTTTACCGAATACTTTCAAGGGACATCGAGGGACAAGCTCAACCATCATATTTATCAAATATGTAACCATATAGGCTAAAATCTCATTTTCGCGACAAAGGTCATTCCGATAATTTCAATCTTCCCATTTATCAAACTTTATAACCAAATAGGCTAAAATCTCATTTTCGCGACAAGGGACATTTCAATACTTTCATTTTACCGAATACTTTCAAGGGACATCGAGACATCGAGGGACAAGCTCAACCATCATATTTATCAAATATGTAACCATATAGGCTAAATTCTCATTTTCGCAACAAAGGTCATTCCGATACTTTCAATCTTCCCATTTATCAAACTTTATAACCAAATAGGCTAAAATCTCATTTTCGCGACAAGGGACATTTCAATACTTTCATTTTACCGAATACTTTCAAGGGACATCGAGACATCGAGGGACAAGCTCAACCATCATATTTATCAAATATGTAACCATATAGGCTAAAATCTCATTTTCGCGACAAAGGTCATTCCGATACTTTCAATCTTCCCAATTATCAAACTTTATAACCAAATAGGCTAAAATCTCATTTTTGCGACAAGGGACATTTCAATACTTTCACTTTACCGAATACTTTCAAGGGACATGCTCAACCATCATATTTATCAAATATGTAACCATATAGGCTAAAATCTCATTTTCGCGACAAGGGTCATTCCGATAATTTCAATCTTCCCATTTATCAAACTTTATAACCAAATAGACTAAAATCTCATTTTCGCGACAAGGGACATTTCAATACTTTTATTTTACCGAATACTTTCAAGGGACATCGAGGGACAAGCTCAACCATCATATTTATCAAATATGTAACCATATAGGCTAAAATCTCATTTTCGCGACAAAGGTCATTCCGATACTTTCAATCTTCCCATTTATCAAACTTTATCACCAAATAGGCTAAAATCTCATTTTTGCGACAAGGGACATTTCAATACTTTCACTTTACCGAATACTTTCAAGGGACATCGAGACATCGAGGGACAAGCTCAACCATCATATTTATCAAATATGTAACCATATAGGCTAAAATCTCATTTTCGCGACAAGGGTCATTCCGATACTTTCAATCTTCCCATTTATCAAACTTTATAACCAAATAGGCTAAAATCTCATTTTCACGACAAGGGACATTTCAATACTTTCATTTTACCGAATACTTTCAAGGGACATCGAGACATCGAGGGACAAGCTCAACCATCATATTTATCAAATATGTAACCATATAGGCTAAAATCTCATTTTCGCGACAAAGGTCATTCCGATAATTTCAATCTTCCCATTTATCAAACTTTATAACCAAATAGGCTAAAATCTCATTTTCGCGACAAGGGACATTTCAATACTTTCATTTTACCGAATACTTTCAAGGGACATCGAGACATCGAGGGACAAGCTCAACCATCATATTTATCAAATATGTAACCATATAGGCTAAATTCTCATTTTCGCGACAAAGGTCATTCCGATACTTTCAATCTTCCCATTTATCAAACTTTATAACCAAATAGGCTAAAATCTCATTTTCGCGACAAGGGACATTTCAATACTTTCACTTTACCGAATACTTTCAAGGGACATCGAGACATCGAGGGACAAGCTCAACCATCATATTTATCAAATATGTAACCATATAGGCTAAAATCTCATTTTCGCGACAAGGGTCATTCCGATAATTTCAATCTTCCCATTTATCAAACTTTATAACCAAATAGGCTAAAATCTCATTTTCGCGACAAGGGACATTTCAATACTTTCATTTTACCGAATACTTTCAAGGGACATCGAGACATCGAGGGACAAGCTCAACCATCATATTTATCAAATATGTAACCATATAGGCTAAATTCTCATTTTCGCGACAAAGGTCATTCCGATACTTTCAATCTTCCCATTTATCAAACTTTATAACCAAATAGGCTAAAATCTCATTTTCGCGACAAAGGACATTTCAATACTTTCATTTTACCGAATACTTTCAAGGGACATCGAGACATCGAGGGACAAGCTCAACCATCACATTTATCAAATATGTAACCATATAGGCTAAAATCTCATTTTCGCGACAAGGGTCATTCCGATACTTTCAATCTTCCCATTTATCAAACTTTATAACCAAATAGGCTAAAATCTCATTTTCGCGACAAGGGACATTTCAATACTTTCATTTTACCGAATACTTTCAAGGGACATCGAGACATCGAGGGACAAGCTCAACCATCATATTTATCAAATATGTAACCATATAGGCTAAAATCTCATTTTCGCGACAAAGGTCATTCCGATAATTTCAATCTTCCCATTTATCAAACTTTATAACCAAATAGGCTAAAATCTCATTTTCGCGACAAGGGACATTTCAATACTTTCATTTTACCGAATACTTTCAAGGGACATCGAGACATCGAGGGACAAGCTCAACCATCATATTTATCAAATATGTAACCATATAGGCTAAAATCTCATTTTCGCGACAAAGGTCATTCCGATACTTTCAATCTTCCCATTTATCAAACTTTATAACCAAATAGGCTAAAATCTCATTTTCGCGACAAGGGACATTTCAATACTTTCATTTTACCGAATACTTTCAAGGGACATCGAGACATCGAGGGACAAGCTCAACCATCATATTTATCAAATATGTAACCATATAGGCTAAAATCTCATTTTCGCGACAAAGGTCATTCCGATACCTTTCAATCTTCCCATTTATCAAACTTTATAACCAAATAGGCTAAAATCTCATTTTTGCGACAAGGGACATTTCAATACTTTCACTTTACCGAATACTTTCAAGGGACATCGAGACATCGAGGGACAAGCTCAACCATCATATTTATCAAATATGTAACCATATAGGCTAAAATCTCATTTTCGCGACAAGGGTCATTCCGATAATTTCAATCTTCCCATTTATCAAACTTTATAACCAAATAGGCTAAAATCTCATTTTCGCGACAAGGGACATTTCAATACTTTCATTTTACCGAATACTTTCAAGGGACATCGAGGGACAAGCTCAACCATCATATTTATCAAATATGTAACCATATAGGCTAAAATCTCATTTTCGCGACAAAGGTCATTCCGATACTTTCAATCTTCCCATTTATCAAACTTTATCACCAAATAGGCTAAAATCTCATTTTCGCGACAAGGGACATTTCAATACTTCCATTTTACCGAATACTTTCAAGGGACATCGAGACATCGAGGGACAAGCTCAACCATCATATTTATCAAATATGTAACCATATAGGCTAAAATCTCATTTTCGCGACAAGGGTCATTCCGATACTTTCAATCTTCCCATTTATCAAACTTTATAACCAAATAGGCTAAAATCTCATTTTCACGACAAGGGACATTTCAATACTTTCATTTTAACGAATACTTTCAAGGGACATCGAGACATCGAGGGACAAGCTCAACCATCAGATTTATCAAATATGTAACCATATAGGCTAAAATCTCATTTTCGCGACAAAGGTCATTCCGATAATTTCAATCTTCCCATTTATCAAACTTTATCACCAAATAGGCTAAAATCTCATTTTCGCGACAAGGGACATTTCAATACTTTCATTTTACCGAATACTTTCAAGGGACATCGAGACATCGAGGGACAAGCTCAACCATCATATTTATCAAATATGTAACCATATAGGCTAAATTCTCATTTTCGCGACAAAGGTCATTCCGATACTTTCAATCTTCCCATTTATCAAACTTTATAACCAAATAGGCTAAAATCTCATTTTCGCGACAAGGGACATTTCAATACTTTCACTTTACCGAATACTTTCAAGGGACATCGAGACATCGAGGGACAAGCTCAACCATCATATTTATCAAATATGTAACCATATAGGCTAAAATCTCATTTTCGCGACAAGGGTCATTCCGATAATTTCAATCTTCCCATTTATCAAACTTTATAACCAAATAGGCTAAAATCTCATTTTCGCGACAAGGGACATTTCAATACTTTCATTTTACCGAATACTTTCAAGGGACATCGAGGGACAAGCTCAACCATCATATTTATCAAATATGTAACCATATAGGCTAAAATCTCATTTTCGCGACAAAGGTCATTCTGATACTTTCAATCTTCCCATTTATCAAACTTTATCACCAAATAGGCTAAAATCTCATTTTCGCGACAAGGGACATTTCAATACTTCCATTTTACCGAATACTTTCAAGGGACATCGAGACATCGAGGGACAAGCTCAACCATCATATTTATCAAATATGTAACCATATAGGCTAAAATCTCATTTTCGCGACAAGGGTCATTCCGATACTTTCAATCTTCCCATTTATCAAACTTTATAACCAAATAGGCTAAAATCTCATTTTCACGACAAGGGACATTTCAATACTTTCATTTTACCGAATACTTTCAAGGGACATCGAGACATCGAGGGACAAGCTCAACCATCATATTTATCAAATATGTAACCATATAGGCTAAAATCTCATTTTCGCGACAAAGGTCATTCCGATAATTTCAATCTTCCCATTTATCAAACTTTATAACCAAATAGGCTAAAATCTCATTTTCGCGACAAGGGACATTTCAATACTTTCATTTTACCGAATACTTTCAAGGGACATCGAGACATCGAGGGACAAGCTCAACCATCATATT
The DNA here is from genome assembly GCA_958299785.1 of Medicago lupulina. NCBI lineage: Eukaryota > Viridiplantae > Streptophyta > Magnoliopsida > Fabales > Fabaceae > Medicago > Medicago lupulina. The sequence continues at coordinate 47,693,484 of OY283140.1, forward strand.
TATCAAATATGTAACCATATAGGCTAAATTCTCATTTTCGCGACAAAGGTCATTCCGATACTTTCAATCTTCCCATTTATCAAACTTTATAACCAAATAGGCTAAAATCTCATTTTCGCGACAAGGGACATTTCAATACTTTCACTTTACCGAATACTTTCAAGGGACATCGAGACATCGAGGGACAAGCTCAACCATCATATTTATCAAATATGTAACCATATAGGCTAAAATCTCATTTTCGCGACAAGGGTCATTCCGATAATTTCAATCTTCCCATTTATCAAACTTTATAACCAAATAGGCTAAAATCTCATTTTCGCGACAAGGGACATTTCAATACTTTCATTTTACCGAATACTTTCAAGGGACATCGAGACATCGAGGGACAAGCTCAACCATCATATTTATCAAATATGTAACCATATAGGCTAAAATCTCATTTTCGCGACAAAGGTCATTCCGATACTTTCAATCTTCCCATTTATCAAACTTTATCACCAAATAGGCTAAAATCTCATTTTCGCGACAAGGGACATTTCAATACTTCCATTTTACCGAATACTTTCAAGGGACATCGAGACATCGAGGGACAAGCTCAACCATCATATTTATCAAATATGTAACCATATAGGCTAAAATCTCATTTTCGCGACAAGGGTCATTCCGATACTTTCGTTTAACCAATTACAAAACCAAAAAGGTTCATATATCATGTTTTAAATCAAGAAACACTTTCAACCTTCCCATTTATCAAACATGTAACCAATTAGGCTAAAATCTCATTTTTGCGACAAGGGTCATTCGAATACTATCGTTTTACCGAATATAAATCCAAATAGGTTCACATCATGTTTTAAATCAAGGGACACTTTCAACGTTCCCATTTATCAAACTTTGTAACCAAATAGGCTACAATCCCTTTTTCGCGACAAAGGTCATTCCAATACTTTTGTTTTACTGATTACAAAACAGAATAAGTTCACATCAAGTATCAAGGGACAGTTTCAATCTTCCCATTTATCAAACTTTATAACCAAATAGGCTAAAATCTCATTTTCGCGACAAAGGACATTTCAATACTTTCATTTTACCGAATACTTTCAAGGGACATCGAGACATCGAGGGACAAGCTCAACCATCATATTTATCAAATATGTAACCATATAGGCTAAAATCTCATTTTCGCGACAAGGGTCATTCCGATACTTTCAATCTTCCCATTTATCAAACTTTATAACCAAATAGGCTAAAATCTCATTTTCACGACAAGGGACATTTCAATACTTTCATTTTACCGAATACTTTCAAGGGACATCGAGACATCGAGGGACAAGCTCAACCATCATATTTATCAAATATGTAACCATATAGGCTAAATTCTCATTTTCGCGACAAAGGTCATTCCGATAATTTCAATCTTCCCATTTATCAAACTTTATAACCAAATAGGCTAAAATCTCATTTTCGCGACAAGGGACATTTCAATACTTTCATTTTACCGAATACTTTCAAGGGACATCGAGACATCGAGGGACAAGCTCAACCATCATATTTATCAAATATGTAACCATATAGGCTAAATTCTCATTTTCGCGACAAAGGTCATTCCGATAATTTCAATCTTCCCATTTATCAAACTTTATAACCAAATAGGCTAAAATCTCATTTTCGCGACAAGGGACATTTCAATACTTTCATTTTACCGAATACTTTCAAGGGACATCGAGACATTGAGGGACAAGCTCAACCATCATATTTATCAAATATGTAACCATATAGGCTAAATTCTCATTTTCGCAACAAAGGTCATTCCGATACTTTCAATCTTCCCATTTATCAAACTTTATAACCAAATAGGCTAAAATCTCATTTTCGCGACAAGGGACATTTCAATACTTTCATTTTAACGAATACTTTCAAGGGACATCGAGACATCGAGAGACAAGCTCAACCATCATATTTATCAAATATGTAACCATATAGGCTAAAATCTCATTTTCGCGACAAAGGTCATTCCGATACTTTCAATCTTCCCAATTATCAAACTTTATAACCAAATAGGCTAAAATCTCATTTTTGCGACAAGGGACATTTCAATACTTTCACTTTACCGAATACTTTCAAGGGACATCGAGACATCGAGGGACAAGCTCAACCATCATATTTATCAAATATGTAACCATATAGGCTAAAATCTCATTTTCGCGACAAGGGTCATTCCGATAATTTCAATCTTCCCATTTATCAAACTTTATAACCAAATAGGCTAAAATCTCATTTTCGCGACAAGGGACATTTCAATACTTTCATTTTACCGAATACTTTCAAGGGACATCGAGGGACAAGCTCAACCATCATATTTATCAAATATGTAACCATATAGGCTAAAATCTCATTTTCGCGACAAAGGTCATTCCGATACTTTCAATCTTCCCATTTATCAAACTTTATCACCAAATAGGCTAAAATCTCATTTTCGCGACAAGGGACATTTCAATACTTCCATTTTACCGAATACTTTCAAGGGACATCGAGACATCGAGGGACAAGCTCAACCATCATATTTATCAAATATGTAATCATATAGGCTAAAATCTCATTTTCGCGACAAGGGTCATTCCGATACTTTCAATCTTCCCATTTATCAAACTTTATAACCAAATAGGCTAAAATCTCATTTTCACGACAAGGGACATTTCAATACTTTCATTTTACCGAATACTTTCAAGGGACATCGAGACATCGAGGGACAAGCTCAACCATCATATTTATCAAATATGTAACGATATAGGCTAAAATCTCATTTTCGCGACAAAGGTCATTCCGATAATTTCAATCTTCCCATTTATCAAACTTTATAACCAAATAGGCTAAAATCTCATTTTCGCGACAAGGGACATTTCAATACTTTCATTTTACCGAATACTTTCAAGGGACATCGAGACATCGAGGGACAAGCTCAACCATCATATTTATCAAATATGTAACCATATAGGCTAAATTCTCATTTTCGCGACAAAGGTCATTCCGATACTTTCAATCTTCCCATTTATCAAACTTTATAACCAAATAGGCTAAAATCTCATTTTCGCGACAAGGGACATTTCAATACTTTCACTTTACCGAATACTTTCAAGGGACATCGAGACATCGAGGGACAAGCTCAACCATCATATTTATCAAATATGTAACCATATAGGCTAAAATCTCATTTTCGCGACAAGGGTCATTCCGATAATTTCAATCTTCCCATTTATCAAACTTTATAACCAAATAGGCTAAAATCTCATTTTCGCGACAAGGGACATTTCAATACTTTCATTTTACCGAATACTTTCAAGGGACATCGAGACATCGAGGGACAAGCTCAACCATCATATTTATCAAATATGTAACCATATAGGCTAAAATCTCATTTTCGCGACAAAGGTCATTCCGATACTTTCAATCTTCCCATTTATCAAACTTTATCATCAAATAGGCTAAAATCTCATTTTCGCGACAAGGGACATTTCAATACTTCCATTTTACCGAATACTTTCAAGGGACATCGAGACATCGAGGGACAAGCTCAACCATCATATTTATCAAATATGTAACCATATAGGCTAAAATCTCATTTTCGCGACAAGGGTCATTCCGATACTTTCGTTTAACCAATTACAAAACCAAAAAGGTTCATATATCATGTTTTAAATCAAGAAACACTTTCAACCTTCCCATTTATCAAACATGTAACCAATTAGGCTAAAATCTCATTTTTGCGACAAGGGTCATTCGAATACTATCGTTTTACCGAATATAAATCCAAATAGGTTCACATCATGTTTTAAATCAAGGGACACTTTCAACGTTCCCATTTATCAAACTTTGTAACCAAATAGGCTACAATCCCTTTTTCGCGAGAAAGGTCATTCCAATACTTTTGTTTTACTGATTACAAAACAGAATAAGTTCACATCAAGTATCAAGGGACAGTTTCAATCTTCCCATTTATCAAACTTTATAACCAAATAGGCTAAAATCTCATTTTCGCGACAAAGGACATTTCAATACTTTCATTTTACCGAATACTTTCAAGGGACATCGAGACATCGAGGGACAAGCTCAACCATCACATTTATCAAATATGTAACCATATAGGCTAAAATCTCATTTTCGCGACAAGGGTCATTCCGATACTTTCAATCTTCCCATTTATCAAACTTTATAACCAAATAGGCTAAAATCTCATTTTTGCGACAAGGGACATTTCAATACTTTCATTTTACCGAATACTTTCAAGGGACATCGAGACATCGAGGGACAAGCTCAACCATCATATTTATCAAATATGTAACCATATAGGCTAAAATCTCATTTTCGCGACAAAGGTCATTCCGATAATTTCAATCTTCCCATTTATCAAACTTTATAACCAAATAGGCTAAAATCTCATTTTCGCGACAAGGGACATTTCAATACTTTCATTTTACCGAATACTTTCAAGGGACATCGAGACATCGAGGGACAAGCTCAACCATCATATTTATCAAATATGTAACCATATAGGCTAAAATCTCATTTTCGCGACAAAGGTCATTCCGATACTTTCAATCTTCCCATTTATCAAACTTTATAACCAAATAGGCTAAAATCTCATTTTCGCGACAAGAGACATTTCAATACTTTCATTTTACCGAATACTTTCAAGGGACATCGAGACATCGAGGGACAAGCTCAACCATCATATTTATCAAATATGTAACCATATAGGCTAAAATCTCATTTTCGCGACAAAGGTCATTCCGATACTTTCAATCTTCCCATTTATCAAACTTTATAACCAAATAGGCTAAAATCTCATTTTCGCGACAAGGGACATTTCAATACTTTCACTTTACCGAATACTTTCAAGGGACACATTCAACCTTCCTATTTATCAAACTTTGTAACCATTTTTGCATCTTGCATGTGAAGTAATGCTAGAGAATAGATGGAAAGAGTAAGTGGCAAGTACCTGTGCAGTGCACAACCGTTACATTTGCATTTGCTGCAATACTCCAACGTCTCTTCAAAGCCTTTATCGCCACACGTAAGACAAACACATGCTTGCAACAAGTAGGCAAAGTTTTACATCAAGCATTCATAAAAAGAGCAGTATAATTTGAAACTTCCATTTGAAAATCTTTAAACGAGAAATACCTGAGGCAAATTAGTTTTGTCGGACTCGGCTGTGAGAACATCCATCTCCAATTCATCTTTAAAGTCTCTTTATATTTGATTGTATTGCAACCTAGGCAGAAAAGATAAATGGTAAAAATATAACCAAAGAGTAATTCTACTACCAAATCCACAGTATCAACTAAAAGACACAAATAAAATATGCTATCTTTATATCTGAATCATTAACTATAAGACACAACGTCTTTCCAACTATTAATGGGTAAACCACAATCCACATTATCAACTATGAAAAGCAATCCTACAAACAAAAGTTAACTAGTACTAGTATTTTACATCATTATTTTGGGTATCCATGAAATATAATTAAAATGTCTACCTTGAATCTAAGTATGCTTTGTAATAGTACGTTGCTAAGGACAAAGCTTGAGCTAGGATAACTTAAATAAACTAATGTATTTGGACATTTTTCTAATGAACTTTTTAAGTTTCTTGAAGCTAGTTTTTATTTTTTTTATTCAACCATACACTGATAATTTGAATGCGACAATTAAATAACGTTCAAAAACTTACTCTGTATGCAACAGCGAGATGGTGAGGGTTCATGAGTGGTGAAATAGCCAATTTTGATAAAATCAGTGAAACAGGTGTGGTTTCAGCCTTCAATGAGAACCTAAAGGGCACATATTGCCTACATGTACAAAGAATGACACAACTTAAAATCAAACAAATATCAATAATGAGTACCTTCAAAATCAAACAACATTGCCTACATGTTCAAAGAATGACACTACTTAAAAACCCGATCCAGATGATAAACAAATATCAAACAAAAACCAATTCATTTCTAGGAACCAAAGTAAATCTATTTAGAATGAAAAACAACAATAGTGAAACAAACCAATAATGCTATAGCAGTTACACTAGTAGTAGTTCACAAATACCTCATGGGCATGAGAGCTTTTGGAATAACTTATTCATACACACTTATACTTTGTGATAGCTTATACATAACATAATCATAAGCTCTTATCTTGTAAGCTGTAAAATAAGTTATTTATCCCAAACAGAACCAAATTGATATCAATAAATAACAATACAAAGCTTACGATGAATGAATATTCATACTCGAGAACATGAATCAAGCTCAACAGATGACCTCATGTGATCAAATAAAAATAGTATATTTTTTGTTATAATAATAATATACAGAACGTTCATGTTTCATACACAACCAGCCAAATTATAGTAGCATTTAAGAAGAAAATTATAGTAGACTTTAGGAAGAAAATTACACAGGCTGCTATGAAAAACTCCCTCATATCTAGAAAAGCAACAGTGTTGCCTGATCACACTCAGCCATTAACAAACAGGACCTAGACAAGCTAGAGGGTTAGAGAACCATTGAGCTATAAAGTCAACAAAACCTTTAGTTTTAGCCTGTTCTAGAATTTCTTCAACCAACACATCTTTGTCTTGAAACATTACTTGATATCTAGCTCTATAAACAAACCATATACAACAAGCAATACTTATGTTTCTATTTAGCCTGCCACATGAAGACTAACTCAACTAATGTAGCAGCTACAATTTTTAGACCATAGTTCATACGATAAACTATCACAATTAAAGTGCAATATATTGTCAATATATATGCACTATACATGCCTATTAGATCTTAGTGTTTCAAATTAAGGACTCAACATTTTAATGGATTAATTATCATTAGGTTTGTTAAGCATATTCAAGATGGTTTCATAGGCGGTATATTATTAAAATTATCTAAATTTAGGCCTAAATTAAAAAAACTACATAACTACTTTTTATAACATTTATATACATGCATCTCTTACAAATTGTTTGTTTCAAAATTTACAATAAAAATCCAACAAACATAAATTCCAGTAAAAGAGAACCTTTGAAAACTAAGATTGTTATATACATGTTTACACTTTGTGGCCAACCATATCATGCAGATTTCTATTACAATACTGAACTCTTTGAAGTGAATCTAAAAGCTCCTTTTTCACTCAAGTGAATCAAAAAACTAAACAAAACAATTACAACAAAAAATGCTAAGATTATGCAGGTTTACAAGTAAACAGGACAAACACCAAACTACCAAAACCCAACACAAAAAGAAATTATCTTCAATGTACACACTACTAACCCGAATCAGAAGATAAACATCATAGAGCATGCAACTCAGTTCACTTACCACCACCCAGCCGCAACAGAAGGACACTTATGTTGATGGCGAGAACAAAGACGAGGTTTGTTCATGAGAGAAGGAAAACGGCGACGGAGAACGAAGACGAGGTTGTTCATGAGAGAAGGAAAATGGCGACGACAAAGATTCAGTTAAAGACGACGGTTCAGCAAAAGACGGCTACGGATCTGTTGAAACACAAACAATATGAACAATTGAATGAAGTGATTAAAAACAACGCTATCAAATATCTTTGAATAATCGAGTTCAGCAGAAAAACCTTCAAATTCGATAAAAACGAAATACAAACACTCAAAATTAGGTTTTTAGTTGCCAAATCCAGAACACGAAAAACGAGATCTAGAAATTGGAAGTGAAGTAGAGAAAACTAACCGAAATACGAGACCCACCGTAAGAGAAGAGAAATGCGTGTTCTGTTGTGAGATCTATGAAAACGGCGACTGATCTATGAACACTTCTGAAATTACGGCGAGTGTGAGAGGTTAGAGGGAAATCGAGTGTGAGATGTGAGGGCTGAAACGACGGCAAGGCAAGAGGTGAGGTTAGGGTTATGTGTTATGAGAGGCGAAAGGTGAGAGGTGAGGTGAGGAGTCTGTGAGAGGTGAGAGGGAAAACGAATTAAGAAGGAAAAGAGTGAAAAATTGGTTTTTAATATTAGTCAGGGTGAAAATACAAAGTTCAATAAAATTGCAAAAATGTCCCCGCATGGTTTTCCCCTCATTTCAATTATCCTCTGATGTAAATGTTATATGGTATTAGGAATTTCCATCATGTGCTTATATCAACTGATGTAAAAACTTATAGTGTGTATCTTTTCCTTCAAGTATTTTCCGTGCTGATGTGAAAGCTAAAACCCCCCTAATGTTAAATGTATATTTTGTAGTAGTGTAAGGGCCCATGTTACTTTTAACTTTTCTTTCTTCACTTAAAAGGAGAAATAAGGTCAATTACTTTTTATGATAATTTTATACAATAAAATAGAACAAAAAGTAAACTTGAATAAAGTTACTAACATTGAATTTTAGCATTAGCTAAATTAATTATTTTCAAACATTATTGAAACCTCTTATAGTTACACGAATGAATAGTATCATTAACTCTTTTTTATTTTAAAAAATCATTATAAAAATGGTGTGCCTATTATTGGTAAAAAAATAATAATGAGTTTTACATGGTTAATTTGTAAAAATATAAAATTTATATTCTTTAAATAAAAATAGTAAAAAGATTTTTTTTTGAAAAAATCTTGGTAAAAGAAATGACAGTTCATTTAATTTGACATTTTTTGTTAAATATTTATCAACTTAATTTACTTATTTAGGTGAATGGAAGAATGTTAAAATATTTTAAAAAATAATTTTGTATTAATGTAATTGTAGAGATACAATATATAATATAAAAAAAAAGTATTAACCATCACTCATCATTTTCCATTTGTGTTGATTTTAAATTAAATTAAAATTTTTATAAAATTATTCTATAGTTTTGTGTGTTTTAAGGAGGTTGTAAGATAATAAATAAATAAATAAAAACTTTGTCAAACAACTTTTACTTCAATTATAAAGTTCTTATTTATAACCTTAAATCAAATATGGCTCGAACTTAATGTTTTGGATTAGGCTTGGTTTATGTATAGTACTATATAAGAGATTAATTGTCTATTGAATATGACGTGGTTATGTGTCTTTTACCACCTTCACTAGCTTGTCCCCAAATTAAGAAAAGTAGTCAAACATGGATTAATTGAGACATTTATAAGTTCTTCTATATAAGCTTAGAAGCATGAATCATGCTTTGCCTAATTTGACATCCTATCATCATCAGCAAGATATACATTATAACACCCACCCACAAGAGACTAAACAACTTATACAACAGTAGCTAAACCACAAGACTCATGCAAGCTAAAATTTGTAACATTTTAGTTAATTATGAGTAATGCAAACATTGAAATCCAAAATTTAGTTAATATAAACAAAACAAGACACCAAAAGAAAATAGAACCACACTGTCACAAGTCTGATCAACAAAGCCTAATGGATGATACCTAGAAATAGGAGCTTCTCTTGTCAAAGTAAGATGAAAGCCACATGGACATGATACTCACAATAAATCTGCATAATTGGATAGCAAGGCAGCAAACTTGATCACTACATTTAAAGTCTAAAATTGTCTTTAAATACAAGTAAAAGAAACTCTCTTTATATTTGATTGTATTGCAACTTAGGCAGAAAAGATAAATGGTAAAAATATAACCAAAGAGTAATTCTACTACCAAATCCACATTATCAACTAAAAGACACAAATAAAATATGCTATCTTTATATCTGAATCATTAACTATAAGACACAACGTCTTTCCAACTATTAATGGGTAAACCACAATCCACATTATCAACTATGAAAAGCAATCCTACAAACACAAGTTAACTAGTACTAGTATTTTACATCATTATTTTGGGTATCCATCAAATATAATTAAAATATCTACCTTGAATCTAAGTATGCTTTGTAATAGTACGTAGCTAAGGACAAAGCTTGAGCTAGGATAACTTAAATAAACTAATGTATTTGGACATTTTTCTAATGAACTTTTTAAATTTCTTGAAGCTAGTTTTTATTTTTTTTATTCAACCATACACTGATAATTTGAATGCGACAATTAAATAACGTTCAAAAACTTACTTTGTATGCAACAGCGAGATGGTGAGGGTTCATGAGTGGTGAAATAGCCAATTTTGATAAAATCAGTGAAACAGGTGTGGTTTCAGCCTTCAATGAGAACCTAAAGGGCACATATTGGATCAATTTCAGTCAGAATCACACGAGCTTCAACCTGCTTCAAAGCAAAAGATCTCCATATCCATAGACAACACCAACCTTCCCATAAATCATAACATCAGTAGCCCTCGTCAAACCATCTGGAAGTGAGTGACAGCATCCATACAAGTTGTTAAACTGTTCAAAAACCGCAAATCAAAAGAAGCTTAAAATCATAAACTTCGTTAGATCAAAACATTCCACAGTACCGAAAACACAACAACCACATTCACATAATAGTTAATAGTAACCACACAAACGTAACAATACAAATTAAATGACATATCCATTTGTTAAACCCAAGATCAAAACATGCCATACCATAGTTAACCATTATGGACCCAAAACACCACACACACAAATACTTGCAATGAACAGTCCCACCTAATCAGCCAACACAAATACTCATAACAAGCAATAGGAAAAAACGTAACAGTCAACTACATGTACTTACCTATTTCCTCGAATGAAATGCTCCTTGATTGAAAAGCTTGTGACCATATCCAAAATATTAACTCAAAGGTCTGAAATTACTAACACAACTAACTACTTGCACCACCAATAGTTTCTCAGGAAAAAACTCATCCAAACATGTTCCAAAACATTAAAGATATTAATTCAAAATATAAATTCCCATATTTCACTAAAATCATAAAACCACAAGCACAACAGTCTTGCATTGTTATTTGATCCAAAAGGCTAGTTAAAAAAATCAATTTCCCATAACATGAAGAAAATATTTCTAACAAAATCAATTGCCTAAAAACTCATATATGTGTCCTTTTCAGCCAGGAGGAAGCCTATTATAGAAATATTTATAAGTTTGGTTGTGCCATCCCTGTTGTGTAGTCCCCACATCACCAATTTTAGAACATAAATCAAGAAAAGCAATTTGGCCATCAGTACCAGTAATACATCTAATTGCATGAAGTAGCTCATCAAATAATACTCTATTTTCTTGCATGATTTTAGGACCTATCCAATAGCTTTCATAATAACAGTAACAGGGATCATTTCTTCCACAACAGTAGGCAACATTCTCATCAATTGAAGCACAAACAAGAAGCATAATAACAAATGGTGCCTTGTGGAGTCGCATCTGCATTTGCAACGACAAAATAAACTACAAAATTTCTTCTTCTAACATTCCAATCTCAATAAAACATGTCACTAAACTATCAACAAGTAAAGCAGATTCACAAGTAAACAAAAATATTCCTCGATGACTCACACTACAAGCAGTCCAATCACGACCCCAATCCTTCACAAAATTTAGACTGTACCTGAGGGATATTTCCACAAACATGTAATAGGCGGTTCTGGAAGTGGTTGAGGTAAGAAGTGATCCTGCGTGAATTGGAGTTCCACCTTCCCTTGTTGGTATATGTAAACAGCGAAACCTGCAGGCCAATTAATTATAAAGGAACCATCATTATTTACAATTCACCAAGCAAAAAGTAATACTAAAAAACTACCAGAGTTAAATACCATCCTATACACATCAACCATTACCATATACTCTCAAAATTAGAACGAAGAGACCAAAATTAGTACAATATTTGAGAATGAGCGTACCTGATTAGGGTTTGTAGAACGAGGTCCAATACAACGATTCCATTGTAACCAATCGAAAATCACAGATTAACAAGAAAGTCAACATAGCTACATTGATTTAATCACAAAATCCCTTGTGTCTAAAGATATCAAATCGAAAAGAAGGCAAATCGAATTCAGAAAACGAATAAATACCGATCTGAAAAACATTCAACCTCCTTTCAAATAAGTTCTCGAAGACCCAGCACAGAGAAACCCTAACGTTGCAAGACGCTTTCAGTGAGAATACAGAGGAGAAGGAGACGAGAAATCGCACTGTCTATGAGGGTTTCCATGAAGGTGTCGCAAGGGGGAAAGAGTTTTGCGCAAGGTGGGTTGGGTTTGGTGGAACGGTGGTTTGATTGAGAAGAACCGTGGGTTGGGTTTGGTGGAACGGTGAGAAAAGGTCGATTGAATGGAGAAGGGAACGATTGGGAGAGAAGAGAAAGGGAAAAGGGTTTTAGGAAGAGGGAACGAGAAAGGGAACGGTGGTTTGGTAAAAAAAAATTAGTAAATCGTTTTTAAATAGGTTCAAACCATTTAATATCATTTGAAGTGAAAAACTTTTCTTACACCCAGCTTTTTAAGTCATGTGGATAGCCTCCCACTAAAAATCATTGATTTAATAAGTGTTTTTTTGTACTGGTGCATTGCGAAAACACAACAACCACATTCACATAATAGTTAATAGTAACCACGCAAAGGTAACAATACAAATTAAATGACATATCTATTTGTTAAACCCAGGATCAAAACATGATATACCATAGCTAACCATTATGGACCCAAAACACCACACACACACACACATGTAGCTTACACACATTACATTTGCTAAATCCAAGATCCTAAAACGACGACTAGTACAAAACCCTAATTTGTGGGTCTTGTGTAACAGCCCGTTTTTCGCGTTTGCTTTATTTTAATTATTTTATTTCGTGTGTTATTTTAATTGTGTGCATTTTCATATGGTTGTGCATTTAAGGGGTAATTAGTAAATTTGGGAGGATAGCGTTTTATCGTTTTTCTAAGATAGGACTGTTTTATTAATTGAGTTGTCGGAGCGCGTTAATTAATTAGTTATCGTTGGTGTGTATTTAGTAGACTAGTGTGAGCCCATTCATTTATTCATTTGTGTGTTAGGCCCATTAAAGGAGAAAGAGTTATAAACTTAGTGTTAGTAACTAGGTTAGAAACTTTGTTCATTTCTCACAACACAAAGTTAGAGGACTTGGAGGCTTGAGAGAAGAGAGCAAGAGTTGAGGGTTGGAAGCTAGCTAGAGGGGGGAATTCATCCTTTGGGAGCTAAAGTGAAGCTTTGGTTAGTGATTCTTGGTGCTAGAGGTAAGGGGGTTAGGCTTCACTCATAATCTCATAACTTTTCATTTTTCCCATTTCATGAACTTGATGAAATTGATTTTGATTTCTGTAATTTCGTGCATGTTTGTTGCTATTATGTTTGAGAACATGATTTGCATGATAAATGTGTGGCTATATGTGAATTAACATGTTGAAATGCATAAGTGTTGGTGTTTTGTGTTCTTGAGCAAATTTGATGAAAAATGAAGTTGTGATGTTAGATTGTGCATGAAATGATGTTCATTAGTTGTTATTGATGATTGTTAAACTATTGGAATCGAATTAGTGTAACTGGAATCATTGTTTTTGGATTTGAGATGAAATTTGTGGTTGTGTTGGTGTTTTGGGAAAATTTCATAATTTTGGTGAAAGATGTTGAATTGTTGTTTTCTAATGCATGATTCATGTTTGTTTTGATGCATTATAACTATATTGACCCATAAACACTTTCTGGAACTTGTTTTGGTGAATTGGGGATTTGAAAATTAAGTTTTGGGGTGAAAAAGGGGTCAAAACCGAGAGATTCTGGTCTGCCCAGATGAAGCTTCGCTTGAAGCGAGCTCCAAGCGAGATTCATCTGTGCTCTCTGGAGCAATTTCGCTTCAAGCGAGATGATTTCGCTTCAAGCGAAATTGAGCTGTTTCAGCACCTCTTGAACTTTGTTCCGTGAACCTTTGGGGCTTTCCAAGCATTTCTTAACACTTCTTTTAACCTCTATAAACACTGTTTGCATCTATAATCCTACTGGAACAACATTGGAATCGAATTGGAATGATTTTGGAAAGATTGAACTTGAAACTTGAAAATGGTCAAGAACGCGGACTTTCCGGAACTCGATCCTTTTCAAGGAAACCAAGTGGGATTATACTTGAATAATGTTTATATGATTTTTAATGTTGATTTCAATTGATTCCATGGATTAATTACTTGATTTGCTTTGAAAACTTATAACTTTGGAAAAGTGGCAAAAGTGAGACGAACTTCATGAATTTTGTGTATTCTTCACATGTGGCCGATGAAATGCTTATGAGACCTCTACTGTACACATATGTGACTTGTGAGGATACATAGCATAGGCAATTGAGCTTGTTATTTGGTTTTGGTTCCTAACTTCAATTATTTTCAAAGTTGTAAAAAATGAGACGAACTTGTGTATTTATACCTTGAAGTTTAATTGATGGTGAACCTTCGTGGATATGGATTCCTATGATTAATTGTATGATTGTGAATGAAGTTGGATAATGATAATGTGAAATATCATAACCTCGCATGTTATCTTCTTTACTTGAAATATATGAAGTGTTGCTTGTTCATGGTGAACTATGTGAAGAAGGTGATAATGTTGATTGTATACATGTTCAATGGTGATGAATATATGTATGTTGAATGTATGTGCAATTGTTGATGTGTGCATACTTGATTAAATGGTATTTGGTGATAATTGCATAATTGTATGCATGGTTTTGGTGATGATTGCATAATTGTATGCATGGTTTGGTGATGATTGCATAGTTGTATATGCATGGTTTGGAGAATTGTGTATGAGCATATGTATTGAGTCAAGTCATATGTTCATGCATTCATTGTTGAGGAGACGGACGGATGTCCAAAGTGTAAGGCAGGAGTGAACCTTACACTCGATGTGTTTGTTGCATCGGAGGTGACGACCTTGAGGAGACTTGGTACCACATGCATCTAGATGAGTCTAGAGACATTGCATGATTTGTTTGTGAGTCGAATTGCATTTGAATTGTGCATGATGATTGTGTTTGGAGATTGAATATTTGACTTGGTCGAATTGTGATATGTGTGTGATACACTCGAATTATGTGAACTTGAAATGATGTCTATGAATGATATTGAGTAAGATAAATGTGGAGATGCTATGAGTATAAGTTTGGCAATGTTGTTTATCATTCTTGAATATATGATCATTATTTCAATGTTCTTGTTATCTGTTTATGGATTATGATGATGTAATGCTAACCCTCAGTGGTTTACCACCTGCCTTTCCGCATGGACGGGTAGATGGAGTGCAGGATGCTTAGTTGCTTTGATGTTGCCGAGGAGCGGGAGTTCCTCGTTCTTGTGCAAGTGTCTAGATTAGGGCTCTGATCTAGGGTGTTCTTGCATGTTATTTCTTTTATGACTATGTTGTTTTGTGGAGTTGAGACATTGTTATTTTGAGTTTGAGATCATGTATTTATTATCATGAGATTTTGGAGATGTTGTTTATATGGTTTACATATATTCCGCTGCTATGCTTATGTAATTTGATAATTTATACATGTATGCTGGATTTTGTTTGGTGACGTAGCATCTATTTCTTGAATATGTCTGATGTATTCTCGCGTTTATCGCTTAGTAGAAATAGGGTGTTACAACCGACGAATATGTTGAAAATAAAAATCTTATCGATTACTTTTAAAATAGTAACCTACAAATAAGCTGAAAATAAAGTCTTGCCCATTACTTTTGAAATAGTAACCGACGAATATTTGCTGAAAATAAATCTTGCCGATTACTTTTGAAATAGTAACCGACGAATGTGCTGAAAAGAAATCATGTCGATTACTTTTGAAATAGTAAGCGACGAATATGTTGAAAATAAAAATCTTACCGATTACTTTTGAAATAGTAACCAACGAATATGCTGAAAATAAAGTCTTGCCGATTACTTTTGAAATAGTAACCGATGAATATGTTGAAAATAAAAATCTTGTCGATTACTTTTAAAACAGTAACCGACAAATATGCTGAAAATAAAAATCTTGCCGATTACTTTTGAAATAGTCACCGACGAATATGCTGAAAATAAAAATCTTGCCGATTACTTTTGAAATAGTAACCGACGAATGTGCTGAAAATAAATCATGCTGATTACTTTTGAAATAGTAAGCGACGAATATGTTGGAAATAAAAATCTTACCGATTACTTTTAAATAAGTAACCAATGAATGTGCTGAAAATAAAGTCTTGCCGATTACTTTTGAAATAGTAACCGACGAATATGTTGAAAATAAAAATCTTGCCGAATACTTTTGAAATAGTAACTGACGAATGTGCTGAAAATAAAAATCTTGCCGATTACCTTTGACATAGTAACCGATGAACATGCTGAAAATAAAAATCTTGCCGATTACTTTTGAAATAGTAACCGACGAATATGCTGAAAATAAATCATGCCGATTACTTTTGAAATAGTCATCGACGAATATGCTAAAAATAAACATCTTGCCGATTACTTTTGAAATAGTAACCGACGAATGTGCTGAAAATAAATCATGCCGATTACTTTGGAAATAGTAAGTGACGAATATGTTGAAAATAAAAATATTACCGATTACTTTTGAAATAGTAACCAACGAATGTGCTGAAAATAAAGTCTTGCCGATAACTTTTGAAATAGTAACCGACGAATATGTGCTGAAAATAAATCATGCTGATTACTTTTGAAATAGTAAGCGACGAATATGTTGGAAATAAAAATCTTACCGATTACTTTTAAAAAAGTAACCAATGAATGTGCTGAAAATAAAGTCTTGCCGATTACTTTTGAAATAGTAACCGACGAATATGTTGAAAATAAAAATCTTGCCGAATACTTTTGAAATAGTAACTGACGAATGTGCTGAAAATAAAAATCTTGCCGATTACCTTTGACATAGTAACCGATGAACATGCTGAAAATAAAAATCTTGCCGATTACTTTTGAAATAGTAACCGACGAATATGCTGAAAATAAATCATGCCGATTACTTTTGAAATAGTCATCGACGAATATGCTAAAAATAAACATCTTGCCGATTACTTTTGAAATAGTAACCGATGAATGTGCTGAAAATAAATCATGCCGATTACTTTGGAAATAGTAAGTGACGAATATGTTGAAAATAAAAATCTTACCGATTACTTTTGAAATAGTAACCGACGAATGTGCTGAAAATAAATCATGCTGATTACTTTTGAAACAATAAGCGACGAATATGTTGAAAATAAAAATCTTACCGATTACTTTTGAAATAGTAATCAACGAATATGCTGAAAACAAAAATCTTGCCGATTACTTTTGAAAAAGTAACCGACAAATATGCTGAAAATAAAAATCTTGCCGATTACTTTTGAAAAAGTAACCGACAAATGTAACACTCTAAATTCTGTTTTGTGATTGTGGTGATTTTAAATTGATTTTGGTGTGCTTGGTGTATTTTACTTGAATTTATAAATGATATATGAGATATTTGGTGTGTTATTATTTATTATAATTATTTGTAGTGTTGTATGAAAATAGTAGATAATAATAATATTTGATAAAAAGGGATTAATTAGAATTAATAGAATTAAGGAGGGATTAAGGAGAAATTTAATAGAATTTAGTGGGGGGAGTAAAGAGAAAAAGAGGTTATATTTTGGTAAGGTGAGAAAGAGAAAACCAGTAAGGAAAGAAACATTTGAGTACGTATCAGTAAAACAAAGAAACAGACTTTTGGGAAGAGAGAAGAGTAGAGCCAAGAGCCAAGGGGAATTGCTAGAAATTGCTGTAGATTTTGCTGAATTAAGGTAAGGGTGGGTTTATGATTCAATTGCTGTATGTATATATGTATGTTTTCATGAATTGAATTGAAAAATGGTGCACTACAAGAAACTTGCCATTTAGCAACGGCAGAAACCGTTGGTAAAGGTCTCAAAAGCCGTTGGTATAGGTCATAAAACTTATACCAACGCCCACCTGCTACCGTCTAGGATACTATGCTTATACCAACGGCAAGAATGCCGTCCCAATAGCCTATACCAACGGAAAATTAGCTTGATGCTATAGATTTTGGAGCTATAGCAACGACATTTTACACCTATTAAATAGTTTTAGTCAACCTCCATATCCGTTGGTATAGGACCAAAATGTCCGTTGCTATAGGTTCTTTTTTTTTTTAAATAAAATTCACCCTAATATAAATATTTTTTAATAATAATTAAATTTTCACAATAATTCCTAACCGGAAAAATAATATATTCGGCTATACTTTTTTATTGCACTACACAAAATTTAAGGTAACATAAAATAAAATTTCAATTATATGATCAAAGTAGTAAGTCTTACAAACATATCAAAATAACAAAATAATGTCAATTTTATATAATAACCAACACAAAAATAGATACTACATCAAAAAAAAAACACTAGATGAACCTAAACATATCCAAGATATTTTTTTTTTCTAATCTTCATTTCTTCCGTCTTCATCACTGCACCGACTTGAAGAATTTATCTGGTTTGGAGTATTAGCACCATTTGTGGCCTATTAAAAATAAAAATAAAATATGTTACAAACTCTACTTAATTCATGTTATCATAATATTCGATATCCGAACTCGAAAAGTAAAATATCATTGTGGCCACTAATATGAAATATCATATGATCAATGAAGGTATAAAACAATAATATCAATTTACTAAAACTTAATGTGTGCTTACTAGTACATGTCAAATTACAAAATAATTCTGGACCACAATGTCTCGTCATGTAAACATAAAAAAATAAGAGAAATATTGTTCATCTAACAAAATAAGCTATTATAATTGCAGTAATCATTACTTGAACCTTTACAATTAAGAAAATATGTTTTAGACTCTACTTATATTTTCATTTTATAAATTCAGCATTATATGAAAGAATGGGGCATGACTACTAAACATGTTGGCATTTAACATCACCCCTTTCATATGATCTAGATTAAATAAATGAGCACGTAATCTACCCAAAAAAAAAATGAGCATGTTCATGAAGAGAAAGCAATCTAACATGAAATTAAGTAATCAACAAAACATATTTTAAGATATAGATCAACAATGATAGGGACAAGATCAACAATGATAGATCAACAAAACATATTAAGTAATCATGAAGAGAATCCAATGATAGGGACAAGATCAACAATGATATGCTTTTACAATATAAAAATACATAAATTTGAATACCTCTCATGTTTATTGAGACTAAGAGAGGAGTATATGTATCGATGCCCTGCACACATTTAAGAAACATGGTATAAGCATAAGTAGAACAAATGATGCTTCTAATTTATAAACTCAAATCATTTGTCGCTATTCTCACACACTAGTCAGCCACTACTACTAAAAAAAGTCATATCACATTGAAGTAAAATTAACACCTAACAAATACTTAAATTTTCATTCATGAATATTGACATGTGATTTTAAGGCCATCAAGGATAACAGATACTTAAAAGTTTTCATTCATGAACATGGACATATGATAGGCCATCAAGGATAACACATGTGATTTTCCAACTGACATAGCTTCTTTCTTTGGTTACCATGCACAAATTAATATCATTTTAAATAGCCTTCAATAATAGGCGGTGGAATTTCAAGGCCCGAAGGAATGCAACACATTATTAAAAAGTGAATAGATTCATAATAGTCTCCATTATTAGCAATGCAGTAACAATAATTATTAAATACATGCAATAAGTAATGCTAATTGAGGAACTCATTGAAACAGAAGATAAACAAAATACCTTTAACAGGTTGTTGGAAGTGCATGTACAATTTTCTGGTCAAAATGAACCATAGCCTCATTCTGGTATGAGATTAAAAATGCCTGTAAAGTATTGGTAGTACACAACTTTCCCTATCATAAGAGAGACTAAGGTCTACCCCTCCGAGGAATTGCATTTTTTGTTTACTTATGGATCATTCAACGGCTGAAACTTGTTCATGTAAGAACCAGAAAAGTAGAGTATCTAAAACATCAAAATTTGTGTTCAAAAGGAGTTAAGGTTTGGGAATAAAAAATTGGAAGCAATCAAAATGAAATGAAATTGAGAGGAAACTCGCCCTGAAGGTAATTTAAATGAGTTTGGCCAAGCATAGACGGTGCTAGATTGTGGCATTAAAGATAGATGTTTCAAGGAAAGTGGACGAGAGAAAACAAGTTAATTTGTAACCAAGAGTGATAAAATATGCAGATAAAAGAATTGAGTTAGAATATCTTACCTTTTTGAAGTAATATGCCATATGTCATTTATAATCCATGCCAAAGCTAATTAGTAAAAGAACAACAGGGAGCAACGAAACAAGAGAAAGGACGCAATCAAAAACTCCATACCCAGCTTGAAACAAAACAAATGAATCGCAGCCACTGGAAGCTCACACCATGCTCCAAAGAAAACTGCAGCTGAAGTAAAAAACCAGTGATACAAATCCCCATAGCAGCAGCATAAAAGCATGCGAAAAGCACCAGGGCTGAAACAGGACAGCCACCGCAAAACCACAGAACATAAACAGACTCAGCCTAACAACAGAAAACTAGTTCTGTAAACCAGAATACAAAGCACAATTTAAACACAATTATATGAACCTACAAAGTAATAGAGAAAAACACAATTTAAAACCCCAATTCATAAGATATCCTTTTACAAAAAAAAAAAAAAAGAAGCTAGGAAGTTATGAAAATAAACCACTACACTTCAAACAAAACACAAAAATGATGGCAAAAATTATCGTGAAATCTGCAAACATGATTCATATAGAATCACAAGTTAAAGCCTTTTTTTTCTCCTTTATCTCATTACTCAATGGCTTTCTCATTCATATTCATCATCATCATCAACAACATCAACTATCAATGGACTACTTTCATATAGTTGCAGTGGTTCAGCAAGTACGTTATTCACTACATAGCAAGCAATTAACATATCGGTGTTCACAACAACAAAAAAAATACCACATGTGGTTCTAGTAAATCATGATTATAAAGTATCAATCATTTTACTTTGCTAACATCATTCGTACCAACTAATGAATCTGTTAAAATACACAATGGTAAAATCTGATACTCGTTTGGTACCTCTACAACCTTCTTCCATTGCTGTCCTGAGCCAAACTTGTTCTTAGGAGTATTCAAATTGAAACCAGCAAATGGATACGATTGAAGATGTGGATTTGATGTGTGATTCTATTCTATTCTCACTCTGTTCAATCTCACGATTCTTTGAGACGATCTCCTGATACATGTTCCCTGCGATATTCAAAATACAACAATCAAAATCAATATATTTAATTTGCGGTAATCAATATCAAAATCAATAAACCAAAGCTAATGATCCATATGTAATTTGCGGTATAAAAACAAAGCTTGGAAGTAGAGTTGATAGCAAATAAAATAACAACACAATTAATAAACTCATCAAACTACAAATAACCAAGAACAGGAGAAGTTAAAAATCCGTTTGATTTCTATTCTCAATCAAACAGTTTTCATAATATGAACTTATTGATATTCTCTTTCTGAAGCCATGAATTGCATGTTGCCAAAATCTCAAAATCCACAACACAGGTTACAGAACGCTAGAATCGCTAGAAGGAAATCCTAATCAAAATCATGAAATCAAATAAGAAGAGGAAGAGGAAATTTACTCACTAATGTTGAAAACTTTGTGTAGATTTGCGGGATAACGATTCTTCTACGTTCGAATCGCAAACCCTATATCTGATATCTACAAATTGCGTGGAGATGAGAATAGAAAAACCATAGAAGGTTGAAGCAGGGAGGTTGTAGGTGGTGGTCGCGACAAAGCTCAGCCTAACGGCGACGGCAGAGAAGGTGAAGAGAAGGGATCTCGTGTTAATCTGTTATGAGACGGCAGAGAAGGTGAAGAGCAGGGAGTTTAGTGTTTTTTTTTTGTTGACAAATTAGTGCATTTTGTTTTAATAGTTTTTAATTTATTAGAAACCTTCTTTTTTAAGTCAGGGGGACCAATTTAAAAAAAATTCTTTGTTAAAGCCTTTTCACATGTTTGAGCTTTTAAATCACGTGGATAGCAACCTATTTAATATCTTTGTGTTAAAAAGTGATTTTTTTACTAGTGTGAAGTTGAAACATAAGTTAAATCAGATGAGGATGAAAAAAGGTAGCTTGCATTTTAATTGGATTGAAGTAAAAATATGATTTGTTGGAGATTGAGAGTGGAGAGAGAGGAGAGCGTGAGAGCAGAATGAGAAAAGGATGGGAGTAGTTTTCTGATACGTGTGAAAAGAATATGAAAGGAATGAGGAAGAAGAAGAAGAAGTGCGAGGTAGAAGAAGAAGTACCAAGTATGAGGAAGAAGAAATCGAGTTCGTGAAACCTTTTTCTCTGCACAAGCTCTGACAGAAGAGGAACAAGAAATTGATTTGGGGGGTTTTGAGCAATAACCGATTTTGAGAAAACTGATTGAAGGAGATTACAAGAAAAGCGATTATGATAAAAGCGATTATGTTTTGGAGCCAATGGAATATTTGGTGAAAATGTTTGGCGCTTTTTCATTCTTAATTCTTAACCTATAGCAACGGAGTATTGAAACATCAGTTGCTAAATTTTATCTATATCAACTCTTTTTTCTACAGTTGCTAAAAGTGACCGTTGCTATATGGCAAATTTCTTGTAGTGGTGGTTTTGTTGGATTAGGGTTAAAGTTATGAAATGCCATGGTTTGTGAATTATATGATGATGATGATGCTTGTATGATTTGTTTCTGTTGTTTTGTTGTGCCATGGACCTATAAACGTTGTTTCTAAATCATTTTGGGTGATTGGGGGATTAAAATGGGATTTTTGGGTGAAAATGGAGTTAGAAATCGTAGGTTAAATTCTGCCCAGTTGAGTACTCGCTTAAGCGAGCTAGCCGTCGCTTAAGCGAGCGGCACTTTCCCTCACCCAGAACTGTTTCGCGCCCGTTCGCTCAAGCGTGCGCCAAGCGAACTCCAAGCGTGCAAAACCTGAAGCTACGTCTTTTTGGTCGCTTAAGCGAGCTTCCCGTCGCTTAAGCGAGCAACGCGAATTTTTGCCCAGAATTTGGAAATGGCCTGTTCGCTTAAGCGAACCAGGAGCGAGCCACAAGCGAGCAAAACTCTAACCTTCATCATTTGACTCGCTCAAGCGAGATGCTGCTCGCTTAAGCGAGCTGGGTCCTGTGCGACCCAAAATGTGATTTTTCTAAGGTGTTCTAAACCCAAACCTAAGCTTTCTAAATGGTTTATTGGATTTTTAGAGAATTTTTGGAGTAATAATAATATAGAATGGAGATGTTTATGAGGCATATTTGAATGAATCTTATATGAAATGAAATGAACTATACTATGCTAAGTTTGCGATTGTTCATGGTGTTGTGGTGGTTGGGTCTAGTTGGGGAGGTGTTGTAACGCCCTCTCTAATTATTTGATTATTTTAATGAGTTTAGAATATACTTATATGATTTGTGTGATTTATATGATTTATTTTGATGAGTGATATTTTGATATGTTATATGTTGGTATTTATTAGTATAATATATATACTATTTGATTTAGAAATATAAATGTTATTTGTTGTAGAAATATATATGATTTGTTATAGAAATATATGTCATTTGTTATAGAAGTATAAATGATTTGTTATATATATATATATATTGGGATAGAATATTAAGATTGAGATTTAAGAGAAAAATAAGTAGGTTAAGATTTTTATAAAAAGAGAGAAAGTGAGTTTTTGAGAGAAGAAGAGGAGAAAACCTAGAACCAAGAGAAGAGGCTAGAAGAAGAGAGAAGAACGCAGCTTAATTCAGGAATCATAATCTAAGGTAAGGGTGGGATTCCTTCAATAATATGTATATATAATTTTGATTGTTGATGAAATTGTGTTCTAGGTTTAGGGTTTAGAAAGTTTATGATAATTGATATGATGTGATGAATTGTGTTGTTTAATGCATGTTTCTGTGTTGTTTTGATTGTTATGTTGTATATAGAACATGTAAACATTGTTCTCTATCAAATTTGGGATTTGGGTAGATGAAATTTGGGTTTTTGAGTGAAAAATAGAGTTTTCCCGAGAGCTACCTTTGACAGCATACCCTATTTCATGTTGTTGCGTCTTTTGCATCAGTTTCTGTTTCGAACTAGCTTTCGGTGTAAACACGAAAGTTGTAGGTATGAATGTTAGCTTTCTAATGCCGTTGGTGTGACGTCAAAATGATTTATAGAACTTGAGTTATGGTCAAATTACTGAACGTAGGTCACAGTGAATTTTTATGAATTTCAGCACAACTTTGTCCGAATTTGAAATGAAAACTGGTATTGATTGGTACATAATTGGTCTTAGGTGTAAACATGAAAGTTGTAGATAATTGAGTTAGCTTTCTAATGGCACTGGTTTGACTAGAAAATGAGTTTCAGATTTTGAGTTATGATGAAAATACTCCAAGGAGGTCTTAGTGAAATCTTATGAAAATTCAGCATAACCGTTTCTAAGTTAATCCAAAACTTATGGAATGATTCCAAAGCTCAAAACTAGAAGTACTATGAGTTCAATTAGGGTGTTTAAGAGTATTTAACCTATGTTGTGAGTCGACCCTTGGGGTAGGAATGAAGGTTGTTAATGATTATAATGAGGTTCAGAGAGGCTGAATAAGATGATTTATATTGATGATTTACTTTGATGATTAAATGTGAAAATATTTATATATTGTGAAAGACGTTGATATGAAATTGTAATTGTTATATATGATGATTATTATTGATGGTGACTTGCTGCAAATTATTGTTGATGTTGCCTTGCTGCAAATTATTTGATGGTGTTGCCTTGCTGATGTGATGTATTAATATCATTAAGATGCTAATGTTGGTTTAAGTTGTTTAAGTTGTAAGATGTTGATCCAAAATATTGGAGTCATATGAGATGTCTAAGTTGTTAAGCTGTTAAGATGTTGAGTCCATTGCATACTCATTTACGTTGGGTGAGGGCTTGATGCTCTGTAAATGTATATTTATACATAATACGTGACGGGAGAGGGCTTGATGCTCTGTGAGCCTATTTACGCTCAATATGTTGGGGGCTTGATGCCCTGGTTGGTACCACATGCATGAGGTCTAAGTGTTGCATAGTCGTGTCGTTTGTGAAGTGATGATGTAGTTGTGAAGTGATGATGTAATTGTGAAGTGATGATGTAATTTGCAAAGTGATGATGTATTCGTGATGGTGTAATTGTGACTTGTTGATGTATTTATGACGTGGTTGAAGTATTTGTGATGTTATGAGGTACTTGTGAATGTTTGAGATATTTTCGTTATATGTGATGATTTGTTGATGTTGTTGATATTGTTGTTGTTGATTATTTATTGTTGTTGTTTCATCGATTTGATGAATTATATATTATTATTATTGAATGTGTTTCTCACCCCTTCTGCTGGAATTGCCGCCTCGTGGGCAAGTGCAGGTAACGAAGGCTAGTTAGATTGTTGGCTCTTGTGTCCTAGGCTCTGATACGTAACGGGATGGGGATTCTGCTGTTTACATTCTTCATTTCCTTATGTATCATTGATGAACTATGTTGTTAGAGATTTATTTATTATTAAATAAATTTTAGTGATGAGGCCTTTGTGCCAAAGACGTTGATGTAGCTGTTGATTATGATTTTTAAATAAATATTCCGCTGCAGATTTTATAAGATGATTTATTGAAGTTAAATAGTTTTATATTCTATTTAACAAATTTTAAAAAGTAGTGTGACATGCCCGTTATTGTTGAACTCTGATTGTTTTAATATTATTATGTTGTTTTTGGAAACGGGGTGTTACAGGTGTCCTAGTTGGTGTTGTTGTTGGTTGCATGGTGAAAATGCACCACTTTTCCGTTGTAGGGTTGTATGTAGATATACACCTTGAGTCTCATAACTCATTTGCATTGGTGGGGGCTCATGCCCCGGAATGTTTATACATTCAACTGGTGAGGGCTCATGCCCTGGAATGCTAGTCATTCACTTTGGTGAGGGCTTATGCCCTGGGATGCTTTAACCATCCATTTGGTGGGGGCTCATGCCCCGGAGTGTTTAGCACTCAACGCGCGTAGTTGGTACCACATTTGCATAATGCATCAGTCGTTAATGGAGTCTTGCATTAGAAGTTTAAGGTGTGAGTTGTTGTTGGTGAGGTGTCACCACAAGAGGTGTTGTTGTCGGTGTTGTTATTTAAGGTGAATCTAAATATTAATTGTTGAATTGTAAATGAAGATTGCTGATGATTATGGTGATGCATTGTTGTTGTTTTTCAATACAACTTTATGATTTATATATATATATATATATATATATATATATATTGCTTTTGTTTTGTGAACTCACCCCTTCTGCTGGAATTGCCGCCTCGTGGGCAAGTGCAGGTAGCGATGGTTAGATAGGAGTTGGCTCATTGTGTCGTAGGCTCTGATACGTAACGGGATGGGATATTATGTTTTATAATTTCATTCCTTTATGTATCATTTATGTTGGAGAACATTTTTATTATGGTGAGGCCTTTGTGCCAGACATGTTGATGTATAAGAATTTTTGAGATGATTTTATGACGATTATTCCGCTGCAGACTATTTTATAAAGATGTTGTTTTGGAGGATTATTTAAATAGTTTTATGTTTCTATTTAAATAAATTATTTTTGAGTTATGCATGTAATACTCCGTTGATTGTTGATTAACTCTGATGTTTGGATATTTATTATATCATTTTGGGAAACGGGGTGTTACAATTGGTATCAGAGCAAGTCGGTCCGTCCGGCCATTAGGAGAGTCGTGTCGAGCCAATAGTGTAGTGTGACAGGTTTTAAACTGTCTTTGTTGTTCTAATTCTCGTTGTTATGTAGAACTATCGAGATGGCTGGAAGGAATGATGCTGCTCTTGCTGCTGCTTTGCAAGCAATGGCTCAAGTTGTTGGACAACAACAAGGTGCTGGTGGAGCTGGTGAGGGTGTAAGGATGCTGGAGACATTCCTAAGGAATCATCCACCAACCTTCAAGGGAAGGTATAATCCTGATGGAGCACAGACCTGGCTGAAAGAGGTTGAAAGAATATTCCGGGTGATGCAGTGTACGGATGCTCAGATGGTGCGGTTTGGCACCCATATGTTGGCTGAAGAGGCTGACGACTGGTGGGTAAGCACTCAACCTATTTTGCAGAATGAAGGTCCTGTGATTTCATGGGCCGTGTTTAGGCGGGAGTTCTTGAGGAGGTATTTCCCGGAGGATGTCCGTGGTAGAAAAGAGATAGAATTCCTTGAGCTGAAGCAAGGAGACATGTCCGTTACGGAGTATGCTGCTAAGTTCGTGGAGCTTGCAAAGTTTTATCCTCATTATGCTGCGGAGACTGCTGAGTTCTCCAAGTGTATCAAATTTGAGAATGGTCTGCGAGCTGATATCAAGCGGGCCATTGGGTATCAGAAGATCAGAGACTTCTCTGAGTTGGTGAGCAGTTGCCGTATTTACGAAGAAGATACGAAAGCTCACTACAAAGTGATGAATGACCGTAAGGGTAAGGGGCAGCAGAGTCGCCCAAAGCCGTATAGTGCCCCAGCTGATAAGGGCAAGCAGAGGATGCATGATGAGAGGAGGCCAGCACGTAGAGATGCTCCTGCTGAGGTGGTTTGTTATAAGTGTGGTGTTAAGGGCCACAAGAGTAATGCCTGCAACCGTGATGAGAAGAAATGCTTCCGATGTGGTAAGAAGGGCCACACTGTTACTGAATGCAAGCGTGGAGACATTGTTTGCTATAATTGTGATGAAGAAGGTCATCTTAGCACTCAGTGCACTAAGCCTAAGAAGGCGCAGGCCAGTGGGAGAGTGTTTGCCTTGACTGGTACCCAGACTGATCAGGAGGATCGACTTATCAGAGGTACTTGTTTCTTTAATAGTACTCCCTTAATTGCTATTATAGATACTGGTGCAACGCATTGTTTCATTGCTATTGATTGTGCTAAAAGATTGGGTCTGTATATGTCTGATATGAATGGGAAAATGGTTGTTGAAACTCCAGCTAAGGGTTCAGTGACTACTTCCCTTGTTTGTTTAAGTTGTCCGTTGTCTGTATTTGGTAGAGATTTTGAGGTGGACCTTGTTTGTTTACCGTTGGTGGGAATGGATGTAATATTGGGGATGTATTGGTTAGAGTACAATCATGTCCTGATCAATTGCTTTACGAAGACGGTGCGGTTTTCTTCTGCGGAGGAAGAGAGTGGAACAGAATTCTTATCCACTAAAGAGATGAAGCGGTTAGAACAAGATGGTGTGTTGATGTTTTCTTTGTTGGCATTTTTGTCGGTGGAGAACCAAGCTGTAATTGATGGGCTGCCTGTTGTGAAGGAATTTCCTGAAGTTTTCCCTGATGAGATTCCAGATGTGCCACCGGAGAGAGAAGTGGAATTTTCGATTGACCTTGTGCCGGGTACGAAGCCTGTGTCTGTAACGCCCTAAGTTGTTATTTATTTATTTTAGTTGATTTGTGTGTGTTTTATGTGCTTTAGAATTATTTATGTTGATTTATGTGAATTGTTGATGCTGCTATTTTATTATATTTTATTATATGAGAAGTAGTAATGATTTTTTATTATTTAAGTGGAGTAGAAGAAATAATATTATTTTTGAAAATAGGAGGATAATAGTTATTTAGAATTATTAGAATTAAGGAGGGTTAATGAAAATTAAAAAGAATTAGTGGGGAGTTAAGAAAGAAAAAGGAGTTACACTTTGTAAGGAAATAGGAAAGCCAGTAAGGAAAGAAAGAAACAGAACACGTACAGTAAAGAACAGACAAGAGTTTTGGGAGAAAAGAGAAGAACCAAGAGGGAAGAGCTAGGAAGAGAGAACCTGTCCATTTGCTGTAGATTTTGCTAAATTAAGGTAAGGGTGGGTTTACTCTTCAATTGTCAATATATATGTATATGATTTCATGAATTTGGATTGAAAATTTGTAGTTTTGAAACTAGGTCTAAGAATATGTTCAATTGCTCATTTCTTGATGAATTGTGTTGCAATGATGTTGTTATGATATGTTCTGCTGTTTTGTTGTGCCCTTGACCCATAAACATTGTTTCTAAACCATTTTGGGTGATTGGGGGATTAAAAATGGGATTTTTGGATGAAAATGGAGTTAGAATCGTAGGTTAGAATTCTGCCCAGATGAATTCTCGCTCAAGCGAGATAGCTGTTCGCTCAAGCGAGCGGCACTTTTTCCTGTCCAGAATCGTTTCGCGTCAGTTCGCTCAAGCGAGCTCTAAGCGAACAGTAAGCGAACCAAAACCAAACTTTCGTCATTTGTTTCGCTCGAGCGAAATGCCCGTCGCTCAAGCGAAGTCTGCCAAAACCTGTAGTAAAGTGAGCGTCGCTTAAGCGAACGCCAAGCGAGCCTCAAGCGAGGGAGAACCCAACCTTCGTCATTTGACTCGCTCAAGCGAGATTCTGCCCGCTTAAGCGAGATTGGTCCTGAACGACCATTTTGTGTGATTTTTCAAAGTGTTCCAAATGCAAACCTAAGCTTTCTAAGATGTTAATTGGAATTTTTAAGAATTGTTTAGATGATAAAAACTATATTATGAAGCTGATTATGATGGGTTTATGTATGCTATGTGCAAATAAATGTATTTTTGCTAAACTTGAGTTGCCTTGTTGATGTTGAGTAGTCTTGTCCAGTTGGGGAGGGTATCCTAAGTTGTTGTTGATGTTGGTTGCATGTTGATATGCTCCATTAAGATGTTGGGTTGTATGCTGATATACACCATAGAGTCATTTCATACTCATTTGCATTTGTTGGGGGCTTATTGCCCTGGAATGTTTATCATTCACTGTTGAGGGCTTATTGCCCTGGAACGCTTTATCGTTCACCTGTTGGGGGCTTATTGCCCTGGGATGCTTTAACCATCCAAATTGTTGGGGGCTTATTGCCCTGGAATGCTTAGCATTCAACGCGCGTAGTTGGTACCACATGCATAATGCATTAGATGTTGATGGAGTCTTGCATTAGTTGTAGGAGTGAGTTGTCCTTTTTGGGGATTATGTTGGTGAGATGTCGCCACAAGTGTTGTTGTTGTTGTTGCAGATATTAATCGAAGATGTATTTAATTTATAAAGTTGAGATGATGTCGATAATGTTGCTGCTTGTTGTTGTTGTTTTCAATTTACTTTGATGATTCATATATCTGTATATTTACCTTTGATTTGTGAACTCACCCCTTCTGCTGGAATTGCCGCCTTGTGGGCAAGTGCAGGTAGCGAAGATTAGTGTTGATGGCTCTTGTGTCTAGGGCTCTGATGCGTAGAGGGATGGGAATATTGCATATTTAATTCTTCATTCCTTATGTATCACTTGTTGAACTATGTTGTTGATTTCATTAATGGAGAATAATTGTTATGTTGAGGCCTTTGTGCCAAAGATTGATGTAGATGACTTGAGATATTTTTATAATAAATATTCCGCTGCAGAAATCTAATATGATGGAAATTCTTGATGTTTTTAAATAGTTTTATATTCTATTTAAACGAAATTTTGAAAGTAGGTGTAATATCCCGTTGTTTGTTGAACTCTGATAATTGTTGCATATTATTATGTCATATTTGGGAACGGGGTGTTACAGTGTCGATGGCTCCTTACCGTATGTCAGCTTTGGAGTTAGCTGAGCTAAAGAAACAATTAGAAGACTTGCTTGACAAGAAGTTTGTGAGACCGAGTGTTTCACCATGGGGAGCGCCGGTGTTGTTGGTTAAGAAGAAGGATGGTAGCATGCGGCTGTGCATTGATTACCGTCAGTTGAATAAAGTGACGATTAAGAATAGGTATCCACTACCGAGGATTGATGATTTGATGGATCAACTAGTGGGTGCTCGTATTTTCAGTAAAATTGACTTGAGGTCAGGTTACCATCAGATAAAGGTGAAGGATGAGGATATGCAAAAGACGGCGTTTAGGACGCGGTATGGTCATTATGAATATAAAGTGATGCCTTTTGGTGTGACGAATGCACCTGGCGTGTTTATGGAGTACATGAACCGAATTTTTCATGAATATCTGGATCAATTTGTTGTGGTTTTTATTGATGATATTTTGATTTATTCTAAGACTGAAGCTGAGCATGCAGAGCATTTGAAGACTGTATTGCAAGTGCTGAAAGAGAAGAAATTGTATGCCAAGTTATCCAAGTGCGAGTTCTGGCTGAATGAAGTAAGTTTTCTTGGCCACATTATTTCTGGTAAAGGTATTGCTGTAGATCCTTCGAAGGTTGATGCTGTGTCGCAGTGGGAGACACCAAAGTCAGTTACCGAGGTAAGAAGTTTTCTTCGGTTGGCTGGTTATTACCGCAGATTTATTGAAGGATTTTCGAAGTTGGCACTTCCTTTGACGCAGCTGACTTGTAAAGGAAAAGCATTTGTGTGGGATGCTAATTGTGAGAGTAGTTTCATTGAGTTGAAGCAAAGGTTGACGACTGCTCCTATTTTAATTTTGCCGAAGCTGGAAGAACCTTTTGTTGTTTATTGTGATGCATCTAAGTTGGGTTTAGGTGGTGTGTTGATGCAAGATGGCAAGGTGGTAGCGTATGCTTCTAGGCAGCTAAGAGTGCATGAGAAGAATTATCCTACGCATGATCTAGAATTGGCAGCCGTGGTATTTGTGTTGAAAATTTGGAGGCATTATTTGTATGGTTCCAGATTCGAGGTGTTTAGTGATCATAAGAGTTTAAAGTACCTGTTTGATCAGAAGGAGTTGAACATGAGGCAGAGAAGGTGGCTTGAGTTACTCAAGGACTATGATTTTGGCTTGAATTACCATCCTGGTAAAGCTAATGTTGTGGCTGATGCGTTGAGCAGAAAGACATTGCATATGTCGGCTATGATGGTGAAAGAGTTCGAGTTACTTGAACAGTTCAGAGATTTGAGTCTTGTTTGTGAAAGATCGCCTCAAAGTGTACGGCTGGGAATGTTAAAGATTAATAGTGAATTTTTGAGTAGTATCAAAGAGGCCCAGAAGATTGATGTTAAGTTGGTTGATTTGATGACTGCTATTGATCAGAATGTAGATGGTGACTTCAAGGTCGATGATCAAGGTGTGTTGAGGTTTAGAGGAAGGATTTTTATTCCGGATGATGAGGGTTTGAAGAAGTTGATCTTAGAAGAAAGTCATAAGAGTAGTTTGAGTATTCATCCTGGAGCTACTAAAATGTATCATGACTTGAAGAAATTATTTTGGTGGTCCGGTTTGAAGAGAGATGTTGCTCAGTTTGTGTATGCGTGTTTGACTTGCCAGAAGTCCAAGGTTGAACATCAGAAGCCTGCAGGGCTGTTGACCCCGTTAGATGTGCCTGAGTGGAAGTGGGATAGCATTTCGATGGATTTTGTGACGAGTTTGCCGAATACTCCAAGAGGGCATGATGCCATCTGGGTTGTTGTTGATAGATTGACTAAGTCGGCACACTTTATCCCAATTAATATTACTTATCCGGTGGCTCAGTTGGCGGAGATTTATATTCGTGATATTGTGAAGTTGCATGGTGTTCCATCTAGTATTGTGTCGGATAGAGATCCGAGGTTTACTTCGAGGTTTTGGAAGAGCTTGCAAGATGCCTTGGGTTCGAAGTTAAGATTGAGTTCGGCTTATCATCCGCAGACAGATGGTCAGTCGGAGAGGACTATCCAATCCTTAGAAGATTTGTTGAGGGTGTGTGTTCTCGAGCAGGGTGGAGCTTGGGACAGCCACTTACCGTTGATAGAATTCACCTATAATAATAGTTACCATTCGAGTATTGGTATGGCACCGTTCGAAGCTTTGTATGGTCGAAGGTGTAGAACTCCTCTATGTTGGTTTGAGTCGGGTGAAAGCATTGTGTTAGGACCGGAGTTAGTGCAGCAGACTACGGAAAAGGTCAAGATGATAAGAGAAAAGATGAAAGCATCTCAAGATCGTCAGAAGAGTTATCATGACAAAAGGAGAAAAGCCCTTGAGTTTCAAGAGGGTGAGCATGTGTTTTTGAGGGTTACTCCGATGACGGGTGTAGGACGTGCATTGAAGTCGAGGAAGTTGACTCCAAAGTTCATTGGTCCTTATCAGATTTCCGAGAGAATTGGAACCGTGGCGTATCGGATTGGATTGCCACCCCATCTATCAAACTTGCACGATGTGTTTCATGTGTCGCAGTTGAGGAAGTATGTAGCTGATCCTTCGCATGTTATTCCTAGAGATGATGTGCAAGTTAGAGATAATCTTACTGTTGAGACTTTACCTTTGAGGATTGATGATCGCAAGGTGAAGCAGTTGAGAGGCAAGGAGATACCTCTGGTTAGAGTTGTTTGGGGCGGTGTAACCGGTGAGAGTTTGACTTGGGAATTGGAGAGCAAGATGCAAGAGTCCTATCCTGAGTTGTTTGTTGCTTAAGGTAATATTTCGAGGACGAAATTTTCTAAGTTGGGGAGAGTTGTAACACTCTAAATTCTGTTTTGTGATTGTGGTGATTTTAAATTGATTTTGGTGTGCTTGGTGTATTTTACTTGAATTTATAAATGATATATGAGATATTTGGTGTGTTATTATTTATTATAATTATTTGTAGTGTTGTATGAAAATAGTAGATAATAATAATATTTGATAAAAAGGGATTAATTAGAATTAATAGAATTAAGGAGGGATTAAGGAGAAATTTAATAGAATTTAGTGGGGGGAGTAAAGAGAAAAAGAGGTTATGTTTTGGTAAGGTGAGAAAGAGAAAACCAGTAAGGAAAGAAACATTTGAGTACGTATCAGTAAAACAAAGAAACAGACTTTTGGGAAGAGAGAAGAGTAGAGCCAAGAGCCAAGGGGAATTGCTAGAAATTGCTGTAGATTTTGCTGAATTAAGGTAAGGGTGGGTTTATGATTCAATTGCTGTATGTATATATGTATGTTTTCATGAATTGAATTGAAAAATGGTGGTTTTGTTGGATTAGGGTTAAAGTTATGAAATGCCATGGTTTGTGAATTATATGATGATGATGATGCTTGTATGATTTGTTTCTGTTGTTTTGTTGTGCCATGGACCTATAAACGTTGTTTCTAAATCATTTTGGGTGATTGGGGGATTAAAATGGGATTTTTGGGTGAAAATGGAGTTAGAAATCGTAGGTTAAATTCTGCCCAGTTGAGTACTCGCTTAAGCGAGCTAGCCGTCGCTTAAGCGAGCGGCACTTTCCCTCACCCAGAACTGTTTCGCGCCCGTTCGCTCAAGCGTGCGCCAAGCGAACTCCAAGCGTGCAAAACCTGAAGCTACGTCTTTTTGGTCGCTTAAGCGAGCTTCCCGTCGCTTAAGCGAGCAACGCGAATTTTTGCCCAGAATTTGGAAATGGCCTGTTCGCTTAAGCGAACCAGGAGCGAGCCACAAGCGAGCAAAACTCTAACCTTCGTCATTTGACTCGCTCAAGCGAGATGCTGCTCGCTTAAGCGAGCTGGGTCCTGTGCGACCCAAAATGTGATTTTTCTAAGGTGTTCTAAACCCAAACCTAAGCTTTCTAAATGGTTTATTGGATTTTTAGAGAATTTTTGGAGTAATAATAATATAGAATGGAGATGTTTATGAGGCATATTTGAATGAATCTTATATGAAATGAAATGAACTATACTATGCTAAGTTTGCGATTGTTCATGGTGTTGTGGTGGTTGGGTCTAGTTGGGGAGGTGTCCTAGTTGGTGTTGTTGTTGGTTGCATGGTGAAAATGCACCACTTTTCCGTTGTAGGGTTGTATGTAGATATACACCTTGAGTCTCATAACTCATTTGCATTGGTGGGGGCTCATGCCCTGGAATGTTTATACATTCAACTGGTGAGGGCTCATGCCCTGGAATGCTAGTCATTCACTTTGGTGAGGGCTTATGCCCTGGGATGCTTTAACCATCCATTTGGTGGGGGCTCATGCCCCGGAGTGTTTAGCACTCAACGCGCGTAGTTGGTACCACATTTGCATAATGCATCAGTCGTTAATGGAGTCTTGCATTAGAAGTTTAAGGTGTGAGTTGTTGTTGGTGAGGTGTCACCACAAGAGGTGTTGTTGTCGGTGTTGTTATTTGAGGTGAATCTAAATATTAATTGTTGAATTGTAAATGAAGATTGCTGATGATTATGGTGATGCATTGTTGTTGTTTTTCAATACAACTTTATGATTTATATATATATATATATATTGCTTTTGTTTTGTGAACTCACCCCTTCTGCTGGAATTGCCGCCTCGTGGGCAAGTGCAGGTAGCGATGGTTAGATAGGAGTTGGCTCATTGTGTCGTAGGCTCTGATACGTAACGGGATGGGATATTATGTTTTATAATTTCATTCCTTTATGTATCATTTATGTTGGAGAACATTTTTATTATGGTGAGGCCTTTGTGCCAGACATGTTGATGTATAAGAATTTTTGAGATGATTTTATGACGATTATTCCGCTGCAGACTATTTTATAAAGATGTTGTTTTGGAGGATTATTTAAATAGTTTTATGTTTCTATTTAAATAAATTATTTTTGAGTTATGCATGTAATACTCCGTTGATTGTTGATTAACTCTGATGTTTGGATATTTATTATATCATTTTGGGAAACGGGGTGTTACAACAAATACGCTGAAAATAAAAATCTTGCCGATTACTTTTGAAATAGTCACCGACCAATATGCTGAAAATAAAAATCTTGCCGATTACTTTTGAAATAGTAACCGACGAATGTGCTGAAAATAAATCATGCTGATTACTTTTGAAATAGTAAGCGAGGAATATGTTGGAAATAAAAATCTTACCAATTCCTTTTAAAAAAGTAACCAATGAATGTGCTGAAAATAAAGTCTTGCCGATTACTTTTGAAATAGTAACCAACGAATATGTTGAAAATAAAAATCTTGCCGAATACTTTTGAAATAGTAACCGACGAATGTGCTGAAAATAAAAATCTTGCCGATTACCTTTGAAATAGTAACCGATGAACATGCTGAAAATAAAAATCTTGCCGATTACTTTTGAAATAGTAACCGACGAATGTGCAGAAAATAGATCATGCCGATTACTTTTGAAATAGTAACCGACGAATGTGTTGAAAATAAATCATGTCGATTACCTTTGAAATAGTAACCGACGAATCTGCTGAAAATAAATCATGCCGATTACTTTTGAAATAGTCACCGGCGAATATGCTGAAAATAAAAATCTTGCCGATTACTTTTGAAATAGTAACCGACGAATGTGCTGAAAATAAATCATGCCGATTACTTTGGAAATAGTAAGTGACGATTATGTTGAAAATAAAAATCTTACCGATTACTTTTGAAATAGTAACCAACGAATGTGCTGAAAATAAAGTCTTGCCGATAACTTTTGAACTAGTAACCAACGAATATGTGCTGAAAATAAATCTTGCCGATTACTTTTGAAATAGTAACCGACGAATGTGCTGAAAATAAATCATGCCGATTACTTTTGAAATAGTAAGCGACGAATATGTTGATAATAAAAATCTTACCGATTACTTTTCAAAAAGTAACCAATGAATGTGCTGAAAATAAAGTCTTGCCGATTACTTTTGAAATAGTAACCGACGAATATGTTGAAAATAAAAATCTTGCCGATTACTGTTGAAATAATAACCGACGAATGTGCTGAAAAAAAAGTCTTGCCGATTACTTTTAAAATAGTAACCGACAAATATGCTGAAAATAAAAATCTTGCCGATTACTTTTGAAATAGTAACCGACGAATGTGCTGAAAATAAAGTCTTGCCGATTACTTTTGAAATAGTAACCGACGAATATGTTGAAAATAAAAATCTTGCCGAATACTTTTGAAATAGTAACTGACGAATGTGCTGAAAATAAAAATCTTGCCGATTACCTTTGACATAGTAACCGATGAACATGCTGAAAATAAAAATCTTGCCGATTACTTTTGAAATAGTAACCGACGAATATGCTGAAAATAAATCATGCCGATTACTTTTGAAATAGTAAGTGACGAATATGTTGAAAATAAAAATCTTACCGATTACTTTTGAAATAGTAATCAACGAATATGCTGAAAACAAAAATCTTGCCGATTACTTTTGAAAAAGTAACCGACAAATATGCTGAAAATAAAAATCTTGCCGATTACTTTTGAAAAAGTAACCGACAAATACGCTGAAAATAAAAATCTTGCCGATTACTTTTGAAATAGTCACCGACCAATATGCTGAAAATAAAAATCTTGCCGATTACTTTTGAAATAGTAACCGACGAATGTGCTGAAAATAAATCATGCTGATTACTTTTGAAATAGTAAGCGAGGAATATGTTGGAAATAAAAATCTTACCAATTCCTTTTAAAAAAGTAACCAATGAATGTGCTGAAAATAAAGTCTTGCCGATTACTTTTGAAATTGTAACCAACGAATATGTTGAAAATAAAAATCTTGCCGAATACTTTTGAAATAGTAACCGACGAATGTGCTGAAAATAAAAATCTTGCCGATTACCTTTGAAATAGTAACCGATGAACATGCTGAAAATAAAAATCTTGCCGATTACTTTTGAAATAGTAACCGACGAATGTACAGAAAATAGATCATGCCGATTACTTTTGAAATAGTAACCGACGAATGTGTTGAAAATAAATCACGTCGATTACCTTTGAAATAGTAACCGACGAATCTGCTGAAAATAAATCATGCCGATTACTTTTGAAATAGTCACCGGCGAATATGCTGTAAATAAAAATCTTGCCGATTTCTTTTGAAATAGTAACCGACGAATGTGCTGAAAATAAATCATGCCGATTACTTTGGAAATAGTAAGTGACGATTATGTTGAAAATAAAAATCTTACCGATTACTTTTGAAATAGTAACCAACGAATGTGCTGAAAATAAAGTCTTGCCGATAACTTTTGAAATAGTAACCGACGAATATGTGCTGAAAATAAATCTTGCCGATTACTTTTGAAATAGTAACCGACGAATGTGCTGAAAATAAATCATGCCGATTACTTTTGAAATAGTAAGCGACGAATATGTTGAAAATAAAAATCTTACCGATTACTTTTCAAAAAGTAACCAATGAATGTGCTGAAAATAAAGTCTTGCCGATTACTTTTGAAATAGTAACCGACGAAATCTGCTGAAAATAAATCATGCCGATTACTTTTGAAATAGTCACCGGCGAATATGCTGAAAATAAAAATCTTGCCGATTTCTTTTGAAATAGTAACCGACGAATGTGCTGAAAATAAAGTCTTGCCGATTACTTTTGAAATAGTAACCGACGAATATGTTGAAAATAAAAATCTTGCCGAATACTTTTGAAATAGTAACTGACGAATGTGCTGAAAATAAAAATCTTGCCGATTACCTTTGACATAGTAACCGATGAACATGCTGAAAATAAAAATCTTGCCGATTACTTTTGAAATAGTAACCGACGAATATGCTGAAAATAAATCATGCCGATTACTTTTGAAATAGTAAGTGACGAATATGTTGAAAATAAAAATCTTACCGATTACTTTTGAAATAGTAATCAACGAATATGCTGAAAACAAAAATCTTGCCGATTACTTTTGAAAAAGTAACCGACAAATATGCTGAAAATAAAAATCTTGCCGATTACTTTTGAAAAAGTAACCGACAAATACGCTGAAAATAAAAATCTTGCCGATTACTTTTGAAATAGTCACCGACCAATATGCTGAAAATAAAAATCTTGCCGATTACTTTTGAAATAGTAACCGACGAATGTGCTGAAAATAAATCATGCTGATTACTTTTGAAATAGTAAGCGAGGAATATGTTGGAAATAAAAATCTTACCAATTCCTTTTAAAAAAGTAACCAATGAATGTGCTGAAAATAAAGTCTTGCCGATTACTTTTGAAATTGTAACCAACGAATATGTTGAAAATAAAAATCTTGCCGAATACTTTTGAAATAGTAACCGACGAATGTGCTGAAAATAAAAATCTTGCCGATTACCTTTGAAATAGTAACCGATGAACATGCTGAAAATAAAAATCTTGCCGATTACTTTTGAAATAGTAACCGACGAATGTACAGAAAATAGATCATGCCGATTACTTTTGAAATAGTAACCGACGAATGTGTTGAAAATAAATCATGTCGATTACCTTTGAAATAGTAACCGACGAATCTGCTGAAAATAAATCATGCCGATTACTTTTGAAATAGTCACCGGCGAATATGCTGTAAATAAAAATCTTGCCGATTTCTTTTGAAATAGTAACCGACGAATATGCTGAAAATAAATCATGCCGATTACTTTGGAAATAGTAAGTGACGATTATGTTGAAAATAAAAATCTTACCGATTACTTTTGAAATAGTAACCAACGAATGTGCTGAAAATAAAGTCTTGCCGATAACTTTTGAAATAGTAACCGACGAATATGTGCTGAAAATAAATCTTGCCGATTACTTTTGAAATAGTAACCGACGAATGTGCTGAAAATAAATCATGCCGATTACTTTTGAAATAGTAAGCGACGAATATGTTGAAAATAAAAATCTTACCGATTACTTTTCAAAAAGTAACCAATGAATGTGCTGAAAATAAAGTCTTGCCGATTACTTTTGAAATAGTAACCGACGAAATCTGCTGAAAATAAATCATGCCGATTACTTTTGAAATAGTCACCGGCGAATATGCTGAAAATAAAAATCTTGCCGATTTCTTTTGAAATAGTAACCGACGAATGTGCTGAAAATAAATCATGCCGATTACTTTGGAAATAGTAAGTGACGATTATGTTGAAAATAAAAATCTTACCGATTACTTTTGAAATAGTAACCAACGAATGTGCTGAAAATAAAGTCTTGCCGATAACTTTTGAAATAGTAACCGACAAATATGTGCTGAAAATAAATCTTGCCGATTACTTTTGAAATAGTAACCGACGAATGTGCAGAAAATAAATCATGCCGATTACTTTTGAAATAGTAAGCGACGAATATGTTGAAAATAAAAATCTTACCGATTACTTTTCAAAAAGTAACCAGTGAATGTGCTGAAAATAAAGTCTTGCCGATTACTTTTGAAATAGTAACTGACGAATATGTTGAAAATAAAAATCTTGCCGATTACTTTTGAAATAATAACCGACGAATGTGCTGAAAATAAAGTCTTGCCGATTACTTTTAAAATAGTAACCGACAAATATGCTGAAAATAAAAATCTTGCCGATTACTTTTGAAATAGTAACCGACGAATGTGCTGAAAATAAACTCTTGCCGATTACTTTTGAAATAGTAACCGACGAATGTGCTGAAAATAAAGTCTTGCCGATTACTTTTGAAATAGTAACCGACGAATATGTTGAAAATAAAAATCTTGCCGAATACTTTTGAAATAGTAACTGACGAATGTGCTGAAAATAAAAATCTTGCCGATTACCTTTGACATAGTAACCGATGAACATGCTGAAAATAAAAATCTTGCCGATTACTTTTGAAATAGTAACCGACGAATATGCTGAAATAAATCATGCCGATTACTTTTGAAATAGTAAGTGACGAATATGTTGAAAATAAAAATCTTACCGATTACTTTTGAAATAGTAACCGACGAATGTGCTGAAAATAAATCATGCCGATTACTTTTGAAACAATAAGCGACGAATATGTTGAAAATAAAAATCTTACCGATTACTTTTGAAATAGTAATCAACGAATATGCTGAAAATAAAGTCTTGCCGATTACTTTTGAAATAGTAACCGACGAATGTGTTGAAAATAAATCATGCCGATTACTTTTGAAATAGTAAGCGACGAATATGTTGAAAATAAAAATCTTACCGATTACTTTTGAAATAGTAACCGACGAATGTGCTGAAAATAAATCATGCCGATTACTATTGAAATAGGTAACCGACAAATGTGCTGAAAATAAAAGTCTTACCCATTACTTTTGAAATAGTAACCGACGAATATGTGCTGAAAATAAATCTTGCCGATTACTTTTGAAATAGTAACCGACGAATGTGCTGAAAATAAATCATGTCGATTACTTTTGAAATATTAAGCGACGAATATGTTGAAAATAAAAATCTTGTCGATTACTTTTAAAATAGTAACCGAGAAATATGCTAAAAATAAAAATCTTGCCGATTACTTTTGAAATAGGAACCGACGAATATGTTGAAAATAAAAATCTTGTCGATTACTTTTAAAATAGTAACCGACAAATATGCTGAAAATAAAAATCCTGCCGATTACTTTTGAAAAAGTAACCGACAAATATGCTGAAAATAAAAATCTTGCCGATTACTTTTGAAATAGTAACCGACGAATGTGCTGAAAATAAATCATGCCGATTACTATTGAAATAGTAACCGACAAATGTGCTGAAAATAAAAGTCTTGCCCATTACTTTTGAAATAGTAACCGACGAATATGTGCTGAAAATAAATCTTGCCGATTACTTTTGAAATAGTAACCGACGAATGTGCTGAAAATAAATCATGCCGATTACTTTGGAAATAGTAAGTGACGAATATGTTGAAAATAAAAATCTTACCGATTACTTTTGAAATAGTAACCAACGAATGTGCTGAAAATAAAGTCTTGCCGATAACTTTTGAAATAATAACCGACGAATATGTGCTGAAAATAAATCTTGCCGATTACTTTTGAAATAGTAACCGACGAATGTGCTGAAAATAAATCATGCCGATTACTTTTGAAATAGTAAGCGATGAATATGTTGAAAATTAAAATCTTACCGATTACTTTTCAAAAAGTAACCAATGAATGTGCTGAAAATAAAATCTTGCCGATTACTTTTGAAATAGTAACCAACGAATATGTTGAAAATAAAAATATTGCCTATTACTTTTGAAATAGTAACCGACGAATGTGCTGAAAATAAAGTCTTGCCGATTACTTTTAAAATAGTAACCGACTAATATGCTGAAAATAAAAATCTTGCCGATTACTTTTGAAATAGTAACCGACGAATTTGCTGAAAATAAAGTCTTGCCGATTACTTTTGAAATAGTAACCAACGAATATGTTGAAAATAAAAATCTTGCCGAATACTTTTGAAATAGTAACCGACGAATGTGCTGAAAATAAAAATCTTGCCGATTACCTTTGAAATAGTAACCGATGAACATGCTGAAAATAAAAATCTTGCCGATTACTTTTGAAATAGTAACCGACGAATGTGCAGAAAATAGATCATGCCGATTACTTTTGAAATAGTAACCGACGAATGTGTTGAAAATAAATCATGTCGATTACCTTTGAAATAGTAACCGACGAATCTGCTGAAAATAAATCATGCCGATTACTTTTGAAATAGTCACCGGCGAATATGCTGAAAATAAAAATCTTGCCGATTACTTTTGAAATAGTAACAGACGAATGTGCTAAAAATAAATCATGCCGATTACTTTGGAAATAGTAAGTGACGAATATGTTGAAAATAAAAATCTTACCGATTACTTTTGAAATAGTAACCAACGAATGTGCTGAAAATAAAGTCTTGCCGATAACTTTTGAAATAATAACCGACGAATATGTGCTGAAAATAAATCTTGCCGATTACTTTTGAAATAGTAACCGACGAATGTGCTGAAAATAAATCATGCCGATTACTTTTGAAATAGTAAGCGATGAATATGTTGAAAATAAAAATCTTACCGATTACTTTTCAAAAAGTAACCAATGAATGTGCTGAAAATAAAATCTTGCCGATTACTTTTGAAATAGTAACCAACGAATATGTTGAAAATAAAAATCTTGCCTATTACTTTTGAAATAGTAACCGACGAATGTGCTGAAAATAAAGTCTTGCCGATTACTTTTAAAATAGTAACCGACAAATATGCTGAAAATAAAAATCTTGCCGATTACTTTTGAAATAGTAACCGACGAATTTGCTGAAAATAAAGTCTTGCCGATTACTTTTGAAATAGTAACCAACGAATATGTTGAAAATAAAAATCTTGCCGAATACTTTTGAAATAGTAACCGACGAATGTGCTGAAAATAAAAATCTTGCCGATTACCTTTGAAATAGTAACCGATGAACATGCTGAAAATAAAAATCTTGCCGATTACTTTTGAAATAGTAACCGACGAATGTGCAGAAAATAGATCATGCCGATTACTTTTGAAATAGTAACCGACGAATGTGTTGAAAATAAATCATGTCGATTACCTTTGAAATAGTAACCGACGAATCTGCTGAAAATAAATCATGCCGATTACTTTTGAAATAGTCACCGACGAATATGCTGAAAATAAAAATCTTGCCGATTACATTTGAAATAGTAACCGACGAATGTGCTGAAAATAAATCATGCCGATTACTTTGGAAATAGTAAGTGACGAATATGTTGAAAATAAAAATCTTACCGATTACTTTTGAAATAGTAACTAACGAATATGCTGAAAACAAAGTCTTGCCGATTACTTTTGAAATAGTAACCGACGAATGTGTTGAAAATAAATCATGCCGATTACTTTTGAAATAGTAAGCGACGAATATGTTGAAAATAAAAATCTTACGATTACTTTTGAAATAGTAACCGACGAATGTGCTGAAAATAAATCATGCCGATTACTATTGAAATAGGTAACCGACAAATGTGCTGAAAATAAAAGTCTTACCCATTACTTTTGAAATAGTAACCGACGAATATGTGCTGAAAATAAATCTTGCCGATTACTTTTGAAATAGTAACTGACGAATGTGCTGAAAATAAATCATGTCGATTACTTTTGAAATATTAAGCGACGAATATGTTGAAAATAAAAATCTTGTCGATTACTTTTAAAATAGTAACCGAGAAATATGCTAAAAATAAAAATCTTGCCGATTACTTTTGAAATAGGAACCGACGAATATGTTGAAAATAAAAATCTTGTCGATTACTTTTAAAATAGTAACCGACAAATATGCTGAAAATAAAAATCCTGCCGATTACTTTTGAAAAAGTAACCGACAAATATGCTGAAAATAAAAATCTTGCCGATTACTTTTGAAATAGTAACCG
Organism: Medicago lupulina; assembly: GCA_958299785.1. Lineage (NCBI taxonomy): Eukaryota > Viridiplantae > Streptophyta > Magnoliopsida > Fabales > Fabaceae > Medicago > Medicago lupulina. The sequence continues at coordinate 47,737,480 of OY283140.1, forward strand.
ACGAATGTGCTGAAAATAAATCATGCCGATTACTATTGAAATAGTAACCGACAAATGTGCTGAAAATAAAAGTCTTGCCCATTACTTTTGAAATAGTAACCGACGAATATGTGCTGAAAATAAATCTTGCCGATTACTTTTGAAATAGTAACCGACGAATGTGCTGAAAATAAATCATGCCGATTACTTTGGAAATAGTAAGTGACGAATATGTTGAAAATAAAAATCTTACCGATTACTTTTGAAATAGTAACCAACGAATGTGCTGAAAATAAAGTCTTGCCGATAACTTTTGAAATAATAACCGACGAATATGTGCTGAAAATAAATCTTGCCGATTACTTTTGAAATAGTAACCGACGAATGTGCTGAAAATAAATCATGCCGATTACTTTTGAAATAGTAAGCGATGAATATGTTGAAAATTAAAATCTTACCGATTACTTTTCAAAAAGTAACCAATGAATGTGCTGAAAATAAAATCTTGCCGATTACTTTTGAAATAGTAACCAACGAATATGTTGAAAATAAAAATATTGCCTATTACTTTTGAAATAGTAACCGACGAATGTGCTGAAAATAAAGTCTTGCCGATTACTTTTAAAATAGTAACCGACTAATATGCTGAAAATAAAAATCTTGTCGATTACTTTTGAAATAGTAACCGACGAATTTGCTGAAAATAAAGTCTTGCCGATTACTTTTGAAATAGTAACCAACGAATATGTTGAAAATAAAAATCTTGCCGAATACTTTTGAAATAGTAACCGACGAATGTGCTGAAAATAAAAATCTTGCCGATTACCTTTGAAATAGTAACCGATGAACATGCTGAAAATAAAAATCTTGCCGATTACTTTTGAAATAGTAACCGACGAATGTGCAGAAAATAGATCATGCCGATTACTTTTGAAATAGTAACCGACGAATGTGTTGAAAATAAATCATGTCGATTACCTTTGAAATAGTAACCGACGAATCTGCTGAAAATAAATCATGCCGATTACTTTTGAAATAGTCACCGACGAATATGCTGAAAATAAAAATCTTGCCGATTACATTTGAAATAGTAACCGACGAATGTGCTGAAAATAAATCATGCCGATTACTTTGGAAATAGTAAGTGACGAATATGTTGAAAATAAAAATCTTACCGATTACTTTTGAAATAGTAACTAACGAATATGCTGAAAACAAAGTCTTGCCGATTACTTTTGAAATAGTAACCGACGAATGTGTTGAAAATAAATCATGCCGATTACTTTTGAAATAGTAAGCGACGAATATGTTGAAAATAAAAATCTTACGATTACTTTTGAAATAGTAACCGACGAATGTGCTGAAAATAAATCATGCCGATTACTATTGAAATAGGTAACCGACAAATGTGCTGAAAATAAAAGTCTTACCCATTACTTTTGAAATAGTAACCGACGAATATGTGCTGAAAATAAATCTTGCCGATTACTTTTGAAATAGTAACTGACGAATGTGCTGAAAATAAATCATGTCGATTACTTTTGAAATATTAAGCGACGAATATGTTGAAAATAAAAATCTTGTCGATTACTTTTAAAATAGTAACCGAGAAATATGCTAAAAATAAAAATCTTGCCGATTACTTTTGAAATAGGAACCGACGAATATGTTGAAAATAAAAATCTTGTCGATTACTTTTAAAATAGTAACCGACAAATATGCTGAAAATAAAAATCCTGCCGATTACTTTTGAAAAAGTAACCGACAAATATGCTGAAAATAAAAATCTTGCCGATTACTTTTGAAATAGTAACCGACGAATGTGCTGAAAATAAATCATGCCGATTACTATTGAAATAGTAACCGACAAATGTGCTGAAAATAAAAGTCTTGCCCATTACTTTTGAAATAGTAACCGACGAATATGTGCTGAAAATAAATCTTGCCGATTACTTTTGAAATAGTAACCGACGAATGTGCTGAAAATAAATCATGCCGATTACTTTGGAAATAGTAAGTGACGAATATGTTGAAAATAAAAATCTTACCGATTACTTTTGAAATAGTAACCAACGAATGTGCTGAAAATAAAGTCTTGCCGATAACTTTTGAAATAATAACCGACGAATATGTGCTGAAAATAAATCTTGCCGATTACTTTTGAAATAGTAACCGACGAATGTGCTGAAAATAAATCATGCCGATTACTTTTGAAATAGTAAGCGATGAATATGTTGAAAATTAAAATCTTACCGATTACTTTTCAAAAAGTAACCAATGAATGTGCTGAAAATAAAATCTTGCCGATTACTTTTGAAATAGTAACCAACGAATATGTTGAAAATAAAAATATTGCCTATTACTTTTGAAATAGTAACCGACGAATGTGCTGAAAATAAAGTCTTGCCGATTACTTTTAAAATAGTAACCGACTAATATGCTGAAAATAAAAATCTTGTCGATTACTTTTGAAATAGTAACCGACGAATTTGCTGAAAATAAAGTCTTGCCGATTACTTTTGAAATAGTAACCAACGAATATGTTGAAAATAAAAATCTTGCCGAATACTTTTGAAATAGTAACCGACGAATGTGCTGAAAATAAAAATCTTGCCGATTACCTTTGAAATAGTAACCGATGAACATGCTGAAAATAAAAATCTTGCCGATTACTTTTGAAATAGTAACCGACGAATGTGCAGAAAATAGATCATGCCGATTACTTTTGAAATAGTAACCGACGAATGTGTTGAAAATAAATCATGTCGATTACCTTTGAAATAGTAACCGACGAATCTGCTGAAAATAAATCATGCCGATTACTTTTGAAATAGTCACCGACGAATATGCTGAAAATAAAAATCTTGCCGATTACATTTGAAATAGTAACCGACGAATGTGCTGAAAATAAATCATGCCGATTACTTTGGAAATAGTAAGTGACGAATATGTTGAAAATAAAAATCTTACCGATTACTTTTGAAATAGTAACCAACGAATATGCTGAAAATAAAGTCTTGCCGATTACTTTTGAAATAGTAACCGACGAATGTGTTGAAAATAAATCATGCCGATTACTTTTGAAATAGTAAGCGACGAATATGTTGAAAATAAAAATCTTACCGATTACTTTTGAAATAGTAACCGACGAATGTGCTGAAAATAAATCATGCCGATTACTATTGAAATAGGTAACCGACAAATGTGCTGAAAATAAAAGTCTTACCCATTACTTTTGAAATAGTAACCGACGAATATGTGCTGAAAATAAATCTTGCCGATTACTTTTGAAATAGTAACTGACGAATGTGCTGAAAATAAATCATGTCGATTACTTTTGAAATATTAAGCGACGAATATGTTGAAAATAAAAATCTTGTCGATTACTTTTAAAATAGTAACCGAGAAATATGCTAAAAATAAAAATCTTGCCGATTACTTTTGAAATAGGAACCGACGAATATGTTGAAAATAAAAATCTTGTCGATTACTTTTAAAATAGTAACCGACAAATATGCTGAAAATAAAAATCCTGCCGATTACTTTTGAAAAAGTAACCGACAAATATGCTGAAAATAAAAATCTTGCCGATTACTTTTGAAATAGTAACCGACGAATGTGCTGAAAATAAATCATGCCGATTACTATTGAAATAGTAACCGACAAATGTGCTGAAAATAAAAGTCTTGCCCATTACTTTTGAAATAGTAACCGACGAATATGTGCTGAAAATAAATCTTGCCGATTACTTTTGAAATAGTAACCGACGAATGTGCTGAAAATAAATCATGCCGATTACTTTGGAAATAGTAAGTGACGAATATGTTGAAAATAAAAATCTTACCGATTACTTTTGAAATAGTAACCAACGAATGTGCTGAAAATAAAGTCTTGCCGATAACTTTTGAAATAATAACCGACGAATATGTGCTGAAAATAAATCTTGCCGATTACTTTTGAAATAGTAACCGACGAATGTGCTGAAAATAAATCATGCCGATTACTTTTGAAATAGTAAGCGATGAATATGTTGAAAATTAAAATCTTACCGATTACTTTTCAAAAAGTAACCAATGAATGTGCTGAAAATAAAATCTTGCCGATTACTTTTGAAATAGTAACCAACGAATATGTTGAAAATAAAAATATTGCCTATTACTTTTGAAATAGTAACCGACGAATGTGCTGAAAATAAAGTCTTGCCGATTACTTTTAAAATAGTAACCGACTAATATGCTGAAAATAAAAATCTTGTCGATTACTTTTGAAATAGTAACCGACGAATTTGCTGAAAATAAAGTCTTGCCGATTACTTTTGAAATAGTAACCAACGAATATGTTGAAAATAAAAATCTTGCCGAATACTTTTGAAATAGTAACCGACGAATGTGCTGAAAATAAAAATCTTGCCGATTACCTTTGAAATAGTAACCGATGAACATGCTGAAAATAAAAATCTTGCCGATTACTTTTGAAATAGTAACCGACGAATGTGCAGAAAATAGATCATGCCGATTACTTTTGAAATAGTAACCGACGAATGTGTTGAAAATAAATCATGTCGATTACCTTTGAAATAGTAACCGACGAATCTGCTGAAAATAAATCATGCCGATTACTTTTGAAATAGTCACCGGCGAATATGCTGAAAATAAAAATCTTGCCGATTACTTTTGAAATAGTAACAGACGAATGTGCTAAAAATAAATCATGCCGATTACTTTGGAAATAGTAAGTGACGAATATGTTGAAAATAAAAATCTTACCGATTACTTTTGAAATAGTAACCAACGAATGTGCTGAAAATAAAGTCTTGCCGATAACTTTTGAAATAATAACCGACGAATATGTGCTGAAAATAAATCTTGCCGATTACTTTTGAAATAGTAACCGACGAATGTGCTGAAAATAAATCATGCCGATTACTTTTGAAATAGTAAGCGATGAATATGTTGAAAATTAAAATCTTACCGATTACTTTTCAAAAAGTAACCAATGAATGTGCTGAAAATAAAATCTTGCCGATTACTTTTGAAATAGTAACCAACGAATATGTTGAAAATAAAAATATTGCCTATTACTTTTGAAATAGTAACCGACGAATGTGCTGAAAATAAAGTCTTGCCGATTACTTTTAAAATAGTAACCGACTAATATGCTGAAGATAAAAATCTTGTCGATTACTTTTGAAATAGTAACCGACGAATTTGCTGAAAATAAAGTCTTGCCGATTACTTTTGAAATAGTAACCAACGAATATGTTGAAAATAAAAATCTTGCCGAATACTTTTGAAATAGTAACCGACGAATGTGCTGAAAATAAAAATCTTGCCGATTACCTTTGAAATAGTAACCGATGAACATGCTGAAAATAAAAATCTTGCCGATTACTTTTGAAATAGTAACCGACGAATGTGCAGAAAATAGATCATGCCGATTACTTTTGAAATAGTAACCGACGAATGTGTTGAAAATAAATCATGTCGATTACCTTTGAAATAGTAACCGACGAATCTGCTGAAAATAAATCATGCCGATTACTTTTGAAATAGTCACCGGCGAATATGCTGAAAATAAAAATCTTGCCGATTACTTTTGAAATAGTAACAGACGAATGTGCTAAAAATAAATCATGCCGATTACTTTGGAAATAGTAAGTGACGAATATGTTGAAAATAAAAATCTTACCGATTACTTTTGAAATAGTAACCAACGAATGTGCTGAAAATAAAGTCTTGCCGATAACTTTTGAAATAATAACCGACGAATATGTGCTGAAAATAAATCTTGCCGATTACTTTTGAAATAGTAACCGACGAATGTGCTGAAAATAAATCATGCCGATTACTTTTGAAATAGTAAGCGATGAATATGTTGAAAATAAAAATCTTACCGATTACTTTTCAAAAAGTAACCAATGAATGTGCTGAAAATAAAATCTTGCCGATTACTTTTGAAATAGTAACCAACGAATATGTTGAAAATAAAAATCTTGCCTATTACTTTTGAAATAGTAACCGACGAATGTGCTGAAAATAAAGTCTTGCCGATTACTTTTAAAATAGTAACCGACAAATATGCTGAAAATAAAAATCTTGCCGATTACTTTTGAAATAGTAACCGACGAATTTGCTGAAAATAAAGTCTTGCCGATTACTTTTGAAATAGTAACCAACGAATATGTTGAAAATAAAAATCTTGCCGAATACTTTTGAAATAGTAACCGACGAATGTGCTGAAAATAAAAATCTTGCCGATTACCTTTGAAATAGTAACCGATGAACATGCTGAAAATAAAAATCTTGCCGATTACTTTTGAAATAGTAACCGACGAATGTGCAGAAAATAGATCATGCCGATTACTTTTGAAATAGTAACCGACGAATGTGTTGAAAATAAATCATGTCGATTACCTTTGAAATAGTAACCGACGAATCTGCTGAAAATAAATCATGCCGATTACTTTTGAAATAGTCACCGACGAATATGCTGAAAATAAAAATCTTGCCGATTACATTTGAAATAGTAACCGACGAATGTGCTGAAAATATATCATGCCGATTACTTTGGAAATAGTAAGTGACGAATATGTTGAAAATAAAAATCTTACCGATTACTTTTGAAATAGTAACCAACGAATGTGCTGAAAATAAAGTCTTGCCGATAACTTTTGAAATAATAAGCGACGAATATGTGCTGAAAATAAATCTTGCCGATTACTTTTGAAATAGTCACCGACGAATATGCTGAAAATAAAAATCTTGCCGATTACATTTGAAATAGTAACCGACAAATGTGCTGAAAATAAATCATGCCGATTACTTTGGAAATAGTAAGTGACGAATATGTTGAAAATAAAAATCTTACCGATTACTTTTGAAATAGTAACCAACGAATGTGCTGAAAATAAAGTCTTGCCGATAACTTTTGAAATAATAAGCGACGAATATGTGCTGAAAATAAAAATCTTGCCGAATACTTTTGAAATAGTAACCGACGAATGTGCTGAAAATAAAAATCTTGCCGATTACCTTTGAAATAGTAATCGATGAACATGCTGAAAATAAAAATCTTGCCGATTACTTTTGAAATAGTAACCGACGAATGTGCAGAAAATAGATCATGCCGATTACTTTTGAAATAGTAACCGACGAATGTGTTGAAAATAAATCATGTCGATTACCTTTGAAATAGTAACCGACGAATATGTTGAAAATAAAAATCTTGCCGATTACTTTTGAAATAATAACCGACGAATGTGCTGAAAATAAAGTCTTGCCGATTACTTTTAAAATAGTAACCGACAAATATGCTGAAAATAAAAATCTTGCCGATTACTTTTGAAATAGTAACCGACGAATGTGCTGAAAATAAAGTCTTGCCGATTACTTTTGAAATAGTAACCGACGAATGTGCTGAAAATAAAGTCTTGCCGATTACTTTTGAAATAGTAACCGACGAATATGTTGAAAATAAAAATCTTGTCGATTACTTTTAAAATAGTAACCGACAAATATGCTAAAAATAAAAATCTTGCCGATTACTTTTGAAATAGGAACCGACGAATGTGCTGAAAAGAAATCATGCCGATTACTTTTGAAATACTAAGCGACGAATATGTAGAAAATAAAAATCGTACCGATTACTTTTGAAATAGTAACCAACGAATATGCTGAAAATAAAGTCTTGCCGATTACTTTTGAAATAGTAACCGATGAATATGTTGAAAATAAAAATCTTGTCGATTACTTTTAAAACAGTAACCGACAAATATGTTGAAAATAAAAATCTTACCGATTACTTTTGAAATAGTAACCAACGAATGTGCTGAAAATAAAGTCTTGCCGATAACTTTTGAAATAATAACCGACGAATATGTGCTGAAAATAAATCTTGCCGATTACTTTTGAAATAGTAACCGACGAATGTGCTGAAAATAAATCATGCCGATTACTTTTGAAATAGTAAGCGATGAATATGTTGAAAATTAAAATCTTACCGATTACTTTTCAAAAAGTAACCAATGAATGTGCTGAAAATAAAATCTTGCCGATTACTTTTGAAATAGTAACCAACGAATATGTTGAAAATAAAAATATTGCCTATTACTTTTGAAATAGTAACCGACGAATGTGCTGAAAATAAAGTCTTGCCGATTACTTTTAAAATAGTAACCGACTAATATGCTGAAGATAAAAATCTTGTCGATTACTTTTGAAATAGTAACCGACGAATTTGCTGAAAATAAAGTCTTGCCGATTACTTTTGAAATAGTAACCAACGAATATGTTGAAAATAAAAATCTTGCCGAATACTTTTGAAATAGTAACCGACGAATGTGCTGAAAATAAAAATCTTGCCGATTACCTTTGAAATAGTAACCGATGAACATGCTGAAAATAAAAATCTTGCCGATTACTTTTGAAATAGTAACCGACGAATGTGCAGAAAATAGATCATGCCGATTACTTTTGAAATAGTAACCGACGAATGTGTTGAAAATAAATCATGTCGATTACCTTTGAAATAGTAACCGACGAATCTGCTGAAAATAAATCATGCCGATTACTTTTGAAATAGTCACCGGCGAATATGCTGAAAATAAAAATCTTGCCGATTACTTTTGAAATAGTAACAGACGAATGTGCTAAAAATAAATCATGCCGATTACTTTGGAAATAGTAAGTGACGAATATGTTGAAAATAAAAATCTTACCGATTACTTTTGAAATAGTAACCAACGAATGTGCTGAAAATAAAGTCTTGCCGATAACTTTTGAAATAATAACCGACGAATATGTGCTGAAAATAAATCTTGCCGATTACTTTTGAAATAGTAACCGACGAATGTGCTGAAAATAAATCATGCCGATTACTTTTGAAATAGTAAGCGATGAATATGTTGAAAATAAAAATCTTACCGATTACTTTTCAAAAAGTAACCAATGAATGTGCTGAAAATAAAATCTTGCCGATTACTTTTGAAATAGTAACCAACGAATATGTTGAAAATAAAAATCTTGCCTATTACTTTTGAAATAGTAACCGACGAATGTGCTGAAAATAAAGTCTTGCCGATTACTTTTAAAATAGTAACCGACAAATATGCTGAAAATAAAAATCTTGCCGATTACTTTTGAAATAGTAACCGACGAATTTGCTGAAAATAAAGTCTTGCCGATTACTTTTGAAATAGTAACCAACGAATATGTTGAAAATAAAAATCTTGCCGAATACTTTTGAAATAGTAACCGACGAATGTGCTGAAAATAAAAATCTTGCCGATTACCTTTGAAATAGTAACCGATGAACATGCTGAAAATAAAAATCTTGCCGATTACTTTTGAAATAGTAACCGACGAATGTGCAGAAAATAGATCATGCCGATTACTTTTGAAATAGTAACCGACGAATGTGTTGAAAATAAATCATGTCGATTACCTTTGAAATAGTAACCGACGAATCTGCTGAAAATAAATCATGCCGATTACTTTTGAAATAGTCACCGACGAATATGCTGAAAATAAAAATCTTGCCGATTACATTTGAAATAGTAACCGACGAATGTGCTGAAAATAAATCATGCCGATTACTTTGGAAATAGTAAGTGACGAATATGTTGAAAATAAAAATCTTACCGATTACTTTTGAAATAGTAACCAACGAATGTGCTGAAAATAAAGTCTTGCCGATAACTTTTGAAATAATAAGCGACGAATATGTGCTGAAAATAAATCTTGCCGATTACTTTTGAAATAGTCACCGACGAATATGCTGAAAATAAAAATCTTGCCGATTACATTTGAAATAGTAACCGACAAATGTGCTGAAAATAAATCATGCCGATTACTTTGGAAATAGTAAGTGACGAATATGTTGAAAATAAAAATCTTACCGATTACTTTTGAAATAGTAACCAACGAATGTGCTGAAAATAAAGTCTTGCCGATAACTTTTGAAATAATAAGCGACGAATATGTGCTGAAAATAAAAATCTTGCCGAATACTTTTGAAATAGTAACCGACGAATGTGCTGAAAATAAAAATCTTGCCGATTACCTTTGAAATAGTAATCGATGAACATGCTGAAAATAAAAATCTTGCCGATTACTTTTGAAATAGTAACCGACGAATGTGCAGAAAATAGATCATGCCGATTACTTTTGAAATAGTAACCGACGAATGTGTTGAAAATAAATCATGTCGATTACCTTTGAAATAGTAACCGACGAATATGTTGAAAATAAAAATCTTGCCGATTACTTTTGAAATAATAACCGACGAATGTGCTGAAAATAAAGTCTTGCCGATTACTTTTAAAATAGTAACCGACAAATATGCTGAAAATAAAAATCTTGCCGATTACTTTTGAAATAGTAACCGACGAATGTGCTGAAAATAAAGTCTTGCCGATTACTTTTGAAATAGTAACCGACGAATGTGCTGAAAATAAAGTCTTGCCGATTACTTTTGAAATAGTAACCGACGAATATGTTGAAAATAAAAATCTTGTCGATTACTTTTAAAATAGTAACCGACAAATATGCTAAAAATAAAAATCTTGCCGATTACTTTTGAAATAGGAACCGACGAATGTGCTGAAAAGAAATCATGCCGATTACTTTTGAAATACTAAGCGACGAATATGTAGAAAATAAAAATCGTACCGATTACTTTTGAAATAGTAACCAACGAATATGCTGAAAATAAAGTCTTGCCGATTACTTTTGAAATAGTAACCGATGAATATGTTGAAAATAAAAATCTTGTCGATTACTTTTAAAACAGTAACCGACAAATATGCTGAAAATAAAAATCTTGCCGATTACTTTTGAAATAGTCACCGACGAATATGCTGAAAATAAAAATCTTGCCGATTACTTTTGAAATAGTAACCGACGAATGTGCTGAAAATAAATCATGCTGATTACTTTTGAAATAGTAAGCGACGAATATGTTGGAAATAAAAATCTTACCGATTACTTTTATAAAAGTAACCAATGAATGTGCTCAAAATAAAGTCTTGCCGATTACTTTTGAAATAGTAACCGACGAATATGTTGAAAATAAAAATCTTGCCGAATACTTTTGAAATAGTAACCGACGAATGTGCTGAAAATAAAAATCTTGCCGATTACCTTTGAAATAGTAACCGATGAACATGCTGAAAATAAAAATCTTGCCGATTACTTTTGAAATAGTAACCGACGAATGTGCAGAAAATAGATCATGCCGATTACTTTTGAAATAGTAACCGACGAATGTGTTGAAAATAAATCATGTCGATTACCTTTGAAATAGTAACCGACGAATATGCTGAAAATAAATCATGCCGATTACTTTTGAATTAGTCATGGACGAATATGCTGAAAATAAAAATCTTGCCGATTACTTTTGAAATAGTAACCGACGAATGTGCTGAAAATAAATCATGCCGATTACTTTGGAAATAGTAAGTGACGAATATGTTGAAAATAAAAATCTTACCGATTACTTTTGAAATAGTAACCAACGAATGTGCTGAAAATAAAGTCTTGACGATAACTTTTGAAATAGTAACCGACGAATATGTGCTGAAAATAAATCTTGCCGATTACTTTTGAAATAGTAACTGACGAATGTGCTGAAAATAAATCATGCCGATTACTTTTGAAATAATAAGCGACGAATATGTTGAAAATAAAAATCTTACCGATTACTTTTGAAATAGTAATCAACGAATATGCTGAAAATAAAGTCTTGCCGATTACTTTTGAAATAGTAACCGACGAATATGTTGAAAATAAAAATCTTCTCGATTACTTTTAAAATAGTAACCGACAAATATGCTGAAAATAAAAATATTGCCGATTACTTTTGAAAAAGTAACCGACAAATATGCTGAAAATAAAAATCTTGCCGATTACTTTAGAAAAAGTAACCGACAAATACGCTGAAAATAAAAATCATGCCGATTACTTTTGAAATAGTCACCGACCAATATGCTGAAAATAAAAATCTTGCCGATTACTTTTGAAATAGTAACCGACAAATGTGCTGAAAAAAAATCATGCCGATTACTAATTAAATAGTAACCGACAAATGTGCTGAAAATAAAAGTCTTGCCCATTACTTTTGAAATAGTAACCGACGAATATGTGCTGAAAATAAATCTTGCCGATTACTTTTGAAATAGTAACCCACGAATGTGCTGAAAATAAATCATGCCGATTACTTTTGAAATAGTCACCGGCGAATATGTTGAAAATAAAGTCTTGCCGATTACTTTTGAAATAGTAACCGACGAATATGTTGAAAATAAAAATCTTACCGAATACTTTTGAAATAGTAACCGACGAATGTGTTGAAAATAAAAATCTTGCTGATTACCTTTGAAATAGTAACCGATGAACATGCTGAAAATAAAAATCTTGCCTATTACTTTTGAAATAGTAACCGACGAATGTGCAGAAAATAGATCATGCCCATTACTTTTGAAATAGTAACCGACGAATGTGTTGAAAATAAATCATGTCGATTACCTTTGAAATAGTAACCGACGAATATGCTGAAAATAAATCATGCCGATTACTTTTGAAATAGTCATCGACGAATATGCTGAAAATAAAAATCTTGCCGATTACTTTTGAAATAGTAACCAACGAATGTGCTAAAAATAAATCATGCCGATTACTTTGGAAATAGTAAGTGACGAATATGTTGAAAATAAAAATCTTACCGATTACTTTTGAAATAGTAACCAAAGAATGTGCTGAAAATAAAGTCTTGCCGATAACTTTTGAAATTGTAACCGACGAATCTGTGCTGAAAATAAATTTGCCGATTACTTTTGAAATAGTAACCGACGAATGTGCTGAAAATAAATCATGCCGATTACTTTTGAAATAATAAGCGACGAATATGTTGAAAATAAAAATCTTACCGATTACTTTTGAAATAGTAATCAACGAATATGCTGAAAATAAAGTCTTGCCGATTACTTTTGAAATAGTAACCGACGAATATGTTGAAAATAAAAATCTTCTCGATTACTTTTAAAATAGTAACCGACAAATATGCTGAAAATAAAAATATTGCCGATTACTTTTGAAAAAGTAACCGACAAATATGCTGAAAATAAAAATCTTGCCGATTACTTTTGAAAAAGTAACCGACAAATACGCTGAAAATAAAAATCATGCCGATTACTTTTGAAATAGTCACAGACCAATATGCTGAAAATAAAAATCTTGCCGATTACTTTTGAAATAGTAACCGACAAATGTGCTGAAAAAAAATCATGCCGATTACTAATTAAATAGTAACCGACAAATGTGCTGAAAATAAAAGTCTTGCCCATTACTTTTGAAATAGTAACCGACGAATATGTGCTGAAAATAAATCTTGCCGATTACTTTTGAAATAGTAACCGACGAATGTGCTGAAAATAAATCATGCCGATTACTTTTGAAATAGTCACCGGCGAATATGTTGAAAATAAAGTCTTGCCGATTACTTTTGAAATAGTAACCGACGAATATGTTGAAAATAAAAATCTTGCCGAATACTTTTGAAATAGTAACCGACGAATGTGTTGAAAATAAAAATCTTGCCGATTAACTTTGAAATAGTAACCGATGAACATGCTGAAAATAAAAATCTTGCCTATTACTTTTGAAATAGTAACCGACGAATGTGCAGAAAATAGATCATGCCCATTACTTTTGAAATAGTAACCGACGAATGTGTTGAAAATAAATCATGTCGATTACCTTTGAAATAGTAACCGACGAATATGCTGAAAATAAATCATGCCGATTACTTTTGAAATAGTCATCGACGAATATGCTGAAAATAAAAATCTTGCCGATTACTTTTGAAATAGTAACCAACGAATGTGCTGAAAATAAATCATGCCGATTACTTTGGAAATAGTAAGTGACGAATATGTTGAAAATAAAAATCTTACCGATTACTTTTGAAATAGTAACCAAAGAATGTGCTGAAAATAAAGTCTTGCCGATAACTTTTGAAATTGTAACCGACGAATCTGTGCTGAAAATAAATCTTGCCGATTACTTTTGAAATAGTAACCGACGAATGTGCTGAAAATAAATCATGCCGATTACTTTTGAAATAGTCACTGACGAATATGCTGAAAATAAAAATCTTGCCGATTACTTTTGAAATAGTAACCGACGAATGTGCTGAAAATAAATCATGCTGATTACTTTTGAAATAGTAAGCGACGAATATGTTGGAAATAAAAATCTTACCGATTACTTTTATAAGAGTAACCAATGAATGTGCTGAAAATAAAGTCTTGCCGATTACTTTTAAAACAGTAACCGACAAATATGCTGAAAATAAAAATCTTGCCGATTACTTTTGAAATAGTCACCGACGAATATGCTGAAAATAAAAATCTTGCCGATTACTTTTGAAATAGTAACCGACGAATGTGCTGAAAATAAATCATGCTGATTACTTTTGAAATAGTAAGCGACGAATATGTTGGAAATAAAAATCTTACCGATTACTTTTATAAAAGTAACCAATGAATGTGCTGAAAATAAAGTCTTGCCGATTACTTTTGAAATAGTAACCGACGAATATGTTGAAAATAAAAATCTTGCCGAATACTTTTGAAATAGTAACTGACGAATGTGCTGAAAATAAAAATCTTGCCGATTACCTTTGAAATAGTAACCGATGAACATGCTGAAAATAAAAATCTTGCCGATTACTTTTGAAATAGTAACCGACGAATGTGCAGAAAATAGATCATGCCGATTACTTTTGAAATAGTAACCGACGAATGTGTTGAAAATAAATCATGTCGATTACCTTTGAAATAGTAACCGACGAATATGCTGAAAATAAATCATGCCGATTACTTTTGAATTAGTCATGGACGAATATGCTGAAAATAAAAATCTTGCCGATTACTTTTGAAATAGTAACCGACGAATGTGCTGAAAATAAATCATGCCGAATACTTTGGAAATAGTAAGTGACGAATATGTTGAAAATAAAAATCTTACCGATTACTTTTGAAATAGTAACCAACGAATGTGCTGAAAATAAAGTCTTGACGATAATTTTGAAATAGTAACCGACGAATATGTGCTGAAAATAAATCTTGCCGATTACTTTTGAAATAGTAACTGACGAATGTGCTGAAAATAAATCATGCCGATTACTTTTGAAATAATAAGCGACGAATATGTTGAAAATAAAAATCTTACCGATTACTTTTGAAATAGTAATCAACGAATATGCTGAAAATAAAGTCTTGCCGATTACTTTTGAAATAGTAACCGACGAATATGTTGAAAATAAAAATCTTGTCGATTACTTTTAAAATAGTAACCGACAAATATGCTGAAAATAAAAATATTGCCGATTACTTTTGAAAAAGTAACCGACAAATATGCTGAAAATAAAAATCTTGCCGATTACTTTTGAAAAAGTAACCGACAAATACGCTGAAAATAAAAATCATGCCGATAACTTTTGAAATAGTCACCGACCAATATGCTGAAAATAAAAATCTTGCCGATTACTTTTGAAATAGTAACCGACGAATGTGCTGAAAAAAAATCATGCCGATTACTAATTAAATAGTAACCGACAAATGTGCTGAAAATAAAAGTCTTGCCCATTACTTTTGAAATAGTAACCGACGAATATGTGCTGAAAATAAATCTTGCCGATTACTTTTGAAATAGTAACCGACGAATGTGCTGAAAATAAATCATGCCGATTACTTTTGAAATAGTCACCGGCGAATATGTTGAAAATAAAGTCTTGCCGATTACTTTTGAAATAGTAACCGAAAAATATGTTGAAAATAAAAATCTTGCCGAATACTTTTGAAATAGTAACCGACGAATGTGTTGAAAATAAAAATCTTGCCGATTAACTTTGAAATTGTAACCGATGAACATGCTGAAAATAAAAATCTTGCCTATTACTTTTGAAATAGTAACCGACGAATGTGCAGAAAATAGATCATGCCCATTACTTTTGAAATAGTAACCGACGAATGTGTTGAAAATAAATCATGTCGATTACCTTTGAAATAGTAACCGACGAATATGCTGAAAATAAATCATGCCGATTACTTTTGAAATAGTCATCGACGAATATGCTGAAAATAAAAATCTTGCCGATTACTTTTGAAATAGTAACCAACGAATGTGCTGAAAATAAATCATGCCGATTACTTTGGAAATAGTAAGTGACGAATATGTTGAAAATAAAAATCTTACCGATTACTTTTGAAATAGTAACCAAAGAATGTGCTGAAAATAAAGTCTTGCCGATAACTTTTGAAATTGTAACCGACGAATCTGTGCTGAAAATAAATCTTGCCGATTACTTTTGAAATAGTAACCGACGAATGTGCTGAAAATAAATCATGCCGATTACTTTTGAAATAGTCACTGACGAATATGCTGAAAATAAAAATCTTGCCGATTACTTTTGAAATAGTAACCGACGAATGTGCTGAAAATAAATCATGCTGATTACTTTTGAAATAGTAAGCGACGAATATGTTGGAAATAAAAATCTTACCGATTACTTTTATAAGAGTAACCAATGAATGTGCTGAAAATAAAGTCTTGCCGATTACTTTTAAAACAGTAACCGACAAATATGCTGAAAATAAAAATCTTGCCGATTACTTTTGAAATAGTCACCGACGAATATGCTGAAAATAAAAATCTTGCCGATTACTTTTGAAATAGTAACCGACGAATGTGCTGAAAATAAATCATGCTGATTACTTTTGAAATAGTAAGCGACGAATATGTTGGAAATAAAAATCTTACCGATTACTTTTATAAAAGTAACCAATGAATGTGCTGAAAATAAAGTCTTGCCGATTACTTTTGAAATAGTAACCGACGAATATGTTGAAAATAAAAATCTTGCCGAATAATTTTGAAATAGTAACTGACGAATGTGCTGAAAATAAAAATCTTGCCGATTACCTTTGAAATAGTAACCGATGAACATGCTGAAAATAAAAATCTTGCCGATTACTTTTGAAATAGTAACCGACGAATGTGCAGAAAATAGATCATGCCGATTACTTTTGAAATAGTAACCGACGAATGTGTTGAAAATAAATCATGTCGATTACCTTTGAAATAGTAACCGACGAATATGCTGAAAATAAATCATGCCGATTACTTTTGAATTAGTCATGGACGAATATGCTGAAAATAAAAATCTTGCCGATTACTTTTGAAATAGTAACCGACGAATGTGCTGAAAATAAATCATGCCGAATACTTTGGAAATAGTAAGTGACGAATATGTTGAAAATAAAAATCTTACCGATTACTTTTGAAATAGTAACCAACGAATGTGCTGAAAATAAAGTCTTGACGATAATTTTGAAATAGTAACCGACGAATATGTGCTGAAAATAAATCTTGCCGATTACTTTTGAAATAGTAACTGACGAATGTGCTGAAAATAAATCATGCCGATTACTTTTGAAATAATAAGCGACGAATATGTTGAAAATAAAAATCTTACCGATTACTTTTGAAATAGTAATCAACGAATATGCTGAAAATAAAGTCTTGCCGATTACTTTTGAAATAGTAACCGACGAATATGTTGAAAATAAAAATCTTGTCGATTACTTTTAAAATAGTAACCGACAAATATGCTGAAAATAAAAATATTGCCGATTACTTTTGAAAAAGTAACCGACAAATATGCTGAAAATAAAAATCTTGCCGATTACTTTTGAAAAAGTAACCGACAAATACGCTGAAAATAAAAATCATGCCGATAACTTTTGAAATAGTCACCGACCAATATGCTGAAAATAAAAATCTTGCCGATTACTTTTGAAATAGTAACCGACGAATGTGCTGAAAAAAAATCATGCCGATTACTAATTAAATAGTAACCGACAAATGTGCTGAAAATAAAAGTCTTGCCCATTACTTTTGAAATAGTAACCGACGAATATGTGCTGAAAATAAATCTTGCCGATTACTTTTGAAATAGTAACCGACGAATGTGCTGAAAATAAATCATGCCGATTACTTTTGAAATAGTCACCGGCGAATATGTTGAAAATAAAGTCTTGCCGATTACTTTTGAAATAGTAACCGAAAAATATGTTGAAAATAAAAATCTTGCCGAATACTTTTGAAATAGTAACCGACGAATGTGTTGAAAATAAAAATCTTGCCGATTACCTTTGAAATAGTAACCGATGAACATGCTGAAATTAAAAATCTTGCCTATTACTTTTGAAATAGTAACCGACGAATGTGCAGAAAATAGATCATGCCCATTACTTTTGAAATAGTAACCGACGAATGTGTTGAAAATAAATCATGCCGATTACTTTTGAAATAGTCATCGACGAATATGCTGAAAATAAATCATGCCGATTACTTTTGAAATAGTCATCGACGAATATGCTGAAAATAAAAATCTTGTCGATTACTTTTGAAATAGTAACCAACGAATGTGCTGAAAATAAATCATGCCGATTACTTTGGAAATAGTAAGTGACGAATATGTTGAAAATAAAAATCTTACCGATTACTTTTGAAATAGTAACCAAAGAATGTGCTGAAAATAAAGTCTTGCCGATAACTTTTGAAATTGTAACCGACGAATCTGTGCTGAAAATAAATCTTGCCGATTACTTTTGAAATAGTAACCGACGAATGTGCTGAAAATAAATCATGCCGATTACTTTTGAAATAATAAGCGACGAATATGTTGAAAATAAAAATCTTACCGATTACTTTTGAAATAGTAATCAACGAATATGCTGAAAATAAAGTCTTGCCGATTACTTTTGAAATAGTAACCGACGAATATGTTGAAAATAAAAATCTTGTAGATTACTTTTAAAATAGTAACTGACAAATATGCTGAAAATAAAAATATTGCCGATTACTTTTGAAAAAGTAACCGACAAATATGCTGAAAATAAAAATCTTCTTGCCGATTACTTTTGAAATAGTAACCGACGAATATGTTGAAAATAAAAATCTTGTCGATTACTTTTAAAATAGTAACCGACAAATATGCTGAAAATAAAAATCTTGCCGATTACTTTTGAAATAGTAACCGACGAATGTGCTGAAAAAAAATCATGCCGATTACTATTGAAATAGTAACCGACAAATGTGCTGAAAATAAAAGTCTTGCCCATTACATTTGAAATAGTAACCGACGAATATGTGCTGAAAATAAATCTTGCTGATTACTTTTGAAATAGTAACCGACGAATGTGCTGAAAATAAATCATGCTGATTACTTTTGAAATAGTAAGCGAGGAATATGTTGGAAATAAAAATCTTACCGATTACTTTTAAAAAAGTAACCAATGAATGTGCTGAAAATAAAGTCTTGCCGATTACTTTTGAAATAGTAACCAACGAATATGTTGAAAATAAAAATCTTGCCGAATACTTTTGAAATAGTAACCGACGAATGTGCTGAAAATAAAAATCTTGCCGATTACCTTTGAAATAGTAACCGATGAACATGCTGAAAATAAAAATCTTGCCGATTCTTTTTGAAATAGTAACCGACGAATGTGCAGAAAATAGATCATGCCGATTACTTTTGAAATAGTAACCGACGAATGTGTTGAAAATAAATCATGTCGATTACCTTTGAAATAGTAACCGACGAATCTGCTGAAAATAAATCATGCCGATTACTTTTGAAATAGTCACCGGCGAATATGCTGAAAATAAAAATCTTGCCAATTACTTTTGAAATAGTAACCGACGAATGTGCTGAAAATAAATCATGCCGATTACTTTGGAAATAGTAAGTGACGAATATGTTGAAAATAAAAATCTTACCGATTACTTTTGAAATAGTAACCAACGAATGTGCTGAAAATAAAGTCTTGCCGATAACTTTTGAAATAGTAACCGACGAATATGTGCTGAAAATAAATCTTGCCGATTACTTTTGAAATAGTAACTGACGAATGTGCTGAAAATAAATCATGCCGATTACTTTTGAAATAGTAAGCGACGAATATGTTGAAAATAAAAATCTTACCGATTACTTTTGAAATAGTAACCAACGAATATGCTGAATATAAAGTCTTGCCGATTACTTTTGAAATAGTAACCGACGAATATGTTGAAAATAAAAATCTTGTCGATTACTTTTAAAATAGTAACCGACAAATATGCCGAAAATAAAAATCTTGCCGATTACTTTTGAAAAAGTAACCGACAAATATGCTGAAAATAAAAATCTTGCCGATTACTTTTGAAATAGTCACCGACCAATATGCTGAAAATAAAAATCTTGCCGATTACTTTTGAAATAGTAACCGACGAATGTGCTGAAAATAAATAATGCCGATTACTATTGAAATAGTAACCGACAAATGTGCTGAAAATAAAAGTCTTGCCCATTACTTTTGAAATAGTAACCGACGAATATGTGCTGAAAATAAATCTTGCCGATTACTTTTGAAATAGTAACCGACGAATGTGCTGAAAATAAATCATGCCGATTACTTTTGAAATATTCACCGGCGAATATGTTGAAAATAAAGTCTTGCCGATTACTTTTGAAATAGTAACCGACGAATATGTTGAAAATAAAAATCTTGCCGAATACTTTTGAAATAGTAACCGACGAATGTGTTGAAAATAAAAATCTTGCCGATTACCTTTGAAGTAGTAACCGATGAACATGCTGAAAATAAAAATCTTGCCTATTACTTTTGAAATAGTAACCGACGAATGTGCAGAAAATAGATCATGCCCATTACTTTTGAAATAGTAACCGACGAATGTGTTGAAAATAAATCATGTCGATTACCTTTGAAATAGTAACCGACGAATATGCTGAAAATAAATCATGCCGATTACTTTTGAAATAGTCATCGACGAATATGCTGAAAATAAAAATCTTGCCGATTACTTTTGAAATAGTAACCAACGAATGTGCTAAAAATAAATCATGCCGATTACTTTGGAAATAGTAAGTGACGAATATGTTGAAAATAAAAATCTTACCGATTACTTTTGAAATAGTAACCAAAGAATGTGCTGAAAATAAAGTCTTGCCGATAACTTTTGAAATTGTAACCGACGAATCTGTGCTGAAAATAAATCTTGCCGATTACTTTTGAAATAGTAACCGACGAATGTGCTGAAAATAAATCATGCCGATTACTTTTGAAATAATAAGCGACGAATATGTTGAAAATAAAAATCTTACCGATTACTTTTGAAATAGTAATCAACGAATATGCTGAAAATAAAGTCTTGCCGATTACTTTTGAAATAGTAACCGACGAATATGTTGAAAATAAAAATCTTGTAGATTACTTTTAAAATAGTAACTGACAAATATGCTGAAAATAAAAATATTGCCGATTACTTTTAAAAAAGTAACCGACAAATATGCTGAAAATAAAAATCTTCTTGCCGATTACTTTTGAAATAGTAACCGACGAATATGTTGAAAATAAAAATCTTGTCGATTACTTTTAAAATAGTAACCGACAAATATGCTGAAAATAAAAATCTTGCCGATTACTTTTGAAATAGTAACCGACGAATGTGCTGAAAAAAAAATCATGCCGATTACTATTGAAATAGTAACCGACAAATGTGCTGAAAATAAAAGTCTTGCCCATTACATTTGAAATAGTAACCGACGAATATGTGCTGAAGATAAATCTTGCTGATTACTTTTGAAATAGTAACCGACGAATGTGCTGAAAATAAATCTTGCCGATTACTTTTGAAATAGTAACCGACGAATGTGCTGAAAATAAATCATGCTGATTACTTTTGAAATAGTATGCGAGGAATATGTTGGAAATAAAAATCTTACCGATTACTTTTAAAAAAGTAACCAATGAATGTGCTGAAAATAAAGTCTTGCCGATTACTTTTGAAATAGTAACCAACGAATATGTTGAAAATAAAAATCTTGCCGAATACTTTTGAAATAGTAACCGACGAATGTGCTGAAAATAAAAATCTTGCCGATTACCTTTGAAATAGTAACCGATGAACATGCTAAAAATAAAAATCTTGCCGATTCTTTTTGAAATAGTAACCGACGAATGTGCAGAAAATAGATCATGCCGATTACTTTTGAAATAGTAACCGACGAATGTGTTGAAAATAAATCATGTCGATTACCTTTGAAATAGTAACCGACGAATCTGCTGAAAATAAATCATGCCGATTACTTTTGAAATAGTCACCGGCGAATATGCTGAAAATAAAAATCTTTCCAATTACTTTTGAAATAGTAACCGACGAATGTGCTGAAAATAAATCATGCCGATTACTTTGGAAATAGTAAGTGACGAATATGTTGAAAATAAAAATCTTACCGATTACTTTTGAAATAGTAACCAACGAATGTGCTGAAAATAAAGTCTTGCCGATAACTTTTGAAATAGTAACCGACGAATATGTGCTGAAAATAAATCTTGCCGATTACTTTTGAAATAGTAACTGACGAATGTGCTGAAAATAAATCATGCCGATTACTTTTGAAATAGTAAGCGACGAATATGTTGAAAATAAAAATCTTACCGATTACTTTTGAAATAGTAACCAACGAATATGCTGAATATAAAGTCTTGCCGATTACTTTTGAAATAGTAACCGACGAATATGTTGAAAATAAAAATCTTGTCGATTACTTTTAAAATAGTAACCGACAAATACGCTGAAAATAAAAATCATGCCGATTACTTTTGAAATAGTCACAGACCAATATGCTGAAAATAAAAATCTTGCCGATTACTTTTGAAATAGTAACCGACAAATGTGCTGAAAAAAAATCATGCCGATTACTAATTAAATAGTAACCGACAAATGTGCTGAAAATAAAAGTCTTGCCCATTACTTTTGAAATAGTAACCGACGAATATGTGCTGAAAATAAATCTTGCCGATTACTTTTGAAATAGTAACCGACGAATGTGCTGAAAATAAATCATGCCGATTACTTTTGAAATAGTCACCGGCGAATATGTTGAAAATAAAGTCTTGCCGATTACTTTTGAAATAGTAACCGACGAATATGTTGAAAATAAAAATCTTGCCGAATACTTTTGAAATAGTAACCGACGAATGTGTTGAAAATAAAAATCTTGCCGATTAACTTTGAAATAGTAACCGATGAACATGCTGAAAATAAAAATCTTGCCTATTACTTTTGAAATAGTAACCGACGAATGTGCAGAAAATAGATCATGCCCATTACTTTTGAAATAGTAACCGACGAATGTGTTGAAAATAAATCATGTCGATTACCTTTGAAATAGTAACCGACGAATATGCTGAAAATAAATCATGCCGATTACTTTTGAAATAGTCATCGACGAATATGCTGAAAATAAAAATCTTGCCGATTACTTTTGAAATAGTAACCAACGAATGTGCTGAAAATAAATCATGCCGATTACTTTGGAAATAGTAAGTGACGAATATGTTGAAAATAAAAATCTTACCGATTACTTTTGAAATAGTAACCAAAGAATGTGCTGAAAATAAAGTCTTGCCGATAACTTTTGAAATTGTAACCGACGAATCTGTGCTGAAAATAAATCTTGCCGATTACTTTTGAAATAGTAACCGACGAATGTGCTGAAAATAAATCATGCCGATTACTTTTGAAATAGTCACTGACGAATATGCTGAAAATAAAAATCTTGCCGATTACTTTTGAAATAGTAACCGACGAATGTGCTGAAAATAAATCATGCTGATTACTTTTGAAATAGTAAGCGACGAATATGTTGGAAATAAAAATCTTACCGATTACTTTTATAAGAGTAACCAATGAATGTGCTGAAAATAAAGTCTTGCCGATTACTTTTAAAACAGTAACCGACAAATATGCTGAAAATAAAAATCTTGCCGATTACTTTTGAAATAGTCACCGACGAATATGCTGAAAATAAAAATCTTGCCGATTACTTTTGAAATAGTAACCGACGAATGTGCTGAAAATAAATCATGCTGATTACTTTTGAAATAGTAAGCGACGAATATGTTGGAAATAAAAATCTTACCGATTACTTTTATAAAAGTAACCAATGAATGTGCTGAAAATAAAGTCTTGCCGATTACTTTTGAAATAGTAACCGACGAATATGTTGAAAATAAAAATCTTGCCGAATACTTTTGAAATAGTAACTGACGAATGTGCTGAAAATAAAAATCTTGCCGATTACCTTTGAAATAGTAACCGATGAACATGCTGAAAATAAAAATCTTGCCGATTACTTTTGAAATAGTAACCGACGAATGTGCAGAAAATAGATCATGCCGATTACTTTTGAAATAGTAACCGACGAATGTGTTGAAAATAAATCATGTCGATTACCTTTGAAATAGTAACCGACGAATATGCTGAAAATAAATCATGCCGATTACTTTTGAATTAGTCATGGACGAATATGCTGAAAATAAAAATCTTGCCGATTACTTTTGAAATAGTAACCGACGAATGTGCTGAAAATAAATCATGCCGAATACTTTGGAAATAGTAAGTGACGAATATGTTGAAAATAAAAATCTTACCGATTACTTTTGAAATAGTAACCAACGAATGTGCTGAAAATAAAGTCTTGACGATAATTTTGAAATAGTAACCGACGAATATGTGCTGAAAATAAATCTTGCCGATTACTTTTGAAATAGTAACTGACGAATGTGCTGAAAATAAATCATGCCGATTACTTTTGAAATAATAAGCGACGAATATGTTGAAAATAAAAATCTTACCGATTACTTTTGAAATAGTAATCAACGAATATGCTGAAAATAAAGTCTTGCCGATTACTTTTAAAACAGTAACCGACAAATATGCTGAAAATAAAAATCTTGCCGATTACTTTTGAAATAGTCACCGACGAATATGCTGAAAATAAAAATCTTGCCGATTACTTTTGAAATAGTAATCAACGAATATGCTGAAAATAAAGTCTTGCCGATTACTTTTGAAATAGTAACCGACGAATATGTTGAAAATAAAAATCTTGTCGATTACTTTTAAAATAGTAACCGACAAATATGCTGAAAATAAAAATATTGCCGATTACTTTTGAAAAAGTAACCGACAAATATGCTGAAAATAAAAATCTTGCCGATTACTTTTGAAAAAGTAACCGACAAATACGCTGAAAATAAAAATCATGCCGATAACTTTTGAAATAGTCACCGACCAATATGCTGAAAATAAAAATCTTGCCGATTACTTTTGAAATAGTAACCGACGAATGTGCTGAAAAAAAATCATGCCGATTACTAATTAAATAGTAACCGACAAATGTGCTGAAAATAAAAGTCTTGCCCATTACTTTTGAAATAGTAACCGACGAATATGTGCTGAAAATAAATCTTGCCGATTACTTTTGAAATAGTAACCGACGAATGTGCTGAAAATAAATCATGCCGATTACTTTTGAAATAGTCACCGGCGAATATGTTGAAAATAAAGTCTTGCCGATTACTTTTGAAATAGTAACCGAAAAATATGTTGAAAATAAAAATCTTGCCGAATACTTTTGAAATAGTAACCGACGAATGTGTTGAAAATAAAAATCTTGCCGATTAACTTTGAAATTGTAACCGATGAACATGCTGAAAATAAAAATCTTGCCTATTACTTTTGAAATAGTAACCGACGAATGTGCAGAAAATAGATCATGCCCATTACTTTTGAAATAGTAACCGACGAATGTGTTGAAAATAAATCATGTCGATTACCTTTGAAATAGTAACCGACGAATATGCTGAAAATAAATCATGCCGATTACTTTTGAAATAGTCATCGACGAATATGCTGAAAATAAAAATCTTGCCGATTACTTTTGAAATAGTAACCAACGAATGTGCTGAAAATAAATCATGCCGATTACTTTGGAAATAGTAAGTGACGAATATGTTGAAAATAAAAATCTTACCGATTACTTTTGAAATAGTAACCAAAGAATGTGCTGAAAATAAAGTCTTGCCGATAACTTTTGAAATTGTAACCGACGAATCTGTGCTGAAAATAAATCTTGCCGATTACTTTTGAAATAGTAACCGACGAATGTGCTGAAAATAAATCATGCCGATTACTTTTGAAATAGTCACTGACGAATATGCTGAAAATAAAAATCTTGCCGATTACTTTTGAAATAGTAACCGACGAATGTGCTGAAAATAAATCATGCTGATTACTTTTGAAATAGTAAGCGACGAATATGTTGGAAATAAAAATCTTACCGATTACTTTTATAAGAGTAACCAATGAATGTGCTGAAAATAAAGTCTTGCCGATTACTTTTAAAACAGTAACCGACAAATATGCTGAAAATAAAAATCTTGCCGATTACTTTTGAAATAGTCACCGACGAATATGCTGAAAATAAAAATCTTGCCGATTACTTTTGAAATAGTAACCGACGAATGTGCTGAAAATAAATCATGCTGATTACTTTTGAAATAGTAAGCGACGAATATGTTGGAAATAAAAATCTTACCGATTACTTTTATAAAAGTAACCAATGAATGTGCTGAAAATAAAGTCTTGCCGATTACTTTTGAAATAGTAACCGACGAATATGTTGAAAATAAAAATCTTGCCGAATACTTTTGAAATAGTAACTGACGAATGTGCTGAAAATAAAAATCTTGCCGATTACCTTTGAAATAGTAACCGATGAACATGCTGAAAATAAAAATCTTGCCGATTACTTTTGAAATAGTAACCGACGAATGTGCAGAAAATAGATCATGCCGATTACTTTTGAAATAGTAACCGACGAATGTGTTGAAAATAAATCATGTCGATTACCTTTGAAATAGTAACCGACGAATATGCTGAAAATAAATCATGCCGATTACTTTTGAATTAGTCATGGACGAATATGCTGAAAATAAAAATCTTGCCGATTACTTTTGAAATAGTAACCGACGAATGTGCTGAAAATAAATCATGCCGAATACTTTGGAAATAGTAAGTGACGAATATGTTGAAAATAAAAATCTTACCGATTACTTTTGAAATAGTAACCAACGAATGTGCTGAAAATAAAGTCTTGACGATAATTTTGAAATAGTAACCGACGAATATGTGCTGAAAATAAATCTTGCCGATTACTTTTGAAATAGTAACTGACGAATGTGCTGAAAATAAATCATGCCGATTACTTTTGAAATAATAAGCGACGAATATGTTGAAAATAAAAATCTTACCGATTACTTTTGAAATAGTAATCAACGAATATGCTGAAAATAAAGTCTTGCCGATTACTTTTGAAATAGTAACCGACGAATATGTTGAAAATAAAAATCTTGTCGATTACTTTTAAAATAGTAACCGACAAATATGCTGAAAATAAAAATATTGCCGATTACTTTTGAAAAAGTAACCGACAAATATGCTGAAAATAAAAATCTTGCCGATTACTTTTGAAAAAGTAACCGACAAATACGCTGAAAATAAAAATCATGCCGATAACTTTTGAAATAGTCACCGACCAATATGCTGAAAATAAAAATCTTGCCGATTACTTTTGAAATAGTAACCGACGAATGTGCTGAAAAAAAATCATGCCGATTACTAATTAAATAGTAACCGACAAATGTGCTGAAAATAAAAGTCTTGCCCATTACTTTTGAAATAGTAACCGACGAATATGTGCTGAAAATAAATCTTGCCGATTACTTTTGAAATAGTAACCGACGAATGTGCTGAAAATAAATCATGCCGATTACTTTTGAAATAGTCACCGGCGAATATGTTGAAAATAAAGTCTTGCCGATTACTTTTGAAATAGTAACCGAAAAATATGTTGAAAATAAAAATCTTGCCGAATACTTTTGAAATAGTAACCGACGAATGTGTTGAAAATAAAAATCTTGCCGATTACCTTTGAAATAGTAACCGATGAACATGCTGAAATTAAAAATCTTGCCTATTACTTTTGAAATAGTAACCGACGAATGTGCAGAAAATAGATCATGCCCATTACTTTTGAAATAGTAACCGACGAATGTGTTGAAAATAAATCATGCCGATTACTTTTGAAATAGTCATCGACGAATATGCTGAAAATAAATCATGCCGATTACTTTTGAAATAGTCATCGACGAATATGCTGAAAATAAAAATCTTGTCGATTACTTTTGAAATAGTAACCAACGAATGTGCTGAAAATAAATCATGCCGATTACTTTGGAAATAGTAAGTGACGAATATGTTGAAAATAAAAATCTTACCGATTACTTTTGAAATAGTAACCAAAGAATGTGCTGAAAATAAAGTCTTGCCGATAACTTTTGAAATTGTAACCGACGAATCTGTGCTGAAAATAAATCTTGCCGATTACTTTTGAAATAGTAACCGACGAATGTGCTGAAAATAAATCATGCCGATTACTTTTGAAATAATAAGCGACGAATATGTTGAAAATAAAAATCTTACCGATTACTTTTGAAATAGTAATCAACGAATATGCTGAAAATAAAGTCTTGCCGATTACTTTTGAAATAGTAACCGACGAATATGTTGAAAATAAAAATCTTGTAGATTACTTTTAAAATAGTAACTGACAAATATGCTGAAAATAAAAATATTGCCGATTACTTTTGAAAAAGTAACCGACAAATATGCTGAAAATAAAAATCTTCTTGCCGATTACTTTTGAAATAGTAACCGACGAATATGTTGAAAATAAAAATCTTGTCGATTACTTTTAAAATAGTAACCGACAAATATGCTGAAAATAAAAATCTTGCCGATTACTTTTGAAATAGTAACCGACGAATGTGCTGAAAAAAAATCATGCCGATTACTATTGAAATAGTAACCGACAAATGTGCTGAAAATAAAAGTCTTGCCCATTACATTTGAAATAGTAACCGACGAATATGTGCTGAAAATAAATCTTGCTGATTACTTTTGAAATAGTAACCGACGAATGTGCTGAAAATAAATCATGCTGATTACTTTTGAAATAGTAAGCGAGGAATATGTTGGAAATAAAAATCTTACCGATTACTTTTAAAAAAGTAACCAATGAATGTGCTGAAAATAAAGTCTTGCCGATTACTTTTGAAATAGTAACCAACGAATATGTTGAAAATAAAAATCTTGCCGAATACTTTTGAAATAGTAACCGACGAATGTGCTGAAAATAAAAATCTTGCCGATTACCTTTGAAATAGTAACCGATGAACATGCTGAAAATAAAAATCTTGCCGATTCTTTTTGAAATAGTAACCGACGAATGTGCAGAAAATAGATCATGCCGATTACTTTTGAAATAGTAACCGACGAATGTGTTGAAAATAAATCATGTCGATTACCTTTGAAATAGTAACCGACGAATCTGCTGAAAATAAATCATGCCGATTACTTTTGAAATAGTCACCGGCGAATATGCTGAAAATAAAAATCTTGCCAATT
The DNA here is from genome assembly GCA_958299785.1 of Medicago lupulina. Taxonomy (NCBI): domain Eukaryota; kingdom Viridiplantae; phylum Streptophyta; class Magnoliopsida; order Fabales; family Fabaceae; genus Medicago; species Medicago lupulina. Next base: position 47,766,900 of record OY283140.1, read on the forward strand.
ACTTTTGAAATAGTAACCGACGAATGTGCTGAAAATAAATCATGCCGATTACTTTGGAAATAGTAAGTGACGAATATGTTGAAAATAAAAATCTTACCGATTACTTTTGAAATAGTAACCAACGAATGTGCTGAAAATAAAGTCTTGCCGATAACTTTTGAAATAGTAACCGACGAATATGTGCTGAAAATAAATCTTGCCGATTACTTTTGAAATAGTAACTGACGAATGTGCTGAAAATAAATCATGCCGATTACTTTTGAAATAGTAAGCGACGAATATGTTGAAAATAAAAATCTTACCGATTACTTTTGAAATAGTAACCAACGAATATGCTGAATATAAAGTCTTGCCGATTACTTTTGAAATAGTAACCGACGAATATGTTGAAAATAAAAATCTTGTCGATTACTTTTAAAATAGTAACCGACAAATATGCCGAAAATAAAAATCTTGCCGATTACTTTTGAAAAAGTAACCGACAAATATGCTGAAAATAAAAATCTTGCCGATTACTTTTGAAATAGTCACCGACCAATATGCTGAAAATAAAAATCTTGCCGATTACTTTTGAAATAGTAACCGACGAATGTGCTGAAAATAAATAATGCCGATTACTATTGAAATAGTAACCGACAAATGTGCTGAAAATAAAAGTCTTGCCCATTACTTTTGAAATAGTAACCGACGAATATGTGCTGAAAATAAATCTTGCCGATTACTTTTGAAATAGTAACCGACGAATGTGCTGAAAATAAATCATGCCGATTACTTTTGAAATATTCACCGGCGAATATGTTGAAAATAAAGTCTTGCCGATTACTTTTGAAATAGTAACCGACGAATATGTTGAAAATAAAAATCTTGCCGAATACTTTTGAAATAGTAACCGACGAATGTGTTGAAAATAAAAATCTTGCCGATTACCTTTGAAGTAGTAACCGATGAACATGCTGAAAATAAAAATCTTGCCTATTACTTTTGAAATAGTAACCGACGAATGTGCAGAAAATAGATCATGCCCATTACTTTTGAAATAGTAACCGACGAATGTGTTGAAAATAAATCATGTCGATTACCTTTGAAATAGTAACCGACGAATATGCTGAAAATAAATCATGCCGATTACTTTTGAAATAGTCATCGACGAATATGCTGAAAATAAAAATCTTGCCGATTACTTTTGAAATAGTAACCAACGAATGTGCTAAAAATAAATCATGCCGATTACTTTGGAAATAGTAAGTGACGAATATGTTGAAAATAAAAATCTTACCGATTACTTTTGAAATAGTAACCAAAGAATGTGCTGAAAATAAAGTCTTGCCGATAACTTTTGAAATTGTAACCGACGAATCTGTGCTGAAAATAAATCTTGCCGATTACTTTTGAAATAGTAACCGACGAATGTGCTGAAAATAAATCATGCCGATTACTTTTGAAATAATAAGCGACGAATATGTTGAAAATAAAAATCTTACCGATTACTTTTGAAATAGTAATCAACGAATATGCTGAAAATAAAGTCTTGCCGATTACTTTTGAAATAGTAACCGACGAATATGTTGAAAATAAAAATCTTGTAGATTACTTTTAAAATAGTAACTGACAAATATGCTGAAAATAAAAATATTGCCGATTACTTTTAAAAAAGTAACCGACAAATATGCTGAAAATAAAAATCTTCTTGCCGATTACTTTTGAAATAGTAACCGACGAATATGTTGAAAATAAAAATCTTGTCGATTACTTTTAAAATAGTAACCGACAAATATGCTGAAAATAAAAATCTTGCCGATTACTTTTGAAATAGTAACCGACGAATGTGCTGAAAAAAAAATCATGCCGATTACTATTGAAATAGTAACCGACAAATGTGCTGAAAATAAAAGTCTTGCCCATTACATTTGAAATAGTAACCGACGAATATGTGCTGAAGATAAATCTTGCTGATTACTTTTGAAATAGTAACCGACGAATGTGCTGAAAATAAATCTTGCCGATTACTTTTGAAATAGTAACCGACGAATGTGCTGAAAATAAATCATGCTGATTACTTTTGAAATAGTAAGCGAGGAATATGTTGGAAATAAAAATCTTACCGATTACTTTTAAAAAAGTAACCAATGAATGTGCTGAAAATAAAGTCTTGCCGATTACTTTTGAAATAGTAACCAACGAATATGTTGAAAATAAAAATCTTGCCGAATACTTTTGAAATAGTAACCGACGAATGTGCTGAAAATAAAAATCTTGCCGATTACCTTTGAAATAGTAACCGATGAACATGCTAAAAATAAAAATCTTGCCGATTCTTTTTGAAATAGTAACCGACGAATGTGCAGAAAATAGATCATGCCGATTACTTTTGAAATAGTAACCGACGAATGTGTTGAAAATAAATCATGTCGATTACCTTTGAAATAGTAACCGACGAATCTGCTGAAAATAAATCATGCCGATTACTTTTGAAATAGTCACCGGCGAATATGCTGAAAATAAAAATCTTTCCAATTACTTTTGAAATAGTAACCGACGAATGTGCTGAAAATAAATCATGCCGATTACTTTGGAAATAGTAAGTGACGAATATGTTGAAAATAAAAATCTTACCGATTACTTTTGAAATAGTAACCAACGAATGTGCTGAAAATAAAGTCTTGCCGATAACTTTTGAAATAGTAACCGACGAATATGTGCTGAAAATAAATCTTGCCGATTACTTTTGAAATAGTAACTGACGAATGTGCTGAAAATAAATCATGCCGATTACTTTTGAAATAGTAAGCGACGAATATGTTGAAAATAAAAATCTTACCGATTACTTTTGAAATAGTAACCAACGAATATGCTGAATATAAAGTCTTGCCGATTACTTTTGAAATAGTAACCGACGAATATGTTGAAAATAAAAATCTTGTCGATTACTTTTAAAATAGTAACCGACAAATATGCTGAAAATAAAAATCTTGCCGATTACTTTTGAAAAAGTAACCGACAAATATGCTGAAAATAAAAATCTTGCCGATTACTTTTGAAATAGTCACCGACCAATATGCTGAAAATAAAAATCTTGCCGATTACTTTTGAAATAGTAACCGACGAATGTGCTGAAAATAAATCATGCCGATTACTATTGAAATAGTAAGCGAGGAATATGTTGGAAATAAAAATCTTACCGATTACTTTTAAAAAAGTAACCAATGAATGTGCTGAAAATAAAGTCTTGCCGATTACTTTTGAAATAGTAACCGACGAATATGTTGAAAATAAAAATCTTGCCGAATACTTTTGAAATAGTAACCGACGAATGTGCTGAAAATAAAAATCTTGCCGATTACCTTTGAAATAGTAACCGATGAACATGCTGAAAATAAAAATCTTGCCTATTACTTTTGAAATAGTAACCGACGAATGTGCAGAAAATAGATCATGCCCATTACTTTTGAAATAGTAACCGACGAATGTGTTGAAAATAAATCATGTCGATTACCTTTGAAATAGTAACCGACGAATATGCTGAAAATAAATCATGCCGATTACTTTTGAAATAGTCATCGACGAATATGCTGAAAATAAAAATCTTGCCGATTACTTTTGAAATAGTAACCAACGAATGTGCTGAAAATAAATCATGCCGATTACTTTGGAAATAGTAAGTGACGAATATGTTGAAAATAAAAATCTTACCGATTACTTTTGAAATAGTAACCAACGAATGTGCTGAAAATAAAGTCTTGCCGATAACTTTCGAAATAGTAACCGACGAATATGTGCTGAAAATAAATTTGCCGATTACTTTTGAAATAGTAACCGACGAATGTGCTGAAAATAAATCATGCCGATTACTTTTGAAATAATAAGCGACGAATATGTTGAAAATAAAAATCTTACCGATTACTTTTGAAATAGTAATCAACGAATATGCTGAAAATAAAGTCTTGCCGATTACTTTTGAAATAGTAACCGACGAATATGTTGAAAATAAAAATCTTGTAGATTACTTTTAAAATAGTAACTGACAAATATGCTGAAAATAAAAATATTGCCGATTACTTTTGAAAAAGTAACCGACAAATATGCTGAAAATAAAAATCTTGCCGATTACTTTTGAAAAAGTAACCGACAAATACGCTGAAAATAAAAATCTTGCCGATTACTTTTGAAATAGTCACCGACCAATATGCTGAAAATAAAAATCTTGCCGATTACTTTTGAAATAGTAACCGACGAATGTGCTGAAAAAAAATCATGCCGATTACTATTGAAATAGTAACCGACAAATGTGCTGAAAATAAAAGTCTTGCCCATTACATTTGAAATAGTAACCGACGAATATGTGCTGAAAATAAATCTTGCTGATTACTTTTGAAATAGTAACCGACGAATGTGCTGAAAATAAATCATGCCGATTACTTTTGAAATAGTCACCGACGAATATGCTGAAAATAAAAATCTTGTCGATTACTTTTGAAATAGTAACCGACGAATGTGCTGAAAATAAATCATGCTGATTACTTTTGAAATAGTAAGCGAGGAATATGTTGGAAATAAAAATCTTACCGATTAATTTTAAAAAAGTAACCAATGAATGTGCTGAAAATAAAGTCTTGCCGATTACTTTTGAAATAGTAACCAACGAATATGTTGAAAATAAAAATCTTGCCGAATACTTTTGAAATAGTAACCGACGAATGTGCTGAAAAAAAAATCATGCCGATTACTATTGAAATAGTAACCGACAAATGTGCTGAAAATAAAAGTCTTGCCCATTACATTTGAAATAGTAACCGACGAATATGTGCTGAAGATAAATCTTGCTGATTACTTTTGAAATAGTAACCGACGAATGTGCTGAAAATAAATCTTGCCGATTACTTTTGAAATAGTAACCGACGAATGTGCTGAAAATAAATCATGCTGATTACTTTTGAAATAGTAAGCGAGGAATATGTTGGAAATAAAAATCTTACCGATTACTTTTAAAAAAGTAACCAATGAATGTGCTGAAAATAAAGTCTTGCCGATTACTTTTGAAATAGTAACCAACGAATATGTTGAAAATAAAAATCTTGCCGAATACTTTTGAAATAGTAACCGACGAATGTGCTGAAAATAAAAATCTTGCCGATTACCTTTGAAATAGTAACCGATGAACATGCTGAAAATAAAAATCTTGCCGATTCTTTTTGAAATAGTAACCGACGAATGTGCAGAAAATAGATCATGCCGATTACTTTTGAAATAGTAACCGACGAATGTGTTGAAAATAAATCATGTCGATTACCTTTGAAATAGTAACCGACGAATCTGCTGAAAATAAATCATGCCGATTACTTTTGAAATAGTCACCGGCGAATATGCTGAAAATAAAAATCTTTCCAATTACTTTTGAAATAGTAACCGACGAATGTGCTGAAAATAAATCATGCCGATTACTTTGGAAATAGTAAGTGACGAATATGTTGAAAATAAAAATCTTACCGATTACTTTTGAAATAGTAACCAACGAATGTGCTGAAAATAAAGTCTTGCCGATAACTTTTGAAATAGTAACCGACGAATATGTGCTGAAAATAAATCTTGCCGATTACTTTTGAAATAGTAACTGACGAATGTGCTGAAAATAAATCATGCCGATTACTTTTGAAATAGTAAGCGACGAATATGTTGAAAATAAAAATCTTACCGATTACTTTTGAAATAGTAACCAACGAATATGCTGAATATAAAGTCTTGCCGATTACTTTTGAAATAGTAACCGACGAATATGTTGAAAATAAAAATCTTGTCGATTACTTTTAAAATAGTAACCGACAAATATGCCGAAAATAAAAATCTTGCCGATTACTTTTGAAAAAGTAACCGACAAATATGCTGAAAATAAAAATCTTGCCGATTACTTTTGAAATAGTCACCGACCAATATGCTGAAAATAAAAATCTTGCCGATTACTTTTGAAATAGTAACCGACGAATGTGCTGAAAATAAATAATGCCGATTACTATTGAAATAGTAACCGACAAATGTGCTGAAAATAAAAGTCTTGCCCATTACTTTTGAAATAGTAACCGACGAATATGTGCTGAAAATAAATCTTGCCGATTACTTTTGAAATAGTAACCGACGAATGTGCTGAAAATAAATCATGCCGATTACTTTTGAAATAGTAAGCGACGAATATGTTGAAAATAAAAATCTTACCGATTACTTTTGAAATAGTAACCAACGAATATGCTGAAAATAAAGTCTTGCCGATTACTTTTGAAATAGTAATCGACGAATATGTTGAAAATAAAAATCTTGTCGATTACTTTTAAAATAGTAACCGACAAATATGCTGAAAATAAAAATCTTGCCGATTACTTTTGAAAAAGTAACCGACAAATATGCTGAAAATAAAAATCTTGCCGATTACTTTAGAAATAGTCACCGACCAATATGCTGAAAATAAAAATCTTGCCGATTACTTTTGAAATAGTAACCGACGAATGTGCTGAAAATAAATCATGCCGATTACTATTGAAATAGTAAGCGAGGAATATGTTGGAAATAAAAATCTTACCGATTACTTTTAAAAAAGTAACCAATGAATGTGCTGAAAATAAAGTCTTGCCGATTACTTTTGAAATAGTAACCGACGAATATGTTGAAAATAAAAATCTTGCCGAATACTTTTGAAATAGTAACCGACGAATGTGCTGAAAATAAAAATCTTGCCGATTACCTTTGAAATAGTAACCGATGAACATGCTGAAAATAAAAATCTTGCCTATTACTTTTGAAATAGTAACCGACGAATGTGCAGAAAATAGATCATGCCCATTACTTTTGAAATAGTAACCGACGAATGTGTTGAAAATAAATCATGTCGATTACCTTTGAAATAGTAACCGACGAATCTGCTGAAAATAAATCATGCCGATTACTTTTGAAATAGTCACCGGCGAATATGCTGAAAATAAAAATCTTGCCAATTACTTTTGAAATAGTAACCGACGAATGTGCTGAAAATAAATCATGCCGATTACTTTGGAAATAGTAAGTGACGAATATGTTGAAAATAAAAATCTTACCGATTACTTTTGAAATAGTAACCAACGAATGTGCTGAAAATAAAGTCTTGCCGATAACTTTTGAAATAGTAACCGACGAATATGTGCTGAAAATAAATAATGCCGATTACTTTTGAAATAGTAACTGACGAATGTGCTGAAAATAAATCATGCCGATTACTTTTGAAATAGTAAGCGACGAATATGTGCTGAAGATAAATCTTGCTGATTACTTTTGAAATAGTAACCGACGAATGTGCTGAAAATAAATCTTGCCGATTACTTTTGAAATAGTAACCGACGAATGTGCTGAAAATAAATCATGCTGATTACTTTTGAAATAGTAAGCGAGGAATATGTTGGAAATAAAAATCTTACCGATTACTTTTAAAAAAGTAACCAATGAATGTGCTGAAAATAAAGTCTTGCCGATTACTTTTGAAATAGTAACCAACGAATATGTTGAAAATAAAAATCTTGCCGAATACTTTTGAAATAGTAACCGACGAATGTGCTGAAAATAAAAATCTTGCCGATTACCTTTGAAATAGTAACCGATGAACATGCTGAAAATAAAAATCTTGCCGATTCTTTTTGAAATAGTAACCGACGAATGTGCAGAAAATAGATCATGCCGATTACTTTTGAAATAGTAACCGACGAATGTGTTGAAAATAAATCATGTCGATTACCTTTGAAATAGTAACCGACGAATCTGCTGAAAATAAATCATGCCGATTACTTTTGAAATAGTCACCGGCGAATATGCTGAAAATAAAAATCTTTCCAATTACTTTTGAAATAGTAACCGACGAATGTGCTGAAAATAAATCATGCCGATTACTTTGGAAATAGTAAGTGACGAATATGTTGAAAATAAAAATCTTACCGATTACTTTTGAAATAGTAACCAACGAATGTGCTGAAAATAAAGTCTTGCCGATAACTTTTGAAATAGTAACCGACGAATATGTGCTGAAAATAAATCTTGCCGATTACTTTTGAAATAGTAACTGACGAATGTGCTGAAAATAAATCATGCCGATTACTTTTGAAATAGTAAGCGACGAATATGTTGAAAATAAAAATCTTACCGATTACTTTTGAAATAGTAACCAACGAATATGCTGAATATAAAGTCTTGCCGATTACTTTTGAAATAGTAACCGACGAATATGTTGAAAATAAAAATCTTGTCGATTACTTTTAAAATAGTAACCGACAAATATGCCGAAAATAAAAATCTTGCCGATTACTTTTGAAAAAGTAACCGACAAATATGCTGAAAATAAAAATCTTGCCGATTACTTTTGAAATAGTCACCGACCAATATGCTGAAAATAAAAATCTTGCCGATTACTTTTGAAATAGTAACCGACGAATGTGCTGAAAATAAATAATGCCGATTACTATTGAAATAGTAACCGACAAATGTGCTGAAAATAAAAGTCTTGCCCATTACTTTTGAAATAGTAACCGACGAATATGTGCTGAAAATAAATCTTGCCGATTACTTTTGAAATAGTAACCGACGAATGTGCTGAAAATAAATCATGCCGATTACTTTTGAAATAGTAAGCGACGAATATGTTGAAAATAAAAATCTTACCGATTACTTTTGAAATAGTAACCAACGAATATGCTGAAAATAAAGTCTTGCCGATTACTTTTGAAATAGTAATCGACGAATATGTTGAAAATAAAAATCTTGTCGATTACTTTTAAAATAGTAACCGACAAATATGCTGAAAATAAAAATCTTGCCGATTACTTTTGAAAAAGTAACCGACAAATATGCTGAAAATAAAAATCTTGCCGATTACTTTAGAAATAGTCACCGACCAATATGCTGAAAATAAAAATCTTGCCGATTACTTTTGAAATAGTAACCGACGAATGTGCTGAAAATAAATCATGCCGATTACTATTGAAATAGTAAGCGAGGAATATGTTGGAAATAAAAATCTTACCGATTACTTTTAAAAAAGTAACCAATGAATGTGCTGAAAATAAAGTCTTGCCGATTACTTTTGAAATAGTAACCGACGAATATGTTGAAAATAAAAATCTTGCCGAATACTTTTGAAATAGTAACCGACGAATGTGCTGAAAATAAAAATCTTGCCGATTACCTTTGAAATAGTAACCGATGAACATGCTGAAAATAAAAATCTTGCCTATTACTTTTGAAATAGTAACCGACGAATGTGCAGAAAATAGATCATGCCCATTACTTTTGAAATAGTAACCGACGAATGTGTTGAAAATAAATCATGTCGATTACCTTTGAAATAGTAACCGACGAATCTGCTGAAAATAAATCATGCCGATTACTTTTGAAATAGTCACCGGCGAATATGCTGAAAATAAAAATCTTGCCAATTACTTTTGAAATAGTAACCGACGAATGTGCTGAAAATAAATCATGCCGATTACTTTGGAAATAGTAAGTGACGAATATGTTGAAAATAAAAATCTTACCGATTACTTTTGAAATAGTAACCAACGAATGTGCTGAAAATAAAGTCTTGCCCATAACTTTTGAAATAGTAACCGACGAATATGTGCTGAAAATAAATCATGCCGATTACTTTTGAAATAGTAACTGACGAATGTGCTGAAAATAAATCATGCCGATTACTTTTGAAATAGTAAGCGACGAATATGTTGAAAATAAAAATCTTACCGATTACTTTTGAAATAGTAACCAACGAATATGCTGAATATAAAGTCTTGCCGATTACTTTTGAAATAGTAACCGACGAATATGTTGAAAATAAAAATCTTGTCGATTACTTTTAAAATAGTAACCGACAAATATGCCGAAAATAAAAATCTTGCCGATTACTTTTGAAAAAGTAACCGACAAATATGCTGAAAATAAAAATCTTGCCGATTACTTTTGAAATAGTCACCGACCAATATGCTGAAAATAAAAATCTTGCCGATTACTTTTGAAATAGTAACCGACGAATGTGCTGAAAATAAATAATGTCGATTACTATTGAAATAGTAACCGACAAATGTGCTGAAAATAAAAGTCTTGCCCATTACTTTTGAAATAGTAACCGACGAATATGTGCTGAAAATAAATCTTGCCGATTATTTTTGAAATAGTAACCGACGAATGTGCTGAAAATAAATCATGCCGATTACTTTTGAAATAGTAAGCGACGAATATGTTGAAAATAAAAATCTTACCGATTACTTTTGAAATAGTAACCAACGAATATGCTGAAAATAAAGTCTTGCCGATTACTTTTGAAATAGTAATCGACGAATATGTTGAAAATAAAAATCTTGTCGATTACTTTTAAAATAGTAACCGACAAATATGCTGAAAATAAAAATCTTGCCGATTACTTTTGAAAAAGTAACCGACAAATATGCTGAAAATAAAAATCTTGCCGATTACTTTTGAAATAGTCACCGACCAATATGCTGAAAATAAAAATCTTGCCGATTACTTTTGAAATAGTAACCGACGAATGTGCTGAAAATAAATCATGCCGATTACTATTGAAATAGTAAGCGAGGAATATGTTGGAAATAAAAATCTTACCGATTACTTTTAAAAAAGTAACCAATGAATGTGCTGAAAATAAAGTCTTGCCGATTACTTTTGAAATAGTAACCGACGAATATGTTGAAAATAAAAATCTTGCCGAATACTTTTGAAATAGTAACCGACGAATGTGCTGAAAATAAAAATCTTGCCGATTACCTTTGAAATAGTAACCGATGAACATGCTGAAAATAAAAATCTTGCCTATTACTTTTGAAATAGTAACCGACGAATGTGCAGAAAATAGATCATGCCCATTACTTTTGAAATAGTAACCGACGAATGTGTTGAAAATAAATCATGTCGATTACCTTTGAAATAGTAACCGACGAATATGCTGAAAATAAATCATGCCGATTACTTTTGAAATAGTCATCGACGAATATGCTGAAAATAAAAATCTTGCCGATTACTTTTGAAATAGTAACCAACGAATGTGCTGAAAATAAATCATGCCGATTACTTTGGAAATAGTAAGTGACGAATATGTTGAAAATAAAAATCTTACCGATTACTTTTGAAATAGTAACCAACGAATGTGCTGAAAATAAAGTCTTGCCGATAACTTTCGAAATAGTAACCGACGAATATGTGCTGAAAATAAATTTGCCGATTACTTTTGAAATAGTAACCGACGAATGTGCTGAAAATAAATCATGCCGATTACTTTTGAAATAATAAGCGACGAATATGTTGAAAATAAAAATCTTACCGATTACTTTTGAAATAGTAATCAACGAATATGCTGAAAATAAAGTCTTGCCGATTACTTTTGAAATAGTAACCGACGAATATGTTGAAAATAAAAATCTTGTAGATTACTTTTAAAATAGTAACTGACAAATATGCTGAAAATAAAAATATTGCCGATTACTTTTGAAAAAGTAACCGACAAATATGCTGAAAATAAAAATCTTGCCGATTACTTTTGAAAAAGTAACCGACAAATACGCTGAAAATAAAAATATTGCCGATTACTTTTGAAATAGTCACCGACCAATATGCTGAAAATAAAAATCTTGCCGATTACTTTTGAAATAGTAACCGACGAATGTGCTGAAAAAAAATCATGCCGATTACTATTGAAATAGTAACCGACAAATGTGCTGAAAATAAAAGTCTTGCCCATTACATTTGAAATAGTAACCGACGAATATGTGCTGAAAATAAATCTTGCTGATTACTTTTGAAATAGTAACCGACGAATGTGCTGAAAATAAATCATGCCGATTACTTTTAAAATAGTCACCGACGAATATGCTGAAAATAAAAATCTTGCCGATTACTTTTGAAATAGTAACCGACGAATGTGCTGAAAATAAATCATGCTGATTACTTTTGAAATAGTAAGCGAGGAATATGTTGGAAATAAAAATCTTACCGATTAATTTTAAAAAAGTAACCAATGAATGTGCTGAAAATAAAGTCTTGCCGATTACTTTTGAAATAGTAACCAACGAATATGTTGAAAATAAAAATCTTGCCGAATACTTTTGAAATAGTAACCGACGAATGTGCTGAAAATAAAAATCTTGCCGATTACCTTTGAAATAGTAACCGATGAACATGCTGAAAAAAAAAATCTTGCCGATTACTTTTGAAATAGTAACCGACGAATGTGCAGAAAATAGATCATGCCGATTACTTTTGAAATAGTAACCGACGAATGTGTTGAAAATAAATCATGTCGATTACCTTTGAAATAGTAACCGACGAATCTGCTGAAAATAAATCATGCCGATTACTTTTGAAATAGTCACCGGCGAATATGCTGAAAATAAAAATCTTGCCAATTACTTTTGAAATAGTAACCGACGAATGTGCTGAAAATAAATCATGCCGATTACTTTGGAAATAGTAAGTGACGAATATGTTGAAAATAAAAATCTTACCGATTACTTTTGAAATAGTAACCAACGAATGTGCTGAAAATAAAGTCTTGCCGATAACTTTTGAAATAGTAACCGACGAATATGTGCTGAAAATAAATCTTGCCGATTACTTTTGAAATAGTAACTGACGAATGTGCTGAAAATAAATCATGCCGATTACTTTTGAAATAGTAACCGACAAATGTGCTGAAAATAAAAGTCTTGCCCATTACATTTGAAATAGTAACCGACGAATATGTGCTGAAAATAAATCTTGCTGATTACTTTTGAAATAGTAACCGACGAATGTGCTGAAAATAAATCATGCCGATTACTTTTGAAATAGTCACCGACAAATATGCTGAAAATAAAAATCTTGCCGATTACTTTTGAAATAGTAATCGACGAATGTGCTGAAAATAAATCATGCTGATTACTTTTGAAATAGTAAGCGAGGAATATGTTGGAAATAAAAATCTTACCGATTAATTTTAAAAAAGTAACCAATGAATGTGCTGAAAATAAAGTCTTGCCGATTACTTTTGAAATAGTAACCAACGAATATGTTGAAAATAAAAATCTTGCCGAATACTTTTGAAATAGTAACCGACGAATGTGCTGAAAATAAAAATCTTGCCGATTACCTTTGAAATAGTAACCGATGAACATGCTGAAAAAAAAAATCTTGCCGATTACTTTTGAAATAGTAACCGACGAATGTGCAGAAAATAGATCATGCCGATTACTTTTGAAATAGTAACCGACGAATGTGTTGAAAATAAATCATGTCGATTACCTTTGAAATAGTAACCGACGAATCTGCTGAAAATAAATCATGCCGATTACTTTTGAAATAGTCACCGGCGAATATGCTGAAAATAAAAATCTTGCCAATTACTTTTGAAATAGTAACCGACGAATGTGCTGAAAATAAATCATGCCGATTACTTTGGAAATAGTAAGTGACGAATATGTTGAAAATAAAAATCTTACCGATTACTTTTGAAATAGTAACCAACGAATGTGCTGAAAATAAAGTCTTGCCGATAACTTTTGAAATAGTAACCGACGAATATGTGCTGAAAATAAATCTTGCCGATTACTTTTGAAATAGTAACTGACGAATGTGCTGAAAATAAATCATGCCGATTACTTTTGAAATAGTAACCGACAAATGTGCTGAAAATAAAAGTCTTGCCCATTACATTTGAAATAGTAACCGACGAATATGTGCTGAAAATAAATCTTGCTGATTACTTTTGAAATAGTAACCGACGAATGTGCTGAAAATAAATCATGCCGATTACTTTTGAAATAGTCACCGACAAATATGCTGAAAATAAAAATCTTGCCGATTACTTTTGAAATAGTAATCGACGAATGTGCTGAAAATAAATCATGCTGATTACTTTTGAAATAGTAAGCGAGGAATATGTTGGAAATAAAAATCTTACCGATTAATTTTAAAAAAGTAACCAATGAATGTGCTGAAAATAAAGTCTTGCCGATTACTTTTGAAATAGTAACCAACGAATATGTTGAAAATAAAAATCTTGCCGAATACTTTTGAAATAGTAACCGACGAATGTGCTGAAAATAAAAATCTTGCCGATTACCTTTGAAATAGTAACCGATGAACTTGCTGAAAATAAAAATCTTGCCGATTACTTTTGAAATAGTAACCGACGAATGTGCAGAAAATAGATCATGCCGATTACTTTTGAAATAGTAACCGACGAATGTGTTGAAAATAAATCATGTCGATTACCTTTGAAATAGTAACCGACGAATCTGCTGAAAATAAATCATGCCGATTACTTTTGAAATAGTCACCGACGAATATGCTGAAAATAAAAATCTTGCCAATTACTTTTGAAATAGTAACCGACGAATGTGCTGAAAATAAATTATGCCGATTACTTTGGAAATAGTAAGTGACGAATATGTTGAAAATAAAAATCTTACCGATTACTTTTGAAATAGTAACCAACGAATGTGCTGAAAATAAAGTCTTGCCGATAACTTTTGAAATAGTAACCGACTAATATGTGCTGAAAATAAATCTTGCCGATTACTTTTGAAATAGTAACTGACGAATGTGCTGAAAATAAATCATGCCGATTACTTTTGAAATAGTAAGCGACGAATATGTTGAAAATAAAAATCTGACCGATTACTTTTGAAATAGTAACCAACGAATATGCTGAATATAAATTCTTGCCGATTACTTTTGAAATAGTAACCGACGAATATGTTGAAAATAAAAATCTTGTCGATTACTTTTAAAATAGTAACAGACAAATATGCTGAAAATAAAAATCTTGCCGATTACTTTTGAAAAAGTAACCGACAAATATGCTGAAAATAAAAATCTTGCCGATTACTTTTGAAATAGTCACCGACCAATATGCTGAAAATAAAAATCTTGCCGATTACTTTTGAAATAGTAACCGACGAATGTGCTGAAAATAAATAATGTCGATTACTATTGAAATAGTAACCGACAAATGTGCTGAAAATAAAAGTCTTGCCCATTACTTTTGAAATAGTGACCGACGAATATGTGCTGAAAATAAATCTTGCCGATTACTTTTGAAATAGTAACCGACGAATGTGCTGAAAATAAATCATGCCGATTACTTTTGAAATAGTAAGCTATGAATATGTGCTGAAAATAAATCTTGCCGATTACTTTTGAAATAGTAACCGACGAATGTGTTGAAAATAAATCATGCCGATTACTTTTGAAATAGTAAGCGACGAATATGTTGAAAATAATAATCTTACCGATTACTTTTGAAATAGTAACCAACGAATATGCTGAATATAAAGTCTTGCCGATTACTTTTGAAATAGTAACCGACGAATATGTTGAAAATAAAAATCTTGTCGATTACTTTTAAAATAGTAACCGACAAATATGCTGAAAATAAAAATCTTGCCGATTACTTTTGAAAAAGTAACCGACAAATATGCTGAAAATAAAAATCTTGCCAATTACTTTTGAAATAGTCACCGACCAATATGCTGAAAATAAAAATCTTGCCGATTAATATTGAAATAGTAACCGACGAATGTGCAGAAAATAGATCATGCCGATTACTTTTGAAATAGTAACCGACGAATGTGTTGAAAATAAATCATGTCGATTACCTTTGAAATAGTAACCGACGAATCTGCTGAAAATAAATCATGCCGATTACTTTTGAAATAGTCACCGGCGAATATGCTGAAAATAAAAATCTTGCCAATTACTTTTGAAATAGTAACCGACGAATGTGCTGAAAATAAATCATGCCGATTACTTTGGAAATAGTAAGTGACGAATATGTTGAAAATAAAAATCTTACCGATTACTTTTGAAACAGTAACCAACGGATGTGCTGAAAAAAAAGTCTTGCCGATAACTTTTGAAATAGTAACCGACGAATATGTGCTGAAAATAAATCTTGCCGATTACTTTTGAAATAGTAACTGACGAATGTGCTGAAAATAAATCATGCCGATTACTTTTGAAATAGTAAGCGACGAATATGTTGAAAATAAAAATCTTACCGATTACTTTTGAAATAGTAACCAACGAATATGCTGAATATAAAGTCTTGCCGATTACTTTTGAAATAGTAACCGACGAATATGTTGAAAATAAAAATCTTGTCGATTACTTTTAAAATAGTAACCGACAAATATGCTGAAAATAAAAATCTTGCCGATTACTTTTGAAAAAGTAACCGACAAATATGCTGAAAATAAAAATCTTGCCGATCACTTTTGAAATAGTCACCGACCAATATGCTAAAAATAAAAATCTTGCCGATTACTTTTGAAATAGTAACCGACGAATGTGCTGAAAATAAATAATGCCGATTACTATTGAAATAGTAACCGACAAATGTGTTGAAAATAAAAGTCTTGCCCATTACTTTTGAAATAGTAACCGACGAATATGTGCTGAAAATAAATCTGGCCGATTACTTTTGAAATAGTAACCGACGAATGTGCTGAAAATAAATCATGCCAATTACTTTTGAAATAGTAAGCGACGAATATGTTGAAAATAAAAATCTTACCGATTACTTTTGAAATTGTAACCAACGAATATGCTGAAAATAAAGTCTTGCCGATTACTTTTGAAATAGTAATCGACGAATATGTTGAAAATAAAAATCTGACCGATTACTTTTGAAATAGTAACCAACGAATATGCTGAATATAAATTCTTGCCGATTACTTTTGAAATAGTAACCGACGAATATGTTGAAAATAAAAATCTTGTCGATTAGTTTTAAAATATTAACCGACAAATATGCTGAAAATAAAAATCTTGCCGATTACTTTTGAAAAAGTAACCGACAAATATGCTGAAAATAAAAATCTTGCCGATTACTTTTGAAATAGTCACCGACCAATATGCTGAAAATAAAAATCTTGCCGATTACTTTTGAAATAGTAACCGACGAATGTGCTGAAAATAAATAATGCCGATTACTATTGAAATAGTAACCGACAAATGTGCTGAAAATAAAAGTCTTGCCCATTACTTTTGAAATAGTAACCGACGAATATGTGCTGAAAATAAATCTTGCCGATTACTTTTGAAATAGTAACCGACGAATGTGCTGAAAATAAATCATGCCGATTACTTTTGAAATAGTAAGCGACGAATATGTGCTGAAAATAAATCTTGCCGATTACTTTTGAAATAGTAACCGACGAATGTGTTGAAAATAAATCATGCCGATTACTTTTGAAATAGTAAGCGACGAATATGTTGAAAATAATAATCATACCGATTACTTTTGAAATAGTAACCAACGAATATGCTGAATATAAAGTCTTGCCGATTACTTTTGAAATAGTAACCGACGAATATGTTGAAAATAAAAATCTTGTCGATTACTTTTAAAATAGTAACCGACAAATATGCTGAAAATAAAAATCTTGCCGATTACTTTTGAAAAAGTAACCGACAAATATGCTGAAAATAAAAATCTTGCCAATTACTTTTGAAATAGTAACCGATGAACATGCTGAAAATAAAAATCTTGCCGATTACTTTTGAAATAGTAACCGACGAATGTGCAGAAAATAGATCATGCCGATTACTTTTGAAATAGTAACCGACGAATGTGTTGAAAATAAATCATGTCGATTACCTTTGAAATAGTAACCGACGAATCTGCTGAAAATAAATCATGCCGATTACTTTTGAAATAGTCACCGGCGAATATGCTGAAAATAAAAATCTTGCGAATTACTTTTGAAATAGTAACCGACGAATGTGCTGAAAATAAATCATGCCGATTACTTTGGAAATAGTAAGTGACGAATATGTTGAAAATAAAAATCTTACCGATTACTTTTGAAACAGTAACCAACGGATGTGCTAAAAATAAAGTCTTGCCGATAACTTTTGAAATAGTAACCGACGAATATGTGCTGAAAATAAATCTTGCCGATTACTTTTGAAATAGTAACTGACGAATGTGCTGAAAATAAATCATGCCGATTACTTTTGAAATAGTAAGCGACGAATATGTTGAAAATAAAAATCTTACCGATTACTTTTGAAATAGTAACCAACGAATATGCTGAATATAAAGTCTTGCCGATTACTTTTGAAATAGTAACCGACGAATATGTTGAAAATAAAAATCTTGTCGATTACTTTTAAAATAGTAACCGACAAATATGCTGAAAATAAAAATCTTCCCGATTACTTTTGAAAAAGTAACCGACAAATATGCTGAAAATAAAAATCTTGCCGATCACTTTTGAAATAGTCACCGACCAATATGCTGAAAATAAAAATCTTGCCGATTACTTTTGAAATAGTAACCGACGAATGTGCTGAAAATAAATAATGCCGATTACTATTGAAATAGTAACCGACAAATGTGCTGAAAATAAAATTCTTGCCCATTACTTTTGAAATAGTAACCGACGAATATGTGCTGAAAATAAATCTTGCCGATTACTTTTGAAATAGTAACCGACGAATGTGCTGAAAATAAATCATGCCAATTACTTTTGAAATAGTAAGCGACGAATATGTTGAAAATAAAAATCTTACCGATTACTTTTGAAATAGTAACCAACGAATATGCTGAAAATAAAGTCTTGCCGATTACTTTTGAAATAGTAATCGACGAATATGTTGAAAATAAAAATCTTGTCGATTACTTTTAAAATAGTAACCGACAAATATGCTGAAAATAAAAATCTTGCCGATTACTTTTGAAAAAGTAACCGACAAATATGCTGAAAATAAAAATCTTGCCGATTACTTTTGAAATAGTCACCGACCAATATGCTGAAAATAAAAATCTTGCCGATTACTTTTGAAAAAGTAACCGACCAATATGCTGAAAATAAAAATCTTGCCGATTACTTTTGAAATAGTCACCGACCAATATGCTGAAAATAAAAATCTTGCCGATTACTTTTGAAATAGTAACCGACGAATGTGCAGAAAATAGATCATGCTGATTACTTTTGAAATAGTAACCGACGAATGTGTTGAAAATAAATCATGTCGATTACCTTTGAAATAGTAACCGACGAATCTGCTGAAAATAAATCATGCTGATTACTTTTGAAATAGTCACCGGCGAATATGCTGAAAATAAAAATCTTGCCAATTACTTTTGAAATAGTAACCGACGAATGTGCTGAAAATAAATCATGCCGATTACTTTGGAAATAGTAAGTGACGAATATGTTGAAAATAAAAATCTTACCGATTACTTTTTAAATAGTAACCAACGGATGTCCTGAAAATAAAGTCTTGCCGATAACTTTTGAAATAGTAACCGACGAATATGTGCTGAAAATAAATCTTGCCGATTACTTTTGAAATAGTAACTGACGAATGTGCTGAAAATAAATCATGCCGATTACTTTTGAAATAGTAAGCGACGAATATGTTGAAAATAAAAATCTTACCGATTACTTTTGAAATAGTAACCAACGAATATGCTGAATATAAAGTCTTGCCGATTACTTTTGAAATAGTAACCGACGAATATGTTGAAAATAAAAATCTTGTCGATTACTTTTAAAATAGTAACCGACAAATATGCTGAAAATAAAAATCTTGCCGATTACTTTTGAAAAAGTAACCGACAAATATGCTGAAAATAAAAATCTTGCCGATTACTTTTGAAATAGTCACCGACCAATATGCTGAAAATAAAAATCTTGCCGATTACTTTTGAAATAGTAACCGACGAATGTGCTGAAAATAAATAATGCCGATTACTATTGAAATAGTAACCGACAAATGTGCTAAAAATAAAAGTCTTGCCCATTACTTTTGAAATAGTAACCGACGAATATGTGCTGAAAATAAATCTTGCCGATTACTTTTGAAATAGTAACCGACGAATGTGCTGAAAATAAATCATGCCGATTACTTTTGAAATAGTAAGCGACGAATATGTGCTGAAAATAAATCTTGCCGATTACTTTTGAAATAGTAACCGACGAATGTGTTGAAAATAAATCATGCCGATTACTTTTGAAATAGTAAGCGACGAATATGTTGAAAATAAAAATCTTACCGATTACTTTTGAAATAGTAACCAACGAATATGCTGAATATAAAGTCTTGCCGATTACTTTTGAAATAGTAACCGACGAATATGTCGAAAATAAAAATCTTGTCGATTATTTTTAAAATAGTAACCGACAAATATGCTGAAAATAAAAATCTTGCCGATTACTTTTGAAAAAGTAACCGACAAATATGCTGAAAATAAAAATCTTGCCGATTATTTTTGAAATAGTCACCGACCAATATGCTGAAAATAAAAATCTTACCGATTACTTTTGAAATAGTAACCGACGAATGTGAAGAAAATAGATCATGCCGATTACTTTTGAAATAGTAACCGACGAATGTGTTGAAAATAAATCATGTCGATTACCTTTGAAATAGTAACCGACGAATCTGCTGAAAATAAATCATGCTGATTACTTTTGAAATAGTCACCGGCGAATATGCTGAAAATAAAAATCTTGCCAATTACTTTTGAAATAGTAACCGACGAATGTGCTGAAAATAAATCATGCCGATTACTTTGGAAATAGTAAGTGACGAATATGTTGAAAATAAAAATCTTACCGATTACTTTTGAAATAGTAACCAACGGATGTGCTGAAAATAAAGTCTTGCCGATAACTTTTGAAATAGTAACCGACGAATATGTGCTGAAAATAAATCTTGCCGATTACTTTTGAAATAGTAACCGACGAATGTGCTGAAAATAAATCATGCCGATTACTTTGGAAATAGTAAGTGACGAATATGTTGAAAATAAAAATCTTACCGATTACTTTTGAAATAGTAACCAACGGATGTGCTGAAAATAAAGTCTTGCCGATAACTTTTGAAATAGTAACCGACGAATATGTGCTGAAAATAAATCTTGCCGATTACTTTTGAAATAGTAACTGACGAATGTGCTGAAAATAAATCATGCCGATTACTTTTGAAATAGTAAGCGACGAATATGTTGAAAATAAAAATCTTACCGATTACTTTTGAAATAGTAACCAACGAATATGCTGAATATAAAGTCTTGCCGATTACTTTTGAAATAGTAACCGACGAATATGTTGAAAATAAAAATCTTACCGATTACTTTTGAAATAGTAACCGACAAATATGCTGAAAATAAAAATCTTGCCGATTACTTTTGAAAAAGTAACCGACAAATATGCTGAAAATAAAAATCTTGCCGATTACTTTTGAAATAGTCACCGACCAATATGCTGAAAATAAAAATCTTGCCGATTACTTTTGAAATAGTAACCGACGAATGTGCTGAAAATAAATAATGCCGATTACTATTGAAATAGTAACCGACAAATGTGCTGAAAATAAAAGTCTTGCCCATTACTTTTGAAATAGTAACCGACGAATATGTGCTGAAAATAAATCTTGCCGATTACTTTTGAAATAGTAACCGACGAATGTGCTGAAAATAAATCATGCCGATTACTTTTGAAATAGTAAGCGACGAATATGTGCTGAAAATAAATCTTGCCGATTACTTTTGAAATAGTAACCGACGAATGTGTTGAAAATAAATCATGCCGATTACTTTTGAAATAGTAAGCGACGAATATGTTGAAAATAAAAATCTTACCGATTACTTTTGAAATAGTAACCAACGAATATGCTGAATATAAAGTCTTGCCGATTACTTTTGAAATAGTAACCGACGAATATGTTGAAAATAAAAATCTTGTCGATTACTTTTAAAATAGTAACCGACAAATATGCTGAAAATAAAAATCTTGCCGATTACTTTTGAAAAAGTAACCGACAAATATGCTGAAAATAAAAATCTTGCCGATTACTTTTGAAATAGTCACCGACCAATATGCTGAAAATAAAAATCTTGCCGATTACTTTTGAAATAGTAATCGACGAATGTGCAGAAAATAGATCATGCCGATTACTTTTGAAATAGTAACCGACGAATGTGTTGAAAATAAATCATGTCGATTACCTTTGAAATAGTAACCGACGAATCTGCTGAAAATAAATCATGCCGATTACTTTTGAAATAGTCACCGGCGAATATGCTGAAAATAAAAATCTTGCCAATTACTTTTGAAATAGTAACCGACGAATGTGCTGAAAATAAATCATGCCGATTACTTTGGAAATAGTAAGTGACGAATATGTTGAAAATAAAAATCTTACCGATTACTTTTGAAATAGTAACCAACGGATGTGCTGAAAATAAAGTCTTGCCGATAACTTTTGAAATAGTAACCGACGAATATGTGCTGAAAATAAATCTTGCCGATTACTTTTGAAATAGTAACTGACGAATGTGCTGAAAATAAATCATGCCGATTACTTTTGAAATAGTAAGCGACGAATATGTTGAAAATAAAAATCTTACCGATTACTTTTGAAATAGTAACCAACGAATATGCTGAATATAAAGTCTTGCCGATTACTTTTGAAATAGTAACCGACGAATATGTTGAAAATAAAAATCTTGTCGATTACTTTTAAAATAGTAACCGACAAATATGCTGAAAATAAAAATCTTGCCGATTACTTTTGAAAAAGTAACCGACAAATATGCTGAAAATAAAAATCTTGCCGATTACTTTTGAAATAGTCACCGACCAATATGCTGAAAATAAAAATCTTGCCGATTACTTTTGAAATAGTAACCGACGAATGTGCTGAAAATAAATAATGCCGATTACTATTGAAATAGTAACCGACAAATGTGCTGAAAATAAAAGTCTTGCCCATTACTTTTGAAATAGTAACCGACGAATATGTGCTGAAAATAAATCTTGCCGATTACATTTGAAATAGTAACCGACGAATGTGCTGAAAATAAATCATGCCGATTACTTTTGAAATAGTAAGCGACGAATATGTGCTGAAAATAAATCTTGCCGATTACTTTTGAAATAGTAACCGACGAATGTGTTGAAAATAAATCATGCCGATTACTTTTGAAATAGTAAGTGACGAATATGTTGAAAATAAAAATCTTACCGATTACTTTTGAAATAGTAACCAACGGATGTGCTGAAAATAAAGTCTTGCCGATAACTTTTGAAATAGTAACCGACGAATATGTGCTGAAAATAAATCTTGCCGATTACTTTTGAAATAGTAACTGACGAATGTGCTGAAAATAAATCATGCCGATTACTTTTGAAATAGTAAGCGACGAATATGTTGAAAATAAAAATCATACCGATTACTTTTGAAATAGTAACCAACGAATATGCTGAATATAAAGTCTTGCCGATTACTTTTGAAATAGTAACCGACGAATATGTTGAAAATAAAAATCTTGTCGATTACTTTTAAAATAGTAACCGACAAATATGCTGAAAATAAAAATCTTGCCGATTACTTTTGAAATAGTCACCGACCAATATGCTGAAAATAAAAATCTTGCCGATTACTTTTGAAATAGTAACCGACGAATGTGCTGAAAATAAATAATGCCGATTACTATTGAAATAGTAACCGACAAATGTGCTGAAAATAAAAGTCTTGCCCATTACTTTTGAAATAGTAACCGACGAATATGTGCTGAAAATAAATCTTGCCGATTACTTTTGAAATAGTAACCGACGAATATGTTGAAAATAAAAATCTTGTCGATTACTTTTAAAATAGTAACCGACAAATATGCTGAAAATAAAAATCTTGCCGATTACTTTTGAAAAAGTAACCGACAAATATGCTGAAAATAAAAATCTTGCCGATTACTTTTGAAATAGTCACCGACCAATATGCTGAAAATAAAAATCTTGCCGATTACTTTTGAAATAGTAACCGACGAATGTGCTGAAAATAAATAATGCCGATTACTATTGAAATAGTAACCGACAAATGTGCTGAAAATAAAAGTCTTGCCCATTACTTTTGAAATAGTAACCGACGAATATGTGCTGAAAATAAATCTTGCCGATTACTTTTGAAATAGTAACCGACGAATGTGCTGAAAATAAATCATGCCGATTACTTTTGAAATAGTAAGCGACGAATATGTGCTGAAAATAAATCTTGCCGATTACTTTTGAAATAGTAACCGACGAATGTGTTGAAAATAAATCATGCCGATTACTTTTGAAATAGTAAGCGACGAATATGTTGAAAATAAAAATCTTACCGATTACTTTTGAAATAGTAACCAACGAATATGCTGAATATAAAGTCTTGCCGATTACTTTTGAAATAGTAATCGACGAATATGTTGAAAATAAAAATCTTGTCGATTACTTTTAAAATAGTAACCGACAAATATGCTGAAAATAAAAATCTTGCCGATTACTTTTGAAAAAGTAACCGAAAAATATGCTGAAAATAAAAATCTTGCCGATTACTTTTGAAATAGTCACCGACCAATATGCTGAAAATAAAAATCTTGCCGATTACTTTTGAAATAGTAATCGACGAATGTGCAGAAAATAGATCATGCCGATTACTTTTGAAATAGTAACCGACGAATGTGTTGAAAATAAATCATGTCGATTACCTTTGAAATAGTAACCGACGAATCTGCTGAAAATAAATCATGCCGATTACTTTTGAAATAGTCACCGGCGAATATGCTGAAAATAAAAATCTTGCCAATTACTTTTGAAATAGTAACCGACGAATGTGCTGAAAATAAATCATGCCGATTACTTTGGAAATAGTAAGTGACGAATATGTTGAAAATAAAAATCTTACCGATTACTTTTGAAATAGTAACCAACGGATGTGCTGAAAATAAAGTCTTGCCGATAACTTTTGAAATAGTCACCGACCAATATGCTGAAAATAAAAATCTTGCCGATTACTTTTGAAATAGTAATCGACGAATGTGCAGAAAATAGATCATGCCGATTACTTTTGAAATAGTAACCGACGAATGTGTTGAAAATAAATCATGTCGATTACCTTTGAAATAGTAACCGACGAATCTGCTGAAAATAAATCATGCCGATTACTTTTGAAATAGTCACCGGCGAATATGCTGAAAATAAAAATCTTGCCAATTACTTTTGAAATAGTAACCGACGAATGTGCTGAAAATAAATCATGCCGATTACTTTGGAAATAGTAAGTGACGAATATGTTGAAAATAAAAATCTTACCGATTACTTTTGAAATAGTAACCAACGGATGTGCTGAAAATAAAGTTTTGCCGATAACTTTTGAAATAGTAACCGACGAATATGTGCTGAAAATAAATCTTGCCGATTACTTTTGAAATAGTAACTGACGAATGTGCTGAAAATAAATCATGCCGATTACTTTTGAAATAGTAAGCGACGAATATGTTGAAAATAAAAATCTTACCGATTACTTTTGAAATAGTAACCAACGAATATGCTGAATATAAAGTCTTGCCGATTACTTTTGAAATAGTAACCGACGAATATGTTGAAAATAAAAATCTTGTCGATTACTTTTAAAATAGTAACCGACAAATATGCTGAAAATAAAAATCTTGCCGATTACTTTTGAAAAAGTAACCGACAAATATGCTGAAAATAAAAATCTTGCCGATTACTTTTGAAATAGTCACCGACCAATATGCTGAAAATAAAAATCTTGCCGATTACTTTTGAAATAGTAACCGACGAATGTGCTGAAAATAAATAATGCTGATTACTATTGAAATAGTAACCGACAAATGTGCTGAAAATAAAAGTCTTGCCCATTACTTTTGAAATAGTAACCGACGAATATGTGCTGAAAATAAATCTTGCCGATTACTTTTGAAATAGTAACCGACGAATGTGCAGAAAATAGATCATGCCGATTACATTTGAAATAGTAACCGACGAATGTGCTGAAAATAAATCATGCCGATTACTTTTGAAATAGTAAGCGACGAATATGTGCTGAAAATAAATCTTGCCGATTACTTTTGAAATAGTAACCGACGAATGTGTTGAAAATAAATCATGCCGATTACTTTTGAAATAGTAAGTGACGAATATGTTGAAAATAAAAATCTTACCGATTACTTTTGAAATAGTAACCAACGGATGTGCTGAAAATAAAGTCTTGCCGATAACTTTTGAAATAGTAACCGACGAATATGTGCTGAAAATAAATCTTGCCGATTACTTTTGAAATAGTAACTGACGAATGTGCTGAAAATAAATCATGCCGATTACTTTTGAAATAGTAAGCGACGAATATGTTGAAAATAAAAATCTTACCGATTACTTTTGAAATAGTAACCAACGAATATGCTGAATATAAAGTCTTGCCGATTACTTTTGAAATAGTAACCGACGAATATGTTGAAAATAAAAATCTTGTCGATTACTTTTAAAATAGTAACCGACAAATATGCTGAAAATAAAAATCTTGCCGATTACTTTTGAAAAAGTAACCGACAAATATGCTGAAAATAAAAATCTTGCCGATTACTTTTGAAATAGTCACCGACCAATATGCTGAAAATAAAAATCTTGCCGATTACTTTTGAAATAGTAACCGACGAATGTGCTGAAAATAAATAATGCCGATTACTATTGAAATAGTAACCGACAAATGTGCTGAAAATAAAAGTCTTGCCCATTACTTTTGAAATAGTAACCGACGAATATGTGCTGAAAATAAATCTTGCCGATTACTTTTGAAATAGTAACCGACGAATATGTTGAAAATAAAAATCTTGTCGATTACTTTTAAAATAGTAACCGACAAATATGCTGAAAATAAAAATCTTGCCGATTACTTTTGAAAAAGTAACCGACAAATATGCTGAAAATAAAAATCTTGCCGATTACTTTTGAAATAGTCACCGACCAATATGCTGAAAATAAAAATCTTGCCGATTACTTTTGAAATAGTAACCGACGAATGTGCTGAAAATAAATAATGCCGATTACTATTGAAATAGTAACCGACAAATGTGCTGAAAATAAAAGTCTTGCCCATTACTTTTGAAATAGTAACCGACGAATATGTGCTGAAAATAAATCTTGCCGATTACTTTTGAAATAGTAACCGACGAATGTGCTGAAAATAAATCATGCCGATTACTTTTGAAATAGTAAGCGACGAATATGTGCTGAAAATAAATCTTGCCGATTACTTTTGAAATAGTAACCGACGAATGTGTTGAAAATAAATCATGCCGATTACTTTTGAAATAGTAAGTGACGAATATGTTGAAAATAAAAATCTTACCGATTACTTTTGAAATAGTAACCAACGGATGTGCTGAAAATAAAGTCTTGCCGATAACTTTTGAAATAGTAACCGACGAATATGTGCTGAAAATAAATCTTGCCGATTACTTTTGAAATAGTAACTGACGAATGTGCTGAAAATAAATCATGCCGATTACTTTTGAAATAGTAAGCGACGAATATGTTGAAAATAAAAATCTTACCGATTACTTTTGAAATAGTAACCAACGAATATGCTGAATATAAAGTCTTGCCGATTACTTTTGAAATAGTAACCGACGAATATGTTGAAAATAAAAATCTTGTCGATTACTTTTAAAATAGTAACCGACAAATATGCTGAAAATAAAAATCTTGCCGATTACTTTTGAAAAAGTAACCGACAAATATGCTGAAAATAAAAATCTTGCCGATTACTTTTGAAATAGTCACCGACCAATATGCTGAAAATAAAAATCTTGCCGATTACTTTTGAAATAGTAACCGACGAATGTGCTGAAAATAAATAATGCCGATTACTATTGAAATAGTAACCGACAAATGTGCTGAAAATAAAAGTCTTGCCCATTACTTTTGAAATAGTAACCGACGAATATGTGCTGAAAATAAATCTTGCCGATTACTTTTGAAATAGTAACCGACGAATATGTTGAAAATAAAAATCTTGTCGATTACTTTTAAAATAGTAACCGACAAATATGCTGAAAATAAAAATCTTGCCGATTACTTTTGAAAAAGTAACCGACAAATATGCTGAAAATAAAAATCTTGCCGATTACTTTTGAAATAGTCACCGACCAATATGCTGAAAATAAAAATCTTGCCGATTACTTTTGAAATAGTAACCGACGAATGTGCTGAAAATAAATAATGCCGATTACTATTGAAATAGTAACCGACAAATGTGCTGAAAATAAAAGTCTTGCCCATTACTTTTGAAATAGTAACCGACGAATATGTGCTGAAAATAAATCTTGCCGATTACTTTTGAAATAGTAACCGACGAATGTGCTGAAAATAAATCATGCCGATTACTTTTGAAATAGTAAGCGACGAATATGTGCTGAAAATAAATCTTGCCGATTACTTTTGAAATAGTAACCGACGAATGTGTTGAAAATAAATCATGCCGATTACTTTTGAAATAGTAAGCGACGAATATGTTGAAAATAAAAATCTTACCGATTACTTTTGAAATAGTAACCAACGAATATGCTGAATATAAAGTCTTGCCGATTACTTTTGAAATAGTAATCGACGAATATGTTGAAAATAAAAATCTTGTCGATTACTTTTAAAATAGTAACCGACAAATATGCTGAAAATAAAAATCTTGCCGATTACTTTTGAAAAAGTAACCGAAAAATATGCTGAAAATAAAAATCTTGCCGATTACTTTTGAAATAGTCACCGACCAATATGCTGAAAATAAAAATCTTGCCGATTACTTTTGAAATAGTAATCGACGAATGTGCAGAAAATAGATCATGCCGATTACTTTTGAAATAGTAACCGACGAATGTGTTGAAAATAAATCATGTCGATTACCTTTGAAATAGTAACCGACGAATCTGCTGAAAATAAATCATGCCGATTACTTTTGAAATAGTCACCGGCGAATATGCTGAAAATAAAAATCTTGCCAATTACTTTTGAAATAGTAACCGACGAATGTGCTGAAAATAAATCATGCCGATTACTTTGGAAATAGTAAGTGACGAATATGTTGAAAATAAAAATCTTACCGATTACTTTTGAAATAGTAACCAACGGATGTGCTGAAAATAAAGTCTTGCCGATAACTTTTGAAATAGTAACCGACGAATATGTGCTGAAAATAAATCTTGCCGATTACTTTTGAAATAGTAACTGACGAATGTGCTGAAAATAAATCATGCCGATTACTTTTGAAATAGTAAGCGACGAATATGTTGAAAATAAAAATCTTACCGATTACTTTTGAAATAGTAACCAACGAATATGCTGAATATAAAGTCTTGCCGATTACTTTTGAAATAGTAACCGACGAATATGTTGAAAATAAAAATCTTGTCGATTACTTTTAAAATAGTAACCGACAAATATGCTGAAAATAAAAATCTTGCCGATTACTTTTGAAAAAGTAACCGACAAATATGCTGAAAATAAAAATCTTGCCGATTACTTTTGAAATAGTCACCGACCAATATGCTGAAAATAAAAATCTTGCCGATTACTTTTGAAATAGTAACCGACGAATGTGCTGAAAATAAATAATGCTGATTACTATTGAAATAGTAACCGACAAATGTGCTGAAAATAAAAGTCTTGCCCATTACTTTTGAAATAGTAACCGACGAATATGTGCTGAAAATAAATCTTGCCGATTACATTTGAAATAGTAACCGACGAATGTGCTGAAAATAAATCATGCCGATTACTTTTGAAATAGTAAGCGACGAATATGTGCTGAAAATAAATCTTGCCGATTACTTTTGAAATAGTAACCGACGAATGTGTTGAAAATAAATCATGCCGATTACTTTTGAAATAGTAAGTGACGAATATGTTGAAAATAAAAATCTTACCGATTACTTTTGAAATAGTAACCAACGGATGTGCTGAAAATAAAGTCTTGCCGATAACTTTTGAAATAGTAACCGACGAATATGTGCTGAAAATAAATCTTGCCGATTACTTTTGAAATAGTAACTGACGAATGTGCTGAAAATAAATCATGCCGATTACTTTTGAAATAGTAAGCGACGAATATGTTGAAAATAAAAATCTTACCGATTACTTTTGAAATAGTAACCAACGAATATGCTGAATATAAAGTCTTGCCGATTACTTTTGAAATAGTAACCGACGAATATGTTGAAAATAAAAATCTTGTCGATTACTTTTAAAATAGTAACCGACAAATATGCTGAAAATAAAAATCTTGCCGATTACTTTTGAAAAAGTAACCGACAAATATGCTGAAAATAAAAATCTTGCCGATTACTTTTGAAATAGTCACCGACCAATATGCTGAAAATAAAAATCTTGCCGATTACTTTTGAAATAGTAACCGACGAATGTGCTGAAAATAAATAATGCCGATTACTATTGAAATAGTAACCGACAAATGTGCTGAAAATAAAAGTCTTGCCCATTACTTTTGAAATAGTAACCGACGAATATGTGCTGAAAATAAATCTTGCCGATTACTTTTGAAATAGTAACCGACGAATATGTTGAAAATAAAAATCTTGTCGATTACTTTTAAAATAGTAACCGACAAATATGCTGAAAATAAAAATCTTGCCGATTACTTTTGAAAAAGTAACCGACAAATATGCTGAAAATAAAAATCTTGCCGATTACTTTTGAAATAGTCACCGACCAATATGCTGAAAATAAAAATCTTGCCGATTACTTTTGAAATAGTAACCGACGAATGTGCTGAAAATAAATAATGCCGATTACTATTGAAATAGTAACCGACAAATGTGCTGAAAATAAAAGTCTTGCCCATTACTTTTGAAATAGTAACCGACGAATATGTGCTGAAAATAAATCTTGCCGATTACTTTTGAAATAGTAACCGACGAATGTGCTGAAAATAAATCATGCCGATTACTTTTGAAATAGTAAGCGACGAATATGTGCTGAAAATAAATCTTGCCGATTACTTTTGAAATAGTAACCGACGAATGTGTTGAAAATAAATCATGCCGATTACTTTTGAAATAGTAAGCGACGAATATGTTGAAAATAAAAATCTTACCGATTACTTTTGAAATAGTAACCAACGAATATGCTGAATATAAAGTCTTGCCGATTACTTTTGAAATAGTAATCGACGAATATGTTGAAAATAAAATTCTTGTCGATTACTTTTAAAATAGTAACCGACAAATATGCTGAAAATAAAAATCTTGCCGATTACTTTTGAAAAAGTAACCGACAAATATGCTGAAAATAAAAATCTTGCCGATTACTTTTGAAATAGTCACCGACCAATATGCTGAAAATAAAAATCTTGCCGATTACTTTTAAAATAGTAACCGACGAATGTGCAGAAAATAGATCATGCCGATTACTTTTGAAATAGTAACCGACGAATGTGTTGAAAATAAATCATGTCGATTACCTTTGAAATAGTAACCGACGAATCTGCTGAAAATAAATCATGCCGATTACTTTTGAAATAGTCACCGGCGAATATGCTGAAAATAAAAATCTTGCCAATTACTTTTGAAATAGTAATCGACGAATGTGCTGAAAATAAATCATGCCGATTACTTTGGAAATAGTAAGTGACGAATATGTTGAAAATAAAAATCTTACCGATTACTTTTGAAATAGTAACCAACGGATGTGCTGAAAATAAAGTCTTGCCGATAACTTTTGAAATAGTAACCGACGAATATGTGCTGAAAATAAATCTTGCCGATTACTTTTGAAATAGTAACTGACGAATGTGCTGAAAATAAATCATGCCGATTACTTTTGAAATAGTAAGCGACGAATATGTTGAAAATAAAAATCTTACCGATTACTTTTGAAATAGTAACCAACGAATATGCTGAATATAAAGTCTTGCCGATTACTTTTGAAATAGTAACCGACGAATATGTTGAAAATAAAAATCTTGTCGATTACTTTTAAAATAGTAACCGACAAATATGCTGAAAATAAAAATCTTGCCGATTACTTTTGAAAAAGTAACCGACAAATATGCTGAAAATAAAAATCTTGCCGATTACTTTTGAAATAGTCACCGACCAATATGCTGAAAATAAAAATCATGCCGATTACTTTTGAAATAGTAACCGACGAATGTGCTGAAAATAAATAATGTCGATTACTATTGAAATAGTAACCGACAAATGTGCTGAAAATAAAAGTCTTGCCCATTACTTTTGAAATAGTAACCGACGAATATGTGCTGAAAATAAATCTTGCCGATTACTTTTGAAATAGTAACCGACGAATGTGCTGAAAATAAATCATGCCGATTACTTTTGAAATAGTAAGCGACGAATATGTGCTGAAAATAAATCTTGCCGATTACTTTTGAAATAGTAACCGACGAATGTGTTGAAAATAAATCATGCCGATTACTTTAGAAATAGTAAGCGACGAATATGTTGAAAATAAAAATCTTACCGATTACTTTTGAAATAGTAACCAACGAATATGCTGAATATAAAGTCTTGCCGATTACTTTTGAAATAGTAACCGACGAATATGTTGAAAATAAAAATCTTGTCGATTACTTTTAAAATAGTAACCGACAAATATGCTGAAAATAAAAATCTTGCCGATTACTTTTGAAAAAGTAACCGACAAATATGCTGAAAATAAAAATCTTGCCGATTACTTTTGAAATAGTCACCGACCAATATGCTGAAAATAAAAATCTTGCCGATTACTTTTGAAATAGTAACCGACGAATGTGCAGAAAATAGATCATGCCGATTACTTTTGAAATAGTAACCGACGAATGTGTTGAAAATAAATCATGTCGATTACCTTTGAAATAGTAACCGACGAATCTGCTGAAAATAAATCATGCCGATTACTTTTGAAATAGTCACCGGCGAATATGCTGAAAATAAAAATCTTGCCAATTACTTTTGAAATAGTAACCGACGAATGTGCTGAAAATAAATCATGCCGATTACTTTGGAAATAGTAAGTGACGAATATGTTGAAAATAAAAATCTTACCGATTACTTTTGAAATAGTAACCAACGGATGTGCTGAAAATAAAGTCTTGCCGATAACTTTTGAAATAGTAACCGATGAATATGTGCTGAAAATAAATCTTGCCGATTACTTTTGAAATAGTAACTGACGAATGTGCTGAAAATAAATCATGCCGATTACTTTTGAAATAGTAAGCGACGAATATGTTGAAAATAAAAATCTTACCGATTACTTTTGAAATAGTAACCAACGAATATGCTGAATATAAAGTCTTGCCGATTACTTTTGAAATAGTAATCGACGAATATGTTGAAAATAAAAATCTTGTCGATTACTTTTAAAATAGTAACCGACAAATATGCTGAAAATAAAAATCTTGCCGATTACTTTTGAAAAAGTAACCGACAAATATGTTGAAAATAAAAATCTTGCCGATTACTTTTGAAATAGTCACCGACCAATATGCTGAAAATAAAAATCTTGCCGATTACTTTTGAAATAGTAACCGACGAATGTGCTGAAAATAAATAATGTCGATTACTATTGAAATAGTAACCGACAAATGTGCTGAAAATAAAAGTCTTGCCCATTACTTTTGAAATAGTAACCGACGAATATGTGCTGAAAATAAATCTTGCCGATTACTTTTGAAATAGTAACCGACGAATGTGCTGAAAATAAATCATGCCGATTACTTTTGAAATAGTAAGCGACGAATATGTGCTGAAAATAAATCTTGCCGATTACTTTTGAAATAGTAACCGACGAATGTGTTGAAAATAAATCATGCCGATTACTTTAGAAATAGTAAGCGACGAATATGTTGAAAATAAAAATCTTACCGATTACTTTTGAAATAGTAACCAACGAATATGCTGAATATAAAGTCTTGCCGATTACTTTTGAAATAG
Organism: Medicago lupulina; assembly: GCA_958299785.1. Lineage (NCBI taxonomy): Eukaryota > Viridiplantae > Streptophyta > Magnoliopsida > Fabales > Fabaceae > Medicago > Medicago lupulina. The sequence goes on from OY283140.1 coordinate 47,800,678, forward strand.
TAACCGACGAATATGTTGAAAATAAAAATCTTGTCGATTACTTTTAAAATAGTAACCGACAAATATGCTGAAAATAAAAATCTTGCCGATTACTTTTGAAAAAGTAACCGACAAATATGCTGAAAATAAAAATCTTGCCGATTACTTTTGAAATAGTCACCGACCAATATGCTGAAAATAAAAATCTTGCCGATTACTTTTGAAATAGTAACCGACGAATGTGCAGAAAATAGATCATGCCGATTACTTTTGAAATAGTAACCGACGAATGTGTTGAAAATAAATCATGTCGATTACCTTTGAAATAGTAACCGACGAATCTGCTGAAAATAAATCATGCCGATTACTTTTGAAATAGTCACCGGCGAATATGCTGAAAATAAAAATCTTGCCAATTACTTTTGAAATAGTAACCGACGAATGTGCTGAAAATAAATCATGCCGATTACTTTGGAAATAGTAAGTGACGAATATGTTGAAAATAAAAATCTTACCGATTACTTTTGAAATAGTAACCAACGGATGTGCTGAAAATAAAGTCTTGCCGATAACTTTTGAAATAGTAACCGATGAATATGTGCTGAAAATAAATCTTGCCGATTACTTTTGAAATAGTAACTGACGAATGTGCTGAAAATAAATCATGCCGATTACTTTTGAAATAGTAAGCGACGAATATGTTGAAAATAAAAATCTTACCGATTACTTTTGAAATAGTAACCAACGAATATGCTGAATATAAAGTCTTGCCGATTACTTTTGAAATAGTAATCGACGAATATGTTGAAAATAAAAATCTTGTCGATTACTTTTAAAATAGTAACCGACAAATATGCTGAAAATAAAAATCTTGCCGATTACTTTTGAAAAAGTAACCGACAAATATGTTGAAAATAAAAATCTTGCCGATTACTTTTGAAATAGTCACCGACCAATATGCTGAAAATAAAAATCTTGCCGATTACTTTTGAAATAGTAACCGACGAATGTGCTGAAAATAAATAATGCCGATTACTATTGAAATAGTAACCGACAAATGTGCTGAAAATAAAAGTCTTGCCCATTACTTTTGAAATAGTAACCGACGAATATGTGCTGAAAATAAATCTTGCCGATTACTTTTGAAATAGTAACCGACGAATGTGCTGAAAATAAATCATGCCGATTACTTTTGAAATAGTAAGCGACGAATATGTGCTGAAAATAAATCTTGCCGATTACTTTTGAAATAGTAACCGACGAATGTGTTGAAAATAAATCATGCCGATTACTTTTGAAATAGTAAGCGACGAATATGTTGAAAATAAAAATCTTACCGATTACTTTTGAAATAGTAACCAACGAATATGCTGAATATAAAGTCTTGCCGATTACTTTTGAAATAGTAACCGACGAATATGTTGAAAATAAAAATCTTGTCGATTACTTTTAAAATAGTAACCGACAAATATGCTGAAAATAAAAATCTTGCCGATTACTTTTGAAAAAGTAACCGACAAATATGCTGAAATTAAAAATCTTGCCAATTACTTTTGAAATAGTCACCGACCAATGTAACACTCTAATTTCTATTTTATCATTTTTGATTGTTTTTAAATAGTTTATTTAATTTTAGATGATTTATGTGGTGTGTGATATTTGGTTATTTGATTAATGTTATTTATATGATTTTTGAATGATTTATGGGAATATGTGGGGTGTTACTATTTTATTATATGGTATTTATGTGATTATGTGAAAATATGAATATTTTTGTTATTTAGTAGAAATAGGAGAGATATTATAATTAATTGAAATGTTGGGGGTTAATGAGAATTAGTGGAGTTTAAGGGAGTTAAGTGTATTGAAAAGGGAGTTAAAAGAAAATAAAAGTGGGGGGTTATGTTTTGGGGAGAATAGGAAAGAAAGAGTCAGAAAAATATTGCACGTACAGTAGAAAGAAAACTCAAGTTTTGGGAGAAAAGGGAGAAGAGCTTAGAGGAGAGGATTTTCTGTAGAATTTGATCCATCTTAATTCAGGTAAGGGTGAGGTTAACTTTCAATCAATAATATATATGTGATTTCTGAAATTGAATTGAAAGTTGTGTTCTTGACCTAGGGTTAGAAAGTGATGATAATTTGCAAAATGTTGATGATTATGTTGTTGATTGCATGTTTCTGTGTTGTTTTGAGTATTATGTTGCATATAGAACCTGTAAACATTGTTCTAATTCATTTTGGGTGATTGGGGGATCAAAATTGGGTTTTTGGATGAAAAAGGACTTAGAAAATCGTAGTTTGAAAACTGCCCCGATGAAGCTTCGCTTGAAGCGAGATATTTCTCGCTTAAGCGAGATTCCCAGAATGCTGTCCAGATGAAATCTCGCGTAAGCGAGATGCAAGCGAAGTCCAAGCGAGATTTCCCCAGACTTTCGTCATTTGACTCGCTTGAAGCGAGATTAGCTTCGCTTAAGCGAGATTGGCCCTGTATGACCATTTTATGTAATTTTTCAAAGTGTTCCAAACCCAAACCTAAGCTTCCTAGGTTGATTATTGGATTTTTAGAGAATTTTTGGAGTAATAATAATATAGAATGGAGATGTTTATGAGGCATATATGGATGATTCTTATATGAAATGAAATGAATTATACTTTGCTAAGTTTGCAATTGTCCATGGTGTTGTGGTGTGGTTGAGTCAAGTTGGGGAGTGTGTCATAAATAAATTAGGCACAGTTGTTGTTGTTGAATTGTCGTGGTGTAAGTCATACGTAGATGTATGCATTGTTGGTTGGTGGTTGTTGTCGTTGTTTTGTGTTGTCCAAGTTGGGAAGTGTGTCATAAATGAATTAGGCACAGTTGTTGTTGTTGAATTGTCGTGGTGTAAGTCATACGTAGATGTATGCATTGTTGGCTGGTAGTTGTTGTCGGTGTTGCCATGTTGTATGTTGATATACACAGTTGGAGTCTGATGCATTGTCATTTAAAGCGGTGAGAGCTTATGCTCTGGAACGCCTTGTCGTTCAAAGCGGGAGGACTCATGTCCTGGAACACTTTGTTGTTCAAAAGCGGTGAGGACCTCGGTCCTGGAATGCAATGTCATTCAAAGCGGTGAGAGCTTATGCTCTGGAACGCCTTGTCGTTCAAAGCGGGAGGACTCATGTCCTGGAACACTTTGTTGTTCAAAGTGGTGAGGGCTCTGCCCTGTATTTTGGTACCACAAGCATGTGCATTGTTGCATTGTCGTAGTAGTTGTTGTGTTGGGTGAGTTGTCGATGTTGTTGATGTGTCGTTGGTGTTAAGTCGTTGTCGGTGTGTCGTCATCAAGAATGGAGTTGGTTTCGAATTGAATATAATTGAAGTAGTGTTGGTAATCAAGTATGATGATATATTTATATGTATATTTCTTATTGATGTTGTTGATGTGAATTTGCTGTTGTTTCTACGCATTTGATGAATTATATATATATATATATATATTATTGTTGTTCGTGAATCTCACCCCTTCTGCTGGAATTGCCGCCTCGTGGGCAAGTGCAGGTAACGAAGTCTAGTAGGTTGATGGCTCAAGTGTCTAGGGCTCTGATACGTAACGGGATGGGGGATCGTTATAATGTTTTCTTTCATTCCTTTATGTATCAAATTGGAACATGTTGTCGAAGTTTTGTTGTTGTTGGAGATTAAACCATTATTGAATAATATTTTATCATGTTGAGGCCTTGTGCCAAGGACTTTAATGTAGTTGTTGGTTATGATATTAAATAAAGATTTTCCGCTGCAGATTTTTATAAAATGAAGTTGTTGTTATTTAAATGGTTTTATATTCTATTTAAATAAATTATGAAAAGTAGATGTAATACTCCGTTGATGTTGAACTCTGATTAAATTAGCATTATTACGTTGTTTTTGGGAACGGGGTGTTACAACCAATATGCTGAAAATAAAAATCTTGCCGATTACTTTTGAAATAGTAACCGACGAATGTGCAGAAAATAGATCATGCCGATTACTTTTGAAATAGTAACCGACGAATGTGTTGAAAATAAATCATGTCGATTACCTTTGAAATAGTAACCGACGAATCTGCTGAAAATAAATCATGCCGATTACTTTTGAAATAGTCATCGGCGAATATGCTGAAAATAAAAATCTTGTCAATTACTTTTGAAATAGTAACCGACGAATGTGCTGAAAATAAATCATGCCGATTACTTTGGAAATAGTAAGTGACGAATATGTTGAAAATAAAAATCTTACCGATTACTTTTGAAATAGTAACCAACGGATGTGCTGAAAATAAAGTCTTGCCGATAACTTTTGAAATAGTAACCGACAAATATGTGCTGAAAATAAATCATGCCGATTACTTTTGAAATAGTAAGCGACGAATATGTTGAAAATAAAAATCTTACCGATTACTTTTGAAATAGTAACCAACGAATATGCTGAATATAAAGTCTTGCCGATTACTTTTGAAATAGTAACCGACGAATATGTTGAAAATAAAAATCTTGTCGATTACTTTTAAAATAGTAACCGACAAATATGCTGAAAATAAAAATCTTGCCGATTACTTTTGAAAAAGTAACCGACAAATATGCTGAAAATAAAAATCTTGCCGATTACTTTTGAAATAATCACCGACCAATATGCTGAAAATAAAAATCTTGGCGATTACTTTTGAAATAGTAACCGACGAATGTGCTGAAAATAAATAATGTCGATTACTATTGAAATAGTAACCGACAAATGTGCTGAAAATAAAAGTCTTGCCCATTACTTTTGAAATTGTAACCGACGAATATGTGCTGAAAATAAATCTTGCCGATTACTTTTGAAATAGTAACCGACGAATGTGCTGAAAATAAATCATGCCGATTACTTTTGAAATAGTAAGCGACGAATATGTGCTGAAAATAAATCTTGCCGATTACTTTTGAAATAGTAACCGACGAATGTGTTGAAAATAAATCATGCCGATTACTTTAGAAATAGTAAGCGACGAATATGTTGAAAATAAAAATCTTACCGATTACTTTTGAAATAGTAACCAACGAATATGCTGAATATAAAGTCTTGCCGATTACTTTTGAAATAGTAACCGACGAATACGTTGAAAATAAAAATCTTGTCGATTACTTTTAAAATAGTAACCGACAAATATGCTGAAAATAAAAATCTTGCCGATTACTTTTGAAAAAGTAACCGACAAATATGCTGAAAATAAAAATCTTGCCAATTACTTTTGAAATAGTCACCGACCAATATGCTGAAAATAAAAATCTTGCCGATTACTTTTGAAATAGTAACCGACGAATGTGCAGAAAATAGATCATGCCGATTACTTATGAAATAGTAACCGACGAATGTGTTGAAAATAAATCATGTCGATTACCTTTGAAATAGTAACCGACGAATCTGCTGAAAATAAATCATGCCGATTACTTTTGAAATAGTCACCGGCGAATATGCTGAAAATAAAAATCTTGCCAATTACTTTTGAAATAGTAACCGACGAATGTGCTGAAAATAAATCATGCCGATTACTTTTGAAATAGTCACCGGCGAATATGCTGAAAATAAAAATCTTGTCAATTACTTTTGAAATAGTAACCGACGAATGTGCTGAAAATAAATCATGCCGATTACTTTGGAAATAGTAAGTGACGAATATGTTGAAAATAAAAATCTTACCGATTACTTTTGAAATAGTAACCAACGGATGTGCTGAAAATAAAGTCTTGCCGATAACTTTTGAAATAGTAACCGACGAATATGTGCTGAAAATAAATCTTGCCGATTACTTTTGAAATAGTAACTGACGAATGTGCTGAAAATAAATCATGCCGATTACTTTTGAAATAGTAAGCGACGAATATGTTGAAAATAAAAATCTTACCGATTACTTTTGAAATAGTAACCAACGAATATGCTGAATATAAAGTCTTGCCGATTACTTTTGAAATAGTAACCGACGAATATGTTGAAAATAAAAATCTTGTCGATTACTTTTAAAATAGTAACCGACAAATATGCTGAAAATAAAAATCTTGCCGATTACTTTTGAAAAAGTAACCGACAAATATGCTGAAAATAAAAATCTTGCCGATTACTTTTGAAATAGTAACCGACGAATGTGCTGAAAATAAATAATGCCGATTACTATTGAAATAGTAACCGACAAATGTGCTGAAAATAAAAGTCTTGCCCATTACTTTTGAAATAGTAACCGACAAATATGTGTTGAAAATAAATCTTGCCGATTACTTTTGAAATAGTAACCGACGAATGTGTTGAAAATAAAAATCTTACCGATTACTTTTGAAATAGTAACCAACGAATATGCTGAATATAAAGTCTTGCCGATTACTTTTGAAATAGTAATCGACGAATATGTTGAAAATAAAAATCTTGTCGATTACTTTTAAAATAGTAACCGACAAATATGCTGAAAATAAAAATCTTGCCGATTACTTTTGAAATAGTCACCGACCAATATGCTGAAAATAAAAATCTTGCCGATTACTTTTGAAATAGTAACCGACGAATGTGCTGAAAATAAATAATGCCGATTACTATTGAAATAGTAACCGACAAATGTGCTGAAAATAAAAGTCTTGCCCATTACTTTTGAAATAGTAACCGACGAATATGTGCTGAAAATAAATCTTGCCGATTACTTTTGAAATAGTAACCGACGAATGTGCTGAAAATAAATCATGCCGATTACTTTTGAAATAGTAAGCGACGAATATGTGCTGAAAATAAATCTTGCCGATTACTTTTGAAATAGTAACCGACGAATGTGTTGAAAATAAATCATGCCGATTACTTTTGAAATAGTAAGCGACGAATATGTTGAAAATAAAAATCTTACCGATTACTTTTGAAATAGTAACCAACGAATATGCTGAATATAAAGTCTTGCCGATTACTTTTGAAATAGTAACCGACGAATATGTTGAAAATAAAAATCTTGTCGATTACTTTTAAAATAGTAACCGACAAATATGCTGAAAATAAAAATCTTGCCGATTACTTTTGAAAAAGTAACCGACAAATATGCTGAAAATAGATCATGCCGATTACTTTTGAAATAGTAACCGACGAATGTGCAGAAAATAGATCATGCCGATTACTTTTGAAATAGTAACCGACGAATGTGTTGAAAATAAATCATGTCGATTACCTTTGAAATAGTAACCGACGAATCTGCTGAAAATAAATCATGCCGATTACTTTTGAAATAGTCACCGGCGAATATGCTGAAAATAAAAATCTTGTCAATTACTTTTGAAATAGTAACCAACGAATGTGCTGAAAATAAATCATGCCGATTACTTTGGAAATAGTAAGTGACGAATATGTTGAAAATAAAAATCTTACCGATTACTTTTGAAATAGTAACCAACGGATGTGCTGAAAATAAAGTCTTGCCGATAACTTTTGAAATAGTAACCGACGAATATGTGCTGAAAATAAATCATGCCGATTACTTTTGAAATAGTAAGCGACGAATATGTTGAAAATAAAAATCTTACCGATTACTTTTGAAATAGTAACCAACGAATATGCTGAATATAAAGTCTTGCCGATTACTTTTGAAATAGTAACCGACGAATATGTTGAAAATAAAAATCTTGTCGATTACTTTTAAAATAGTAACCGACAAATATGCTGAAAATAAAAATCTTGCCGATTACTTTTGAAAAAGTAACCGACAAATATGCTGAAAATAAAAATCTTGCCGATTACTTTTGAAATAGTCACCGACCAATATGCTGAAAATAAAAATCTTGGCGATTACTTTTGAAATAGTAACCGACGAATGTGCTGAAAATAAATAATGTCGATTACTATTGAAATAGTAACCGACAAATGTGCTGAAAATAAAAGTCTTGCCCATTACTTTTGAAATTGTAACCGACGAATATGTGCTGAAAATAAATCTTGCCGATTACTTTTGAAATAGTAACCGACGAATGTGCTGAAAATAAATCATGCCGATTACTTTTGAAATAGTAAGCGACGAATATGTGCTGAAAATAAATCTTGCCGATTACTTTTGAAATAGTAACCGACGAATGTGTTGAAAATAAATCATGCCGATTACTTTAGAAATAGTAAGCGACGAATATGTTGAAAATAAAAATCTTACCGATTACTTTTGAAATAGTAACCAACGAATATGCTGAATATAAAGTCTTGCCGATTACTTTTGAAATAGTAACCGACGAATATGTTGAAAATAAAAATCTTGTCGATTACTTTTAAAATAGTAACCGACAAATATGCTGAAAATAAAAATCTTGCCGATTACTTTTGAAAAAGTAACCGACAAATATGCTGAAAATAAAAATCTTGCCGATTACTTTTGAAATAGTCACCGACCAATATGCTGAAAATAAAAATCTTGCCGATTACTTTTGAAATAGTAACCGACGAATGTGCAGAAAATAGATCATGCCGATTACTTTTGAAATAGTAACCGACGAATGTGTTGAAAATAAATCATGTCGATTACCTTTGAAATAGTAACCGACGAATCTGCTGAAAATAAATCATGCCGATTACCTTTGAAATAGTCACCGGCGAATATGCTGAAAATAAAAATCTTGTCAATTACTTTTGAAATAGTAACCAACGAATGTGCTGAAAATAAATCATGCCGATTACTTTGGAAATAGTAAGTGACGAATATGTTGAAAATAAAAATCTTACCGATTACTTTTGAAATAGTAACCAACGGATGTGCTGAAAATAAAGTCTTGCCGATAACTTTTGAAATAGTAACCGACGAATATGTGCTGAAAATAAATCATGCCGATTACTTTTGAAATAGTAAGCGACGAATATGTTGAAAATAAAAATCTTACCGATTACTTTTGAAATAGTAACCAACGAATATGCTGAATATAAAGTCTTGCCGATTACTTTTGAAATAGTAACCGACGAATATGTTGAAAATAAAAATCTTGTCGATTACTTTTAAAATAGTAACCGACAAATATGCTGAAAATAAAAATCTTGCCGATTACTTTTGAAAAAGTAACCGACAAATATGCTGAAAATAAAAATCTTGCCGATTACTTTTGAAATAGTCACCGACCAATATGCTGAAAATAAAAATCTTGGCGATTACTTTTGAAATAGTAACCGACGAATGTGCTGAAAATAAATAATGTCGATTACTATTGAAATAGTAACCGACAAATGTGCTGAAAATAAAAGTCTTGCCCATTACTTTTGAAATTGTAACCGACGAATATGTGCTGAAAATAAATCTTGCCGATTACTTTTGAAATAGTAACCGACGAATGTGCTGAAAATAAATCATGCCGATTACTTTTGAAATAGTAAGCGACGAATATGTGCTGAAAATAAATCTTGCCGATTACTTTTGAAATAGTAACCGACGAATGTGTTGAAAATAAATCATGCCGATTACTTTAGAAATAGTAAGCGACGAATATGTTGAAAATAAAAATCTTACCGATTACTTTTGAAATAGTAACCAACGAATATGCTGAATATAAAGTCTTGCCGATTACTTTTGAAATAGTAACCGACGAATATGTTGAAAATAAAAATCTTGTCGATTACTTTTAAAATAGTAACCGACAAATATGCTGAAAATAAAAATCTTGCCGATTACTTTTGAAAAAGTAACCGACAAATATGCTGAAAATAAAAATCTTGCCGATTACTTTTGAAATAGTCACCGACCAATATGCTGAAAATAAAAATCTTGCCGATTACTTTTGAAATAGTAACCGACGAATGTGCAGAAAATAGATCATGCCGATTACTTATGAAATAGTAACCGACGAATGTGTTGAAAATAAATCATGTCGATTACCTTTGAAATAGTAACCGACGAATCTGCTGAAAATAAATCATGCCGATTACTTTTGAAATAGTCACCGGCGAATATGCTGAAAATAAAAATCTTGCCAATTACTTTTGAAATAGTAACCGACGAATGTGCTGAAAATAAATCATGCCGATTACTTTTGAAATAGTCACCGGCGAATATGCTGAAAATAAAAATCTTGTCAATTACTTTTGAAATAGTAACCGACGAATGTGCTGAAAATAAATCATGCCGATTACTTTGGAAATAGTAAGTGACGAATATGTTGAAAATAAAAATCTTACCGATTACTTTTGAAATAGTAACCAACGGATGTGCTGAAAATAAAGTCTTGCCGATAACTTTTGAAATAGTAACCGACGAATATGTGCTGAAAATAAATCTTGCCGATTACTTTTGAAATAGTAACTGACGAATGTGCTGAAAATAAATCATGCCGATTACTTTTGAAATAGTAAGCGACGAATATGTTGAAAATAAAAATCTTACCGATTACTTTTGAAATAGTAACCAACGAATATGCTGAATATAAAGTCTTGCCGATTACTTTTGAAATAGTAACCGACGAATATGTTGAAAATAAAAATCTTGTCGATTACTTTTAAAATAGTAACCGACAAATATGCTGAAAATAAAAATCTTGCCGATTACTTTTGAAAAAGTAACCGACAAATATGCTGAAAATAAAAATCTTGCCGATTACTTTTGAAATAGTAACCGACGAATGTGCTGAAAATAAATAATGCCGATTACTATTGAAATAGTAACCGACAAATGTGCTGAAAATAAAAGTCTTGCCCATTACTTTTGAAATAGTAACCGACGAATATGTGCTGAAAATAAATCTTGCCGATTACTTTTGAAATAGTAACCGACGAATGTGTTGAAAATAAATCATGCCGATTACTTTTGAAATAGTAAGCGACGAATATGTTGAAAATAAAAATCTTACCGATTACTTTTGAAATAGTAACCAACGAATATGCTGAATATAAAGTCTTGCCGATTACTTTTGAAATAGTAACCGACGAATATGTTGAAAATAAAAATCTTGTCGATTACTTTTAAAATAGTAACCGACAAATATGCTGAAAATAAAAATCTTGCCGATTACTTTTGAAAAAGTAACCGACAAATATGCTGAAAATAAAAATCTTGCCGATTACTTTTGAAATAGTCACCGACCAATATGCTGAAAATAAAAATCTTGGCGATTACTTTTGAAATAGTAACCGACGAATGTGCTGAAAATAAATAATGTCGATTACTATTGAAATAGTAACCGACAAATGTGCTGAAAATAAAAGTCTTGCCCATTACTTTTGAAATTGTAACCGACGAATATGTGCTGAAAATAAATCTTGCCGATTACTTTTGAAATAGTAACCGACGAATGTGCTGAAAATAAATCATGCCGATTACTTTTGAAATAGTAAGCGACGAATATGTGCTGAAAATAAATCTTGCCGATTACTTTTGAAATAGTAACCGACGAATGTGTTGAAAATAAATCATGCCGATTACTTTAGAAATAGTAAGCGACGAATATGTTGAAAATAAAAATCTTACCGATTACTTTTGAAATAGTAACCAACGAATATGCTGAATATAAAGTCTTGCCGATTACTTTTGAAATAGTAACCGACGAATATGTTGAAAATAAAAATCTTGTCGATTACTTTTAAAATAGTAACCGACAAATATGCTGAAAATAAAAATCTTGCCGATTACTTTTGAAAAAGTAACCGACAAATATGCTGAAAATAAAAATCTTGCCGATTTCTTTTGAAATAGTCACCGACCAATATGCTGAAAATAAAAATCTTGCCGATTACTTTTGAAATAGTAACCGACGAATGTGCAGAAAATAGATCATGCCGATTACTTATGAAATAGTAACCGACGAATGTGTTGAAAATAAATCATGTCGATTACCTTTGAAATAGTAACCGACGAATCTGCTGAAAATAAATCATGCCGATTACTTTTGAAATAGTCACCGGCGAATATGCTGAAAATAAAAATCTTGCCAATTACTTTTGAAATAGTAACCGACGAATGTGCTGAAAATAAATCATGCCGATTACTTTTGAAATAGTCACCGGCGAATATGCTGAAAATAAAAATCTTGTCAATTACTTTTGAAATAGTAACCGACGAATGTGCTGAAAATAAATCATGCCGATTACTTTGGAAATAGTAAGTGACGAATATGTTGAAAATAAAAATCTTACCGATTACTTTTGAAATAGTAACCAACGGATGTGCTGAAAATAAAGTCTTGCCGATAACTTTTGAAATAGTAACCGACGAATATGTGCTGAAAATAAATCTTGCCGATTACTTTTGAAATAGTAACTGACGAATGTGCTGAAAATAAATCATGCCGATTACTTTTGAAATAGTAAGCGACGAATATGTTGAAAATAAAAATCTTACCGATTACTTTTGAAATAGTAACCAACGAATATGCTGAATATAAAGTCTTGCCGATTACTTTTGAAATAGTAACCGACGAATATGTTGAAAATAAAAATCTTGTCGATTACTTTTAAAATAGTAACCGACAAATATGCTGAAAATAAAAATCTTGCCGATTACTTTTGAAAAAGTAACCGACAAATATGCTGAAAATAAAAATCTTGCCGATTACTTTTGAAATAGTAACCGACGAATGTGCTGAAAATAAATAATGCCGATTACTATTGAAATAGTAACCGACAAATGTGCTGAAAATAAAAGTCTTGCCCATTACTTTTGAAATAGTAACCGACGAATATGTGCTGAAAATAAATCTTGCCGATTACTTTTGAAATAGTAACCGACGAATGTGTTGAAAATAAATCATGCCGATTACTTTTGAAATAGTAAGCGACGAATATGTTGAAAATAAAAATCTTACCGATTACTTTTGAAATAGTAACCAACGAATATGCTGAATATAAAGTCTTGCCGATTACTTTTGAAATAGTAACCGACGAATATGTTGAAAATAAAAATCTTGTCGATTACTTTTAAAATAGTAACCGACAAATATGCTGAAAATAAAAATCTTGCCGATTACTTTTGAAAAAGTAACCGACAAATATGCTGAAAATAAAAATCTTGCCGATTACTTTTGAAATAGTCACCGACCAATATGCTGAAAATAAAAATCTTGGCGATTACTTTTGAAATAGTAACCGACGAATGTGCTGAAAATAAATAATGTCGATTACTATTGAAATAGTAACCGACAAATGTGCTGAAAATAAAAGTCTTGCCCATTACTTTTGAAATTGTAACCGACGAATATGTGCTGAAAATAAATCTTGCCGATTACTTTTGAAATAGTAACCGACGAATGTGCTGAAAATAAATCATGCCGATTACTTTTGAAATAGTAAGCGACGAATATGTGCTGAAAATAAATCTTGCCGATTACTTTTGAAATAGTAACCGACGAATGTGTTGAAAATAAATCATGCCGATTACTTTAGAAATAGTAAGCGACGAATATGTTGAAAATAAAAATCTTACCGATTACTTTTGAAATAGTAACCAACGAATATGCTGAATATAAAGTCTTGCCGATTACTTTTGAAATAGTAACCGACGAATATGTTGAAAATAAAAATCTTGTCGATTACTTTTAAAATAGTAACCGACAAATATGCTGAAAATAAAAATCTTGCCGATTACTTTTGAAAAAGTAACCGACAAATATGCTGAAAATAAAAATCTTGCCGATTACTTTTGAAATAGTCACCGACCAATATGCTGAAAATAAAAATCTTGCCGATTACTTTTGAAATAGTAACCGACGAATGTGCAGAAAATAGATCATGCCGATTACTTATGAAATAGTAACCGACGAATGTGTTGAAAATAAATCATGTCGATTACCTTTGAAATAGTAACCGACGAATCTGCTGAAAATAAATCATGCCGATTACTTTTGAAATAGTCACCGGCGAATATGCTGAAAATAAAAATCTTGCCAATTACTTTTGAAATAGTAACCGACGAATGTGCTGAAAATAAATCATGCCGATTACTTTTGAAATAGTCACCGGCGAATATGCTGAAAATAAAAATCTTGTCAATTACTTTTGAAATAGTAACCGACGAATGTGCTGAAAATAAATCATGCCGATTACTTTGGAAATAGTAAGTGACGAATATGTTGAAAATAAAAATCTTACCGATTACTTTTGAAATAGTAACCAACGGATGTGCTGAAAATAAAGTCTTGCCGATAACTTTTGAAATAGTAACCGACGAATATGTGCTGAAAATAAATCTTGCCGATTACTTTTGAAATAGTAACTGACGAATGTGCTGAAAATAAATCATGCCGATTACTTTTGAAATAGTAAGCGACGAATATGTTGAAAATAAAAATCTTACCGATTACTTTTGAAATAGTAACCAACGAATATGCTGAATATAAAGTCTTGCCGATTACTTTTGAAATAGTAACCGACGAATATGTTGAGAATAAAAATCTTGTCGATTACTTTTAAAATAGTAACCGACAAATATGCTGAAAATAAAAATCTTGCCGATTACTTTTGAAAAAGTAACCGACAAATATGCTGAAAATAAAAATCTTGCCGATTACTTTTGAAATAGTAACCGACGAATGTGCTGAAAATAAATAATGCCGATTACTATTGAAATAGTAACCGACAAATGTGCTGAAAATAAAAGTCTTGCCCATTACTTTTGAAATAGTAACCGACGAATATGTGCTGAAAATAAATCTTGCCGATTACTTTTGAAATAGTAACCGACGAATGTGTTGAAAATAAATCATGCCGATTACTTTTGAAATAGTAAGCGACGAATATGTTGAAAATAAAAATCTTACCGATTACTTTTGAAATAGTAACCAACGAATATGCTGAATATAAAGTCTTGCCGATTACTTTTGAAATAGTAACCGACGAATATGTTGAAAATAAAAATCTTGTCGATTACTTTTAAAATAGTAACCGACAAATATGCTGAAAATAAAAATCTTGCCGATTACTTTTGAAAAAGTAACCGACAAATATGCTGAAAATAAAAATCTTGCCGATTACTTTTGAAATAGTCACCGACCAATATGCTGAAAATAAAAATCTTGCCGATTACTTTTGAAATAGTAACCGACGAATGTGCTGAAAATAAATAATGCCGATTACTATTGAAATAGTAACCGACAAATGTGCTGAAAATAATAGTCTTGCCCATTACTTTTGAAATAGTAACCGACGAATATGTGCTGAAAATAAATCTTGCCGATTACTTTTGAAATAGTAACCGACGAATGTGCTGAAAATAAATCATGCCGATTACTTTTGAAATAGTAAGCGACGAATATGTGCTGAAAATAAATCTTGCCGATTAGTTTTGAAATAGTAACCGACGAATGTGTTGAAAATAAATCATGCCGATTACTTTAGAAATAGTAAGCGACGAATATGTTGAAAATAAAAATCTTACCGATTACTTTTGAAATAGTAACCAACGAATATGCTGAATATAAAGTCTTGCCGATTACTTTTGAAATAGTAACCGACGAATATGTTGAAAATAAAAATCTTGTCGATTACTTTTAAAATAGTAACCGACAAATATGCTGAAAATAAAAATCTTGCCGATTACTTTTGAAAAAGTAACCGACAAATATGCTGAAAATAAAAATCTTGCCGATTACTTTTGAAATAGTCACCGACCAATATGCTGAAAATAAAAATCTTGCCGATTACTTTTGAAATAGTAACCGACGAATGTGCTGAAAATAAATAATGCCGATTACTATTGAAATAGTAACCGACAAATGTGCTGAAAATAAAAGTCTTGCCCATTACTTTTGAAATAGTAACCGACGAATATGTGCTGAAAATAAATCTTGCTGATTACTTTTGAAATAGTAACCGACGAATGTGCTGAAAATAAATCATGTCGATTACTTTTGAAATAGTAAGCGACGAATATGTGCTGAAAATAAATCTTGCCGATTAGTTTTGAAATAGTAACCGACGAATGTGTTGAAAATAAATCATGCCGATTACTTTAGAAATAGTAAGCGACGAATATGTTGAAAATAAAAATCTTACCGATTACTTTTGAAATAGTAACCAACGAATATGCTGAATATAAAGTCTTGCCGATTACTTTTGAAATAGTAACCGACGAATATGTTGAAAATAAAAATCTTGTCGATTACTTTTAAAATAGTAACCGACAAATATGCTGAAAATAAAAATCTTGCCGATTACTTTTGAAAAAGTAACCGACAAATATGTTGAAAATAAAAATCTTGCCGATTACTTTTGAAATAGTCACCGACCAATATGCTGAATATAAAAATCTTGCCGATTACTTTTGAAATAGTAACCGACGAATGTGCTGAAAATAAATAATGCCGATTACTATTGAAATAGTAACCGACAAATGTGCTGAAAATAAAAGTCTTGCCCATTACTTTTGAAATAGTAAGCGACGAATATGTGCTGAAAATAAATCTTGCCGATTACTTTTGAAATAGTAACCGACGAATGTGTTGAAAATAAATCATGCCGATTACTTTTGAAATAGTAAGCGACGAATATGTTGAAAATAAAAATCTTACCGATTACTTTTGAAATAGTAACCAACGAATATGCTGAATATAAAGTCTTGCCGATTACTTTTGAAATAGTAACCGACGAATATGTTGAAAATAAAAATCTTGTCGATTACTTTTAAAATAGTAACCGACAAATATGCTGAAAATAAAAATCTTGCCGATTACTTTTGAAAAAGTAACCGACAAATATGCTGAAATTAAAAATCTTGCCAATTACTTTTGAAATAGTCACCGACCAATATGCTGAAAATAAAAATCTTGCCGATTACTTTTGAAATAGTAACCGACGAATGTGCAGAAAATAGATCATGCCGATTACTTTTGAAATAGTAACCGACGAATGTGTTGAAAATAAATCATGTCGATTACCTTTGAAATAGTAACCGACGAATCTGCTGAAAATAAATCATGCCGATTACTTTTGAAATAGTCACCGGCGAATATGCTGAAAATAAAAATCTTGTCAATTACTTTTGAAATAGTAACCGACGAATGTGCTGAAAATAAATCATGCCGATTACTTTGGAAATAGTAAGTGACGAATATGTTGAAAATAAAAATCTTACCGATTACTTTTGAAATAGTAACCAACGGATGTGCTGAAAATAAAGTCTTGCCGATAACTTTTGAAATAGTAACCGACGAATATGTGCTGAAAATAAATCATGCCGATTACTTTTGAAATAGTAAGCGACGAATATGTTGAAAATAAAAATCTTACCGATTACTTTTGAAATAGTAACCAACGAATATGCTGAATATAAAGTCTTGCCGATTACTTTTGAAATAGTAACCGACGAATATGTTGAAAATAAAAATCTTGTCGATTACTTTTAAAATAGTAACCGACAAATATGCTGAAAATAAAAATCTTGCCGATTACTTTTGAAATAGTCACCGACCAATATGCTGAAAATAAAAATCTTGGCGATTACTTTTGAAATAGTAACCGACGAATGTGCTGAAAATAAATAATGTCGATTACTATTGAAATAGTAACCGACAAATGTGCTGAAAATAAAAGTCTTGCCCATTACTTTTGAAATTGTAACCGACGAATATGTGCTGAAAATAAATCTTGCCGATTACTTTTGAAATAGTAACCGACGAATGTGCTGAAAATAAATCATGCCGATTACTTTTGAAATAGTAAGCGACGAATATGTGCTGAAAATAAATCTTGCCGATTACTTTTGAAATAGTAACCGACGAATGTGTTGAAAATAAATCATGCCGATTACTTTAGAAATAGTAAGCGACGAATATGTTGAAAATAAAAATCTTACCGATTACTTTTGAAATAGTAACCAACGAATATGCTGAATATAAAGTCTTGCCGATTACTTTTGAAATAGTAACCGACGAATATGTTGAAAATAAAAATCTTGTCGATTACTTTTAAAATAGTAACCGACAAATATGCTGAAAATAAAAATCTTGCCGATTACTTTTGAAATAGTCACCGACCAATATGCTGAAAATAAAAATCTTGGCGATTACTTTTGAAATAGTAACCGACGAATGTGCTGAAAATAAATAATGTCGATTACTATTGAAATAGTAACCGACAAATGTGCTGAAAATAAAAGTCTTGCCCATTACTTTTGAAATTGTAACCGACGAATATGTGCTGAAAATAAATCTTGCCGATTACTTTTGAAATAGTAACCGACGAATGTGCTGAAAATAAATCATGCCGATTACTTTTGAAATAGTAAGCGACGAATATGTGCTGAAAATAAATCTTGCCGATTACTTTTGAAATAGTAACCGACGAATGTGTTGAAAATAAATCATGCCGATTACTTTAGAAATAGTAAGCGACGAATATGTTGAAAATAAAAATCTTACCGATTACTTTTGAAATAGTAACCAACGAATATGCTGAATATAAAGTCTTGCCGATTACTTTTGAAATAGTAACCGACGAATATGTTGAAAATAAAAATCTTGTCGATTACTTTTAAAATAGTAACCGACAAATATGCTGAAAATAAAAATCTTGCCGATTACTTTTGAAAAAGTAACCGACAAATATGCTGAAAATAAAAATCTTGCCGATTACTTTTGAAATAGTCACCGACCAATATGCTGAAAATAAAAATCTTGCCGATTACTTTTGAAATAGTAACCGACGAATGTGCAGAAAATAGATCATGCCGATTACTTATGAAATAGTAACCGACGAATGTGTTGAAAATAAATCATGTCGATTACCTTTGAAATAGTAACCGACGAATCTGCTGAAAATAAATCATGCCGATTACTTTTGAAATAGTCACCGGCGAATATGCTGAAAATAAAAATCTTGCCAATTACTTTTGAAATAGTAACCGACGAATGTGCTGAAAATAAATCATGCCGATTACTTTTGAAATAGTCACCGGCGAATATGCTGAAAATAAAAATCTTGTCAATTACTTTTGAAATAGTAACCGACGAATGTGCTGAAAATAAATCATGCCGATTACTTTGGAAATAGTAAGTGACGAATATGTTGAAAATAAAAATCTTACCGATTACTTTTGAAATAGTAACCAACGGATGTGCTGAAAATAAAGTCTTGCCGATAACTTTTGAAATAGTAACCGACGAATATGTGCTGAAAATAAATCATACCGATTACTTTTGAAATAGTAAGCGACGAATATGTTGAAAATAAAAATCTTACCGATTACTTTTGAAATAGTAACCAACGAATATGCTGAATATAAAGTCTTGCCGATTACTTTTGAAATAGTAACCGACGAATATGTTGAAAATAAAAATCTTGTCGATTACTTTTAAAATAGTAACCGACAAATATGCTGAAAATAAAAATCTTGCCGATTACTTTTGAAAAAGTAACCGACAAATATGCTGAAATTAAAAATCTTGCCAATTACTTTTGAAATAGTCACCGACCAATATGCTGAAAATAAAAATCTTGCCGATTACTTTTGAAATAGTAACCGACGAATGTGCAGAAAATAGATCATGCCGATTACTTTTGAAATAGTAACCGACGAATGTGTTGAAAATAAATCATGTCGATTACCTTTGAAATAGTAACCGACGAATCTGCTGAAAATAAATCATGCCGATTACTTTTGAAATAGTCACCGGCGAATATGCTGAAAATAAAAATCTTGTCAATTACTTTTGAAATAGTAACCGACGAATGTGCTGAAAATAAATCATGCCGATTACTTTGGAAATAGTAAGTGACGAATATGTTGAAAATAAAAATCTTACCGATTACTTTTGAAATAGTAACCAACGGATGTGCTGAAAATAAAGTCTTGCCGATAACTTTTGAAATAGTAACCGACGAATATGTGCTGAAAATAAATCATGCCGATTACTTTTGAAATAGTAAGCGACGAATATGTTGAAAATAAAAATCTTACCGATTACTTTTGAAATAGTAACCAACGAATATGCTGAATATAAAGTCTTGCCGATTACTTTTGAAATAGTAACCGACGAATATGTTGAAAATAAAAATCTTGTCGATTACTTTTAAAATAGTAACCGACAAATATGCTGAAAATAAAAATCTTGCCGATTACTTTTGAAATAGTCAGCGACCAATATGCTGAAAATAAAAATCTTGGCGATTACTTTTGAAATAGTAACCGACGAATGTGCTGAAAATAAATAATGTCGATTACTATTGAAATAGTAACCGACAAATGTGCTGAAAATAAAAGTCTTGCCCATTACTTTTGAAATTGTAACCGACGAATATGTGCTGAAAATAAATCTTGCCGATTACTTTTGAAATAGTAACCGACGAATGTGCTGAAAATAAATCATGCCGATTACTTTTGAAATAGTAAGCGACGAATATGTTGAAAATAAAAATCTTACCGATTACTTTTGAAATAGTAACCAACGGATGTGCTGAAAATAAAGTCTTGCCGATAACTTTTGAAATAGTAACCGACGAATATGTGCTGAAAATAAATCATGCCGATTACTTTTGAAATAGTAAGCGACGAATATGTTGAAAATAAAAATCTTACCGATTACTTTTGAAATAGTAACCAACGAATATGCTGAATATAAAGTCTTGCCGATTACTTTTGAAATAGTAACCGACGAATATGTTGAAAATAAAAATCTTGTCGATTACTTTTAAAATAGTAACCGACAAATATGCTGAAAATAAAAATCTTGCCGATTACTTTTGAAAAAGTAACCGACAAATATGCTGAAATTAAAAATCTTGCCAATTACTTTTGAAATAGTCACCGACCAATATGCTGAAAATAAAAATCTTGCCGATTACTTTTGAAATAGTAACCGACGAATGTGCAGAAAATAGATCATGCCGATTACTTTTGAAATAGTAACAGACGAATGTGTTGAAAATAAATCATGTCGATTACCTTTGAAATAGTAACCGACGAATCTGCTGAAAATAAATCATGCCGATTACTTTTGAAATAGTCACCGGCGAATATGCTGAAAATAAAAATCTTGTCAATTACTTTTGAAATAGTAACCGACGAATGTGCTGAAAATAAATCATGCCGATTACTTTGGAAATAGTAAGTGACGAATATGTTGAAAATAAAAATCTTACCGATTACTTTTGAAATAGTAACCAACGGATGTGCTGAAAATAAAGTCTTGCCGATAACTTTTGAAATAGTAACCGACGAATATGTGCTGAAAATAAATCATGCCGATTACTTTTGAAATAGTAAGCGACGAATATGTTGAAAATAAAAATCTTACCGATTACTTTTGAAATAGTAACCAACGAATATGCTGAATATAAAGTCTTGCCGATTACTTTTGAAATAGTAACCGACGAATATGTTGAAAATAAAAATCTTGTCGATTACTTTTAAAATAGTAACCGACAAATATGCTGAAAATAAAAATCTTGCCGATTACTTTTGAAATAGTCAGCGACCAATATGCTGAAAATAAAAATCTTGGCGATTACTTTTGAAATAGTAACCGACGAATGTGCTGAAAATAAATAATGTCGATTACTATTGAAATAGTAACCGACAAATGTGCTGAAAATAAAAGTCTTGCCCATTACTTTTGAAATTGTAACCGACGAATATGTGCTGAAAATAAATCTTGCCGATTACTTTTGAAATAGTAACCGACGAATGTGCTGAAAATAAATCATGCCGATTACTTTTGAAATAGTAAGCGACGAATATGTTGAAAATAAAAATCTTACCGATTACTTTTGAAATAGTAACCAACGGATGTGCTGAAAATAAAGTCTTGCCGATAACTTTTGAAATAGTAACCGACGAATATGTGCTGAAAATAAATCATGCCGATTACTTTTGAAATAGTAAGCGACGAATATGTTGAAAATAAAAATCTTACCGATTACTTTTGAAATAGTAACCAACGAATATGCTGAATATAAAGTCTTGCCGATTACTTTTGAAATAGTAACCGACAAATATGCTGAAAATAAAAATCTTGCCGATTACTTTTGAAATAGTCACCGACCAATATGCTGAAAATAAAAATCCAATATGCTGAAAATAAAAATCTTGGCGATTACTTTTGAAATAGTAACCGACGAATGTGCTGAAAATAAATAATGTCGATTACTATTGAAATAGTAACCGACAAATGTGCTGAAAATAAAAGTCTTGCCCATTACTTTTGAAATTGTAACCGACGAATATGTGCTGAAAATAAAGTCTTGCCGATAACTTTTGAAATAGTAACCGACGAATATGTGCTGAAAATAAATCATGCCGATTACTTTTGAAATAGTAAGCGACGAATATGTTGAAAATAAAAATCTTACCGATTACTTTTGAAATAGTAACCAACGAATATGCTGAATATAAAGTCTTGCCGATTACTTTTGAAATAGTAACCGACGAATATGTTGAAAATAAAAATCTTGTCGATTACTTTTAAAATAGTAACCGACAAATATGCTGAAAATAAAAATCTTGCCGATTACTTTTGAAATAGTCACCGACCAATATGCTGAAAATAAAAATCTTGTCAATTACTTTTGAAATAGTAACCGACGAATGTGCTGAAAATAAATCATGCCGATTACTTTGGAAATAGTAAGTGACGAATATGTTGAAAATAAAAATCTTACCGATTACTTTTGAAATAGTAACCAACGGATGTGCTGAAAATAAAGTCTTGCCGATAACTTTTGAAATAGTAACCGACGAATATGTGCTGAAAATAAATCATGCCGATTACTTTTGAAATAGTAAGCGACGAATATGTTGAAAATAAAAATCTTACCGATTACTTTTGAAATAGTAACCAACGAATATGCTGAATATAAAGTCTTGCCGATTACTTTTGAAATAGTAACCGACGAATATGTTGAAAATAAAAATCTTGTCGATTACTTTTAAAATAGTAACCGACAAATATGCTGAAAATAAAAATCTTGCCGATTACTTTTGAAAAAGTAACCGACAAATATGCTGAAAATAAAAATCTTGCCGATTACTTTTGAAATAGTCACCGACCAATATGCTGAAAATAAAAATCTTGCCGATTACTTTTGAAATAGTAACCGACGAATGTGCAGAAAATAGATCATGCCGATTACTTATGAAATAGTAACCGACGAATGTGTTGAAAATAAATCATGTCGATTACCTTTGAAATAGTAACCGACGAATCTGCTGAAAATAAATCATGCCGATTACTTTTGAAATAGTCACCGGCGAATATGCTGAAAATAAAAATCTTGCCAATTACTTTTGAAATAGTAACCGACGAATGTGCTGAAAATAAATCATGCCGATTACTTTTGAAATAGTCACCGGCGAATATGCTGAAAATAAAAATCTTGTCAATTACTTTTGAAATAGTAACCGACGAATGTGCTGAAAATAAATCATGCCGATTACTTTGGAAATAGTAAGTGACGAATATGTTGAAAATAAAAATCTTACCGATTACTTTTGAAATAGTAACCAACGGATGTGCTGAAAATAAAGTCTTGCCGATAACTTTTGAAATAGTAACCGACGAATATGTGCTGAAAATAAATCATGCCGATTACTTTTGAAATAGTAAGCGACGAATATGTTGAAAATAAAAATCTTACCGATTACTTTTGAAATAGTAACCAACGAATATGCTGAATATAAAGTCTTGCCGATTACTTTTGAAATTGTAACCGACGAATATGTTGAAAATAAAAATCTTGTCGATTACTTTTAAAATAGTAACCGACAAATATGCTGAAAATAAAAATCTTGCCGATTACTTTTGAAAAAGTAACCGACAAATATGCTGAAAATAAAAATCTTGCCGATTACTTTTGAAATAGTCACCGACCAATATGCTGAAAATAAAAATCTTGCCGATTACTTTTGAAATAGTAACCGACGAATGTGCTGAAAATAAATAATGCCGATTACTATTGAAATAGTAACCGACAAATGTGCTGAAAATAATAGTCTTGCCCATTACTTTTGAAATAGTAACCGACGAATATGTGCTGAAAATAAATCTTGCCGATTACTTTTGAAATAGTAACCGACGAATGTGCTGAAAATAAATCATGCCGATTACTTTTGAAATAGTAAGCGACGAATATGTGCTGAAAATAAATCTTGCCGATTAGTTTTGAAATAGTAACCGACGAATGTGTTGAAAATAAATCATGCCGATTACTTTTGAAATAGTAAGCGACGAATATGTTGAAAATAAAAATCTTACCGATTACTTTTGAAATAGTAACCAACGAATATGCTGAATATAAAGTCTTGCCGATTACTTTTGAAATAGTAACCGACGAATATGTTGAAAATAAAAATCTTGTCGATTACTTTTAAAATAGTAACCGACAAATATGCTGAAAATAAAAATCTTGCCGATTACTTTTGAAATAGTCACCGACCAATATGCTGAAAATAAAAATCTTGCCGATTACTTTTGAAATAGTAACCGACGAATGTGCAGAAAATAGATCATGCCGATTACTTATGAAATAGTAACCGACGAATGTGTTGAAAATAAATCATGTCGATTACCTTTGAAATAGTAACCGACGAATCTGCTGAAAATAAATCATGCCGATTACTTTTGAAATAGTCACCGGCGAATATGCTGAAAATAAAAATCTTGCCAATTACTTTTGAAATAGTAACCGACGAATGTGCTGAAAATAAATCATGCCGATTACTTTTGAAATAGTCACCGGCGAATATGCTGAAAATAAAAATCTTGTCAATTACTTTTGAAATAGTAACCGACGAATGTGCTGAAAATAAATCATGCCGATTACTTTGGAAATAGTAAGTGACGAATATGTTGAAAATAAAAATCTTACCGATTACTTTTGAAATAGTAACCAACGGATGTGCTGAAAATAAAGTCTTGCCGATAACTTTTGGAATAGTAACCGACGAATATGTGCTGAAAATAAATCATGCCGATTACTTTTGAAATAGTAAGCGACGAATATGTTGAAAATAAAAATCTTACCGATTACTTTTGAAATAGTAACCAACGAATATGCTGAATATAAAGTCTTGCCGATTACTTTTGAAATAGTAACCGACGAATATGTTGAAAATAAAAATCTTGTCGATTACTTTTAAAATAGTAACCGACAAATATGCTGAAAATAAAAATCTTGCCCATTACTTTTGAAAAAGTAACCGACAAATATGCTGAAAATAAAAATCTTGCCGATTACTTTTGAAATAGTCACCGACCAATATGCTGAAAATAAAAATCTTGCCGATTACTTTTGAAATAGTAACCGACGAATGTGCTGAAAATAAATAATGCCGATTACTATTGAAATAGTAACCGACAAATGTGCTGAAAATAATAGTCTTGCCCATTACTTTTGAAATAGTAACCGACGAATATGTGCTGAAAATAAATCTTGCCGATTACTTTTGAAATAGTAACCGACGAATGTGCTGAAAATAAATCATGCCGATTACTTTTGAAATAGTAAGCGACGAATATGTGCTGAAAATAAATCTTGCCGATTAGTTTTGAAATAGTAACCGACGAATGTGTTGAAAATAAATCATGCCGATTACTTTTGAAATAGTAAGCGACGAATATGTTGAAAATAAAAATCTTACCGATTACTTTTGAAATAGTAACCAACGAATATGCTGAATATAAAGTCTTGCCGATTACTTTTGAAATAGTAACCGACGAATATGTTGAAAATAAAAATCTTGTCGATTACTTTTAAAATAGTAACCGACAAATATGCTGAAAATAAAAATCTTGCCGATTACTTTTGAAATAGTCACCGACCAATATGCTGAAAATAAAAATCTTGCCGATTACTTTTGAAATAGTAACCGACGAATGTGCAGAAAATAGATCATGCCGATTACTTATGAAATAGTAACCGACGAATGTGTTGAAAATAAATCATGTCGATTACCTTTGAAATAGTAACCGACGAATCTGCTGAAAATAAATCATGCCGATTACTTTTGAAATAGTCACCGGCGAATATGCTGAAAATAAAAATCTTGCCAATTACTTTTGAAATAGTAACCGACGAATGTGCTGAAAATAAATCATGCCGATTACTTTTGAAATAGTCACCGGCGAATATGCTGAAAATAAAAATCTTGTCAATTACTTTTGAAATAGTAACCGACGAATGTGCTGAAAATAAATCATGCCAATTACTTTGGAAATAGTAAGTGACGAATATGTTGAAAATAAAAATCTTACCGATTACTTTTGAAATAGTAACCAACGGATGTGCTGAAAATAAAGTCTTGCCGATAACTTTTGAAATAGTAACCGACGAATATGTGCTGAAAATAAATCATGCCGATTACTTTTGAAATAGTAAGCGACGAATATGTTGAAAATAAAAATCTTACCGATTACTTTTGAAATAGTAACCAACGAATATGCTGAATATAAAGTCTTGCCGATTACTTTTGAAATAGTAACCGACGAATATGTTGAAAATAAAAATCTTGTCGATTACTTTTAAAATAGTAACCGACAAATATGCTGAAAATAAAAATCTTGCCGATTACTTTTGAAAAAGTAACCGACAAATATGCTGAAAATAAAAATCTTGCCGATTACTTTTGAAATAGTCACCGACCAATATGCTGAAAATAAAAATCTTGCCGATTACTTTTGAAATAGTAACCGACGAATGTGCTGAAAATAAATAATGCCGATTACTATTGAAATAGTAACCGACAAATGTGCTGAAAATAATAGTCTTGCCCATTACTTTTGAAATAGTAACCGACGAATATGTGCTGAAAATAAATCTTGCCGATTACTTTTGAAATAGTAACCGACGAATGTGCTGAAAATAAATCATGCCGATTACTTTTGAAATAGTAAGCGACGAATATGTGCTGAAAATAAATCTTGCCGATTAGTTTTGAAATAGTAACCGACGAATGTGTTGAAAATAAATCATGCCGATTACTTTTGAAATAGTAAGCGACGAATATGTTGAAAATAAAAATCTTACCGATTACTTTTGAAATAGTAACCAACGAATATGCTGAATATAAAGTCTTGCCGATTACTTTTGAAATAGTAACCGACGAATATGTTGAAAATAAAAATCTTGTCGATTACTTTTAAAATAGTAACCGACAAATATGCTGAAAATAAAAATCTTGCCGATTACTTTTGAAATAGTCACCGACCAATATGCTGAAAATAAAAATCTTGCCGATTACTTTTGAAATAGTAACCGACGAATGTGCAGAAAATAGATCATGCCGATTACTTTTGAAATAGTAAGCGACGAATGTGTTGAAAATAAATCATGTCGATTACCTTTGAAATAGTAACCGACGAATCTGCTGAAAATAAATCATGCCGATTACTTTTGAAATAGTCACCGGCGAATATGCTGAAAATAAAAATCTTGTCAATTACTTTTGAAATAGTAACCGACGAATGTGCTGAAAATAAATCATGCCGATTACTTTGGAAATAGTAAGTGACGAATATCTTGAAAATAAAAATCTTACCGATTACTTTTGAAATAGTAACCAACAGATGTGCTGAAAATAAAGTCTTGCCGATAACTTTTGAAATAGTAACCGACGAATATGTGTTGAAAATAAATCATGCCGATTACTTTTGAAATAGTAAGCGACGAATATGTTGAAAATAAAAATCTTACCGATTACTTTTGAAATAGTAACCAACGAATATGCTGAATATAAAGTCTTGCCGATTACTTTTGAAATAGTAACCGACGAATATGTTGAAAATAAAAATCTTGTCGATTACTTTTAAAATAGTAACCGACAAATATGCTGAAAATAAAAATCTTGCCGATTACTTTTGAAATAGTCACCGACCAATATGCTGAAAATAAAAATCTTGCCGATTAATTTTGAAATAGTAACCGACGAATGTGCAGAAAATAGATCATGCCGATTACTTTTGAAATAGTAACCGACGAATGTGTTGAAAATAAATCATGTTGATTACCTTTGAAATAGTAACCGACGAATTTGCTGAAAATAAATCATGCCGATTACTTTTGAAATAGTCACCGGCGAATATGCTGAAAATAAAAATCTTGCCAATTACTTTTGAAATAGTAACCGACGAATGTGCTGAAAATAAATCATGCCGATTACTTTGGAAATAGTAAGTGACGAATATGTTGAAAATAAAAATCTTACCAATTACTTTTGAAATAGTAACCAACGGATGTGCTGAAAATAAAGTCTTGCAGATAACTTTTGAAATAGTAACCGACGAATATGTGCTGAAAATAAATCTTGCCGATTACTTTTGAAATAGTAACTGACGAATGGGCTGAAAATAAATCATGCCGATTACTTTTGAAATAGTAAGCGACGAATATGTTGAAAATAAAAATCTTACCGATTACTTTTGAAATAGTAATTAACGAATATGCTGAATATAAAGTCTTGCCGATTACTTTTGAAATAGTAACCGACGAATATGTTGAAAATAAAAATCTTGTCGATTACTTTTAAAATAGTAACCGACAAATATGCTGAAAATAAAAATCTTGCCGATTACTTTTGAAAAAGTAACGGACAAATATGCTGAAAATAAAAATCTTGCCGATTACTTTTGAAATAGTCACCGACCAATATGCTGAAAATAAAAATCTTGCCGATTACTTTTGAAATAGTAACCGACGAATGTGCTGAAAATATATAATGCCGATTACTATTGAAATAGTAACCGACAAATGTGCTGAAAATAAAAGTCTTGCCCATTACTTTTGAAATAGTAACCGAGGAATATGTGCTGAAAATAAATCTTGCCGATTACTTTTGAAATAGTAACCGACGAATGTGCTGAAAATAAATCATGCCGATTACTTTTGAAATAGTAAGCGACGAATATGTGCTGAAAATAAATCTTGCCGATTACTTTTGAAATAGTAACCGACGAATGTGTTGAAAATAAATCATGCCGATTACTTTTGAAATAGTAAGCGACGAATATGTTGAAAATAAAAATCTTACCGATTACATTTGAAATAGTAACCAACGAATATGCTGAATATAAAGTCTTGCCGATTACTTTTGAAATAGTAACCGACGAATATGTTGAAAATAAAAATCTTGTCGATTACTTTTAAAATAGTAACCGACAAATATGCTGAAAATAAAAATCTTGCCGATTACTTTTGAAAAAGTAACTGACAAATATGCTGAAAATAAAAATCTTGCCGATTACTTTTGAAATAGTCACCGACCAATATGCTGAAAATAAAAATCTTGCCGATTACTTTTGAAATAGTAACCGACGAATGTGCAGAAAATAGATCATGCCGATTACTTTTGAAATAGTAACCGACGAATGTGTTGAAAATAAATCATGTCGGTTACCTTTGAAATAGTAACCGACGAATCTGCTGAAAATAAATCATGCCGATTACTTTTGAAATAGTCACCGGCGAATATGCTGAAAATAAAAATCTTGCCAATTACTTTTGAAATAGTAACCGACGAATGTGCTGAAAATAAATCATGCCGATTACTTTGGAAATAGTAAGTGACGAATATGTTGAAAATAAAAATCTTACCGATTACTTTTGAAATAGTAACCAACGGATGTGCTGAAAATAAAGTCTTGCCGATAACTTTTGAAATAGTAACCGACGAATATGTGCTGAAAATAAATCTTGCCGATTACTTTTGAAATAGTAACCAACGAATATGCTGAATATAAAGTCTTGCCGATTACTTTTGAAATAGTAACCGACGAATATGTTGAAAATAAAAATCTTGTCGATTACTTTTAAAATAGTAACCGATAAATATGCTGAAAATAAAAATCTTGCCGATTACTTTTGAAAAAGTAACCGACAAATATGCTGAAAATAAAAATCTTGCCGATTACTTTTGAAATAGTCACCGACCAATATGCTGAAAATAAAAATCTTGCCGATTACTTTTGAAATAGTAACCGACGAATGTGCTGAAAATAAATAATGCCGATTACTATTGAAATAGTAACCGACAAATGTGCTGAAAATAAATCATGTCGGTTACCTTTGAAATAGTAACCGACGAATCTGCTGAAAATAAATCATGCCGATTACTTTTGAAATAGTCACCGGCAAATATGCTGAAAATAAAAATCTTGCCAATTACTTTTGAAATAGTAACCGACGAATGTGCTGAAAATAAATCATGCCGATTACTTTGGAAATAGTAAGTGACGAATATGTTGAAAATAAAAATCTTACCGATTACTTTTGAAATAGTAACCAACGGATGTGCTGAAAATAAAGTCTTGCCGATAACTTTTGAAATAGTAACCGACGAATATGTGCTGAAAATAAATCTTGCCGATTACTTTTGAAATAGTAACCGACGAATCTGCTGAAAATAAATCATGCCGATTACTTTTGAAATAGTCACCGGCAAATATGCTGAAAATAAAAATCTTGCCAATTACTTTTGAAATAGTAACCGACGAATGTGCTGAAAATAAATCATGCCGATTACTTTGGAAATAGTAAGTGACGAATATGTTGAAAATAAAAATCTTACCGATTACTTTTGAAATAGTAACCAACGGATGTGCTGAAAATAAAGTCTTGCCGATAACTTTTGAAATAGTAACCGACGAATATGTGCTGAAAATAAATCTTGCCGATTACTTTTGAAATAGTAACTGACGAATGTGCTGAAAATAAATCATGCCGATTACTTTTGAAATAGTAAGCGACGAATATGTTGAAAATAAAAATCTTACCGATTACTTTTGAAATAGTAACCAACGAATATGCTGAATATAAAGTCTTGCCGATTACTTTTGAAATAGTAACCGACGAATATGTTGAAAATAAAAATCTTGTCGATTACTTTTAAAATAGTAACCGACAAATATGCTGAAAATAAAAATCTTGCCGATTACTTTTGAAAAAGTAACCGACAAATATGCTGAAAATAAAAATCTTGCCGATTACTTTTGAAATAGTCACCGACCAATATGCTGAAAATAAAAATCTTGCCGATTACTTTTGAAATAGTAACCGACGAATGTGCTGAAAATAAATAATGCCGATTACTATTGAAATAGTAACCGACAAATGTGCTGAAAATAAAAGTCTTGCCCATTACTTTTGAAATAGTAACCGACGAATATGTGCTGAAAATAAATCTTGCCGATTACTTTTGAAATAGTAACCGACGAATGTGCTGAAAATAAATCATGCCGATTACTTTTGAAATAGTAAGCAACGAATATGTGCTGAAAATAAATCTTGCCGATTACTTTTGAAATAGTAACCGACGAATGTGTTGAAAATAAATCATGCCGATTACTTTTGAAATAGTAAGCGACGAATATGTTGAAAATAAAAATCTTACCGATTACTTTTGAAATAGTAACCAACGAATATGCTGAATATAAAGTCTTGCCGATTACTTTTGAAATAGTAACCGACGAATATGTTGAAAATAAAAATCTTGTTGATTACTTTTAAAATAGTAACCGACAAATATGCTGAAAATAAAAATCTTGCCGATTACTTTTGAAAAAGTAACCGACAAATATGCTGAAAATAAAAATCTTGCCGATTACTTTTGAAATAGTCACCGACCAATATGCTGAAAATAAAAATCTTGCCGATTACTTTTGAAATAGTAACCGACGAATGTGCAGAAAATAGATCATGCCGATTACTTTTGAAATAGTAACCGACGAATGTGTTGAAAATAAATCATGTCGGTTACCTTTGAAATAGTAACCGACGAATCTGCTGAAAATAAATCATGCCGATTACTTTTGAAATAGTCACCGGCGAATATGCTGAAAATAAAAATCTTGCCAATTACTTTTGAAATAGTAACCGACGAATGTGCTGAAAATAAATCATGCCGATTACTTTGGAAATAGTAGGTGACGAATATGTTGAAAATAAAAATCTTACCGATTACTTTTGAAATAGTAACCAACGGATGTGCTGAAAATAAAGTCTTGCCGATAACTTTTGAAATAGTAACCGACGAATATGTGCTGAAAATAAATCTTGCCGATTACTTTTGAAATAGTAACTGACGAATGTGCTGAAAATAAATCATGCCGATTACTTTTGAAATAGTAAGCGACGAATATGTTGAAAATAAAAATCTTACCGATTACTTTTGAAATAGTAACCAACGAATATGCTGAATATAAAGTCTTGCCGATTACTTTTGAAATAGTAACCGACGAATATGTTGAAAATAAAAATCTTGTCGATTACTTTTAAAATAGTAACCGACAAATATGCTGAAAATAAAAATCTTGCCGATTACTTTTGAAAAAGTAACCGACAAATATGCTGAAAATAAAAATCTTGCCGATTACTTTTGAAATAGTCACCGACCAATATGCTGAAAATAAAAATCTTGCCGATTACTTTTGAAATAGTAACCGACGAATGTGCTGAAAATAAATAATGCCGATTACTATTGAAATAGTAACCGACAAATGTGCTGAAAATAAAAGTCTTGCCCATTACTTTTGAAATAGTAACCGACGAATATGTGCTGAAAATAAATCTTGCCGATTACTTTTGAAATAGTAACCGACGAATGTGCTGAAAATAAATCATGCCGATTACTTTTGAAATAGTAAGCAACGAATATGTGCTGAAAATAAATCTTGCCGATTACTTTTGAAATAGTAACCGACGAATGTGTTGAAAATAAATCATGCCGATTACTTTTGAAATAGTAAGCGACGAATATGTTGAAAATAAAAATCTTACCGATTACTTTTGAAATAGTAACCAACGAATATGCTGAATATAAAGTCTTGCCGATTACTTTTGAAATAGTAACCGACGAATATGTTGAAAATAAAAATCTTGTCGATTACTTTTAAAATAGTAACCGACAAATATGCTGAAAATAAAAATCTTGCCGATTACTTTTGAAAAAGTAACCGACAAATATGCTGAAAATAAAAATCTTGCCGATTACTTTTGAAATAGTCACCGACCAATATGCTGAAAATAAAAATCTTGCCGATTACTTTTGAAATAGTAACCGACGAATGTGCAGAAAATAGATCATGCCGATTACTTCTGAAATAGTAACCGACGAATGTGTTGAAAATAAATCATGTCGGTTACCTTTGAAATAGTAACCGACGAATCTGCTGAAAATAAATCATGCCGATTACTTTTGAAATAGTCACCGGCGAATATGCTGAAAATAAAAATCTTGCCAATTACTTTTGAAATAGTAACCGACGAATGTGCTGAAAATAAATCATGCCGATTACTTTGGAAATAGTAAGTGACGAATATGTTGAAAATAAAAATCTTACCGATTACTTTTGAAATAGTAACCAACGGATGTGCTGAAAATAAAGTCTTGCCGATAACTTTTGAAATAGTAACCGACGAATATGTGCTGAAAATAAATCTTGCCGATTACTTTTGAAATAGTAACTGACGAATGTGCTGAAAATAAATCATGCCGATTACTTTTGAAATAGTAAGCGACGAATATGTTGAAAATAAAAATCTTACCGATTACTTTTGAAATAGTAACCAACGAATATGCTGAATATAAAGTCTTGCCGATTACTTTTGAAATAGTAACCGACGAATATGTTGAAAATAAAAATCTTGTCGATTACTTTTAAAATAGTAACCGACAAATATGCTGAAAATAAAAATCTTGCCGATTACTTTTGAAAAAGTAACCGACAAATATGCTGAAAATAAAAATCTTGCCGATTACTTTTGAAATAGTCACCGACCAATATGCTGAAAATAAAAATCTTGCCGATTACTTTTGAAATAGTAACCGACGAATGTGCTGAAAATAAATAATGCCGATTACTATTGAAATAGTAACCGACAAATGTGCTGAAAATAAAAGTCTTGCCCATTACTTTTGAAATAGTAACCGACGAATATGTGCTGAAAATAAATCTTGCCGATTACTTTTGAAATAGTAACCGACGAATGTGCTGAAAATAAATCATGCCGATTACTTTTGAAATAGTAAGCAACGAATATGTGCTGAAAATAAATCTTGCCGATTACTTTTGAAATAGTAACCGACGAATGTGTTGAAAATAAATCATGCCGATTACTTTTGAAATAGTAAGCGACGAATATGTTGAAAATAAAAATCTTACCGATTACTTTTGAAATAGTAACCAACGAATATGCTGAATATAAAGTCTTGCCGATTACTTTTGAAATAGTAACCGACGAATATGTTGAAAATAAAAATCTTGTTGATTACTTTTAAAATAGTAACCGACAAATATGCTGAAAATAAAAATCTTGCCGATTACTTTTGAAAAAGTAACCGACAAATATGCTGAAAATAAAAATCTTGCCGATTACTTTTGAAATAGTCACCGACCAATATGCTGAAAATAAAAATCTTGCCGATTACTTTTGAAATAGTAACCGACGAATGTGCAGAAAATAGATCATGCCGATTACTTTTGAAATAGTAACCGACGAATGTGTTGAAAATAAATCATGTCGGTTACCTTTGAAATAGTAACCGACGAATCTGCTGAAAATAAATCATGCCGATTACTTTTGAAATAGTCACCGGCGAATATGCTGAAAATAAAAATCTTGCCAATTACTTTTGAAATAGTAACCGACGAATGTGCTGAAAATAAATCATGCCGATTACTTTGGAAATAGTAGGTGACGAATATGTTGAAAATAAAAATCTTACCGATTACTTTTGAAATAGTAACCAACGGATGTGCTGAAAATAAAGTCTTGCCGATAACTTTTGAAATAGTAACCGACGAATATGTGCTGAAAATAAATCTTGCCGATTACTTTTGAAATAGTAACTGACGAATGTGCTGAAAATAAATCATGCCGATTACTTTTGAAATAGTAAGCGACGAATATGTTGAAAATAAAAATCTTACCGATTACTTTTGAAATAGTAACCAACGAATATGCTGAATATAAAGTCTTGCCGATTACTTTTGAAATAGTAACCGACGAATATGTTGAAAATAAAAATCTTGTCGATTACTTTTAAAATAGTAACCGACAAATATGCTGAAAATAAAAATCTTGCCGATTACTTTTGAAAAAGTAACCGACAAATATGCTGAAAATAAAAATCTTGCCGATTACTTTTGAAATAGTCACCGACCAATATGCTGAAAATAAAAATCTTGCCGATTACTTTTGAAATAGTAACCGACGAATGTGCTGAAAATAAATAATGCCGATTACTATTGAAATAGTAACCGACAAATGTGCTGAAAATAAAAGTCTTGCCCATTACTTTTGAAATAGTAACCGACGAATATGTGCTGAAAATAAATCTTGCCGATTACTTTTGAAATAGTAACCGACGAATGTGCTGAAAATAAATCATGCCGATTACTTTTGAAATAGTAAGCAACGAATATGTGCTGAAAATAAATCTTGCCGATTACTTTTGAAATAGTAACCGACGAATGTGTTGAAAATAAATCATGCCGATTACTTTTGAAATAGTAAGCGACGAATATGTTGAAAATAAAAATCTTACCGATTACTTTTGAAATAGTAACCAACGAATATGCTGAATATAAAGTCTTGCCGATTACTTTTGAAATAGTAACCGACGAATATGTTGAAAATAAAAATCTTGTCGATTACTTTTAAAATAGTAACCGACAAATATGCTGAAAATAAAAATCTTGCCGATTACTTTTGAAAAAGTAACCGACAAATATGCTGAAAATAAAAATCTTGCCGATTACTTTTGAAATAGTCACCGACCAATATGCTGAAAATAAAAATCTTGCCGATTACTTTTGAAATAGTAACCGACGAATGTGCAGAAAATAGATCATGCCGATTACTTCTGAAATAGTAACCGACGAATGTGTTGAAAATAAATCATGTCGGTTACCTTTGAAATAGTAACCGACGAATCTGCTGAAAATAAATCATGCCGATTACTTTTGAAATAGTCACCGGCGAATATGCTGAAAATAAAAATCTTGCCAATTACTTTTGAAATAGTAACCGACGAATGTGCTGAAAATAAATCATGCCGATTACTTTGGAAATAGTAAGTGACGAATATGTTGAAAATAAAAATCTTACCGATTACTTTTGAAATAGTAACCAACGGATGTGCTGAAAATAAAGTCTTGCCGATAACTTTTGAAATAGTAACCGACGAATATGTGCTGAAAATAAATCTTGCCGATTACTTTTGAAATAGTAACTGACGAATGTGCTGAAAATAAATCATGCCGATTACTTTTGAAATAGTAAGCGACGAATATGTTGAAAATAAAAATCTTACCGATTACTTTTGAAATAGTAACCAACGAATATGCTGAATATAAAGTCTTGCCGATTACTTTTGAAATAGTAACCGACGAATATGTTGAAAATAAAAATCTTGTCGATTACTTTTAAAATAGTAACCGACAAATATGCTGAAAATAAAAATCTTGCCGATTACTTTTGAAAAAGTAACCGACAAATATGCTGAAAATAAAAATCTTGCCGATTACTTTTGAAATAGTCACCGACCAATATGCTGAAAATAAAAATCTTGCCGATTACTTTTGAAATAGTAACCGACGAATGTGCTGAAAATAAATAATGCCGATTACTATTGAAATAGTAACCGACAAATGTGCTGAAAATACATCATGTCGGTTACCTTTGAAATAGTAACCGACGAATCTGCTGAAAATAAATCATGCCGATTACTTTTGAAATAGTCACCGGCAAATATGCTGAAAATAAAAATCTTGCCAATTACTTTTGAAATAGTAACCGACGAATGTGCTGAAAATAAATCATGCCGATTACTTTGGAAATAGTAAGTGACGAATATGTTGAAAATAAAAATCTTACCGATTACTTTTGAAATAGTAACCAACGGATGTGCTGAAAATAAAGTCTTGCCGATAACTTTTGAAATAGTAACCGACGAATATGTGCTGAAAATAAATCTTGCCGATTACTTTTGAAATAGTAACTGACGAATGTGCTGAAAATAAATCATGCCGATTACTTTTGAAATAGTAAGCGACGAATATGTTGAAAATAAAAATCTTACCGATTACTTTTGAAATAGTAACCAACGAATATGCTGAATATAAAGTCTTGCCGATTACTTTTGAAATAGTAACCGACGAATATGTTGAAAATAAAAATCTTGTCGATTACTTTTAAAATAGTAACCGACAAATATGCTGAAAATAAAAATCTTGCCGATTACTTTTGAAAAAGTAACCGACAAATATGCTGAAAATAAAAATCTTGCCGATTACTTTTGAAATAGTCACCGACCAATATGCTGAAAATAAAAATCTTGCCGATTACTTTTGAAATAGTAACCGACGAATGTGCTGAAAATAAATAATGCCGATTACTATTGAAATAGTAACCGACAAATGTGCTGAAAATAAAAGTCTTGCCCATTACTTTTGAAATAGTAACCGACGAATATGTGCTGAAAATAAATCTTGCCGATTACTTTTGAAATAGTAACCGACGAATGTGCTGAAAATAAATCATGCCGATTACTTTTGAAATAGTAAGCAACGAATATGTGCTGAAAATAAATCTTGCCGATTACTTTTGAAATAGTAACCGACGAATGTGTTGAAAATAAATCATGCCGATTACTTTTGAAATAGTAAGCGACGAATATGTTGAAAATAAAAATCTTACCGATTACTTTTGAAATAGTAACCAACGAATTTGCTGAATATAAAGTCTTGCCGATTACTTTTGAAATAGTAACCGACGAATATGTTGAAAATAAAAATCTTGTCGATTACTTTTAAAATAGTAACCGACAAATATGCTGAAAATAAAAATCTTGCCGATTACTTTTGAAAAAGTAACCGACAAATATGCTGAAAATAAAAATCTTGCCGATTACTTTTGAAATAGTCACCGACCAATATGCTGAAAATAAAAATCTTGCCGATTACTTTTGAAATAGTAACCGACGAATGTGCAGAAAATAGATCATGCCGATTACTTTTGAAATAGTAACCGACGAATGTGTTGAAAATAAATCATGTGGGTTACCTTTGAAATAGTAACCGACGAATCTGCTGAAAATAAATAATGCCGATTACTTTTGAAATAGTCACCGGCGAATATGCTGAAAATAAAAATCTTGCCAATTACTTTTGAAATAGTAACCGACGAATGTGCTGAAAATAAATCATGCCGATTACTTTGGAAATAGTAAGTGACGAATATGTTGAAAATAAAA
The DNA here is from genome assembly GCA_958299785.1 of Medicago lupulina. Taxonomy (NCBI): domain Eukaryota; kingdom Viridiplantae; phylum Streptophyta; class Magnoliopsida; order Fabales; family Fabaceae; genus Medicago; species Medicago lupulina. The sequence continues at coordinate 47,838,798 of OY283140.1, forward strand.
ATCTTACCGATTACTTTTGAAATAGTAACCAACGGATGTGCTGAAAATAAAGTCTTGCCGATAACTTTTGAAATAGTAACCGACGAATATGTGCTGAAAATAAATCTTGCCGATTACTTTTGAAATAGTAACTGACGAATGTGCTGAAAATAAATCATGCCGATTACTTTTGAAATAGTAAGCGACGAATATGTTGAAAATAAAAATCTTACCGATTACTTTTGAAATAGTAACCAACGAATATGCTGAATATAAAGTCTTGCCGATTACTTTTGAAATAGTAACCGACGAATATGTTGAAAATAAAAATCTTGTCGATTACTTTTAAAATAGTAACCGACAAATATGCTGAAAATAAAAATCTTGCCGATTACTTTTGAAAAAGTAACCGACAAATATGCTGAAAATAAAAATCTTGCCGATTACTTTTGAAATAGTCACCGACCAATATGCTGAAAATAAAAATCTTGCCGATTACTTTTGAAATAGTAACCGACGAATGTGCTGAAAATAAATAATGCCGATTACTATTGAAATAGTAACCGACAAATGTGCTGAAAATAAAAGTCTTGCCCATTACTTTTGAAATAGTAACCGACGAATATGTGCTGAAAATAAATCTTGCCGATTACTTTTGAAATAGTAACCGACGAATGTGCTGAAAATAAATCATGCCGATTACTTTTGAAATAGTAAGCAACGAATATGTGCTGAAAATAAATCTTGCCGATTACTTTTGAAATAGTAACCGACGAATGTGTTGAAAATAAATCATGCCGATTACTTTTGAAATAGTAAGCGACGAATATGTTGAAAATAAAAATCTTACCGATTACTTTTGAAATAGTAACCAACGAATTTGCTGAATATAAAGTCTTGCCGATTACTTTTGAAATAGTAACCGACGAATATGTTGAAAATAAAAATCTTGTCGATTACTTTTAAAATAGTAACCGACAAATATGCTGAAAATAAAAATCTTGCCGATTACTTTTGAAAAAGTAACCGACAAATATGCTGAAAATAAAAATCTTGCCGATTACTTTTGAAATAGTCACCGACCAATATGCTGAAAATAAAAATCTTGCCGATTACTTTTGAAATAGTAACCGACGAATGTGCAGAAAATAGATCATGCCGATTACTTTTGAAATAGTAACCGACGAATGTGTTGAAAATAAATCATGTGGGTTACCTTTGAAATAGTAACCGACGAATCTGCTGAAAATAAATCATGCCGATTACTTTTGAAATAGTCACCGGCGAATATGCTGAAAATAAAAATCTTGCCAATTACTTTTGAAATAGTAACCGACGAATGTGCTGAAAATAAATCATGCCGATTACTTTGGAAATAGTAAGTGACGAATATGTTGAAAATAAAAATCTTACCGATTACTTTTGAAATAGTAACCAACGGATGTGCTGAAAATAAAGTCTTGCCGATAACTTTTGAAATAGTAACCGACGAATATGTGCTGAAAATAAATCTTGCCGATTACTTTTGAAATAGTAACTGACGAATGTGGTGAAAATAAATCATGCCGATTACTTTTGAAATAGTAAGCGACGAATATGTTGAAAATAAAAATCTTACCGATTACTTTTGAAATAGTAACCAACGAATATGCTGAATATAAAGTCTTGCCGATTACTTTTGAAATAGTAACCGACGAATATGTTGAAAATAAAAATCTTGTCGATTACTTTTAAAATAGTAACCGACAAATATGCTGAAAATAAAAATCTTGCCGATTACTTTTGAAAAAGTAACCGACAAATATGCTGAAAATAAAAATCTTGCCGATTACTTTTGAAATAGTCACCGACCAATATGCTGAAAATAAAAATCTTGCCGATTACTTTTGAAATAGTAACCGACGAATGTGCAGAAAATAGATCATGCCGATTACTTTTGAAATAGTAACCGACGAATGTGTTGAAAATAAATCATGTCGGTTACCTTTGAAATAGTAACCGACGAATCTGCTGAAAATAAATCATGCCGATTACTTTTGAAATAGTCACCGGCAAATATGCTGAAAATAAAAATCTTGCCAATTACTTTTGAAATAGTAACCGACGAATGTGCTGAAAATAAATCATGCCGATTACTTTGGAAATAGTAAGTGACGAATATGTTGAAAATAAAAATCTTACCGATTACTTTTGAAATAGTAACCAACGGATGTGCTGAAAATAAAGTCTTGCCGATAACTTTTGAAATAGTAACCGACGAATATGTGCTGAAAATAAATCTTGCCGATTACTTTTGAAATAGTAACTGACGAATGTGCTGAAAATAAATCATGCCGATTACTTTTGAAATAGTAAGCGACGAATATGTTGAAAATAAAAATCTTACCGATTACTTTTGAAATAGTAACCAACGAATATGCTGAATATAAAGTCTTGCCGATTACTTTTGAAATAGTAACCGACGAATATGTTGAAAATAAAAATCTTGTCGATTACTTTTAAAATAGTAACCGACAAATATGCTGAAAATAAAAATCTTGCCGATTACTTTTGAAAAAGTAACCGACAAATATGCTGAAAATAAAAATCTTGCCGATTACTTTTGAAATAGTCACCGACCAATATGCTGAAAATAAAAATCTTGCCGATTACTTTTGAAATAGTAACCGACGAATGTGCTGAAAATAAATAATGCCGATTACTATTGAAATAGTAACCGACAAATGTGCTGAAAATAAAAGTCTTGCCCATTACTTTTGAAATAGTAACCGACGAATATGTGCTGAAAATAAATCTTGCCGATTACTTTTGAAATAGTAACCGACGAATGTGCTGAAAATAAATCATGCCGATTACTTTTGAAATAGTAAGCAACGAATATGTGCTGAAAATAAATCTTGCCGATTACTTTTGAAATAGTAACCGACGAATGTGTTGAAAATAAATCATGCCGATTACTTTTGAAATAGTAAGCGACGAATATGTTGAAAATAAAAATCTTACCGATTACTTTTGAAATAGTAACCAACGAATTTGCTGAATATAAAGTCTTGCCGATTACTTTTGAAATAGTAACCGACGAATATGTTGAAAATAAAAATCTTGTCGATTACTTTTAAAATAGTAACCGACAAATATGCTGAAAATAAAAATCTTGCCGATTACTTTTGAAAAAGTAACCGACAAATATGCTGAAAATAAAAATCTTGCCGATTACTTTTGAAATAGTCACCGACCAATATGCTGAAAATAAAAATCTTGCCGATTACTTTTGAAATAGTAACCGACGAATGTGCAGAAAATAGATCATGCCAATTACTTTTGAAATAGTAACCGACGAATGTGTTGAAAATAAATCATGCCGGTTACCTTTGAAATAGTAACCGACGAATCTGCTGAAAATAAATCATGCCGATTACTTTTGAAATAGTCACCGGCGAATATGCTGAAAATAAAAATCTTGCCAATTACTTTTGAAATAGTAACCGACGAATGTGCTGAAAATAAATCATGCCGATTACTTTGGAAATAGTAAGTGACGAATATGTTGAAAATAAAAATCTTACCGATTACTTTTGAAATAGTAACCAACGGATGTGCTGAAAATAAAGTCTTGCCGATAACTTTTGAAATAGTAACCGACGAATATGTGCTGAAAATAAATCTTGCCGATTACTTTTGAAATAGTAACTGACGAATGTGCTGAAAATAAATCATGCCGATTACTTTTGAAATAGTAAGCGAAGAATATGTTGAAAATAAAAATCTTACCGATTACTTTTGAAATAGTAACCAACGAATATGCTGAATATAAAGTCTTGCCGATTACTTTTGAAATAGTAACCGACGAATATGTTGAAAATAAAAATCTTGTCGATTACTTTTAAAATAGTAACCGACAAATATGCTGAAAATAAAAATCTTGCCGATTACTTTTGAAAAAGTAACCGACAAATATGCTGAAAATAAAAATCTTGCCGATTACTTTTGAAATAGTCACCGACCAATATGCTGAAAATAAAAATCTTGCCGATTACTTTTGAAATAGTAACCGACGAATGTGCTGAAAATAAATAATGCCGATTACTATTGAAATAGTAACCGACAAATGTGCTGAAAATACATCATGTCGGTTACCTTTGAAATAGTAACCGACGAATCTGCTGAAAATAAATCATGCCGATTACTTTTGAAATAGTCACCGGCAAATATGCTGAAAATAAAAATCTTGCCAATTACTTTTGAAATAGTAACCGACGAATGTGCTGAAAATAAATCATGCCGATTACTTTGGAAATAGTAAGTGACGAATATGTTGAAAATAAAAATCTTACCGATTACTTTTGAAATAGTAACCAACGGATGTGCTGAAAATAAAGTCTTGCCGATAACTTTTGAAATAGTAACCGACGAATATGTGCTGAAAATAAATCTTGCCGATTACTTTTGAAATAGTAACTGACGAATGTGCTGAAAATAAATCATGCCGATTACTTTTGAAATAGTAAGCGACGAATATGTTGAAAATAAAAATCTTACCGATTACTTTTGAAATAGTAACCAACGAATATGCTGAATATAAAGTCTTGCCGATTACTTTTGAAATAGTAACCGACGAATATGTTGAAAATAAAAATCTTGTCGATTACTTTTAAAATAGTAACCGACAAATATGCTGAAAATAAAAATCTTGCCGATTACTTTTGAAAAAGTAACCGACAAATATGCTGAAAATAAAAATCTTGCCGATTACTTTTGAAATAGTCACCGACCAATATGCTGAAAATAAAAATCTTGCCGATTACTTTTGAAATAGTAACCGACGAATGTGCTGAAAATAAATAATGCCGATTACTATTGAAATAGTAACCGACAAATGTGCTGAAAATAAAAGTCTTGCCCATTACTTTTGAAATAGTAACCGACGAATATGTGCTGAAAATAAATCTTGCCGATTACTTTTGAAATAGTAACCGACGAATGTGCTGAAAATAAATCATGCCGATTACTTTTGAAATAGTAAGCAACGAATATGTGCTGAAAATAAATCTTGCCGATTACTTTTGAAATAGTAACCGACGAATGTGTTGAAAATAAATCATGCCGATTACTTTTGAAATAGTAAGCGACGAATATGTTGAAAATAAAAATCTTACCGATTAATTTTGAAATAGTAACCAACGAATTTGCTGAATATAAAGTCTTGCCGATTACTTTTGAAATAGTAACCGACGAATATGTTGAAAATAAAAATCTTGTCGATTACTTTTAAAATAGTAACCGACAAATATGCTGAAAATAAAAATCTTGCCGATTACTTTTGAAAAAGTAACCGACAAATATGCTGAAAATAAAAATCTTGCCGATTACTTTTGAAATAGTCACCGACCAATATGCTGAAAATAAAAATCTTGCCGATTACTTTTGAAATAGTAACCGACGAATGTGCAGAAAATAGATCATGCCAATTACTTTTGAAATAGTAACCGACGAATGTGTTGAAAATAAATCATGTCGGTTACCTTTGAAATAGTAACCGACGAATCTGCTGAAAATAAATCATGCCGATTACTTTTGAAATAGTCACCGGCGAATATGCTGAAAATAAAAATCTTGCCAATTACTTTTGAAATAGTAACCGACGAATGTGCTGAAAATAAATCATGCCGATTACTTTGGAAATAGTAAGTGACGAATATGTTGAAAATAAAAATCTTACCGATTACTTTTGAAATAGTAACCAACGGATGTGCTGAAAATAAAGTCTTGCCGATAACTTTTGAAATAGTAACCGACGAATATGTGCTGAAAATAAATCTTGCCGATTACTTTTGAAATAGTAACTGACGAATGTGCTGAAAATAAATCATGCCGATTACTTTTGAAATAGTAAGCGAAGAATATGTTGAAAATAAAAATCTTACCGATTACTTTTGAAATAGTAACCAACGAATATGCTGAATATAAAGTCTTGCCGATTACTTTTGAAATAGTAACCGACGAATATGTTGAAAATAAAAATCTTGTCGATTACTTTTAAAATAGTAACCGACAAATATGCTGAAAATAAAAATCTTGCCGATTACTTTTGAAAAAGTAACCGACAAATATGCTGAAAATAAAAATCTTGCCGATTACTTTTGAAATAGTCACCGACCAATATGCTGAAAATAAAAATCTTGCCGATTACTTTTGAAATAGTAACCGACGAATGTGCTGAAAATAAATAATGCCGATTACTATTGAAATAGTAACCGACAAATGTGCTGAAAATAAAAGTCTTGCCCATTACTTTTGAAATAGTAACCGACGAATATGTGCTGAAAATAAATCTTGCCGATTACTTTTGAAATAGTAACCGACGAATGTGCTGAAAATAAATCATGCCGATTACTTTTGAAATAGTAAGCAACGAATATGTGCTGAAAATATATCTTGCCGATTACTTTTGAAATAGTAACCGACGAATGTGTTGAAAATAAATCATGCCGATTACTTTTGAAATAGTAAGCGACGAATATGTTGAAAATAAAAATCTTACCGATTACTTTTGAAATAGTAACCAACGAATATGCTGAATATAAAGTCTTGCCGATTACTTTTGAAATAGTAACCGACGAATATGTTGAAAATAAAAATCTTGTCGATTACTTTTAAAATAGTAACCGACAAATATGCTGAAAATAAAAATCTTGCCGATTACTTTTGAAAAAGTAACCGACAAATATGCTGAAAATAAAAATCTTGCCGATTACTTTTGAAATAGTCACCGACGAATGTGCTGAAAATAAATAATGCCGATTACTATTGAAATAGTAACCGACAAATGTGCTGAAAATAAATCATGTCGGTTACCTTTGAAATAGTAACCGACGAATCTGCTGAAAATAAATCATGCCGATTACTTTTGAAATAGTCACCGGCAAATATGCTGAAAATAAAAATCTTGCCAATTACTTTTGAAATAGTAACCGACGAATGTGCTGAAAATAAATCATGCCGATTACTTTTGAAATAGTAAGCAACGAATATGTGCTGAAAATAAATCTTGCCGATTACTTTTGAAATATTAACCGACGAATGTGTTGAAAATAAATCATGCCGATTACTTTTGAAATAGTAAGCGACGAATATGTTGAAAATAAAAATCTTACCGATTACTTTTGAAATAGTAACCAACGAATATGCTGAATATAAAGTCTTGCCGATTACTTTTGAAATAGTAACCGACGAATATGTTGAAAATAAAAATCTTGTCGATTACTTTTAAAATAGTAACCGACAAATATGCTGAAAATAAAAATCTTGCCGATTACTTTTGAAAAAGTAACCGACAAATATGCTGAAAATAAAAATCTTGCCGATTACTTTTGAAATAGTCACCGACCAATATGCTGAAAATAAAAATCTTGCCGATTACTTTTGAAATAGTAACCGACGAATGTGCAGAAAATAGATCATGCCGATTACTTTTGAAATAGTAACCGACGAATGTGTTGAAAATAAATCATGTCGGTTACCTTTGAAATAGTAACCGACGAATCTGCTGAAAATAAATCATGCCGATTAATTTTGAAATAGTCACCGGCGAATATGCTGAAAATAAAAATCTTGCCAATTACTTTTGAAATAGTAACCGACGAATGTGCTGAAAATAAATCATGCCGATTACTTTGGAAATAGTAAGTGACGAATATGTTGAAAATAAAAATCTTACCGATTACTTTTGAAATAGTAACCAACGGATGTGCTGAAAATAAAGTCTTGCCGATAACTTTTGAAATAGTAACCGACGAATATGTGCTGAAAATAAATCTTGCCGATTACTTTTGAAATAGTAACTGACGAATGTGCTGAAAATAAATCATGCCGATTACTTTTGAAATAGTAAGCGACGAATATGTTGAAAATAAAAATCTTACCGATTACTTTTGAAATAGTAACCAACGAATATGCTGAATATAAAGTCTTGCCGATTACTTTTGAAATAGTAACCGACGAATATGTTGAAAATAAAAATCTTGTCGATTACTTTTAAAATAGTAACCGACAAATATGCTGAAAATAAAAATCTTGCCGATTACTTTTGAAAAAGTAACCGACAAATATGCTGAAAATAAAAATCTTGCCGATTACTTTTGAAATAGTCACCGACCAATATGCTGAAAATAAAAATCTTGCCGATTACTTTTGAAATAGTAACCGACGAATGTGCAGAAAATAGATCATGCCGATTACTTTTGAAATAGTAACCGACGAATGTGTTGAAAATAAATCATGTCGGTTACCTTTGAAATAGTAACCGACGAATCTGCTGAAAATAAATCATGCCGATTAATTTTGAAATAGTCACCGGCGAATATGCTGAAAATAAAAATCTTGCCAATTACTTTTGAAATAGTAACCGACGAATGTGCTGAAAATAAATCATGCCGATTACTTTGGAAATAGTAAGTGACGAATATGTTGAAAATAAAAATCTTACCGATTACTTTTGAAATAGTAACCAACGGATGTGCTGAAAATAAAGTCTTGCCGATAACTTTTGAAATAGTAACCGACGAATATGTGCTGAAAATAAATCTTGCCGATTACTTTTGAAATAGTAACTGACGAATGTGCTGAAAATAAATCATGCCGATTACTTTTGAAATAGTAAGCGACGAATATGTTGAAAATAAAAATCTTACCGATTACTTTTGAAATAGTAACCAACGAATATGCTGAATATAAAGTCTTGCCGATTACTTTTGAAATAGTAACCGACGAATATGTTGAAAATAAAAATCTTGTCGATTACTTTTAAAATAGTAACCGACAAATATGCTGAAAATAAAAATCTTGCCGATTACTTTTGAAATAGTAACCAACGAATATGCTGAATATAAAGTCTTGCCGATTACTTTTGAAATAGTAACCGACGAATATGTTGAAAATAAAAATCTTGTCGATTACTTTTAAAATAGTAACCGACAAATATGCTGAAAATAAAAATCTTGCCGATTACTTTTGAAAAAGTAACCGACAAATATGCTGAAAATAAAAATCTTGCCGATTACTTTTGAAATAGTCACCGACCAATATGCTGAAAATAAAAATCTTGCCGATTACTTTTGAAATAGTAACCGACGAATGTGCTGAAAATAAATAATGCCGATTACTATTGAAATAGTAACCGACAAATGTGCTGAAAATAAATCATGTCGGTTACCTTTGAAATAGTAACCGACGAATCTGCTGAAAATAAATCATGCCGATTACTTTTGAAATAGTCACCGGCAAATATGCTGAAAATAAAAATCTTGCCAATTACTTTTGAAATAGTAACCGACGAATGTGCTGAAAATAAATCATGCCGATTACTTTTGAAATAGTAAGCAACGAATATGTGCTGAAAATAAATCTTGCCGATTACTTTTGAAATATTAACCGACGAATGTGTTGAAAATAAATCATGCCGATTACTTTTGAAATAGTAAGCGACGAATATGTTGAAAATAAAAATCTTACCGATTACTTTTGAAATAGTAACCAACGAATATGCTGAATATAAAGTCTTGCCGATTACTTTTGAAATAGTAACCGACGAATATGTTGAAAATAAAAATCTTGTCGATTACTTTTAAAATAGTAACCGACAAATATGCTGAAAATAAAAATCTTGCCGATTACTTTTGAAAAAGTAACCGACAAATATGCTGAAAATAAAAATCTTGCCGATTACTTTTGAAATAGTCACCGACCAATATGCTGAAAATAAAAATCTTGCCGATTACTTTTGAAATAGTAACCGACGAATGTGCAGAAAATAGATCATGCCAATTACTTTTGAAATAGTAACCGACGAATGTGTTGAAAATAAATCATGTCGGTTACCTTTGAAATAGTAACCGACGAATCTGCTGAAAATAAATCATGCCGATTAATTTTGAAATAGTCACCGGCGAATATGCTGAAAATAAAAATCTTGCCAATTACTTTTGAAATAGTAACCGACGAATGTGCTGAAAATAAATCATGCCGATTACTTTGGAAATAGTAAGTGACGAATATGTTGAAAATAAAAATCTTACCGATTACTTTTGAAATAGTAACCAACGGATGTGCTGAAAATAAAGTCTTGCCGATAACTTTTGAAATAGTAACCGACGAATATGTGCTGAAAATAAATCTTGCCGATTACTTTTGAAATAGTAACTGACGAATGTGCTGAAAATAAATCATGCCGATTACTTTTGAAATAGTAAGCGACGAATATGTTGAAAATAAAAATCTTACCGATTACTTTTGAAATAGTAACCAACGAATATGCTGAATATAAAGTCTTGCCGATTACTTTTGAAATAGTAACCGACGAATATGTTGAAAATAAAAATATTGTCGATTACTTTTAAAATAGTAACCGACAAATATGCTGAAAATAAAAATCTTGCCGATTACTTTTGAAAAAGTAACCGACAAATATGCTGAAAATAAAAATCTTGCCGATTACTTTTGAAATAGTCACCGACCAATATGCTGAAAATAAAAATCTTGCCGATTACTTTTGAAATAGTAACCGACGAATGTGCAGAAAATAGATCATGCCGATTACTTTTGAAATAGTAACCGACGAATGTGTTGAAAATAAATCATGTCGGTTACCTTTGAAATAGTAACCGACGAATCTGCTGAAAATAAATCATGCCGATTAATTTTGAAATAGTCACCGGCGAATATGCTGAAAATAAAAATCTTGCCAATTACTTTTGAAATAGTAACCGACGAATGTGCTGAAAATAAATCATGCCGATTACTTTGGAAATAGTAAGTGACGAATATGTTGAAAATAAAAATCTTACCGATTACTTTTGAAATAGTAACCAACGGATGTGCTGAAAATAAAGTCTTGCCGATAACTTTTGAAATAGTAACCGACGAATATGTGCTGAAAATAAATCTTGCCGATTACTTTTGAAATAGTAACTGACGAATGTGCTGAAAATAAATCATGCCGATTACTTTTGAAATAGTAAGCGACGAATATGTTGAAAATAAAAATCTTACCGATTACTTTTGAAATAGTAACCAACGAATATGCTGAATATAAAGTCTTGCCGATTACTTTTGAAATAGTAACCGACGAATATGTTGAAAATAAAAATCTTGTCGATTACTTTTAAAATAGTAACCGACAAATATGCTGAAAATAAAAATCTTGCCGATTACTTTTGAAAAAGTAACCGACAAATATGCTGAAAATAAAAATCTTGCCGATTACTTTTGAAATAGTCACCGACCAATATGCTGAAAATAAAAATCTTGCCGATTACTTTTGAAATAGTAACCGACGAATGTGCTGAAAATAAATAATGCCGATTACTATTGAAATAGTAACCGACAAATGTGCTGAAAATAAATCATGTCGGTTACCTTTGAAATAGTAACCGACGAATCTGCTGAAAATAAATCATGCCGATTACTTTTGAAATAGTCACCGGCAAATATGCTGAAAATAAAAATCTTGCCAATTACTTTTGAAATAGTAACCGACGAATGTGCTGAAAATAAATCATGCCGATTACTTTGGAAATAGTAAGTGACGAATATGTTGAAAATAAAAATCTTACCGATTACTTTTGAAATAGTAACCAACGGATGTGCTGAAAATAAAGTCTTGCCGATAACTTTTGAAATAGTAACCGACGAATATGTGCTGAAAATAAATCTTGCCGATTACTTTTGAAATAGTAACTGACGAATGTACTGAAAATAAATCATGCCGATTACTTTTGAAATAGTAAGCGACGAATATGTTGAAAATAAAAATCTTACCGATTACTTTTGAAATAGTAACCAACGAATATGCTGAATATAAAGTCTGGCCGATTACTTTTGAAATAGTAACCGACGAATATGTTGAAAATAAAAATCTTGTCGATTACTTTTAAAATAGTAACCGACAAATATGCTGAAAATAAAAATCTTGCCGATTACTTTTGAATAAGTAACCGACAAATATGCTGAAAATAAAAATCTTGCCGATTACTTTTGAATAAGTAACCGACCAATATGCTGAAAATAAAAATCTTGCCGATTACTTTTGAAATAGTAACCGACGAATGTGCTGAAAATAAATAATGCCGATTACTATTGAAATAGTAACCGACAAATGTGCTGAAAATAAATGTCTTGCCCATTACTTTTGAAATAGTAACCGACGAATATGTGCTGAAAATAAATCTTGCCGACTACTTTTGAAATAATAACCGACGAATGTGCTGAAAATAAATAATGCCGATTACTATTGAAATAGTAACCGACAAATGTGCTGAAAATAAATCATGTCGGTTACCTTTGAAATAGTAACCGACGAATCTGCTGAAAATAAATCATGCCGATTACTTTTGAAATAGTCACCGGCAAATATGCTGAAAATAAAAATCTTGCCAATTACTTTTGAAATAGTAACCGACGAATGTGCTGAAAATAAATCATGCCGATTACTTTTGAAATAGTAAGCAACGAATATGTGCTGAAAATAAATCTTGCCGATTACTTTTGAAATAGTAACCGACGAATGTGTTGAAAATAAATCATGCCGATTACTTTTGAAATAGTAAGCGACGAATATGTTGAAAATAAAAATCTTACCGATTACTTTTGAAATAGTAACCAACGAATATGCTGAATATAAAGTCTTGCCGATTACTTTTGAAATAGTAACCGACGAATATGTTGAAAATAAAAATCTTGTCGATTACTTTTAAAATAGTAACCGACAAATATGCTGAAAATAAAAATCTTGCCGATTACTTTTGAAAAAGTAACCGACAAATATGCTGAAAATAAAAATCTTGCCGATTACTTTTGAAATAGTCACCGACCAATATGCTGAAAATAAAAATCTTGCCGATTACTTTTGAAATAGTAACCGACGAATGTGCAGAAAATAGATCATGCCGATTACTTTTGAAATAGTAACCGACGAATGTGTTGAAAATAAATCATGTCGGTTACCTTTGAAATAGTAACCGACGAATCTGCTGAAAATAAATCATGCCGATTACTTTTGAAATAGTCACCGGCGAATATGCTGAAAATAAAAATCTTGCCAATTACTTTTGAAATAGTAACCGACGAATGTGCTGAAAATAAATCATGCCGATTACTTTGGAAATAGTAAGTGACGAATATGTTGAAAATAAAAATCTTACCGATTACTTTTGAAATAGTAACCAACGGATGTGCTGAAAATAAAGTCTTGCCGATAACTTTTGAAATAGTAACCGACGAATATGTGCTGAAAATAAATCTTGCCGATTACTTTTGAAATAGTAACTGACGAATGTGCTGAAAATAAATCATGCCGATTACTTTTGAAATAGTAAGCGACGAATATGTTGAAAATAAAAATCTTACCGATTACTTTTGAAATAGTAACCAACGAATATGCTGAATATAAAGTCTTGCCGATTACTTTTGAAATAGTAACCGACAAATATGTTGAAAATAAAAATCTTGTCGATTACTTTTAAAATAGTAACCGACAAATATGCTGAAAATAAAAATCTTGCCGATTACTTTTGAAAAAGTAACCGACAAATATGCTGAAAATAAAAATCTTGCCGATTACTTTTGAAATAGTCACCGACCAATATGCTGAAAATAAAAATCTTGCCGATTACTTTTGAAATAGTAACCGACGAATGTGCTGAAAATAAATAATGCCGATTACTATTGAAATAGTAACCGACAAATGTGCTGAAAATAAATCATGTCGGTTACCTTTGAAATAGTAACCGACGAATCTGCTGAAAATAAATCATGCCGATTACTTTTGAAATAGTCACCGGCAAATATGCTGAAAATAAAAATCTTGCCAATTACTTTTGAAATAGTAACCGACGAATGTGCTGAAAATAAATCATGCCGATTACTTTGGAAATAGTAAGTGACGAATATGTTGAAAATAAAAATCTTACCGATTACTTTTGAAATAGTAACCAACGGATGTGCTGAAAATAAAGTCTTGCCGATAACTTTTGAAATAGTAACCGACGAATATGTGCTGAAAATAAATCTTGCCGATTACTTTTGAAATAGTAACTGACGAATGTGCTGAAAATAAATCATGCCGATTACTTTTGAAATAGTAAGCGACGAATATGTTGAAAATAAAAATCTTACCGATTACTTTTGAAATAGTAACCAACGAATATGCTGAATATAAAGTCTTGCCGATTACTTTTGAAATAGTAACTGACGAATGTGCTGAAAATAAATCATGCCGATTACTTTTGAAATAGTAAGCGACGAATATGTTGAAAATAAAAATCTTACCGATTACTTTTGAAATAGTAACCAACGAATATGCTGAATATAAAGTCTTGCCGATTACTTTTGAAATAGTAACCGACGACTATGTTGAAAATAAAAATCTTGTCGATTACTTTTAAAATAGTAACCGACAAATATGCTGAAAATAAAAATCTTGCCGATTACTTTTGAAAAAGTAACCGACAAATATGCTGAAAATAAAAATCTTGCCGATTACTTTTGAAATAGTCACCGACCAATATGCTGAAAATAAAAATCTTGCCGATTACTTTTGAAATAGTAACCGACGAATGTGCTGAAAATAAATAATGCCGATTACTATTGAAATAGTAACCGACAAATGTGCTGAAAATAAATCATGTCGGTTACCTTTGAAATAGTAACCGACGAATCTGCTGAAAATAAATCATGCCGATTACTTTTGAAATAGTCACCGGCAAATATGCTGAAAATAAAAATCTTGCCAATTACTTTTGAAATAGTAACCGACGAATGTGCTGAAAATAAATCATGCCGATTACTTTGGAAATAGTAAGTGACGAATATGTTGAAAATAAAAATCTTACCAATTACTTTTGAAATAGTAACCAACGGATGTGCTGAAAATAAAGTCTTGCCGATAACTTTTGAAATAGTAACCGACGAATATGTGCTGAAAATAAATCTTGCCGATTACTTTTGAAATAGTAACTGACGAATGTGCTGAAAATAAATCATGCCGATTACTTTTGAAATAGTAAGCGACGAATATGTTGAAAATAAAAATCTTACCGATTACTTTTGAAATAGTAACCAACGAATATGCTGAATATAAAGTCTTGCCGATTACTTTTGAAATAGTAACCGACGAATATGTTGAAAATAAAAATCTTGTCGATTACTTTTAAAATAGTAACCGACAAATATGCTGAAAATAAAAATCTTGCCGATTACTTTTGAATAAGTAACCGACAAATATGCTGAAAATAAAAATCTTGCCGATTACTTTTGAAATAGTCACCGACCAATATGCTGAAAATAAAAATCTTGCCGATTACTTTTGAAATAGTAACCGACGAATGTGCTGAAAATAAATAATGCCGATTACTATTGAAATAGTAACCGACAAATGTGCTGAAAATAAATGTCTTGCCCATTACTTTTGAAATAGTAACCGACGAATATGTGCTGAAAATAAATCTTGCCGATTACTTTTGAAATAGTAACCGACGAATGTGCTGAAAATAAATAATGCCGATTACTATTGAAATAGTAACCGACAAATGTGCTGAAAATAAATCATGTCGGTTACCTTTGAAATAGTAACCGACGAATCTGCTGAAAATAAATCATGCCGATTACTTTTGAAATAGTCACCGGCAAATATGCTGAAAATAAAAATCTTGCCAATTACTTTTGAAATAGTAACCGACGAATGTGCTGAAAATAAATCATGCCGATTACTTTTGAAATAGTAAGCAACGAATATGTGCTGAAAATAAATCTTGCCGATTACTTTTGAAATAGTAACCGACGAATGTGTTGAAAATAAATCATGCCGATTACTTTTGAAATAGTAAGCGACGAATATGTTGAAAATAAAAATCTTACCGATTACTTTTGAAATAGTAACCAACGAATATGCTGAATATAAAGTCTTGCCGATTACTTTTGAAATAGTAACCGACGAATATGTTGAAAATAAAAATCTTGTCGATTACTTTTAAAATAGTAACCGACCAATATGCTGAAAATAAAAATCTTGCCGATTACTTTTGAAAAAGTAACCGACAAATATGCTGAAAATAAAAATCTTGCCGATTACTTTTGAAATAGTCACCGACCAATATGCTGAAAATAAAAATCTTGCCGATTACTTTTGAAATAGTAACCGACGAATGTGCAGAAAATAGATCATGCCGATTACTTTTGAAATAGTAACCGACGAATGTGTTGAAAATAAATCATGTCGGTTACCTTTGAAATAGTAACCGACGAATCTGCTGAAAATAAATCATGCCGATTACTTTTGAAATAGTCATCGGCGAATATGCTGAAAATAAAAATCTTGCCAATTACTTTTGAAATAGTAACCGACGAATGTGCTGAAAATAAATCATGCCGATTACTTTGGAAATAGTAAGTGACGAATATGTTGAAAATAAAAATCTTACCGATTACTTTTGAAATAGTAACCAACGGATGTGCTGAAAATAAAGTCTTGCCGATAACTTTTGAAATAGTAACCGACGAATATGTGCTGAAAATAAATCTTGCCGATTACTTTTGAAATAGTAACTGACGAATGTGCTGAAAATAAATCATGCCGATTACTTTTGAAATAGTAAGCGACGAATATGTTGAAAATAAAAATCTTACCGATTACTTTTGAAATAGTAACCAACGAATATGCTGAATATAAAGTCTTGCCGATTACTTTTGAAATAGTAACCGACGAATATGTTGAAAATAAAAATCTTGTCGATTACTTTTAAAATAGTAACCGACAAATATGCTGAAAATAAAAATCTTGCCGATTACTTTTGAATAAGTAACCGACAAATATGCTGAAAATAAAAATCTTGCCGATTACTTTTGAAATAGTCACCGACCAATATGCTGAAAATAAAAATCTTGCCGATTACTTTTGAAATAGTAACCGACGAATGTGCTGAAAATAAATAATGCCGATTACTATTGAAATAGTAACCGACAAATGTGCTGAAAATAAATGTCTTGCCCATTACTTTTGAAATAGTAACCGACGAATATGTGCTGAAAATAAATCTTGCCGATTACTTTTGAAATAGTAACCGACGAATGTGCTGAAAATAAATAATGCCGATTACTATTGAAATAGTAACCGACAAATGTGCTGAAAATAAATCATGTCGGTTACCTTTGAAATAGTAACCGACGAATCTGCTGAAAATAAATCATGCCGATTACTTTTGAAATAGTCACCGGCAAATATGCTGAAAATAAAAATCTTGCCAATTACTTTTGAAATAGTAACCGACGAATGTGCTGAAAATAAATCATGCCGATTACTTTTGAAATAGTAAGCAACGAATATGTGCTGAAAATAAATCTTGCCGATTACTTTTGAAATAGTAACCGACGAATGTGTTGAAAATAAATCATGCCGATTACTTTTGAAATAGTAAGCGACGAATATGTTGAAAATAAAAATCTTACCGATTACTTTTGAAATAGTAACCAACGAATATGCTGAATATAAAGTCTTGCCGATTACTTTTGAAATAGTAACCGACGAATATGTTGAAAATAAAAATCTTGTCGATTACTTTTAAAATAGTAACCGACCAATATGCTGAAAATAAAAATCTTGCCGATTACTTTTGAAAAAGTAACCGACAAATATGCTGAAAATAAAAATCTTGCCGATTACTTTTGAAATAGTCACCGACCAATATGCTGAAAATAAAAATCTTGCCGATTACTTTTGAAATAGTAACCGACGAATGTGCAGAAAATAGATCATGCCGATTACTTTTGAAATAGTAACCGACGAATGTGTTGAAAATAAATCATGTCGGTTACCTTTGAAATAGTAACCGACGAATCTGCTGAAAATAAATCATGCCGATTACTTTTGAAATAGTCATCGGCGAATATGCTGAAAATAAAAATCTTGCCAATTACTTTTGAAATAGTAACCGACGAATGTGCTGAAAATAAATCATGCCGATTACTTTGGAAATAGTAAGTGACGAATATGTTGAAAATAAAAATCTTACCGATTACTTTTGAAATAGTAACCAACGGATGTGCTGAAAATAAAGTCTTGCCGATAACTTTTGAAATAGTAACCGACGAATATGTGCTGAAAATAAATCTTGCCGATTACTTTTGAAATAGTAACTGACGAATGTGCTGAAAATAAATCATGCCGATTACTTTTGAAATAGTAAGCGACGAATATGTTGAAAATAAAAATCTTACCGATTACTTTTGAAATAGTAACCAACGAATATGCTGAATATAAAGTCTTGCCGATTACTTTTGAAATAGTAACCGACGAATATGTTGAAAATAAAAATCTTGTCGATTACTTTTAAAATAGTAACCGACAAATATGCTGAAAATAAAAATCTTGCCGATTACTTTTGAAAAAGTAACCGACAAATATGCTGAAAATAAAAATCTTGCCGATTACTTTTGAAATAGTAACCGACCAATATGCTGAAAATAAAAATCTTGCCGATTACTTTTGAAATAGTAACCGACGAATGTGCTGAAAATAAATAATGCCGATTACTATTGAAATAGTAACCGACAAATGTGCTGAAAATAAATGTCTTGCCCATTACTTTTGAAATAGTAACCGACGAATATGTGCTGAAAATAAATCTTGCCGATTACTTTTGAAATAGTAACCGACGAATGTGCTGAAAATAAATAATGCCGATTACTATTGAAATAGTAACCGACAAATGTGCTGAAAATAAATCATGTCGGTTACCTTTGAAATAGTAACCGACGAATCTGCTGAAAATAAATCATGCCGATTACTTTTGAAATAGTCACCGGCAAATATGCTGAAAATAAAAATCTTGCCAATTACTTTTGAAATAGTAACCGACGAATGTGCTGAAAATAAATCATGCCGATTACTTTTGAAATAGTAAGCAACGAATATGTGCTGAAAATAAATCTTGCCGATTACTTTTGAAATAGTAACCGACGAATGTGTTGAAAATAAATCATGCCGATTACTTTTGAAATAGTAAGCGACGAATATGTTGAAAATAAAAATCTTACCGATTACTTTTGAAATAGTAACCAACGAATATGCTGAATATAAAGTCTTGCCGATTACTTTTGAAATAGTAACCGACGAATATGTTGAAAATAAAAATCTTGTCGATTACTTTTAAAATAGTAACCGACCAATATGCTGAAAATAAAAATCTTGCCGATTACTTTTGAAAAAGTAACCGACAAATATGCTGAAAATAAAAATCTTGCCGATTACTTTTGAAATAGTCACCGACCAATATGCTGAAAATAAAAATCTTGCCGATTACTTTTGAAATAGTAACCGACGAATGTGCAGAAAATAGATCATGCCGATTACTTTTGAAATAGTAACCGACGAATGTGTTGAAAATAAATCATGTCGGTTACCTTTGAAATAGTAACCGACGAATCTGCTGAAAATAAATCATGCCGATTACTTTTGAAATAGTCATCGGCGAATATGCTGAAAATAAAAATCTTGCCAATTACTTTTGAAATAGTAACCGACGAATGTGCTGAAAATAAATCATGCCGATTACTTTGGAAATAGTAAGTGACGAATATGTTGAAAATAAAAATCTTACCGATTACTTTTGAAATAGTAACCAACGGATGTGCTGAAAATAAAGTCTTGCCGATAACTTTTGAAATAGTAACCGACGAATATGTGCTGAAAATAAATCTTGCCGATTACTTTTGAAATAGTAACTGACGAATGTGCTGAAAATAAATCATGCCGATTACTTTTGAAATAGTAAGCGACGAATATGTTGAAAATAAAAATCTTACCGATTACTTTTGAAATAGTAACCAACGAATATGCTGAATATAAAGTCTTGCCGATTACTTTTGAAATAGTAACCGACGAATATGTTGAAAATAAAAATCTTGTCGATTACTTTTAAAATAGTAACCGACAAATATGCTGAAAATAAAAATCTTGCCGATTACTTTTGAAAAAGTAACCGACAAATATGCTGAAAATAAAAATCTTGCCGATTACTTTTGAAATAGTAACCGACCAATATGCTGAAAATAAAAATCTTGCCGATTACTTTTGAAATAGTAACCGACGAATGTGCTGAAAATAAATAATGCCGATTACTATTGAAATAGTAACCGACAAATGTGCTGAAAATAAATGTCTTGCCCATTACTTTTGAAATAGTAACCGACGAATATGTGCTGAAAATAAATCTTGCCGATTACTTTTGAAATAGTAACCGACGAATGTGCTGAAAATAAATAATGCCGATTACTATTGAAATAGTAACCGACAAATGTGCTGAAAATAAATCATGTCGGTTACCTTTGAAATAGTAACCGACGAATCTGCTGAAAATAAATCATGCCGATTACTTTTGAAATAGTCACCGGCAAATATGCTGAAAATAAAAATCTTGCCAATTACTTTTGAAATAGTAACCGACGAATGTGCTGAAAATAAATCATGCCGATTACTTTTGAAATAGTAAGCAACGAATATGTGCTGAAAATAAATCTTGCCGATTACTTTTGAAATAGTAACCGACGAATGTGTTGAAAATAAATCATGCCGATTACTTTTGAAATAGTAAGCGACGAATATGTTGAAAATAAAAATCTTACCGATTACTTTTGAAATAGTAACCAACGAATATGCTGAATATAAAGTCTTGCCGATTACTTTTGAAATAGTAACCGACGAATATGTTGAAAATAAAAATCTTGTCGATTACTTTTAAAATAGTAACCGACCAATATGCTGAAAATAAAAATCTTGCCGATTACTTTTGAAAAAGTAACCGACAAATATGCTGAAAATAAAAATCTTGCCGATTACTTTTGAAATAGTCACCGACCAATATGCTGAAAATAAAAATCTTGCCGATTACTTTTGAAATAGTAACCGACGAATGTGCAGAAAATAGATCATGCCGATTACTTTTGAAATAGTAACCGACGAATGTGTTGAAAATAAATCATGTCGGTTACCTTTGAAATAGTAACCGACGAATCTGCTGAAAATAAATCATGCCGATTACTTTTGAAATAGTCATCGGCGAATATGCTGAAAATAAAAATCTTGCCAATTACTTTTGAAATAGTAACCGACGAATGTGCTGAAAATAAATCATGCCGATTACTTTGGAAATAGTAAGTGACGAATATGTTGAAAATAAAAATCTTACCGATTACTTTTGAAATAGTAACCAACGGATGTGCTGAAAATAAAGTCTTGCCGATAACTTTTGAAATAGTAACCGACGAATATGTGCTGAAAATAAATCTTGCCGATTACTTTTGAAATAGTAACTGACGAATGTGCTGAAAATAAATCATGCCGATTACTTTTGAAATAGTAAGCGACGAATATGTTGAAAATAAAAATCTTACCGATTACTTTTGAAATAGTAACCAACGAATATGCTGAATATAAAGTCTTGCCGATTACTTTTGAAATAGTAACCGACGAATATGTTGAAAATAAAAATCTTGTCGATTACTTTTAAAATAGTAACCGACAAATATGCTGAAAATAAAAATCTTGCCGATTACTTTTGAAAAAGTAACCGACAAATATGCTGAAAATAAAAATCTTGCCGATTACTTTTGAAATAGTAACCGACCAATATGCTGAAAATAAAAATCTTGCCGATTACTTTTGAAATAGTAACCGACGAATGTGCTGAAAATAAATAATGCCGATTACTATTGAAATAGTAACCGACAAATGTGCTGAAAATAAATCATGTCGGTTACCTTTGAAATAGTAACCGACGAATCTGCTGAAAATAAATCATGCCGATTACTTTTGAAATAGTCACCGGCAAATATGCTGAAAATAAAAATCTTGCCAATTACTTTTGAAATAGTAACCGACGAATGTGCTGAAAATAAATCATGCCGATTACTTTGGAAATAGTAAGTGACGAATATGTTGAAAATAAAAATCTTACCGATTACTTTTGAAATAGTAACCAACGGATGTGCTGAAAATAAAGTCTTGCCGATAACTTTTGAAATAGTAACCGACGAATATGTGCTGAAAATAAATCTTGCCGATTACTTTTGAAATAGTAACTGACGAATGTGCTGAAAATAAATCATGCCGATTACTTTTGAAATAGTAAGCGACGAATATGTTGAAAATAAAAATCTTACCGATTACTTTTGAAATAGTAACCGACGAATATGCTGAAAATAAATCTTGCCGATTACTTTTGAAATAGTAACTGACGAATGTGCTGAAAATAAATCATGCCGATTACTTTGGAAATAGTAACCGACGAATATGTTGAAAATAAAAATCTTACCGATTACTTTTGAAATAGTAACCGACGAATATGCTGAAAATAAATCTTGCCGATTACTTTTGAAATAGTAACCGACGAATATGTGCTGAAAATAAATCTTGCCGATTACTTTTGAAATAGTAACCGACGAATGTGTTGAAAATAAATCATGCCGATTACTTTTGAAATAGTAAGCGACGAATATGTTGAAAATAAAAATCTTACCGATTACTTTTGAAATAGTAACCAACGAATATGCTGAATATAAAGTCTTGCCGATTACTTTTGAAATAGTAACCGACGAATATGTTGAAAATAAAAATCTTGTCGATTACTTTTAAAATAGTAACCGACAAATATGCTGAAAATAAAAATCTTGCCGATTACTTTTGAAAAAGTAACCGACAAATATGCTGAAAATAAAAATCTTGCCGATTACTTTTGAAATAGTCACCGACCAATATGCTGAAAATAAAAATCTTGCCGATTACTTTTGAAATAGTAACCGACGAATGTGCAGAAAATAGATCATGCCGATTACTTTTGAAATAGTAACCGACGAATGTGTTGAAAATAAATCATGTCGGTTACCTTTGAAATAGTAACCGACGAATCTGCTGAAAATAAATCATGCCGATTACTTTTGAAATAGTCACCGGCGAATATGCTGAAAATAAAAATCTTGCCAATTACTTTTGAAATAGTAACCCACGAATGTGCTGAAAATAAATCATGCCGATTACTTTGGAAATAGTAAGTGACGAATATGTTGAAAATAAAAATCTTACCGATTACTTTTGAAATAGTAACCAACGGATGTGCTGAAAATAAAGTCTTGCCGATAACTTTTGAAATAGTAACCGACGAATATGTGCTGAAAATAAATCTTGCCGATTACTTTTGAAATAGTAACTGACGAATGTGCTGAAAATAAATCATGCCGATTACTTTTGAAATAGTAAGCGACGAATATGTTGAAAATAAAAATCTTACCGATTACTTTTGAAATAGTAACCAACGAATATGCTGAATATAAAGTCTTGCCGATTACTTTTGAAATAGTAACCGACGAATATGTTGAAAATAAAAATCTTGTCGATTACTTTTAAAATAGTAACCGACAAATATGCTGAAAATAAAAATCTTGCCGATTACTTTTGAAAAAGTAACCGACAAATATGCTGAAAATAAAAATCTTGCCGATTACTTTTGAAATAGTCACCGACCAATATGCTGAAAATAAAAATCTTGCCGATTACTTTTGAAATAGTAACCGACGAATGTGCTGAAAATAAATAATGCCGATTACTATTGAAATAGTAACCGACAAATGTGCTGAAAATAAATCATGTCGGTTACCTTTGAAATAGTAACCGACGAATCTGCTGAAAATAAATCATGCCGATTACTTTTGAAATAGTCACCGGCAAATATGCTGAAAATAAAAATCTTGCCAATTACTTTTGAAATAGTAACCGACGAATGTGCTGAAAATAAATCATGCCGATTACTTTGGAAATAGTAAGTGACGAATATGTTGAAAATAAAAATCTTACCGATTACTTTTGAAATAGTAACCAACGGATGTGCTGAAAATAAAGTCTTGCCGATAACTTTTGAAATAGTAACCGACGAATATGTGCTGAAAATAAATCTTGCCGATTACTTTTGAAATAGTAACTGACGAATGTGCTGAAAATAAATCATGCCGATTACTTTTGAAATAGTAAGCGACGAATATGTTGAAAATAAAAATCTTACCGATTACTTTTGAAATAGTAACCAACGAATATGCTGAATATAAAGTCTTGCCGATTACTTTTGAAATAGTAACTGACGAATGTGCTGAAAATAAATCATGCCGATTACTTTTGAAATAGTAAGCGACGAATATGTTGAAAATAAAAATCTTACCGATTACTTTTGAAATAGTAACCAACGAATATGCTGAATATAAAGTCTTGCCGATTACTTTTGAAATAGTAACCGACGACTATGTTGAAAATAAAAATCTTGTCGATTACTTTTAAAATAGTAACCGACAAATATGCTGAAAATAAAAATCTTGCCGATTACTTTTGAAAAAGTAACCGACAAATATGCTGAAAATAAAAATCTTGCCGATTACTTTTGAAATAGTCACCGACCAATATGCTGAAAATAAAAATCTTGCCGATTACTTTTGAAATAGTAACCGACGAATGTGCTGAAAATAAATAATGCCGATTACTATTGAAATAGTAACCGACAAATGTGCTGAAAATAAATCATGTCGGTTACCTTTGAAATAGTAACCGACGAATCTGCTGAAAATAAATCATGCCGATTACTTTTGAAATAGTCACCGGCAAATATGCTGAAAATAAAAATCTTGCCAATTACTTTTGAAATAGTAACCGACGAATGTGCTGAAAATAAATCATGCCGATTACTTTGGAAATAGTAAGTGACGAATATGTTGAAAATAAAAATCTTACCAATTACTTTTGAAATAGTAACCAACGGATGTGCTGAAAATAAAGTCTTGCCGATAACTTTTGAAATAGTAACCGACGAATATGTGCTGAAAATAAATCTTGCCGATTACTTTTGAAATAGTAACTGACGAATGTGCTGAAAATAAATCATGCCGATTACTTTTGAAATAGTAAGCGACGAATATGTTGAAAATAAAAATCTTACCGATTACTTTTGAAATAGTAACCAACGAATATGCTGAATATAAAGTCTTGCCGATTACTTTTGAAATAGTAACCGACGAATATGTTGAAAATAAAAATCTTGTCGATTACTTTTAAAATAGTAACCGACAAATATGCTGAAAATAAAAATCTTGCCGATTACTTTTGAATAAGTAACCGACAAATATGCTGAAAATAAAAATCTTGCCGATTACTTTTGAAATAGTCACCGACCAATATGCTGAAAATAAAAATCTTGCCGATTACTTTTGAAATAGTAACCGACGAATGTGCTGAAAATAAATAATGCCGATTACTATTGAAATAGTAACCGACAAATGTGCTGAAAATAAATGTCTTGCCCATTACTTTTGAAATAGTAACCGACGAATATGTGCTGAAAATAAATCTTGCCGATTACTTTTGAAATAGTAACCGACGAATGTGCTGAAAATAAATAATGCCGATTACTATTGAAATAGTAACCGACAAATGTGCTGAAAATAAATCATGTCGGTTACCTTTGAAATAGTAACCGACGAATCTGCTGAAAATAAATCATGCCGATTACTTTTGAAATAGTCACCGGCAAATATGCTGAAAATAAAAATCTTGCCAATTACTTTTGAAATAGTAACCGACGAATGTGCTGAAAATAAATCATGCCGATTACTTTTGAAATAGTAAGCAACGAATATGTGCTGAAAATAAATCTTGCCGATTACTTTTGAAATAGTAACCGACGAATGTGTTGAAAATAAATCATGCCGATTACTTTTGAAATAGTAAGCGACGAATATGTTGAAAATAAAAATCTTACCGATTACTTTTGAAATAGTAACCAACGAATATGCTGAATATAAAGTCTTGCCGATTACTTTTGAAATAGTAACCGACGAATATGTTGAAAATAAAAATCTTGTCGATTACTTTTAAAATAGTAACCGACCAATATGCTGAAAATAAAAATCTTGCCGATTACTTTTGAAAAAGTAACCGACAAATATGCTGAAAATAAAAATCTTGCCGATTACTTTTGAAATAGTCACCGACCAATATGCTGAAAATAAAAATCTTGCCGATTACTTTTGAAATAGTAACCGACGAATGTGCAGAAAATAGATCATGCCGATTACTTTTGAAATAGTAACCGACGAATGTGTTGAAAATAAATCATGTCGGTTACCTTTGAAATAGTAACCGACGAATCTGCTGAAAATAAATCATGCCGATTACTTTTGAAATAGTCATCGGCGAATATGCTGAAAATAAAAATCTTGCCAATTACTTTTGAAATAGTAACCGACGAATGTGCTGAAAATAAATCATGCCGATTACTTTGGAAATAGTAAGTGACGAATATGTTGAAAATAAAAATCTTACCGATTACTTTTGAAATAGTAACCAACGGATGTGCTGAAAATAAAGTCTTGCCGATAACTTTTGAAATAGTAACCGACGAATATGTGCTGAAAATAAATCTTGCCGATTACTTTTGAAATAGTAACTGACGAATGTGCTGAAAATAAATCATGCCGATTACTTTTGAAATAGTAAGCGACGAATATGTTGAAAATAAAAATCTTACCGATTACTTTTGAAATAGTAACCAACGAATATGCTGAATATAAAGTCTTGCCAATTACTTTTGAAATAGTAACCGACGAATATGTTGAAAATAAAAATCTTGTCGATTACTTTTAAAATAGTAACCGACAAATATGCTGAAAATAAAAATCTTGCCGATTACTTTTGAAAAAGTAACCGACAAATATGCTGAAAATAAAAATCTTGCCGATTACTTTTGAAATAGTAACCGACCAATATGCTGAAAATAAAAATCTTGCCGATTACTTTTGAAATAGTAACCGACGAATGTGCTGAAAATAAATAATGCCGATTACTATTGAAATAGTAACCGACAAATGTGCTGAAAATAAATGTCTTGCCCATTACTTTTGAAATAGTAACCGACGAATATGTGCTGAAAATAAATCTTGCCGATTACTTTTGAAATAGTAACCGACGAATGTGCTGAAAATAAATAATGCCGATTACTATTGAAATAGTAACCGACAAATGTGCTGAAAATAAATCATGTCGGTTACCTTTGAAATAGTAACCGACGAATCTGCTGAAAATAAATCATGCCGATTACTTTTGAAATAGTCACCGGCAAATATGCTGAAAATAAAAATCTTGCCAATTACTTTTGAAATAGTAACCGACGAATGTGCTGAAAATAAATCATGCCGATTACTTTTGAAATAGTAAGCAACGAATATGTGCTGAAAATAAATCTTGCCGATTACTTTTGAAATAGTAACCGACGAATGTGTTGAAAATAAATCATGCCGATTACTTTTGAAATAGTAAGCGACGAATATGTTGAAAATAAAAATCTTACCGATTACTTTTGAAATAGTAACCAACGAATATGCTGAATATAAAGTCTTGCCGATTACTTTTGAAATAGTAACCGACGAATATGTTGAAAATAAAAATCTTGTCGATTACTTTTAAAATAGTAACCGACCAATATGCTGAAAATAAAAATCTTGCCGATTACTTTTGAAAAAGTAACCGACAAATATGCTGAAAATAAAAATCTTGCCGATTACTTTTGAAATAGTCACCGACCAATATGCTGAAAATAAAAATCTTGCCGATTACTTTTGAAATAGTAACCGACGAATGTGCAGAAAATAGATCATGCCGATTACTTTTGAAATAGTAACCGACGAATGTGTTGAAAATAAATCATGTCGGTTACCTTTGAAATAGTAACCGACGAATCTGCTGAAAATAAATCATGCCGATTACTTTTGAAATAGTCATCGGCGAATATGCTGAAAATAAAAATCTTGCCAATTACTTTTGAAATAGTAACCGACGAATGTGCTGAAAATAAATCATGCCGATTACTTTGGAAATAGTAAGTGACGAATATGTTGAAAATAAAAATCTTACCGATTACTTTTGAAATAGTAACCAACGGATGTGCTGAAAATAAAGTCTTGCCGATAACTTTTGAAATAGTAACCGACGAATATGTGCTGAAAATAAATCTTGCCGATTACTTTTGAAATAGTAACTGACGAATGTGCTGAAAATAAATCATGCCGATTACTTTTGAAATAGTAAGCGACGAATATGTTGAAAATAAAAATCTTACCGATTACTTTTGAAATAGTAACCAACGAATATGCTGAATATAAAGTCTTGCCGATTACTTTTGAAATAGTAACCGACGAATATGTTGAAAATAAAAATCTTGTCGATTACTTTTAAAATAGTAACCGACAAATATGCTGAAAATAAAAATCTTGCCGATTACTTTTGAAAAAGTAACCGACAAATATGCTGAAAATAAAAATCTTGCCGATTACTTTTGAAATAGTAACCGACCAATATGCTGAAAATAAAAATCTTGCCGATTACTTTTGAAATAGTAACCGACGAATGTGCTGAAAATAAATAATGCCGATTACTATTGAAATAGTAACCGACAAATGTGCTGAAAATAAATCATGTCGGTTACCTTTGAAATAGTAACCGACGAATCTGCTGAAAATAAATCATGCCGATTACTTTTGAAATAGTCACCGGCAAATATGCTGAAAATAAAAATCTTGCCAATTACTTTTGAAATAGTAACCGACGAATGTGCTGAAAATAAATCATGCCGATTACTTTGGAAATAGTAAGTGACGAATATGTTGAAAATAAAAATCTTACCGATTACTTTTGAAATAGTAACCAACGGATGTGCTGAAAATAAAGTCTTGCCGATAACTTTTGAAATAGTAACCGACGAATATGTGCTGAAAATAAATCTTGCCGATTACTTTTGAAATAGTAACTGACGAATGTGCTGAAAATAAATCATGCCGATTACTTTTGAAATAGTAAGCGACGAATATGTTGAAAATAAAAATCTTACCGATTACTTTTGAAATAGTAACCGACGAATATGCTGAAAATAAATCTTGCCGATTACTTTTGAAATAGTAACTGACGAATGTGCTGAAAATAAATCATGCCGATTACTTTGGAAATAGTAACCGACGAATATGTTGAAAATAAAAATCTTACCGATTACTTTTGAAATAGTAACCGACGAATATGCTGAAAATAAATCTTGCCGATTACTTTTGAAATAGTAACTGACGAATGTGCTGAAAATAAATCATGCCGATTACTTTGGAAATAGTAAGTGACGAATATGTTGAAAATAAAAATCTTACCGATTACTTTTGAAATAGTAACCAACGGATGTGCTGAAAATAAAGTCTTGCCGATAACTTTTGAAATAGTAACCGACGAATATGTGCTGAAAATAAATCTTGCCGATTACTTTTGAAATAGTAACCGACGAATGTGTTGAAAATAAATCATGCCGATTACTTTTGAAATAGTAAGCGACGAATATGTTGAAAATAAAAATCTTACCGATTACTTTTGAAATAGTAACCAACGAATATGCTGAATATAAAGTCTTGCCGATTACTTTTGAAATAGTAACCGACGAATATGTTGAAAATAAAAATCTTGTCGATTACTTTTAAAATAGTAACCGACAAATATGCTGAAAATAAAAATCTTGCCGATTACTTTTGAAAAAGTAACCGACAAATATGCTGAAAATAAAAATCTTGCCGATTACTTTTGAAATAGTCACCGACCAATATGCTGAAAATAAAAATCTTGCCGATTACTTTTGAAATAGTAACCGACGAATGTGCAGAAAATAGATCATGCCGATTACTTTTGAAATAGTAACCGACGAATGTGTTGAAAATAAATCATGTCGGTTACCTTTGAAATAGTAACCGACGAATCTGCTGAAAATAAATCATGCCGATTACTTTTGAAATAGTCATCGGCGAATATGCTGAAAATAAAAATCTTGCCAATTACTTTTGAAATAGTAACCGACGAATGTGCTGAAAATAAATCATGCCGATTACTTTGGAAATAGTAAGTGACGAATATGTTGAAAATAAAAATCTTACCGATTACTTTTGAAATAGTAACCAACGGATGTGCTGAAAATAAAGTCTTGCCGATAACTTTTGAAATAGTAACCGACGAATATGTGCTGAAAATAAATCTTGCCGATTACTTTTGAAATAGTAACTGACGAATGTGCTGAAAATAAATCATGCCGATTACTTTTGAAATAGTAAGCGACGAATATGTTGAAAATAAAAATCTTACCGATTACTTTTGAAATAGTAACCAACGAATATGCTGAATATAAAGTCTTGCCGATTACTTTTGAAATAGTAACCGACGAATATGTTGAAAATAAAAATCTTGTCGATTACTTTTAAAATAGTAACCGACAAATATGCTGAAAATAAAAATCTTGCCGATTACTTTTGAAAAAGTAACCGACAAATATGCTGAAAATAAAAATCTTGCCGATTACTTTTGAAATAGTAACCGACCAATATGCTGAAAATAAAAATCTTGCCGATTACTTTTGAAATAGTAACCGACGAATGTGCTGAAAATAAATAATGCCGATTACTATTGAAATAGTAACCGACAAATGTGCTGAAAATAAATCATGTCGGTTACCTTTGAAATAGTAACCGACGAATCTGCTGAAAATAAATCATGCCGATTACTTTTGAAATAGTCACCGGCAAATATGCTGAAAATAAAAATCTTGCCAATTACTTTTGAAATAGTAACCGACGAATGTGCTGAAAATAAATCATGCCGATTACTTTGGAAATAGTAAGTGACGAATATGTTGAAAATAAAAATCTTACCGATTACTTTTGAAATAGTAACCAACGGATGTGCTGAAAATAAAGTCTTGCCGATAACTTTTGAAATAGTAACCGACGAATATGTGCTGAAAATAAATCTTGCCGATTACTTTTGAAATAGTAACTGACGAATGTGCTGAAAATAAATCATGCCGATTACTTTTGAAATAGTAAGCGACGAATATGTTGAAAATAAAAATCTTACCGATTACTTTTGAAATAGTAACCGACGAATATGCTGAAAATAAATCTTGCCGATTACTTTTGAAATAGTAACTGACGAATGTGCTGAAAATAAATCATGCCGATTACTTTGGAAATAGTAAGTGACGAATATCTTGAAAATAAAAATCTTACCGATTACTTTTGAAATAGTAACCAACGGATGTGCTGAAAATAAAGTCTTGCCGATAACTTTTGAAATAGTAACCGACGAATATGTGCTGAAAATAAATCTTGCCGATTACTTTTGAAATAGTAACCGACGAATGTGTTGAAAATAAATCATCCCGATTACTTTTGAAATAGTAAGCGACGAATATGTTGAAAATAAAAATCTTACCGATTACTTTTGAAATAGTAACCAACGAATATGCTGAATATAAAGTCTTGCCGATTACTTTTGAAATAGTAACCGACGAATATGTTGAAAATAAAAATCTTGTCGATTACTTTTAAAATAGTAACCGACAAATATGCTGAAAATAAAAATCTTGCCGATTACTTTTGAAAAAGTAACCGACAAATATGCTGAAAATAAAAATCTTGCCGATTACTTTTGAAATAGTCACCGACCAATATGCTGAAAATAAAAATCTTGCCGATTACTTTTGAAATAGTAACCGACGAATGTGCAGAAAATAGATCATGCCGATTACTTTTGAAATAGTAACCGACGAATGTGTTGAAAATAAATCATGTCGGTTACCTTTGAAATAGTAACCGACGAATCTGCTGAAAATAAATCATGCCGATTACTTTTGAAATAGTCATCGGCGAATATGCTGAAAATAAAAATCTTGCCAATTACTTTTGAAATAGTAACCGACGAATGTGCTGAAAATAAATCATGCCGATTACTTTGGAAATAGTAAGTGACGAATATGTTGAAAATAAAAATCTTACCGATTACTTTTGAAATAGTAACCAACGGATGTGCTGAAAATAAAGTCTTGCCGATAACTTTTGAAATAGTAACCGACGAATATGTGCTGAAAATAAATCTTGCCGATTACTTTTGAAATAGTAACTGACGAATGTGCTGAAAATAAATCATGCCGATTACTTTTGAAATAGTAAGCGACGAATATGTTGAAAATAAAAATCTTACCGATTACTTTTGAAATAGTAACCAACGAATATGCTGAATATAAAGTCTTGCCGATTACTTTTGAAATAGTAACCGACGAATATGTTGAAAATAAAAATCTTGTCGATTACTTTTAAAATAGTAACCGACAAATATGCTGAAAATAAAAATCTTGCCGATTACTTTTGAAAAAGTAACCGACAAATATGCTGAAAATAAAAATCTTGCCGATTACTTTTGAAATAGTCACCAACCAGTATGCTGAAAATAAAAATCTTGCCGATTACTTTTGAAATAGTAACCGACGAATGTGCTGAAAATAAATAATGCCGATTACTATTGAAATAGTAACCGACAAATGTGCTGAAAATAAATCATGTCGGTTACCTTTGAAATAGTAACCGACGAATCTGCTGAAAATAAATCATGCCGATTACTTTTGAAATAGTCACCGGCAAATATGCTGAAAATAAAAATCTTGCCAATTACTTTTGAAATAGTAACCGACGAATGTGCTGAAAATAAATCATGCCGATTACTTTGGAAATAGTAAGTGACGAATATGTTGAAAATAAAAATCTTACCGATTACTTTTGAAATAGTAACCAACGGATGTGCTGAAAATAAAGTCTTGCCGATAACTTTTGAAATAGTAACCGACGAATATGTGCTGAAAATAAATCTTGCCGATTACTTTTGAAATAGTAACTGACGAATGTGCTGAAAATAAATCATGCCGATTACTTTTGAAATAGTAAGCGACGAATATGTTGAAAATAAAAATCTTACCGATTACTTTTGAAATAGTAACCAACGAATATGCTGAATATAAAGTCTTGCCGATTACTTTTGAAATAGTAACCGACGAATATGTTGAAAATAAAAATCTTGTCGATTACTTTTAAAATAGTAACCGACAAATATGCTGAAAATAAAAATCTTGCCGATTACTTTTGAATAAGTAACCGACAAATATGCTGAAAATAAAAATCTTGCCGATTACTTTTGAAATAGTCACCGACCAATATGCTGAAAATAAAAATCTTGCCGATTACTTTTGAAATAGTAACCGACGAATGTGCTGAAAATAAATAATGCCGATTACTATTGAAATAGTAACCGACAAATGTGCTGAAAATAAATGTCTTGCCCATTACTTTTGAAATAGTAACCGACGAATATGTGCTGAAAATAAATCTTGCCGATTACTTTTGAAATAGTAACTGACGAATGTGCTGAAAATAAATCATGCCGATTACTTTTGAAATAGTAAGCGACGAATATGTTGAAAATAAAAATCTTACCGATTACTTTTGAAATAGTAACCAACGAATATGCTGAATATAAAGTCTTGCCGATTACTTTTGAAATAGTAACCGACGAATATGTTGAAAATAAAAATCTTGTCGATTACTTTTAAAATAGTAACCGACAAATATGCTGAAAATAAAAATCTTGCCGATTACTTTTGAATAAGTAACCGACAAATATGCTGAAAATAAAAATCTTGCCGATTACTTTTGAAATAGTCACCGACCAATATGCTGAAAATAAAAATCTTGCCGATTACTTTTGAAATAGTAACCGACGAATGTGCTGAAAATAAATAATGCCGATTACTATTGAAATAGTAACCGACAAATGTGCTGAAAATAAATGTCTTGCCCATTACTTTTGAAATAGTAACCGACGAATATGTGCTGAAAATAAATCTTGCCGATTACTTTTGAAATAGTAACCGACGAATGTGCTGAAAATAAATAATGCCGATTACTATTGAAATAGTAACCGACAAATGTGCTGAAAATAAATCATGTCGGTTACCTTTGAAATAGTAACCGACGAATCTGCTGAAAATAAATCATGCCGATTACTTTTGAAATAGTCACCGGCAAATATGCTGAAAATAAAAATCTTGCCAATTACTTTTGAAATAGTAACCGACGAATGTGCTGAAAATAAATCATGCCGATTACTTTTGAAATAGTAAGCAACGAATATGTGCTGAAAATAAATCTTGCCGATTACTTTTGAAATAGTAACCGACGAATGTGTTGAAAATAAATCATGCCGATTACTTTTGAAATAGTAAGCGACGAATATGTTGAAAATAAAAATCTTACCGATTACTTTTGAAATAGTAACCAACGAATATGCTGAATATAAAGTCTTGCCGATTACTTTTGAAATAGTAACCGACGAATATGTTGAAAATAAAAATCTTGTCGATTACTTTTAAAATAGTAACCGACCAATATGCTGAAAATAAAAATCTTGCCGATTACTTTTGAAAAAGTAACCGACAAATATGCTGAAAATAAAAATCTTGCCGATTACTTTTGAAATAGTCACCGACCAATATGCTGAAAATAAAAATCTTGCCGATTACTTTTGAAATAGTAACCGACGAATGTGCAGAAAATAGATCATGCCGATTACTTTTGAAATAGTAACCGACGAATGTGTTGAAAATAAATCATGTCGGTTACCTTTGAAATAGTAACCGACGAATCTGCTGAAAATAAATCATGCCGATTACTTTTGAAATAGTCATCGGCGAATATGCTGAAAATAAAAATCTTGCCAATTACTTTTGAAATAGTAACTGACGAATGTGCTGAAAATAAATCATGCCGATTACTTTGGAAATAGTAAGTGACGAATATCTTGAAAATAAAAATCTTACCGATTACTTTTGAAATAGTAACCAACGGATGTGCTGAAAATAAAGTCTTGCCGATAACTTTTGAAATAGTAACCGACGAATATGTGCTGAAAATAAATCTTGCCGATTACTTTTGAAATAGTAACCGACGAATGTGTTGAAAATAAATCATCCCGATTACTTTTGAAATAGTAAGCGACGAATATGTTGAAAATAAAAATCTTACCGATTACTTTTGAAATAGTAACCAACGAATATGCTGAATATAAAGTCTTGCCGATTACTTTTGAAATAGTAACCGACGAATATGTTGAAAATAAAAATCTTGTCGATTACTTTTAAAATAGTAACCGACAAATATGCTGAAAATAAAAATCTTGCCGATTACTTTTGAAAAAGTAACCGACAAATATGCTGAAAATAAAAATCTTGCCGATTACTTTTGAAATAGTCACCGACCAATATGCTGAAAATAAAAATCTTGCCGATTACTTTTGAAATAGTAACCGACGAATGTGCAGAAAATAGATCATGCCGATTACTTTTGAAATAGTAACCGACGAATGTGTTGAAAATAAATCATGTCGGTTACCTTTGAAATAGTAACCGACGAATCTGCTGAAAATAAATCATGCCGATTACTTTTGAAATAGTCATCGGCGAATATGCTGAAAATAAAAATCTTGCCAATTACTTTTGAAATAGTAACCGACGAATGTGCTGAAAATAAATCATGCCGATTACTTTGGAAATAGTAAGTGACGAATATGTTGAAAATAAAAATCTTACCGATTACTTTTGAAATAGTAACCAACGGATGTGCTGAAAATAAAGTCTTGCCGATAACTTTTGAAATAGTAACCGACGAATATGTGCTGAAAATAAATCTTGCCGATTACTTTTGAAATAGTAACTGACGAATGTGCTGAAAATAAATCATGCCGATTACTTTTGAAATAGTAAGCGACGAATATGTTGAAAATAAAAATCTTACCGATTACTTTTGAAATAGTAACCAACGAATATGCTGAATATAAAGTCTTGCCGATTACTTTTGAAATAGTAACCGACGAATATGTTGAAAATAAAAATCTTGTCGATTACTTTTAAAATAGTAACCGACAAATATGCTGAAAATAAAAATCTTGCCGATTACTTTTGAAAAAGTAACCGACAAATATGCTGAAAATAAAAATCTTGCCGATTACTTTTGAAATAGTCACCAACCAGTATGCTGAAAATAAAAATCTTGCCGATTACTTTTGAAATAGTAACCGACGAATGTGCTGAAAATAAATAATGCCGATTACTATTGAAATAGTAACCGACAAATGTGCTGAAAATAAATCATGTCGGTTACCTTTGAAATAGTAACCGACGAATCTGCTGAAAATAAATCATGCCGATTACTTTTGAAATAGTCACCGGCAAATATGCTGAAAATAAAAATCTTGCCAATTACTTTTGAAATAGTAACCGACGAATGTGCTGAAAATAAATCATGCCGATTACTTTGGAAATAGTAAGTGACGAATATGTTGAAAATAAAAATCTTACCGATTACTTTTGAAATAGTAACCAACGGATGTGCTGAAAATAAAGTCTTGCCGATAACTTTTGAAATAGTAACCGACGAATATGTGCTGAAAATAAATCTTGCCGATTACTTTTGAAATAGTAACTGACGAATGTGCTGAAAATAAATCATGCCGATTACTTTTGAAATAGTAAGCGACGAATATGTTGAAAATAAAAATCTTACCGATTACTTTTGAAATAGTAACCAACGAATATGCTGAATATAAAGTCTTGCCGATTACTTTTGAAATAGTAACCGACGAATATGTTGAAAATAAAAATCTTGTCGATTACTTTTAAAATAGTAACCGACAAATATGCTGAAAATAAAAATCTTGCCGATTACTTTTGAATAAGTAACCGACAAATATGCTGAAAATAAAAATCTTGCCGATTACTTTTGAAATAGTCACCGACCAATATGCTGAAAATAAAAATCTTGCCGATTACTTTTGAAATAGTAACCGACGAATGTGCTGAAAATAAATAATGCCGATTACTATTGAAATAGTAACCGACAAATGTGCTGAAAATAAATGTCTTGCCCATTACTTTTGAAATAGTAACCGACGAATATGTGCTGAAAATAAATCTTGCCGATTACTTTTGAAATAGTAACTGACGAATGTGCTGAAAATAAATCATGCCGATTACTTTTGAAATAGTAAGCGACGAATATGTTGAAAATAAAAATCTTACCGATTACTTTTGAAATAGTAACCAACGAATATGCTGAATATAAAGTCTTGCCGATTACTTTTGAAATAGTAACCGACGAATATGTTGAAAATAAAAATCTTGTCGATTACTTTTAAAATAGTAACCGACAAATATGCTGAAAATAAAAATCTTGCCGATTACTTTTGAATAAGTAACCGACAAATATGCTGAAAATAAAAATCTTGCCGATTACTTTTGAAATAGTCACCGACCAATATGCTGAAAATAAAAATCTTGCCGATTACTTTTGAAATAGTAACCGACGAATGTGCTGAAAATAAATAATGCCGATTACTATTGAAATAGTAACCGACAAATGTGCTGAAAATAAATGTCTTGCCCATTACTTTTGAAATAGTAACCGACGAATATGTGCTGAAAATAAATCTTGCCGATTACTTTTGAAATAGTAACCGACGAATGTGCTGAAAATAAATAATGCCGATTACTATTGAAATAGTAACCGACAAATGTGCTGAAAATAAATCATGTCGGTTACCTTTGAAATAGTAACCGACGAATCTGCTGAAAATAAATCATGCCGATTACTTTTGAAATAGTCACCGGCAAATATGCTGAAAATAAAAATCTTGCCAATTACTTTTGAAATAGTAACCGACGAATGTGCTGAAAATAAATCATGCCGATTACTTTTGAAATAGTAAGCAACGAATATGTGCTGAAAATAAATCTTGCCGATTACTTTTGAAATAGTAACCGACGAATGTGTTGAAAATAAATCATGCCGATTACTTTTGAAATAGTAAGCGACGAATATGTTGAAAATAAAAATCTTACCGATTACTTTTGAAATAGTAACCAACGAATATGCTGAATATAAAGTCTTGCCGATTACTTTTGAAATAGTAACCGACGAATATGTTGAAAATAAAAATCTTGTCGATTACTTTTAAAATAGTAACCGACCAATATGCTGAAAATAAAAATCTTGCCGATTACTTTTGAAAAAGTAACCGACAAATATGCTGAAAATAAAAATCTTGCCGATTACTTTTGAAATAGTCACCGACCAATATGCTGAAAATAAAAATCTTGCCGATTACTTTTGAAATAGTAACCGACGAATGTGCAGAAAATAGATCATGCCGATTACTTTTGAAATAGTAACCGACGAATGTGTTGAAAATAAATCATGTCGGTTACCTTTGAAATAGTAACCGACGAATCTGCTGAAAATAAATCATGCCGATTACTTTTGAAATAGTCATCGGCGAATATGCTGAAAATAAAAATCTTGCCAATTACTTTTGAAATAGTAACCGACGAATGTGCTGAAAATAAATCATGCCGATTACTTTGGAAATAGTAAGTGACGAATATGTTGAAAATAAAAATCTTACCGATTACTTTTGAAATAGTAACCAACGGATGTGCTGAAAATAAAGTCTTGCCGATAACTTTTGAAATAGTAACCGACGAATATGTGCTGAAAATAAATCTTGCCGATTACTTTTGAAATAGTAACTGACGAATGTGCTGAAAATAAATCATGCCGATTACTTTTGAAATAGTAAGCGACGAATATGTTGAAAATAAAAATCTTACCGATTACTTTTGAAATAGTAACCAACGAATATGCTGAATATAAAGTCTTGCCGATTACTTTTGAAATAGTAACCGACGAATATGTTGAAAATAAAAATCTTGTCGATTACTTTTAAAATAGTAACCGACAAATATGCTGAAAATAAAAATCTTGCCGATTACTTTTGAATAAGTAACCGACAAATATGCTGAAAATAAAAATCTTGCCGATTACTTTTGAAATAGTCACCGACCAATATGCTGAAAATAAAAATCTTGCCGATTACTTTTGAAATAGTAACCGACGAATGTGCTGAAAATAAATAATGCCGATTACTATTGAAATAGTAACCGACAAATGTGCTGAAAATAAATGTCTTGCCCATTACTTTTGAAATAGTAACCGACGAATATGTGCTGAAAATAAATCTTGCCGATTACTTTTGAAATAGTAACCGACGAATGTGCTGAAAATAAATAATGCCGATTACTATTGAAATAGTAACCGACAAATGTGCTGAAAATAAATCATGTCGGTTACCTTTGAAATAGTAACCGACGAATCTGCTGAAAATAAATCATGCCGATTACTTTTGAAATAGTCACCGGCAAATATGCTGAAAATAAAAATCTTGCCAATTACTTTTGAAATAGTAACCGACGAATGTGCTGAAAATAAATCATGCCGATTACTTTTGAAATAGTAAGCAACGAATATGTGCTGAAAATAAATCTTGCCGATTACTTTTGAAATAGTAACCGACGAATGTGTTGAAAATAAATCATGCCGATTACTTTTGAAATAGTAAGCGACGAATATGTTGAAAATAAAAATCTTACCGATTACTTTTGAAATAGTAACCAACGAATATGCTGAATATAAAGTCTTGCCGATTACTTTTGAAATAGTAACCGACGAATATGTTGAAAATAAAAATCTTGTCGATTACTTTTAAAATAGTAACCGACCAATATGCTGAAAATAAAAATCTTGCCGATTACTTTTGAAAAAGTAACCGACAAATATGCTGAAAATAAAAATCTTGCCGATTACTTTTGAAATAGTCACCGACCAATATGCTGAAAATAAAAATCTTGCCGATTACTTTTGAAATAGTAACCGACGAATGTGCAGAAAATAGATCATGCCGATTACTTTTGAAATAGTAACCGACGAATGTGTTGAAAATAAATCATGTCGGTTACCTTTGAAATAGTAACCGACGAATCTGCTGAAAATAAATCATGCCGATTACTTTTGAAATAGTCATCGGCGAATATGCTGAAAATAAAAATCTTGCCAATTACTTTTGAAATAGTAACCGACGAATGTGCTGAAAATAAATCATGCCGATTACTTTGGAAATAGTAAGTGACGAATATGTTGAAAATAAAAATCTTACCGATTACTTTTGAAATAGTAACCAACGGATGTGCTGAAAATAAAGTCTTGCCGATAACTTTTGAAATAGTAACCGACGAATATGTGCTGAAAATAAATCTTGCCGATTACTTTTGAAATAGTAACCGACGAATGTGCTGAAAATAAATCATGCCGATTACTTTTGAAATAGTAAGCGACGAATACGTTGAAAATAAAAATCTTGCCGATTACTTTTGAAATAGTAACCAACGGATGTGCTGAAAATAAAGTCTTGCCGATAACTTTTGAAATAGTAACCGACGAATATGTGCTGAAAATAAATCTTGCCGATTACTTTTGAAATAGTAACTGACGAATGTGCTGAAAATAAATCATGCCGATTACTTTTGAAATAGTAAGCGACGAATATGTTGAAAATAAAAATCTTACCGATTACTTTTGAAATAGTAACCAACGAATATGCTGAATATAAAGTCTTGCCGATTACTTTTGAAATAGTAACCGACGAATATGTTGAAAATAAAAATCTTGTCGATTACTTTTAAAATAGTAACCGACAAATATGCTGAAAATAAAAATCTTGCCGATTACTTTTGAAAAAGTAACCGACAAATATGCTGAAAATAAAAATCTTGCCGATTACTTTTGAAATAGTCACCGACCAATATGCTGAAAATAAAAATCTTGCCGATTACTTTTGAAATAGTAACCGACGAATGTGCTGAAAATAAATAATGCCGATTACTATTGAAATAGTAACCGACAAATGTGCTGAAAATAAATCATGTCGGTTACCTTTGAAATAGTAACCGACGAATCTGCTGAAAATAAATCATGCCGATTACTTTTGAAATAGTCACCGGCAAATATGCTGAAAATAAAAATCTTGCCAATTACTTTTGAAATAGTAACCGACGAATGTGCTGAAAATAAATCATGCCGATTACTTTGCAAATAGTAAGTGACGAATATGTTGAAAATAAAAATCTTACCGATTACTTTTGAAATAGTAACCAACGAATATGCTGAATATAAAGTCTTGCCGATTACTTTTGAAATAGTAACTGACGAATGTGCTGAAAATAAATCATGCCGATTACTTTTGAAATAGTAAGCGACGAATATGTTGAAAATAAAAATCTTACCGATTACTTTTGAAATAGTAACCAACGAATATGCTGAATATAAAGTCTTGCCGATTACTTTTGAAATAGTAACCAACGAATATGTTGAAAATAAAAATCTTGTCGATTACTTTTAAAATAGTAACCGACAAATATGCTGAAAATAATAATCTTGCCGATTACTTTTGAAAAAGTAACCGACAAATATGCTGAAAATAAAAATCTTGCCGATTACTTTTGAAATAGTCACCGACCAATATGCTGAAAATAAAAATCTTGCCGATTACTTTTGAAATAGTAACCGACGAATGTGCTGAAAATAAATAATGCCGATTACTATTGAAATAGTAACCGACAAATGTGCTGAAAATAAATCATGTCGGTTACCTTTGAAATAGTAACCGACGAATCTGCTGAAAATAAATCATGCCGATTACTTTTGAAATAGTCACCGGCAAATATGCTGAAAATAAAAATCTTGCCAATTACTTTTGAAATAGTAACCGACGAATGTGCTGAAAATAAATCATGCCGATTACTTTGGAAATAGTAAGTGACGAATATGTTGAAAATAAAAATCTTACCAATTACTTTTGAAATAGTAACCAACGGATGTGCTGAAAATAAAGTCTTGCCGATAACTTTTGAAATAGTAACCGACGAATATGTGCTGAAAATAAATCTTGCCGATTACTTTTGAAATAGTAACTGACGAATGTGCTGAAAATAAATCATGCCGATTACTTTTGAAA
Organism: Medicago lupulina; assembly: GCA_958299785.1. Lineage (NCBI taxonomy): Eukaryota > Viridiplantae > Streptophyta > Magnoliopsida > Fabales > Fabaceae > Medicago > Medicago lupulina. The sequence goes on from OY283140.1 coordinate 47,880,655, forward strand.
TAGTAAGCGACGAATATGTTGAAAATAAAAATCTTACCGATTACTTTTGAAATAGTAACCAACGAATATGCTGAATATAAAGTCTTGCCGATTACTTTTGAAATAGTAACCGACGAATATGTTGAAAATAAAAATCTTGTCGATTACTTTTAAAATAGTAACCGACAAATATGCTGAAAATAAAAATCTTGCCGATTACTTTTGAAAAAGTAACCGACAAATATGCTGAAAATAAAAATCTTGCCGATTACTTTTGAAATAGTCACCGACCAATATGCTGAAAATAAAAATCTTGCCGATTACTTTTGAAATAGTAACCGACGAATGTGCTGAAAATAAATAATGCCGATTACTATTGAAATAGTAACCGACAAATGTGCTGAAAATAAATCATGTCGGTTACCTTTGAAATAGTAACCGACGAATCTGCTGAAAATAAATCATGCCGATTACTTTTGAAATAGTCACCGGCAAATATGCTGAAAATAAAAATCTTGCCAATTACTTTTGAAATAGTAACCGACGAATGTGCTGAAAATAAATCATGCCGATTACTTTGGAAATAGTAAGTGACGAATATGTTGAAAATAAAAATCTTACCGATTACTTTTGAAATAGTAACCAACGGATGTGCTGAAAATAAAGTCTTGCCGATAACTTTTGAAATAGTAACCGACGAATATGTGCTGAAAATAAATCTTGCCGATTACTTTTGAAATAGTAACTGACGAATGTGCTGAAAATAAATCATGCCGATTACTTTTGAAATAGTAAGCGACGAATATGTTGAAAATAAAAATCTTACCGATTACTTTTGAAATAGTAACCAACGAATATGCTGAATATAAAGTCTTGCCGATTACTTTTGAAATAGTAACTGACGAATGTGCTGAAAATAAATCATGCCGATTACTTTTGAAATAGTAAGCGACGAATATGTTGAAAATAAAAATCTTACCGATTACTTTTGAAATAGTAACCAACGAATATGCTGAATATAAAGTCTTGCCGATTACTTTTGAAATAGTAACCGACGAATATGTTGAAAATAAAAATCTTGTCGATTACTTTTAAAATAGTAACCGACAAATATGCTGAAAATAAAAATCTTGCCGATTACTTTTGAAAAAGTAACCGACAAATATGCTGAAAATAAAAATCTTGCCGATTACTTTTGAAATAGTAACCGACCAATATGCTGAAAATAAAAATCTTGCCGATTACTTTTGAAATAGTAACCGACGAATGTGCTGAAAATAAATAATGCCGATTACTATTGAAATAGTAACCGACAAATGTGCTGAAAATAAATCATGTCGGTTACCTTTGAAATAGTAACCGACGAATCTGCTGAAAATAAATCATGCCGATTACTTTTGAAATAGTCACCGGCAAATATGCTGAAAATAAAAATCTTGCCAATTACTTTTGAAATAGTAACCGACGAATGTGCTGAAAATAAATCATGCCGATTACTTTGGAAATAGTAAGTGACGAATATGTTGAAAATAAAAATCTTACCGATTACTTTTGAAATAGTAACCAACGGATGTGCTGAAAATAAAGTCTTGCCGATAACTTTTGAAATAGTAACCGACGAATATGTGCTGAAAATAAATCTTGCCGATTACTTTTGAAATAGTAACTGACGAATGTGCTGAAAATAAATCATGCCGATTACTTTTGAAATAGTAAGCGACGAATATGTTGAAAATAAAAATCTTACCGATTACTTTTGAAATAGTAACCGACGAATATGCTGAAAATAAATCTTGCCGATTACTTTTGAAATAGTAACTGACGAATGTGCTGAAAATAAATCATGCCGATTACTTTGGAAATAGTAACCGACGAATATGTTGAAAATAAAAATCTTACCGATTACTTTTGAAATAGTAACCGACGAATATGCTGAAAATAAATCTTGCCGATTACTTTTGAAATAGTAACTGACGAATGTGCTGAAAATAAATCATGCCGATTACTTTGGAAATAGTAAGTGACGAATATGTTGAAAATAAAAATCTTACCGATTACTTTTGAAATAGTAACCAACGGATGTGCTGAAAATAAAGTCTTGCCGATAACTTTTGAAATAGTAACCGACGAATATGTGCTGAAAATAAATCTTGCCGATTACTTTTGAAATAGTAACCGACGAATGTGTTGAAAATAAATCATGCCGATTACTTTTGAAATAGTAAGCGACGAATATGTTGAAAATAAAAATCTTACCGATTACTTTTGAAATAGTAACCAACGAATATGCTGAATATAAAGTCTTGCCGATTACTTTTGAAATAGTAACCGACGAATATGTTGAAAATAAAAATCTTGTCGATTACTTTTAAAATAGTAACCGACAAATATGCTGAAAATAAAAATCTTGCCGATTACTTTTGAAAAAGTAACCGACAAATATGCTGAAAATAAAAATCTTGCCGATTATTTTTGAAATAGTCACCGACCAATATGCTGAAAATAAAAATCTTGCCGATTACTTTTGAAATAGTAACCGACGAATGTGCAGAAAATAGATCATGCCGATTACTTTTGAAATAGTAACCGACGAATGTGTTGAAAATAAATCATGTCGGTTACCTTTGAAATAGTAACCGACGAATCTGCTGAAAATAAATCATGCCGATTACTTTTGAAATAGTCATCGGCGAATATGCTGAAAATAAAAATCTTGCCAATTACTTTTGAAATAGTAACCGACGAATGTGCTGAAAATAAATCATGCCGATTACTTTGGAAATAGTAAGTGACGAATATGTTGAAAATAAAAATCTTACCAATTACTTTTGAAATAGTAACCAACGGATGTGCTGAAAATAAAGTCTTGCCGATAACTTTTGAAATAGTAACCGACGAATATGTGCTGAAAATAAATCTTGCCGATTACTTTTGAAATAGTAACTGACGAATGTGCTGAAAATAAATCATGCCGATTACTTTTGAAATAGTAAGCGACGAATATGTTGAAAATAAAAATCTTACCGATTACTTTTGAAATAGTAACCAACGAATATGCTGAATATAAAGTCTTGCCGATTACTTTTGAAATAGTAACCGACGAATATGTTGAAAATAAAAATCTTGTCGATTACTTTTAAAATAGTAACCGACAAATATGCTGAAAATAAAAATCTTGCCGATTACTTTTGAAAAAGTAACCGACAAATATGCTGAAAATAAAAATCTTGCCGATTACTTTTGAAATAGTCACCGACCAATATGCTGAAAATAAAAATCTTGCCGATTACTTTTGAAATAGTAACCGACGAATGTGCTGAAAATAAATAATGCCGATTACTATTGAAATAGTAACCGACAAATGTGCTGAAAATAAATCATGTCGGTTACCTTTGAAATAGTAACCGACGAATCTGCTGAAAATAAATCATGCCGATTACTTTTGAAATAGTCACCGGCAAATATGCTGAAAATAAAAATCTTGCCAATTACTTTTGAAATAGTAACCGACGAATGTGCTGAAAATAAATCATGCCGATTACTTTGGAAATAGTAAGTGACGAATATGTTGAAAATAAAAATCTTACCGATTACTTTTGAAATAGTAACCAACGGATGTGCTGAAAATAAAGTCTTGCCGATAACTTTTGAAATAGTAACCGACGAATATGTGCTGAAAATAAATCTTGCCGATTACTTTTGAAATAGTAACTGACGAATGTGCTGAAAATAAATCATGCCGATTACTTTTGAAATAGTAAGCGACGAATATGTTGAAAATAAAAATCTTACCGATTACTTTTGAAATAGTAACCAACGAATATGCTGAATATAAAGTCTTGCCGATTACTTTTGAAATAGTAACTGACGAATGTGCTGAAAATAAATCATGCCGATTACTTTTGAAATAGTAAGCGACGAATATGTTGAAAATAAAAATCTTACCGATTACTTTTGAAATAGTAACCAACGAATATGCTGAATATAAAGTCTTGCCGATTACTTTTGAAATAGTAACCGACGAATATGTTGAAAATAAAAATCTTGTCGATTACTTTTAAAATAGTAACCGACAAATATGCTGAAAATAATAATCTTGCCGATTACTTTTGAAAAAGTAACCGACAAATATGCTGAAAATAAAAATCTTGCCGATTACTTTTGAAATAGTCACCGACCAATATGCTGAAAATAAAAATCTTGCCGATTACTTTTGAAATAGTAACCGACGAATGTGCTGAAAATAAATAATGCCGATTACTATTGAAATAGTAACCGACAAATGTGCTGAAAATAAATCATGTCGGTTACCTTTGAAATAGTAACCGACGAATCTGCTGAAAATAAATCATGCCGATTACTTTTGAAATAGTCACCGGCAAATATGCTGAAAATAAAAATCTTGCCAATTACTTTTGAAATAGTAACCGACGAATGTGCTGAAAATAAATCATGCCGATTACTTTGGAAATAGTAAGTGACGAATATGTTGAAAATAAAAATCTTACCAATTACTTTTGAAATAGTAACCAACGGATGTGCTGAAAATAAAGTCTTGCCGATAACTTTTGAAATAGTAACCGACGAATATGTGCTGAAAATAAATCTTGCCGATTACTTTTGAAATAGTAACTGACGAATGTGCTGAAAATAAATCATGCCGATTACTTTTGAAATAGTAAGCGACGAATATGTTGAAAATAAAAATCTTACCGATTACTTTTGAAATAGTAACCAACGAATATGCTGAATATAAAGTCTTGCCGATTACTTTTGAAATAGTAACCGACGAATATGTTGAAAATAAAAATCTTGTCGATTACTTTTAAAATAGTAACCGACAAATATGCTGAAAATAAAAATCTTGCCGATTACTTTTGAATAAGTAACCGACAAATATGCTGAAAATAAAAATCTTGCCGATTACTTTTGAAATAGTCACCGACCAATATGCTGAAAATAAAAATCTTGCCGATTACTTTTGAAATAGTAACCGACGAATGTGCTAAAAATAAATAATGCCGATTACTATTGAAATAGTAACCGACAAATGTGCTGAAAATAAATGTCTTGCCCATTACTTTTGAAATAGTAACCGACGAATATGTGCTGAAAATAAAACTTGCCGATTACTTTTGAAATAGTAACCGACGAATGTGCTGAAAATAAATAATGCCGATTACTATTGAAATAGTAACCGACAAATGTGCTGAAAATAAATCATGTCGGTTACCTTTGAAATAGTAACCGACGAATCTGCTGAAAATAAATCATGCCGATTACTTTTGAAATAGTCACCGGCAAATATGCTGAAAATAAAAATCTTGCCAATTACTTTTGAAATAGTAACCGACGAATGTGCTGAAAATAAATCATGCCGATTACTTTTGAAATAGTAAGCAACGAATATGTGCTGAAAATAAATCTTGCCGATTACTTTTGAAATAGTAACCGACGAATGTGTTGAAAATAAATCATGCCGATTACTTTTGAAATAGTAAGCGACGAATATGTTGAAAATAAAAATCTTACCGATTACTTTTGAAATAGTAACCAACGAATATGCTGAATATAAAGTCTTGCCGATTACTTTTGAAATAGTAACCGACGAATATGTTGAAAATAAAAATCTTGTCGATTACTTTTAAAATAGTAACCGACCAATATGCTGAAAATAAAAATCTTGCCGATTACTTTTGAAAAAGTAACCGACAAATATGCTGAAAATAAAAATCTTGCCGATTACTTTTGAAATAGTCACCGACCAATATGCTGAAAATAAAAATCTTGCCGATTACTTTTGAAATAGTAACCGACGAATGTGCAGAAAATAGATCATGCCGATTACTTTTGAAATAGTAACCGACGAATGTGTTGAAAATAAATCATGTCGGTTACCTTTGAAATAGTAACCGACGAATCTGCTGAAAATAAATCATGCCGATTACTTTTGAAATAGTCATCGGCGAATATGCTGAAAATAAAAATCTTGCCAATTACTTTTGAAATAGTAACCGACGAATGTGCTGAAAATAAATCATGCCGATTACTTTGGAAATAGTAAGTGACGAATATGTTGAAAATAAAAATCTTACCGATTACTTTTGAAATAGTAACCAACGGATGTGCTGAAAATAAAGTCTTGCCGATAACTTTTGAAATAGTAACCGACGAATAGGTGCTGAAAATAAATCTTGCCGATTACTTTTGAAATAGTAACTGACGAATGTGCTGAAAATAAATCATGCCGATTACTTTTGAAATAGTAAGCGACGAATATGTTGAAAATAAAAATCTTACCGATTACTTTTGAAATAGTAACCAACGAATATGCTGAATATAAAGTCTTGCCGATTACTTTTGAAATAGTAACCGACGAATATGTTGAAAATAAAAATCTTGTCGATTACTTTTAAAATAGTAACCGACAAATATGCTGAAAATAAAAATCTTGCCGATTACTTTTGAAAAAGTAACCGACAAATATGCTGAAAATAAAAATCTTGCCGATTACTTTTGAAATAGTAACCGACCAATATGCTGAAAATAAAAATCTTGCCGATTACTTTTGAAATAGTAACCGACGAATGTGCTGAAAATAAATAATGCCGATTACTATTGAAATAGTAACCGACAAATGTGCTGAAAATAAATCATGTCGGTTACCTTTGAAATAGTAACCGACGAATCTGCTGAAAATAAATCATGCCGATTACTTTTGAAATAGTCACCGGCAAATATGCTGAAAATAAAAATCTTGCCAATTACTTTTGAAATAGTAACCGACGAATGTGCTGAAAATAAATCATGCCGATTACTTTGGAAATAGTAAGTGACGAATATGTTGAAAATAAAAATCTTACCGATTACTTTTGAAATAGTAACCAACGGATGTGCTGAAAATAAAGTCTTGCCGATAACTTTTGAAATAGTAACCGACGAATATGTGCTGAAAATAAATCTTGCCGATTACTTTTGAAATAGTAACTGACGAATGTGCTGAAAATAAATCATGCCGATTACTTTTGAAATAGTAAGCGACGAATATGTTGAAAATAAAAATCTTACCGATTACTTTTGAAATAGTAACCGACGAATATGCTGAAAATAAATCTTGCCGATTACTTTTGAAATAGTAACTGACGAATGTGCTGAAAATAAATCATGCCGATTACTTTGGAAATAGTAAGTGACGAATATGTTGAAAATAAAAATCTTACCGATTACTTTTGAAATAGTAACCAACGGATGTGCTGAAAATAAAGTCTTGCCGATAACTTTTGAAATAGTAACCGACGAATATGTGCTGAAAATAAATCTTGCCGATTACTTTTGAAATAGTAACCGACGAATGTGTTGAAAATAAATCATGCCGATTACTTTTGAAATAGTAAGCGACGAATATGTTGAAAATAAAAATCTTACCGATTACTTTTGAAATAGTAACCAACGAATATGCTGAATATAAAGTCTTGCCGATTACTTTTGAAATAGTAACCGACGAATATGTTGAAAATAAAAATCTTGTCGATTACTTTTAAAATAGTAACCGACAAATATGCTGAAAATAAAAATCTTGCCGATTACTTTTGAAAAAGTAACCGACAAATATGCTGAAAATAAAAATCTTGCCGATTACTTTTGAAATAGTCACCGACCAATATGCTGAAAATAAAAATCTTGCCGATTACTTTTGAAATAGTAACCGACGAATGTGCAGAAAATAGATCATGCCGATTACTTTTGAAATAGTAACCGACGAATGTGTTGAAAATAAATCATGTCGGTTACCTTTGAAATAGTAACCGACGAATCTGCTGAAAATAAATCATGCCGATTACTTTTGAAATAGTCATCGGCGAATATGCTGAAAATAAAAATCTTGCCAATTACTTTTGAAATAGTAACCGACGAATGTGCTGAAAATAAATCATGCCGATTACTTTGGAAATAGTAAGTGACGAATATGTTGAAAATAAAAATCTTACCGATTACTTTTGAAATAGTAACCAACGGATGTGCTGAAAATAAAGTCTTGCCGATAACTTTTGAAATAGTAACCGACGAATATGTGCTGAAAATAAATCTTGCCGATTACTTTTGAAATAGTAACTGACGAATGTGCTGAAAATAAATCATGCCGATTACTTTTGAAATAGTAAGCGACGAATATGTTGAAAATAAAAATCTTACCGATTACTTTTGAAATAGTAACCAACGAATATGCTGAATATAAAGTCTTGCCGATCACTTTTGAAATAGTAACCGACGAATATGTTGAAAATAAAAATCTTGTCGATTACTTTTAAAATAGTAACCGACAAATATGCTGAAAATAAAAATCTTGCCGATTACTTTTGAAAAAGTAACCGACAAATATGCTGAAAATAAAAATCTTGCCGATTACTTTTGAAATAGTAACCGACCAATATGCTGAAAATAAAAATCTTGCCGATTACTTTTGAAATAGTAACCAACGAATGTGCTGAAAATAAATAATGCCGATTACTATTGAAATAGTAACCGACAAATGTGCTGAAAATAAATCATGTCGGTTACCTTTGAAATAGTAACCGACGAATCTGCTGAAAATAAATCATGCCGATTACTTTTGAAATAGTCACCGGCAAATATGCTGAAAATAAAAATCTTGCCAATTACTTTTGAAATAGTAACCGACGAATGTGCTGAAAATAAATCATGCCGATTACTTTGGAAATAGTAAGTGACGAATATGTTGAAAATAAAAATCTTACCGATTACTTTTGAAATAGTAACCAACGGATGTGCTGAAAATAAAGTCTTGCCGATAACTTTTGAAATAGTAACCGACGAATATGTGCTGAAAATAAATCTTGCCGATTACTTTTGAAATAGTAACTGACGAATGTGCTGAAAATAAATCATGCCGATTACTTTTGAAATAGTAAGCGACGAATATGTTGAAAATAAAAATCTTACCAATTACTTTTGAAATAGTAACCGACGAATATGCTGAAAATAAATCTTGCCGATTACTTTTGAAATAGTAACTGACGAATGTGCTGAAAATAAATCATGCCGATTACTTTGGAAATAGTAAGTGACGAATATCTTGAAAATAAAAATCTTACCGATTACTTTTGAAATAGTAACCAACGGATGTGCTGAAAATAAAGTCTTGCCGATAACTTTTGAAATAGTAACCGACGAATATGTGCTGAAAATAAATCTTGCCGATTACTTTTGAAATAGTAACCGACGAATGTGTTGAAAATAAATCATCCCGATTACTTTTGAAATAGTAAGCGACGAATATGTTGAAAATAAAAATCTTACCGATTACTTTTGAAATAGTAACCAACGAATATGCTGAATATAAAGTCTTGCCGATTACTTTTGAAATAGTAACCGACGAATATGTTGAAAATAAAAATCTTGTCGATTACTTTTAAAATAGTAACCGACAAATATGCTGAAAATAAAAATCTTGCCGATTACTTTTGAAAAAGTAACCGACAAATATGCTGAAAATAAAAATCTTGCCGATTACTTTTGAAATAGTCACCGACCAATATGCTGAAAATAAAAATCTTGCCGATTACTTTTGAAATAGTAACCGACGAATGTGCAGAAAATAGATCATGCCGATTACTTTTGAAATAGTAACCGACGAATGTGTTGAAAATAAATCATGTCGGTTACCTTTGAAATAGTAACCGACGAATCTGCTGAAAATAAATCATGCCGATTACTTTTGAAATAGTCATCGGCGAATATGCTGAAAATAAAAATCTTGCCAATTACTTTTGAAATAGTAACCGACGAATGTGCTGAAAATAAATCATGCCGATTACTTTGGAAATAGTAAGTGACGAATATGTTGAAAATAAAAATCTTACCGATTACTTTTGAAATAGTAACCAACGAATGTGCTGAAAATAAAGTCTTGCCGATAACTTTTGAAATAGTAACCGACGAATATGTGCTGAAAATAAATCTTGCCGATTACTTTTGAAATAGTAACTGACGAATGTGCTGAAAATAAATCATGCCGATTACTTTTGAAATAGTAAGCGACGAATATGTTGAAAATAAAAATCTTACCGATTACTTTTGAAATAGTAACCAACGAATATGCTGAATATAAAGTCTTGCCGATTACTTTTGAAATAGTAACCGACGAATATGTTGAAAATAAAAATCTTGTCGATTACTTTTAAAATAGTAACCGACAAATATGCTGAAAATAAAAATCTTGCCGATTACTTTTGAAAAAGTAACCGACAAATATGCTGAAAATAAAAATCTTGCCGATTACTTTTGAAATAGTCACCAACCAATATGCTGAAAATAAAAATCTTGCCGATTACTTTTGAAATAGTAACCGACGAATGTGCTGAAAATAAATAATGCCGATTACTATTGAAATAGTAACCGACAAATGTGCTGAAAATAAATCATGTCGGTTACCTTTGAAATAGTAACCGACGAATCTGCTGAAAATAAATCATGCCGATTACTTTTGAAATAGTCACCGGCAAATATGCTGAAAATAAAAATCTTGCCAATTACTTTTGAAATAGTAACCGACGAATGTGCTGAAAATAAATCATGCCGATTACTTTGGAAATAGTAAGTGACGAATATGTTGAAAATAAAAATCTTACCGATTACTTTTGAAATAGTAACCAACGGATGTGCTGAAAATAAAGTCTTGCCGATAACTTTTGAAATAGTAACCGACGAATATGTGCTGAAAATAAATCTTGCCGATTACTTTTGAAATAGTAACTGACGAATGTGCTGAAAATAAATCATGCCGATTACTTTTGAAATAGTAAGCGACGAATATGTTGAAAATAAAAATCTTACCGATTACTTTTGAAATAGTAACCAACGAATATGCTGAATATAAAGTCTTGCCGATTACTTTTGAAATAGTAACCGACGAATATGTTGAAAATAAAAATCTTGTCGATTACTTTTAAAATAGTAACCGACAAATATGCTGAAAATAAAAATCTTGCCGATTACTTTTGAATAAGTAACCGACAAATATGCTGAAAATAAAAATCTTGCCGATTACTTTTGAAATAGTCACCGACCAATATGCTGAAAATAAAAATCTTGCCGATTACTTTTGAAATAGTAACCGACGAATGTGCTGAAAATAAATAATGCCGATTACTATTGAAATAGTAACCGACAAATGTGCTGAAAATAAATGTCTTGCCCATTACTTTTGAAATAGTAACCGACGAATATGTGCTGAAAATAAATCTTGCCGATTACTTTTGAAATAGTAACTGACGAATGTGCTGAAAATAAATCATGCCGATTACTTTTGAAATAGTAAGCGACGAATATGTTGAAAATAAAAATCTTACCGATTACTTTTGAAATAGTAACCAACGAATATGCTGAATATAAAGTCTTGCCGATTACTTTTGAAATAGTAACCGACGAATATGTTGAAAATAAAAATCTTGTCGATTACTTTTAAAATAGTAACCGACAAATATGCTGAAAATAAAAATCTTGCCGATTACTTTTGAATAAGTAACCGACAAATATGCTGAAAATAAAAATCTTGCCGATTACTTTTGAAATAGTCACCGACCAATATGCTGAAAATAAAAATCTTGCCGATTACTTTTGAAATAGTAACCGACGAATGTGCTGAAAATAAATAATGCCGATTACTATTGAAATAGTAACCGACAAATGTGCTGAAAATAAATGTCTTGCCCATTACTTTTGAAATAGTAACCGACGAATATGTGCTGAAAATAAATCTTGCCGATTACTTTTGAAATAGTAACCGACGAATGTGCTGAAAATAAATAATGCCGATTACTATTGAAATAGTAACCGACAAATGTGCTGAAAATAAATCATGTCGGTTACCTTTGAAATAGTAACCGACGAATCTGCTGAAAATAAATCATGCCGATTACTTTTGAAATAGTCACCGGCAAATATGCTGAAAATAAAAATCTTGCCAATTACTTTTGAAATAGTAACCGACGAATGTGCTGAAAATAAATCATGCCGATTACTTTTGAAATAGTAAGCAACGAATATGTGCTGAAAATAAATCTTGCCGATTACTTTTGAAATAGTAACCGACGAATGTGTTGAAAATAAATCATGCCGATTACTTTTGAAATAGTAAGCGACGAATATGTTGAAAATAAAAATCTTACCGATTACTTTTGAAATAGTAACCAACGAATATGCTGAATATAAAGTCTTGCCGATTACTTTTGAAATAGTAACCGACGAATATGTTGAAAATAAAAATCTTGTCGATTACTTTTAAAATAGTAACCGACCAATATGCTGAAAATAAAAATCTTGCCGATTACTTTTGAAAAAGTAACCGACAAATATGCTGAAAATAAAAATCTTGCCGATTACTTTTGAAATAGTCACCGACCAATATGCTGAAAATAAAAATCTTGCCGATTACTTTTGAAATAGTAACCGACGAATGTGCAGAAAATAGATCATGCCGATTACTTTTGAAATAGTAACCGACGAATGTGTTGAAAATAAATCATGTCGGTTACCTTTGAAATAGTAACCGACGAATCTGCTGAAAATAAATCATGCCGATTACTTTTGAAATAGTCATCGGCGAATATGCTGAAAATAAAAATCTTGCCAATTACTTTTGAAATAGTAACCGACGAATGTGCTGAAAATAAATCATGCCGATTACTTTGGAAATAGTAAGTGACGAATATGTTGAAAATAAAAATCTTACCGATTACTTTTGAAATAGTAACCAACGGATGTGCTGAAAATAATGTCTTGCCGATAACTTTTGAAATAGTAACCGACGAATATGTGCTGAAAATAAATCTTGCCGATTACTTTTGAAATAGTAACTGACGAATGTGCTGAAAATAAATCATGCCGATTACTTTTGAAATAGTAAGCGACGAATATGTTGAAAATAAAAATCTTACCGATTACTTTTGAAATAGTAACCAACGAATATGCTGAATATAAAGTCTTGCCGATTACTTTTGAAATAGTAACGGACGAATATGTTGAAAATAAAAATCTTGTCGATTACTTTTAAAATAGTAACCGACAAATATGCTGAAAATAAAAATCTTGCCGATTACTTTTGAAAAAGTAACCGACAAATATGCTGAAAATAAAAATCTTGCCGATTACTTTTGAAATAGTCACCAACCAATATGCTGAAAATAAAAATCTTGCCGATTACTTTTGAAATAGTAACCGACGAATGTGCTGAAAATAAATAATGCCGATTACTATTGAAATAGTAACCGACAAATGTGCTGAAAATAAATCATGTCGGTTACCTATGAAATAGTAACCGACGAATCTGCTGAAAATAAATCATGCCGATTACTTTTGAAATAGTCACCGGCAAATATGCTGAAAATAAAAATCTTGCCAATTACTTTTGAAATAGTAACCGACGAATGTGCTGAAAATAAATCATGCCGATTACTTTGGAAATAGTAAGTGACGAATATGTTGAAAATAAAAATCTTACCGATTACTTTTGAAATAGTAACCAACGGATGTGCTGAAAATAAAGTCTTGCCGATAACTTTTGAAATAGTAACCGACGAATATGTGCTGAAAATAAATCTTGCCGATTACTTTTGAAATAGTAACTGACGAATGTGCTGAAAATAAATCATGCCGATTACTTTTGAAATAGTAAGCGACGAATATGTTGAAAATAAAAATCTTACCGATTACTTTTGAAATAGTAACCAACGAATATGCTGAATATAAAGTCTTGCCGATTACTTTTGAAATAGTAACCGACGAATATGTTGAAAATAAAAATCTTGTCGATTACTTTTAAAATAGTAACCGACAAATATGCTGAAAATAAAAATCTTGCCGATTACTTTTGAATAAGTAACCGACAAATATGCTGAAAATAAAAATCTTGCCGATTACTTTTGAAATAGTCACCGACCAATATGCTGAAAATAAAAATCTTGCCGATTACTTTTGAAATAGTAACCGACGAATGTGCTGAAAATAAATAATGCCGATTACTATTGAAATAGTAACCGACAAATGTGCTGAAAATAAATGTCTTGCCCATTACTTTTGAAATAGTAACCGACGAATATGTGCTGAAAATAAATCTTGCCGATTACTTTTGAAATAGTAACCGACGAATGTGCTGAAAATAAATAATGCCGATTACTATTGAAATAGTAACCGACAAATGTGCTGAAAATAAATCATGTCGGTTACCTTTGAAATAGTAACCTACGAATCTGCTGAAAATAAATCATGCCGATTACTTTTGAAATAGTCACCGGCAAATATGCTGAAAATAAAAATCTTGCCAATTACTTTTGAAATAGTAACCGACGAATGTGCTGAAAATAAATCATGCCGATTACTTTTGAAATAGTAAGCAACGAATATGTGCTGAAAATAAATCTTGCCGATTACTTTTGAAATAGTAACCGTCGAATGTGTTGAAAATAAATCATGCCGATTACTTTTGAAATAGTAAGCGACGAATATGTTGAAAATAAAAATCTTACCGATTACTTTTGAAATAGTAACCAACGAATATGCTGAATATAAAGTCTTGCCGATTACTTTTGAAATAGTAACCGACGAATATGTTGAAAATAAAAATCTTGTCGATTACTTTTAAAATAGTAACCGACAAATATGCTGAAAATAAAAATCTTGCCGATTACTTTTGAAAAAGTAACCGACAAATATGCTGAAAATAAAAATCTTGCCGATTACTTTTGAAATAGTCACCGACCAATATGCTGAAAATAAAAATCTTGCCGATTACTTTTGAAATAGTAACCGACGAATGTGCAGAAAATAGATCATGCCGATTACTTTTGAAATAGTAACCGACGAATGTGTTGAAAATAAATCATGTCGGTTACCTTTGAAATAGTAACCGACGAATCTGCTGAAAATAAATCATGCCGATTACTTTTGAAATAGTCATCGGCGAATATGCTGAAAATAAAAATCTTGCCAATTACTTTTGAAATAGTAACCGACGAATGTGCTGAAAATAAATCATGCCGATTACTTTGGAAATAGTAAGTGACGAATATGTTGAAAATAAAAATCTTACCGATTACTTTTGAAATAGTAACCAACGGATGTGCTGAAAATAAAGTCTTGCCGATAACTTTTGAAATAGTAACCGACGAATATGTGCTGAAAATAAATCTTGGTGATTACTTTTGAAATAGTAACTGACGAATGTGCTGAAAATAAATCATGCCGATTACTTTTGAAATAGTAAGCGACGAATATGTTGAAAATAAAAATCTTACCGATTACTTTTGAAATAGTAACCAACGAATATGCTGAATATAAAGTCTTGCCGATTACTTTTGAAATAGTAACCGACGAATATGTTGAAAATAAAAATCTTGTCGATTACTTTTAAAATAGTAACCGACAAATATGCTGAAAATAAAAATCTTGCCGATTACTTTTGAAAAAGTAACCGACAAATATGCTGAAAATAAAAATCTTGCCGATTACTTTTGAAATAGTCACCAACCAATATGCTGAAAATAAAAATCTTGCCGATTACTTTTGAAATAGTAACCGACGAATGTGCTGAAAATAAATAATGCCGATTACTATTGAAATAGTAACCGACAAATGTGCTGAAAATAAATCATGTCGGTTACCTTTGAAATAGTAACCGACGAATCTGCTGAAAATAAATCATGCCGATTACTTTTGAAATAGTCACCGGCAAATATGCTGAAAATAAAAATCTTGCCAATTACTTTTGAAATAGTAACCGACGAATGTGCTGAAAATAAATCATGCCGATTACTTTGGAAATAGTAAGTGACGAATATGTTGAAAATAAAAATCTTACCGATTACTTTTGAAATAGTAACCAACGGATGTGCTGAAAATAAAGTCTTGCCGATAACTTTTGAAATAGTAACCGACGAATATGTGCTGAAAATAAATCTTGCCGATTACTTTTGAAATAGTAACTGACGAATGTGCTGAAAATAAATCATGCCGATTACTTTTGAAATAGTAAGCGACGAATATGTTGAAAATAAAAATCTTACCGATTACTTTTGAAATAGTAACCAACGAATATGCTGAATATAAAGTCTTGCCGATTACTTTTGAAATAGTAACCGACGAATATGTTGAAAATAAAAATCTTGTCGATTACTTTTAAAATAGTAACCGACAAATATGTTGAAAATAAAAATCTTGCCGATTACTTTTGAATAAGTAACCGACAAATATGCTGAAAATAAAAATCTTGCCGATTACTTTTGAAATAGTCACCGACCAATATGCTGAAAATAAAAATCTTGCCGATTACTTTTGAAATAGTAACCGACGAATGTGCTGAAAATAAATAATGCCGATTACTATTGAAATAGTAACCGACAAATGTGCTGAAAATAAATGTCTTGCCCATTACTTTTGAAATAGTAACCGACGAATATGTGCTGAAAATAAATCTTGCCGATTACTTTTGAAATAGTAACCGACGAATGTGCTGAAAATAAATAATGCCGATTACTATTGAAATAGTAACCGACAAATGTGCTGAAAATAAATCATGTCGGTTACCTTTGAAATAGTAACCGACGAATCTGCTGAAAATAAATCATGCCGATTACTTTTGAAATAGTCACCGGCAAATATGCTGAAAATAAAAATCTTGCCAATTACTTTTGAAATAGTAACCGACGAATGTGCTGAAAATAAATCATGCCGATTACTTTTGAAATAGTAAGCAACGAATATGTGCTGAAAATAAATCTTGCCGATTACTTTTGAAATAGTAACCGACGAATGTGTTGAAAATAAATCATGCCGATTACTTTTGAAATAGTAAGCGACGAATATGTTGAAAATAAAAATCTTACCGATTACTTTTGAAATAGTAACCAACGAATATGCTGAATATAAAGTCTTGCCGATTACTTTTGAAATAGTAACCGACGAATATGTTGAAAATAAAAATCTTGTCGATTACTTTTAAAATAGTAACCGACAAATATGCTGAAAATAAAAATCTTGCCGATTACTTTTGAAAAAGTAACCGACAAATATGCTGAAAATAAAAATCTTGCCGATTACTTTTGAAATAGTCACCGACCAATATGCTGAAAATAAAAATCTTGCCGATTACTTTTGAAATAGTAACCGACGAATGTGCAGAAAATAGATCATGCCGATTACTTTTGAAATAGTAACCGACGAATGTGTTGAAAATAAATCATGTCGGTTACCTTTGAAATAGTAACCGACGAATCTGCTGAAAATAAATCATGCCGATTACTTTTGAAATAGTCATCGGCGAATATGCTGAAAATAAAAATCTTGCCAATTACTTTTGAAATAGTAACCGACGAATGTGCTGAAAATAAATCGTGCCGATTACTTTGGAAATAGTAAGTGACGAATATGTTGAAAATAAAAATCTTACCGATTACTTTTGAAATAGTAACCAACGGATGTGCTGAAAATAAAGTCTTGCCGATAACTTTTGAAATAGTAACCGACGAATATGTGCTGAAAATAAATCTTGGTGATTACTTTTGAAATAGTAACTGACGAATGTGCTGAAAATAAATCATGCCGATTACTTTTGAAATAGTAAGCGACGAATATGTTGAAAATAAAAATCTTACCGATTACTTTTGAAATAGTAACCAACGAATATGCTGAATATAAAGTCTTGCCGATTACTTTTGAAATAGTAACCGACGAATATGTTGAAAATAAAAATCTTGTCGATTACTTTTAAAATAGTAACCGACAAATATGCTGAAAATAAAAATCTTGCCGATTACTTTTGAAAAAGTAACCGACAAATATGCTGAAAATAAAAATCTTGCCGATTACTTTTGAAATAGTCACCAACCAATATGCTGAAAATAAAAATCTTGCCGATTACTTTTGAAATAGTAACCGACGAATGTGCTGAAAATAAATAATGCCGATTACTATTGAAATAGTAACCGACAAATGTGCTGAAAATAAATCATGTCGGTTACCTTTGAAATAGTAACCGACGAATCTGCTGAAAATAAATCATGCCGATTACTTTTGAAATAGTCACCGGCAAATATGCTGAAAATAAAAATCTTGCCAATTAATTTTGAAATAGTAACCGACGAATGTGCTGAAAATAAATCATGCCGATTACTTTGGAAATAGTAAGTGACGAATATGTTGAAAATAAAAATCTTACCGATTACTTTTGAAATAGTAACCAACGGATGTGCTGAAAATAAAGTCTTGCCGATAACTTTTGAAATAGTAACCGACGAATATGTGCTGAAAATAAATCTTGCCGATTACTTTTGAAATAGTAACTGACGAATGTGCTGAAAATAAATCATGCCGATTACTTTTGAAATAGTAAGCGACGAATATGTTGAAAATAAAAATCTTACCGATTACTTTTGAAATAGTAACCAACGAATATGCTGAATATAAAGTCTTGCCGATTACTTTTGAAATAGTAACCGACGAATATGTTGAAAATAAAAATCTTGTCGATTACTTTTAAAATAGTAACCGACAAATATGCTGAAAATAAAAATCTTGCCGATTACTTTTGAATAAGTAACCGACAAATATGCTGAAAATAAAAATCTTGCCGATTACTTTTGAAATAGTCACCGACCAATATGCTGAAAATAAAAATCTTGCCGATTACTTTTGAAATAGTAACCGACGAATGTGCTGAAAATAAATAATGCCGATTACTATTGAAATAGTAACCGACAAATGTGCTGAAAATAAATGTCTTGCCCATTACTTTTGAAATAGTAACCGACGAATATGTGCTGAAAATAAATCTTGCCGATTACTTTTGAAATAGTAACCGACGAATGTGCTGAAAATAAATCTTGCCGATTACTTTTGAAATAGTAAGCAACAAATATGTGTTGAAAATAAATCTTGCCGATTACTTTTGAAATAGTAACCGACGAATGTGTTGAAAATAAATCATGCCGATTACTTTTGAAATAGTAAGCGACGAATATGTTGAAAATAAAAATCTTACCGATTATTTTTGAAATAGTAACCAACGAATATGCTGAATATAAAGTCTTGCCGATTACTTTTGAAATAGTAACCGACGAATATGTTGAAAATAAAAATCTTGTCGATTACTTTTAAAATAGTAACCGACAAATATGCTGAAAATAAAAATCTTGCCAATTACTTTTGAAAAAGTAACCGACAAATATGCTGAAAATAAAAATCTTGCCGATTACTTTTGAAATAGTCACCGACCAATATGCTGAAAATAAAAATCTTGCCGATTACTTTTGAAATAGTAACCGACGAATGTGCAGAAAATAGATCATGCCGATTACTTTTGAAATAGTAACCGACGAATGTGTTGAAAATAAATCATGTCGATTACCTTTGAAATAGTAACCGACGAATCTGCTGAAAATAAATCATACCGATTACTTTTGAAATAGTCATCGGCGAATATGCTGAAAATAAAAATCTTGCCAATTACTTTTGAAATAGTAACCGACGAATGTGCTGAAAATAAATCATGCCGATTACTTTGGAAATAGTAAGTGACGAATATGTTGAAAATAAAAATCTTACCGATTAGTTTTGAAATAGTAACCAACGGATGTGCTGAAAATAAAGTCTTGCCGATAACTTTTGAAATAGTAACCGACGAATATGTGCTGAAAATAAATCTTGCCGATTACATTTGAAATAGTAACTGACGAATGTGCTGAAAATAAATCATGCCGATTACTTTTGAAATAGTAAGCGACGAATATGTTGAAAATAAAAATCTTACCGATTACTTTTAAAATAGTAACCAACGAATATGCTGAATATAAAGTCTTGCCGATTACTTTTGAAATAGTAACCGACGAATATGTTGAAAATAAAAATCTTGTCGATTACTTTTAAAATAGTAACCGACAAATATGCTGAAAATAAAAATCTTGCCGATTACTTTTGAAAAAGTAACCGACAAATATGCTGAAAATAAAAATCTTGCCGATTACTTTTGAAATAGTCACCGACCAATATGCTGAAAATAAAAATCTTGCCGATTACTTTTGAAATAGTAACCGACGAATGTGCTGAAAATAAATAATGCCGATTACTATTGAAATAGTAACCGACAAATGTGCTGAAAATAAATCATGTCGGTTACCTTTGAAATAGTAACCGACGAATCTGCTGAAAATAAATCATGCCGATTACTTTTGAAATAGTCACCGGCAAATATGCTGAAAATAAAAATCTTGCCAATTACTTTTGAAATAGTAACCGACGAATGTGCTGAAAATAAATCATGCCGATTACTTTGGAAATAGTAAGTGACGAATATGTTGAAAATAAAAATCTTACCGATTACTTTTGAAATAGTAACCAACGGATGTGCTGAAAATAAAGTCTTGCCGATAACTTTTGAAATAGTAACCGACGAATATGTGCTGAAAATAAATCTTGCCGATTACATTTGAAATAGTAACTGACGAATGTGCTGAAAATAAATCATGCCGATTACTTTTGAAATAGTAAGCGACGAATATGTTGAAAATAAAAATCTTACCGATTACTTTTAAAATAGTAACCAACGAATATGCTGAATATAAAGTCTTGCCGATTACTTTTGAAATAGTAACCGACGAATATGTTGAAAATAAAAATCTTGTCGATTACTTTTAAAATAGTAACCGACAAATATGCTGAAAATAAAAATCTTGCCGATTACTTTTGAAAAAGTAACCGACAAATATGCTGAAAATAAAAATCTTGCCGATTACTTTTGAAATAGTCACCGACCAATATGCTGAAAATAAAAATCTTGCCGATTACTTTTGAAATAGTAACCGACGAATGTGCTGAAAATAAATAATGCCGATTACTATTGAAATAGTAACCGACAAATGTGCTGAAAATAAATCATGTCGGTTACCTTTGAAATAGTAACCGACGAATCTGCTGAAAATAAATCATGCCGATTACTTTTGAAATAGTCACCGGCAAATATGCTGAAAATAAAAATCTTGCCAATTACTTTTGAAATAGTAACCGACGAATGTGCTGAAAATAAATCATGCCGATTACTTTGGAAATAGTAAGTGACGAATATGTTGAAAATAAAAATCTTACCGATTACTTTTGAAATAGTAACCAACGGATGTGCTGAAAATAAAGTCTTGCCGATAACTTTTGAAATAGTAACCGACGAATATGTGCTGAAAATAAATCTTGCCGATTACTTTTGAAATAGTAACTGACGAATGTGCTGAAAATAAATCATGCCGATTACTTTTGAAATAGTAAGCGACGAATATGTTGAAAATAAAAATCTTACCGATTACTTTTGAAATAGTAACCAACGAATATGCTGAATATAAAGTCTTGCCGATTACTTTTGAAATAGTAACCGACGAATATGTTGAAAATAAAAATCTTGTCGATTACTTTTAAAATAGTAACCGACAAATATGCTGAAAATAAAAATCTTGCCGATTACTTTTGAATAAGTAACCGACAAATATGCTGAAAATAAAAATCTTGCCGATTACTTTTGAAATAGTCACCGACCAATATGCTGAAAATAAAAATCTTGCCGATTACTTTTGAAATAGTAACCGACGAATGTGCTGAAAATAAATAATGCCGATTACTATTGAAATAGTAACCGACAAATGTGCTGAAAATAAATGTCTTGCCCATTACTTTTGAAATAGTAACCGACGAATATGTGCTGAAAATAAATCTTGCCGATTACTTTTGAAATAGTAACCGACGAATGTGCTGAAAATAAATCTTGCCGATTACTTTTGAAATAGTAAGCAACAAATATGTGTTGAAAATAAATCTTGCCGATTACTTTTGAAATAGTAACCGACGAATGTGTTGAAAATAAATCATGCCGATTACTTTTGAAATAGTAAGCGACGAATATGTTGAAAATAAAAATCTTACCGATTATTTTTGAAATAGTAACCAACGAATATGCTGAATATAAAGTCTTGCCGATTACTTTTGAAATAGTAACCGACGAATATGTTGAAAATAAAAATCTTGTCGATTACTTTTAAAATAGTAACCGACAAATATGCTGAAAATAAAAATCTTGCCGATTACTTTTGAAAAAGTAACCGACAAATATGCTGAAAATAAAAATCTTGCCGATTACTTTTGAAATAGTCACCGACCAATATGCTGAAAATAAAAATCTTGCCGATTACTTTTGAAATAGTAACCGACGAATGTGCAGAAAATAGATCATGCCGATTACTTTTGAAATAGTAACCGACGAATATGTGCTGAAAATAAATCTTGCCGATTACTTTTGAAATAGTAACCGACGAATGTGCTGAAAATAAATCATGCCGATTACTTTTGAAATAGTAAGCGACGAATATGTGCTGAAAATAAAAATCTTGCCGATTACTTTTGAAATAGTAACCGACGAATGTGTTGAAAATAAATCATGCCGATTACTTTGGAAATAGTAAGTGACGAATATGTTGAAAATAAAAATCTTACCGATTACTTTTGAAATAGTAACCAACGGATGTGCTGAAAATAAAGTCTTGCCGATAACTTTTGAAATAGTAACCGACGAATATGTGCTGAAAATAAATCTTGCCGATTACTTTTGAAATAGTAACTGACGAATGTGCTGAAAATAAATCATGCCGATTACTTTTGAAATAGTAAGCGACGAATATGTTGAAAATAAAAATCTTACCGATTACTTTTGAAATAGTAACCAACGAATATGCTGAATATAAAGTCTTGCCGATTACTTTTGAAATAGTAACCGACGAATATGTTGAAAATAAAAATCTTGTCGATTACTTTTAAAATAGTAACCGACAAATATGCTGAAAATAAAAATCTTGCCGATTACTTTTGAATAAGTAACCGACAAATATGCTGAAAATAAAAATCTTGCCGATTACTTTTGAAATAGTCACCGACCAATATGCTGAAAATAAAAATCTTGCCGATTACTTTTGAAATAGTAACCGACGAATGTGCTGAAAATAAATAATGCCGATTACTATTGAAATAGTAACCGACAAATGTGCTGAAAATAAATGTCTTGCCCATTACTTTTGAAATAGTAACCGACGAATATGTGCTGAAAATAAATCTTGCCGATTACTTTTGTTATAGTAACCGACGAATGTGCTGAAAATAAATCTTGCCGATTACTTTTGAAATAGTAAGCAACAAATATGTGTTGAAAATAAATCTTGCCGATTACTTTTGAAATAGTAACCGACGAATGTGTTGAAAATAAATCATGCCGATTACTTTTGAAATAGTAAGCGACGAATATGTTGAAAATAAAAATCTTACCGATTATTTTTGAAATAGTAACCAACGAATATGCTGAATATAAAGTCTTGCCGATTACTCTTGAAATAGTAACCGACGAATATGTTGAAAATAAAAATCTTGTCGATTACTTTTAAAATAGTAACCGACAAATATGCTGAAAATAAAAATCTTGCCGATTACTTTTCAAGAAGTAACCGACAAATATGCTGAAAATAAAAATCTTGCCGATTACTTTTGAAATAGTCACCGACCAATATGCTGAAAATAAAAATCTTGCCGATTACTTTTGAAATAGTAACCGACGAATGTGCTGAAAATAAATCATGCCGATTACTTTTGAAATAGTAAGCGACGAATATGTGCTGAAAATAAATCTTGCCGATTACTTTTGAAATAGTAACCAACGAATGTGTTGAAAATAAATCATGCCGATTACTTTGGAAATAGTAAGTGACGAATATGTTGAAAATAAAAATCTTACCGATTACTTTTGAAATAGTAACCAACGGATGTGCTGAAAATAAAGTCTTGCCGATAACTTTTGAAATAGTAACCGGCGAATATGTGCTGAAAATAAATCTTGCCAATTACTTTTGAAATAGTAACTGACGAATGTGCTGAAAATAAATCATGCCGATTACTTTTGAAATAGTAAGCGACGAATATGTTGAAAATAAAAATCTTACCGATTACTTTTGAAATAGTAACCAACGAATATGCTGAATATAAAGTCTTGCCGATTACTTTTGAAATAGTAACCGACGAATATGTTGAAAATAAAAATCTTGTCGATTACTTTTAAAATAGTAACCGACAAATATGCTGAAAATAAAAATCTTGCCGATTACTTTTGAATAAGTAACCGACAAATATGCTGAAAATAAAAATCTTGCCGATTACTTTTGAAATAGTCACCGACCAATATGCTGAAAATAAAAATCTTGCCGATTACTTTTGAAATAGTAACCGACGAATGTGCTGAAAATAAATAATGCCGATTACTATTGAAATAGTAACCGACAAATGTGCTGAAAATAAATGTCTTGCCCATTACTTTTGAAATAGTAACCGACGAATATGTGCTGAAAATAAATCTTGCCGATTACTTTTGAAATAGTAACCGACGAATGTGCTGAAAATAAATCTTGCCGATTACTTTTGAAATAGTAAGCAACAAATATGTGTTGAAAATAAATCTTGCCGATTACTTTTGAAATAGTAACCGACGAATGTGTTGAAAATAAATCATGCCGATTACTTTTGAAATAGTAAGCGACGAATATGTTGAAAATAAAAATCTTACCGATTATTTTTGAAATAGTAACCAACGAATATGCTGAATATAAAGTCTTGCCGATTACTTTTGAAATAGTAACCGACGAATATGTTGAAAATAAAAATCTTGTCGATTACTTTTAAAATAGTAACCGACAAATATGCTGAAAATAAAAATCTTGCCGATTACTTTTGAAAAAGTAACCGACAAATATGCTGAAAATAAAAATCATGCCGATTACTTTTGAAATAGTCACCGACCAATATGCTGAAAATAAAAATCTTGCCGATTACTTTTGAAATAGTAACCGACGAATGTGCAGAAAATAGATCATGCCGATTACTTTTGAAATAGTAACCGACGAATGTGTTGAAAATAAATCATGTCGATTACCTTTGAAATAGTAACCGACGAATCTGCTGAAAATAAATCATGCCGATTACTTTTGAAATAGTCACCGGCGAATATGCTGAAAATAAAAATCTTGCCAATTACTTTTGAAATAGTAACCGACGAATGTGCTGAAAATAAATCATGCCGATTACTTTGGAAATAGTAAGTGACGAATATGTTGAAAATAAAAATCTTACCGATTACTTTTGAAATAGTAACCAACGGATGTGCTGAAAATAAAGTCTTGCCGATAACTTTTGAAATAGTAACCGACGAATATGTGCTGAAAATAAATCTTGCCGATTACTTTTGAAATAGTAACTGACGAATGTGCTGAAAATAAATCATGCCGATTACTTTTGAAATAGTAAGCGACGAATATGTTGAAAATAAAAATCTTACTGATTACTTTTGAAATAGTAACCAACGAATATGCTAAATATAAAGTCTTGCCGATTACTTTTGAAATAGTAACCGACGAATATGTTGAAAATAAAAATCTTGTCGATTACTTTTAAAATAGTAACCGACAAATATGCTGAAAATAAAAATCTTGCCGATTACTTTTCAAAAAGTAACCGACAAATATGCTGAAAATAAAAATCTTGCCGATTACTTTTGAAATAGTCACCGACCAATATGCTGAAAATAAAAATCTTGCCGATTACTTTTGAAATAGTAACCGACGAATGTGCTGAAAATAAATAATGCCGATTACTATTGAAATAGTAACCGACAAATGTGCTGAAAATAAAAGTCTTGCCCATTACTTTTGAAATAGTAACCGACGAATATGTGCTGAAAATAAATCTTGCCGATTACTTTTGAAATAGTAACCGACGAATGTGCTGAAAATAAATCATGCCGATTACTTTTGAAATAGTAAGCGACGAATATGTGCTGAAAATAAATCTTGCCGATTACTTTTGAAATAGTAACCGACGAATGTGTTGAAAATAAATCATGCCGATTACTTTAGAAATAGTAAGCGACGAATATGTTGAAAATAAAAATCTTACCGATTACTTTTGAAATAGTAACCAACGAATATGCTGAATAAAAGTCTTGCCGATTACTTTTGAAATAGTAACCGACGAATATGTTGAAAATAAAAATCTTGTCGATTACTTTTAAAATAGTAACCGACAAATATGCTGAAAATAAAAATCTTGCCGATTACTTTTGAAAAAGTAACCGACAAATATGCTGAAAATAAAAATCTTGCCGATTACTTTTGAAATAGTCACCGACCAATATGCTGAAAATAAAAATCTTGCCGATTACTTTTGAAATAGTAACCGACGAATGTGCTGAAAATAAATAATGCCGATTACTATTGAAATAGTAACCGACAAATGTGCTGAAAATAAAAGTCTTGCCCATTACTTTTGAAATAGTAACCGACGAATATGTGCTGAAAATAAATCTTGCCGATTACTTTTGAAATAGTAACCGACGAATGTGCTGAAAATAAATCATGCCGATTACTTTTGAAATAGTAACCGACGAATGTGTTGAAAATAAATCATGCCGATTACTTTAGAAATAGTAAGCGACGAATATGTTGAAAATAAAAATCTTACCGATTACTTTTGAAATAGTAACCAACGAATATGCTGAATAAAAGTCTTGCCGATTACTTTTGAAATAGTAACCGACGAATATGTTGAAAATAAAAATCTTGTCGATTACTTTTAAAATAGTAACCGACAAATATGCTGAAAATAAAAATCTTGCCGATTACTTTTGAAAAAGTAACCGACAAATATGCTGAAAATAAAAATCTTGCCGATTACTTTTGAAATAGTCACCGACCAATATGCTGAAAATAAAAATCTTGCCGATTACTTTTGAAATAGTAACCGACGAATGTGCAGAAAATAGATCATGCCGATTACTTTTGAAATAGTAACCGACGAATGTGTTGAAAATAAATCATGTCGATTACCTTTGAAATAGTAACCGACGAATCTGCTGAAAATAAATCATGCCGATTACTTTTGAAATAGTCACCGGCGAATATGCTGAAAATAAAAATCTTGCCAATTACTTTTGAAATAGTAACCGACGAATGTGCTGAAAATAAATCATGCCGATTACTTTGGAAATAGTAAGTGACGAATATGTTGAAAATAAAAATCTTACCGATTACTTTTGAAATAGTAACCAACGGATGTGCTGAAAATAAAGTCTTGCCGATAACTTTTGAAATAGTAACCGACGAATATGTGCTGAAAATAAATCTTGCCGATTACTTTTGAAATAGTAACTGACGAATGTGCTGAAAATAAATCATGCCGATTACTTTTGAAATAGTAAGCGACGAATATGTTGAAAATAAAAATCTTACCGATTACTTTTGAAATAGTAACCAACGAATATGCTGAATATAAAGTCTTGCCGATTACTTTTGAAATAGTAACCGATGAATATGTTGAAAATAAAAATCTTGTCGATTACTTTTAAAATAGTAACCGACAAATATGCTGAAAATAAAAATCTTGCCGATTACTTTTCAAAAAGTAACCGACAAATATGCTTAAAATAAAAATCTTGCCGATTACTTTTGAAATAGTCACCGACCAATATGCTGAAAATAAAAATCTTGCCGATTACTTTTGAAATAGTAACCGACGAATGTGCTGAAAATAAATAATGCCGATTACTATTGAAATAGTAACCGACAAATGTGCTGAAAATAAAAGTCTTGCCCATTACTTTTGAAATAGTAACCGACGAATATGTGCTGAAAATAAATCTTGCCGATTACTTTTGAAATAGTAACCGACGAATGTGCTGAAAATAAATCATGCCGATTACTTTTGAAATAGTAAGCGACGAATATGTGCTGAAAATAAATCTTGCCGATTACTTTTGAAATAGTAACCGACGAATGTGTTGAAAATAAATAATGCCGATTACTTTAGAAATAGTAAGCGACGAATATGTTGAAAATAAAAATCTTACCGATTACTTTTGAAATAGTAACCAACGAATATGCTGAATAAAAGTCTTGCCGATTACTTTTGAAAAAGTAACCGACAAATATGCTGAAAATAAAAATCTTGCCGATTACTTTTGAAATAGTCACCGACCAATATGCTGAAAATAAAAATCTTGCCGATTACTTTTGAAATAGTAACCGACGAATGTGCTGAAAATAAATAATGCCGATTACTATTGAAATAGTAACCGACAAATGTGCTGAAAATAAAAGTCTTGCCCATTACTTTTGAAATAGTAACCGACGAATATGTGCTGAAAATAAATCTTGCCGATTACTTTTGAAATAGTAACCGACGAATGTGCTGAAAATAAATCATGCCGATTACTTTTGAAATAGTAACCGACGAATGTGTTGAAAATAAATCATGCCGATTACTTTAGAAATAGTAAGCGACGAATATGTTGAAAATAAAAATCTTACCGATTACTTTTGAAATAGTAACCAACGAATATGCTGAATAAAAGTCTTGCCGATTACTTTTGAAATAGTAACCGACGAATATGTTGAAAATAAAAATCTTGTCGATTACTTTTAAAATAGTAACCGACAAATATGCTGAAAATAAAAATCTTGCCGATTACTTTTGAAAAAGTAACCGACAAATATGCTGAAAATAAAAATCTTGCCGATTACTTTTGAAATAGTCACCGACCAATATGCTGAAAATAAAAATCTTGCCAATTACTTTTGAAATAGTAACCGACGAATGTGCTGAAAATAAATAATGCCGATTACT
Source organism: Medicago lupulina (assembly GCA_958299785.1). Taxonomy (NCBI): domain Eukaryota; kingdom Viridiplantae; phylum Streptophyta; class Magnoliopsida; order Fabales; family Fabaceae; genus Medicago; species Medicago lupulina. The sequence continues at coordinate 47,909,389 of OY283140.1, forward strand.
ATTGAAATAGTAACCGACAAATGTGCTGAAAATAAAAGTCTTGCCCAATACTTTTGAAATAGTAACCGACGAATATGTGCTGAAAATAAATCTTGCCGATTACTTTTGAAATAGTAACCGACGAATGTGCTGAAAATAAATCATGCCGATTACTTTTGAAATAGTAAGCGACGAATATGTGCTGAAAATAAATCTTGCCGATTACTTTTGAAATAGTAACCGACGAATGTGTTGAAAATAAATCATGCCGATTACTTTTGAAATAGTAAGCGACGAATATGTTGAAAATAAAAATCTTACCGATTACTTTTAAAATAGTAACCAACGAATATGCTGAATATAAAGTCTTGCCGATTACTTTTGAAATAGTAACCGACGAATATGTTGAAAATAAAAATCTTGCCGATTACTTTTGAAAAAGTAACCGACAAATATGCTGAAAATAAAAATCTTGCCGATTACTTTTGAAATAGTCACCGACCAATATGCTGAAAATAAAAATCTTGCCGATTACTTTTGAAATAGTAACCGACGAATGTGCTGAAAATAAATAATGCCGATTACTATTGAAATAGTAACCGACAAATGTGCTGAAAATAAAAGTCTTGCCCATTACTTTTGAAATAGTAACCGACGAATATGTGCTGAAAATAAATCTTGCCAATTACTTTTGAAATAGTAACCGACGAATGTGCTGAAAATAAATCATGCCGATTACTTTTGAAATAGTAACCGACGAATGTGTTGAAAATAAATCATGCCGATTACTTTTGAAATAGTAACCGACGAATGTGTTGAAAATAAAAATTTTACCGATTACTTTTGAAATAGTAACCAACGAATATGCTGAATAAAAGTCTTGCCGATTACTTTTGAAATAGTAACCGACGAATATGTTGAAAATAAAAATCTTGTCGATTACTTTTAAAATAGTAACCGACAAATATGCTGAAAATAAAAATCTTGCCGATTACTTTTGAAAAAGTAACCGACAAATATGCTGAAAATAAAAATCTTGCCGATTACTTTTGAAATAGTCACCGACCAATATGCTGAAAATAAAAATCTTGCCGATTACTTTTGAAATAGTAACCGACGAATGTGCTGAAAATAAATAATGCCGATTACTATTGAAATAGTAACCGACAAATGTGCTGAAAATAAAAGTCTTGCCCATTACTTTTGAAATAGTAACCGACGAATATGTGCTGAAAATAAATCTTGCCGATTACTTTTGAAATAGTAACCGACGAATGTGCTGAAAATAAATCATGCCGATTACTTTTGAAATAGTAAGCGACGAATATGTGCTGATAATAAATCTTGCCGATTACTTTTGAAATAGTAACCGACGAATGTGTTGAAAATAAATCATGCCGATTACTTTTGAAATAGTAAGCGACGAATATGTTGAAAATAAAAATCTTACCGATTACTTTTAAAATAGTAACCAACGAATATGCTGAATATAAAGTCTTGCCGATTACTTTTGAAATAGTAACCGACGAATATGTTGAAAATAAAAATCTTGCCGATTACTTTTGAAAAAGTAACCGACAAATATGCTGAAAATAAAAATCTTGCCGATTACTTTTGAAATAGTCACCGACCAATATGCTGAAAATAAAAATCTTGCCGATTACTTTTGAAATAGTAACCGACGAATGTGCTGAAAATAAATAATGCCGATTACTATTGAAATAGTAACCGACAAATGTGCTGAAAATAAAAGTCTTGCCCATTACTTTTGAAATAGTAACCGACGAATATGTGCTGAAAATAAATCTTGCCGATTACTTTTGAAATAGTAACCGACGAATGTGCTGAAAATAAATCATGCCGATTACTTTTGAAATAGTAAGCGACGAATATGTGCTGAAAATAAATCTTGCCGATTACTTTTGAAATAGTAACCGACGAATGTGTTGAAAATAAATCATGCCGATTACTTTGGAAATAGTAAGTGACGAATATGTTGAAAATAAAAATCTTACCGATTACTTTTGAAATAGTAACCAACGGATGTGCTGAAAATAAAGTCTTGCCGATAACTTTTGAAATAGTAACCGGCGAATATGTGCTGAAAATAAATCTTGCCAATTACTTTTGAAATAGTAACTGACGAATGTGCTGAAAATAAATCATGCCGATTACTTTTGAAATAGTAAGCGACGAATATGTTGAAAATAAAAATCTTACCGATTACTTTTGAAATAGTAACCAACGAATATGCTGAATATAAAGTCTTGCCGATTACTTTTGAAATAGTAACCGACGAATATGTTGAAAATAAAAATCTTGTCGATTACTTTTAAAATAGTAACCGACAAATATGCTGAAAATAAAAATCTTGCCGATTACTTTTGAATAAGTAACCGACAAATATGCTGAAAATAAAAATCTTGCCGATTACTTTTGAAATAGTCACCGACCAATATGCTGAAAATAAAAATCTTGCCGATTACTTTTGAAATAGTAACCGACGAATGTGCTGAAAATAAATAATGCCGATTACTATTGAAATAGTAACCGACAAATGTGCTGAAAATAAATGTCTTGCCCATTACTTTTGAAATAGTAACCGACGAATATGTGCTGAAAATAAATCTTGCCGATTACTTTTGAAATAGTAACCGACGAATGTGCTGAAAATAAATCTTGCCGATTACTTTTGAAATAGTAAGCAACAAATATGTGTTGAAAATAAATCTTGCCGATTACTTTTGAAATAGTAACCGACGAATGTGTTGAAAATAAATCATGCCGATTACTTTTGAAATAGTAAGCGACGAATATGTTGAAAATAAAAATCTTACCGATTATTTTTGAAATAGTAACCAACGAATATGCTGAATATAAAGTCTTGCCGATTACTTTTGAAATAGTAACCGACGAATATGTTGAAAATAAAAATCTTGTCGATTACTTTTAAAATAGTAACCGACAAATATGCTGAAAATAAAAATCTTGCCGATTACTTTTGAAAAAGTAACCGACAAATATGCTGAAAATAAAAATCTTGCCGATTACTTTTGAAATAGTCACCGACCAATATGCTGAAAATAAAAATCTTGCCGATTACTTTTGAAATAGTAACCGACGAATGTGCAGAAAATAGATCATGCCGATTACTTTTGAAATAGTAACCGACGAATGTGTTGAAAATAAATCATGTCGATTACCTTTGAAATAGTAACCGACGAATCTGCTGAAAATAAATCATGCCGATTACTTTTGAAATAGTCACCGACGAATATGCTGAAAATAAAAATCTTGCCAATTACTTTTGAAATAGTAACCGACGAATGTGCTGAAAATAAATCATGCCGATTACTTTGGAAATAGTAAGTGACGAATATGTTGAAAATAAAAATCTTACCGATTACTTTTGAAATAGTAACCAACGGATGTGCTGAAAATAAAGTCTTGCCGATAACTTTTGAAATAGTAACCGACGAATATGTGCTGAAAATAAATCTTGCCGATTACTTTTGAAATAGTAACTGACGAATGTGCTGAAAATAAATCATGCCGATTACTTTTGAAATAGTAAGCGACGAATATGTTGAAAATAAAAATCTTACTGATTACTTTTGAAATAGTAACCAACGAATATGCTAAATATAAAGTCTTGCTGATTACTTTTGAAATAGTAACCGACGAATATGTTGAAAATAAAAATCTTGTCGATTACTTTTAAAATAGTAACCGACAAATATGCTGAAAATAAAAATCTTGCCGATTACTTTTCAAAAAGTAACCGACAAATATGCTGAAAATAAAAATCTTGCCGATTACTTTTGAAATAGTCACCGACCAATATGCTGAAAATAAAAATCTTGCCGATTACTTTTGAAATAGTAACCGACGAATGTGCTGAAAATAAATAATGCCGATTACTATTGAAATAGTAACCGACAAATGTGCTGAAAATAAAAGTCTTGCCCATTACTTTTGAAATAGTAACCGACGAATATGTGCTGAAAATAAATCTTGCCGATTACTTTTGAAATAGTAACCGACGAATGTGTTGAAAATAAATCATGCCGATTACTTTGGAAATAGTAAGTGACGAATATGTTGAAAATAAAAATCTTACCGATTACTTTTGAAATAGTAACCAACGGATGTGCTGAAAATAAAGTCTTGCCGATAACTTTTGAAATAGTAACCGACGAATATGTGCTGAAAATAAATCTTGCCGATTACTTTTGAAATAGTAACTGACGAATGTGCTGAAAATAAACCATGCCGATTACTTTTGAAATAGTAAGCGACGAATATGTTGAAAATAAAAATCTTACCGATTACTTTTGAAATAGTAACCAACGAATATGCTGAATATAAAGTCTTGCCGATTACTTTTGAAATAGTAACCGACGAATATGTTGAAAATAAAAATCTTGTCGATTACTTTTAAAATAGTAACCGACAAATATGCTGAAAATAAAAATCTTGCCGATTACTTTTGAATAAGTAACCGACAAATATGCTGAAAATAAAAATCTTGCCGATTACTTTTGAAATAGTCACCGACCAATATGCTGAAAATAAAAATCTTGCCGATTACTTTTGAAATAGTAACCGACGAATGTGCTGAAAATAAATAATGCCGATTACTATTGAAATAGTAACCGACAAATGTGCTGAAAATAAATGTCTTGCCCATTACTTTTGAAATAGTAACCGACGAATATGTGCTGAAAATAAATCTTGCCGATTACTTTTGAAATAGTAACCGACGAATGTGCTGAAAATAAATCTTGCCGATTACTTTTGAAATAGTAAGCAACAAATATGTGTTGAAAATAAATCTTGCCGATTACTTTTGAAATAGTAACCGACGAATGTGTTGAAAATAAATCATGCCGATTACTTTTGAAATAGTAAGCGACGAATATGTTGAAAATAAAAATCTTACCGATTATTTTTGAAATAGTAACCAACGAATATGCTGAATATAAAGTCTTGCCGATTACTTTTGAAATAGTAACCGACGAATATGTTGAAAATAAAAATCTTGTCGATTACTTTTAAAATAGTAACCGACAAATATGCTGAAAATAAAAATCTTGCCGATTACTTTTGAAAAAGTAACCGACAAATATGCTGAAAATAAAAATCTTGCCGATTACTTTTGAAATAGTCACCGACCAATATGCTGAAAATAAAAATCTTGCCGATTACTTTTGAAATAGTAACCGACGAATGTGCAGAAAATAGATCATGCCGATTACTTTTGAAATAGTAACCGACGAATGTGTTGAAAATAAATCATGTCGATTACCTTTGAAATAGTAACCGACGAATCTGCTGAAAATAAATCATGCCGATTACTTTTGAAATAGTCACCGACGAATATGCTGAAAATAAAAATCTTGCCAATTACTTTTGAAATAGTAACCGACGAATGTGCTGAAAATAAATCATGCCGATTACTTTGGAAATAGTAAGTGACGAATATGTTGAAAATAAAAATCTTACCGATTACTTTTGAAATAGTAACCAACGGATGTGCTGAAAATAAAGTCTTGCCGATAACTTTTGAAATAGTAACCGACGAATATGTGCTGAAAATAAATCTTGCCGATTACTTTTGAAATAGTAACTGACGAATGTGCTGAAAATAAATCATGCCGATTACTTTTGAAATAGTAAGCGACGAATATGTTGAAAATAAAAATCTTACTGATTACTTTTGAAATAGTAACCAACGAATATGCTAAATATAAAGTCTTGCTGATTACTTTTGAAATAGTAACCGACGAATATGTTGAAAATAAAAATCTTGTCGATTACTTTTAAAATAGTAACCGACAAATATGCTGAAAATAAAAATCTTGCCGATTACTTTTCAAAAAGTAACCGACAAATATGCTGAAAATAAAAATCTTGCCGATTACTTTTGAAATAGTCACCGACCAATATGCTGAAAATAAAAATCTTGCCGATTACTTTTGAAATAGTAACCGACGAATGTGCTGAAAATAAATAATGCCGATTACTATTGAAATAGTAACCGACAAATGTGCTGAAAATAAAAGTCTTGCCCATTACTTTTGAAATAGTAACCGACGAATGTGCTGAAAATAAATCATGCCGATTACTTTTGAAATAGTAAGCGACGAATATGTGCTGAAAATAAATCTTGCCGATTACTTTTGAAATAGTAACCGACGAATGTGTTGAAAATAAATCATGCCGATTACTTTGGAAATAGTAAGTGACGAATATGTTGAAAATAAAAATCTTACCAATTACTTTTGAAATAGTAACCAACGGATGTGCTGAAAATAAAGTCTTGCCGATAACTTTTGAAATAGTAACCGACGAATATGTGCTGAAAATAAATCTTGCCGATTACTTTTGAAATAGTAACTGACGAATGTGCTGAAAATAAATCATGCCGATTACTTTTGAAATAGTAAGCGACGAATATGTTGAAAATAAAAATCTTACCGATTACTTTTGAAATAGTAACCAACGAATATGCTGAATATAAAGTCTTGCCGATTACTTTTGAAATAGTAACCGACGAATATGTTGAAAATAAAAATCTTGTCGATTACTTTTAAAATAGTAACCGACAAATATGCTGAAAATAAAAATCTTGCCGATTACTTTTGAAAAAGTAACCGACAAATATGCTGAAAATAAAAATCTTGCCGATTACTTTTGAAATAGTCACCGACCAATATGCTGAAAATAAAAATCTTGCCGATTACTTTTGAAATAGTAACCGACGAATGTGCAGAAAATAGATCATGCCGATTACTTTTGAAATAGTAACCGACGAATGTGTTGAAAATAAATCATGTCGATTACCTTTGAAATAGTAACCGACGAATCTGCTGAAAATAAATCATGCCGATTACTTTTGAAATAGTCACCGACGAATATGCTGAAAATAAAAATCTTGCCAATTACTTTTGAAATAGTAACCGACGAATGTGCTGAAAATAAATCATGCCGATTACTTTGGAAATAGTAAGTGACGAATATGTTGAAAATAAAAATCTTACCGATTACTTTTGAAATAGTAACCAACGGATGTGCTGAAAATAAAGTCTTGCCGATAACTTTTGAAATAGTAACCGACGAATATGTGCTGAAAATAAATCTTGCCGATTACTTTTGAAATAGTAACTGACGAATGTGCTGAAAATAAATCATGCCGATTACTTTTGAAATAGTAAGCGACGAATATGTTGAAAATAAAAATCTTACTGATTACTTTTGAAATAGTAACCAACGAATATGCTAAATATAAAGTCTTGCTGATTACTTTTGAAATAGTAACCGACGAATATGTTGAAAATAAAAATCTTGTCGATTACTTTTAAAATAGTAACCGACAAATATGCTGAAAATAAAAATCTTGCCGATTACTTTTCAAAAAGTAACCGACAAATATGCTGAAAATAAAAATCTTGCCGATTACTTTTGAAATAGTTTCCGACCAATATGCTGAAAATAAAAATCTTGCCGATTACTTTTGAAATAGTAACCGACGAATGTGCTGAAAATAAATAATGCCGATTACTATTGAAATAGTAACCGACAAATGTGCTGAAAATAAAAGTCTTGCCCATTACTTTTGAAATAGTAACCGACGAATATGTGCTGAAAATAAATCTTGCCGATTACTTTTGAAATAGTAACCGACGAATGTGCTGAAAATAAATCATGCCGATTACTTTTGAAATAGTAAGCGACGAATATGTGCTAAAAATAAATCTTGCCGATTACTTTTGAAATAGTAACCGACGAATGTGTTGAAAATAAATCATGCCGATTACTTTGGAAATAGTAAGTGACGAATATGTTGAAAATAAAAATCTTACCGATTACTTTTGAAATAGTAACCAACGGATGTGCTGAAAATAAAGTCTTGCCGATAACTTTTGAAATAGTAACCGACGAATATGTGCTGAAAATAAATCTTGCCGATTACTTTTGAAATAGTAACTGACGAATGTGCTGAAAATAAATCATGCCGATTACTTTTGAAATAGTAAGCGACGAATATGTTGAAAATAAAAATCTTACCGATTACTTTTGAAATAGTAACCAACGAATATGCTGAATATAAAGTCTTGCCGATTACTTTTGAAATAGTAACCGACGAATATGTTGAAAATAAAAATCTTGTCGATTACTTTTAAAATAGTAACCGACAAATATGCTGAAAATAAAAATCTTGCCGATTACTTTTGAATAAGTAACCGACAAATATGCTGAAAATAAAAATCTTGCCGATTACTTTTGAAATAGTAACCGACCAATATGCTGAAAATAAAAATCTTGCCGATTACTTTTGAAATAGTAACCGACGAATGTGCTGAAAATAAATAATGCCGATTACTATTGAAATAGTAACCGACCAATGTGCTGAAAATAAATGTCTTGCCCATTACTTTTGAAATAGTAACCGATGAATATGTGCTGAAAATAAATCTTGCCGATTACTTTTGAAATAGTAACCGACGAATGTGCTGAAAATAAATCTTGCCGATTACTTTTGAAATAGTAAGCAACAAATATGTGTTGAAAATAAATCTTGCCGATTACTTTTGAAATAGTAACCGACGAATGTGTTGAAAATAAATCATGCCGATTACTTTTGAAATAGTAAGCGACGAATATGTTGAAAATAAAAATCTTACCGATTATTTTTGAAATAGTAACCAACGAATATGCTGAATATAAAGTCTTGCCGATTACTTTTGAAATAGTAACCGACGAATATGTTGAAAATAAAAATCTTGTCGATTACTTTTAAAATAGTAACCGACAAATATGCTGAAAATAAAAATCTTGCCGATTACTTTTGAAAAAGTAACCGACAAATATGCTGAAAATAAAAATCTTGCCGATTACTTTTGAAATAGTCACCGACCAATATGCTGAAAATAAAAATCTTGCCGATTACTTTTGAAATAGTAACCGACGAATGTGCAGAAAATAGATCATGCCGATTACTTTTGAAATAGTAACCGACGAATGTGTTGAAAATAAATCATGTCGATTACCTTTGAAATAGTAACCGACGAATCTGCTGAAAATAAATCATGCCGATTACTTTTGAAATAGTCACCGGCGAATATGCTGAAAATAAAAATCTTGCCAATTACTTTTGAAATAGTAACCGACGAATGTGCTGAAAATAAATCATGCCGATTACTTTGGAAATAGTAAGTGACGAATATGTTGAAAATAAAAATCTTACCGATTACTTTTGAAATAGTAACCAACGGATGTGCTAAAAATAAAGTCTTGCCGATAACTTTTGAAATAGTAACCGACGAATATGTGCTGAAAATAAATCTTGCCGATTACTTTTGAAATAGTAACTGACGAATGTGCTGAAAATAAATCATGCCGATTACTTTTGAAATAGTAAGCGACGAATATGTTGAAAATAAAAATCTTACTGATTACTTTTGAAATAGTAACCAACGAATATGCTGAATATAAAGTCTTGCCGATTACTTTTGAAATAGTAACCGACGAATATGTTGAAAATAAAAATCTTGTCGATTACTTTTAAAATAGTAACCGACAAATATGCTGAAAATAAAAATCTTGCCGATTACTTTTCAAAAAGTAACCGACAAATATACTGAAAATAAAAATCTTGCCGATTACTTTTGAAATAGTCACCGACCAATATGCTGAAAATAAAAATCTTGCCGATTACTTTTGAAATAGTAACCGACGAATGTGCTGAAAATAAATCATGCCGATTACTTTTGAAATAGTAAGCGACGAATATGTGCTGAAAATAAATCTTGCCGATTACTTTTGAAATAGTAACCGACGAATGTGTTGAAAATAAATCATGCCGATTACTTTGGAAATAGTAAGTGACGAATATGTTGAAAATAAAAATCTTACCGATTACTTTTGAAATAGTAACCAACGGATGTGCTGAAAATAAAGTCTTGCCGATAACTTTTGAAATAGTAACCGACGAATATGTGCTGAAAATAAATCTTGCCGATTACTTTTGAAATAGTAACTGACGAATGTGCTGAAAATAAACCATGCCGATTACTTTTGAAATAGTAAGCGACGAATATGTTGAAAATAAAAATCTTACCGATTACTTTTGAAATAGTAACCAACGAATATGCTGAATATAAAGTCTTGCCGATTACTTTTGAAATAGTAACCGACGAATATGTTGAAAATAAAAATCTTGTCGATTACTTTTAAAATAGTAACCGACAAATATGCTGAAAATAAAAATCTTGCCGATTACTTTTGAATAAGTAACCGACAAATATGCTGAAAATAAAAATCTTGCCGATTACTTTTGAAATAGTCACCGACCAATATGCTGAAAATAAAAATCTTGCCGATTACTTTTGAAATAGTAACCGACGAATGTGCTGAAAATAAATAATGCCGATTACTATTGAAATAGTAACCGACAAATGTGCTGAAAATAAATGTCTTGCCCATTACTTTTGAAATAGTAACCGACGAATATGTGCTGAAAATAAATCTTGCCGATTACTTTTGAAATAGTAACCGACGAATGTGCTGAAAATAAATCTTGCCGATTACTTTTGAAATAGTAAGCAACAAATATGTGTTGAAAATAAATCTTGCCGATTACTTTTGAAATAGTAACCGACGAATGTGTTGAAAATAAATCATGCCGATTACTTTTGAAATAGTAAGCGACGAATATGTTGAAAATAAAAATCTTACCGATTATTTTTGAAATAGTAACCAACGAATATGCTGAATATAAAGTCTTGCCGATTACTTTTGAAATAGTAACCGACGAATATGTTGAAAATAAAAATCTTGTCGATTACTTTTAAAATAGTAACCGACAAATATGCTGAAAATAAAAATCTTGCCGATTACTTTTGAAAAAGTAACCGACAAATATGCTGAAAATAAAAATCTTGCCGATTACTTTTGAAATAGTCACCGACCAATATGCTGAAAATAAAAATCTTGCCGATTACTTTTGAAATAGTAACCGACGAATGTGCAGAAAATAGATCATGCCGATTACTTTTGAAATAGTAACCGACGAATGTGTTGAAAATAAATCATGTCGATTACCTTTGAAATAGTAACCGACGAATCTGCTGAAAATAAATCATGCCGATTACTTTTGAAATAGTCACCGGCGAATATGCTGAAAATAAAAATCTTGCCAATTACTTTTGAAATAGTAACCGACGAATGTGCTGAAAATAAATCATGCCGATTACTTTGGAAATAGTAAGTGACGAATATGTTGAAAATAAAAATCTTACCGATTACTTTTGAAATAGTAACCAACGGATGTGCTGAAAATAAAGTCTTGCCGATAACTTTTGAAATAGTAACCGACGAATATGTGCTGAAAATAAATCTTGCCGATTACTTTTGAAATAGTAACTGACGAATGTGCTGAAAATAAATCATGCCGATTACTTTTGAAATAGTAAGCGACGAATATGTTGAAAATAAAAATCTTACTGATTACTTTTGAAATAGTAACCAACGAATATGCTGAATATAAAGTCTTGCCGATTACTTTTGAAATAGTAACCGACGAATATGTTGAAAATAAAAATCTTGTCGATTACTTTTAAAATAGTAACCGACAAATATGCTGAAAATAAAAATCTTGCCGATTACTTTTCAAAAAGTAACCGACAAATATGCTGAAAATAAAAATCTTGCCGATTACTTTTGAAATAGTCACCGACCAATATGCTGAAAATAAAAATCTTGCCGATTACTTTTGAAATAGTAACCGACGAATGTGCTGAAAATAAATAATGCCGATTACTATTGAAATAGTAACCGACAAATGTGCTGAAAATAAAAGTCTTGCCCATTACTTTTGAAATAGTAACCGACGAATATGTGCTGAAAATAAATCTTGCCGATTACTTTTGAAATAGTAACCGACGAATGTGCTGAAAATAAATCATGCCGATTACTTTTGAAATAGTAAGCGACGAATATGTGCTGAAAATAAATCTTGCCGATTACTTTTGAAATAGTAACCGACGAATGTGTTGAAAATAAATCATGCCGATTACTTTAGAAATAGTAAGCGACGAATATGTTGAAAATAAAAATCTTACCGATTACTTTTGAAATAGTAACCAACGAATATGCTGAATAAAAGTCTTGCCGATTACTTTTGAAATAGTAACCGACGAATATGTTGAAAATAAAAATCTTGTCGATTACTTTTAAAATAGTAACCGACAAATATGCTGAAAATAAAAATCTTGCCGATTACTTTTGAAAAAGTAACCGGCAAATATGCTGAAAATAAAAATCTTGCCGATTACTTTTGAAATAGTCACCGACCAATATGCTGAAAATAAAAATCTTGCCGATTACTTTTGAAATAGTAACCGACGAATGTGCTGAAAATAAATAATGCCGATTACTATTGAAATAGTAACCGACAAATGTGCTGAAAATAAAAGTCTTGCCCATTACTTTTGAAATAGTAAGCGACGAATATGTGCTGAAAATAAATCTTGCCGATTACTTTTGAAATAGTAACCGACGAATGTGCTGAAAATAAATCATGCCGATTACTTTTGAAATAGTAACCGACGAATGTGTTGAAAATAAATCATGCCGATTACTTTAGAAATAGTAAGCGACGAATATGTTGAAAATAAAAATCTTACCGATTAGTTTTGAAATAGTAACCAACGAATATGCTGAATAAAAGTCTTGCCGATTACTTTTGAAATAGTAACCGACGAATATGTTGAAAATAAAAATCTTGTCGATTACTTTTAAAATAGTAACCGACAAATATGCTGAAAATAAAAATCTTGCCGATTACTTTTGAAAAAGTAACCGACAAATATGCTGAAAATAAAAATCTTGCCGATTACTTTTGAAATAGTCACCGACCAATATGCTGAAAATAAAAATCTTGCCGATTACTTTTGAAATAGTAACCGACGAATGTGCAGAAAATAGATCATGCCGATTACTTTTGAAATAGTAACCGACGAATGTGTTGAAAATAAATCATGTCGATTACCTTTGAAATAGTAACCGACGAATGTGCTGAAAATAAATCATGCCGATTACTTTTGAAATAGTAAGCGACGAATATGTGCTGAAAATAAATCTTGCCGATTACTTTTGAAATAGTAACCGACGAATGTGTTGAAAATAAATCATGCCGATTACTTTGGAAATAGTAAGTGACGAATATGTTGAAAATAAAAATCTTACCGATTACTTTTGAAATAGTAACCAACGGATGTGCTGAAAATAAAGTCTTGCCGATAACTTTTGAAATAGTAACCGACGAATATGTGCTGAAAATAAATCTTGCCGATTACTTTTGAAATAGTAACTGACGAATGTGCTGAAAATAAATCATGCCGATTACTTTTGAAATAGTAAGCGACGAATATGTTGAAAATAAAAATCTTACCGATTACTTTTGAAATAGTAACCAACGAATATGCTGAATATAAAGTCTTGCCGATTACTTTTGAAATAGTAACCGACGAATATGTTGAAAATAAAAATCTTGTCGATTACTTTTAAAATAGTAACCGACAAATATGCTGAAAATAAAAATCTTGCCGATTACTTTTGAATAAGTAACCGACAAATATGCTGAAAATAAAAATCTTGCCGATTACTTTTGAAATAGTAACCGACGAATGTGCTGAAAATAAATAATGCCGATTACTATTGAAATAGTAACCGACAAATGTGCTGAAAATAAATGTCTTGCCCATTACTTTTGAAATAGTAACCGACGAATATGTGCTGAAAATAAATCTTGCCGATTACTTTTGAAATAGTAACCGACGAATGTGCTGAAAATAAATCTTGCCGATTACTTTTGAAATAGTAAGCAACAAATATGTGTTGAAAATAAATCTTGCCGATTACTTTTGAAATAGTAACCGACGAATGTGTGGAAAATAAATCATGCCGATTACTTTTGAAATAGTAAGCGACGAATATGTTGAAAATAAAAATCTTACCGATTATTTTTGAAATAGTAACCAACGAATATGCTGAATATAAAGTCTTGCCGATTACTTTTGAAATAGTAACCGACGAATATGTTGAAAATAAAAATCTTGTCGATTACTTTTAAAATAGTAACCGACAAATATGCTGAAAATAAAAATCTTGCCGATTACTTTTGAAAAAGTAACCGACAAATATGCTGAAAATAAAAATCTTGCCGATTACTTTTGAAATAGTCACCGACCAATATGCTGAAAATAAAAATCTTGCCGATTACTTTTGAAATAGTAACCGACGAATGTGCAGAAAATAGATCATGCCGATTACTTTTGAAATAGTAACCGACGAATGTGTTGAAAATAAATCATGTCGATTACCTTTGAAATAGTAACCGACGAATCTGCTGAAAATAAATCATGCCGATTACTTTTGAAATAGTCACCGGCGAATATGCTGAAAATAAAAATCTTGCCAATTACTTTTGAAATAGTAACCGACGAATGTGCTGAAAATAAATCATGCCGATTACTTTGGAAATAGTAAGTGACGAATATGTTGAAAATAAAAATCTTACCGATTACTTTTGAAATAGTAACCAACGGATGTGCTGAAAATAAAGTCTTGACGATAACTTTTGAAATAGTAACCGACGAATATGTGCTGAAAATAAATCTTGCCGATTACTTTTGAAATAGTAACTGACGAATGTGCTGAAAATAAATCATGCCGATTACTTTTGAAATAGTAAGCGACGAATATGTTGAAAATAAAAATCTTACTGATTACTTTTGAAATAGTAACCAACGAATATGCTGAATATAAAGTCTTGCCGATTACTTTTGAAATAGTAACCGACGAATATGTTGAAAATAAAAATCTTGTCGATTACTTTTAAAATAGTAACCGACAAATATGCTGAAAATAAAAATCTTGCCGATTACTTTTCAAAAAGTAACCGACAAATATGCTGAAAATAAAAATCTTGCCGATTACTTTTGAAATAGTCACCGACCAATATGCTGAAAATAAAAATCTTGCCGATTACTTTTGAAATAGTAACCGACGAATGTGCTGAAAATAAATAATGCCGATTACTATTGAAATAGTAACCGACGAATGTGTTGAAAATAAAAGTCTTGCCCATTACTTTTGAAATAGTAACCGACGAATATGTGCTGAAAATAAATCTTGCCGATTACTTTTGAAATAGTAACCGACGAATGTGCTGAAAATAAATCATGCCGATTACTTTTGAAATAGTAAGCGACGAATATGTGCTGAAAATAAATCTTGCCGATTACTTTTGAAATAGTAACCGACGAATGTGTTGAAAATAAATCATGCCGATTACTTTAGAAATAGTAAGCGACGAATATGTTGAAAATAAAAATCTTACCGATTACTTTTGAAATAGTAACCAACGAATATGCTGAATAAAAGTCTTGCCGATTACTTTTGAAATAGTAACCGACGAATATGTTGAAAATAAAAATCTTGTCGATTACTTTTAAAATAGTAACCGACAAATATGCTGAAAATAAAAATCTTGCCGATTACTTTTGAAAAAGTAACCGACAAATATGCTGAAAATAAAAATCTTGCCGATTACTTTTGAAATAGTCACCGACCAATATGCTGAAAATAAAAATCTTGCCGATTACTTTTGAAATAGTAACCGACGAATGTGCTGAAAATAAAAGTCTTGCCCATTACTTTTGAAATAGTAACCGACGAATATGTGCTGAAAATAAATCTTGCCGATTACTTTTGAAATAGTAACCGACGAATGTGCTGAAAATAAATCATGCCGATTACTTTTGAAATAGTAAGCGACGAATATGTGCTGAAAATAAATCTTGCCGATTACTTTTGAAATAGTAACCGACGAATGTGTTGAAAATAAATCATGCCGATTACTTTAGAAATAGTAAGCGACGAATATGTTGAAAATAAAAATCTTACCGATTACTTTTGAAATAGTAACCAACGAATATGCTGAATAAAAGTCTTGCCGATTACTTTTGAAATAGTAACCGACGAATATGTTGAAAATAAAAATCTTGTCGATTACTTTTAAAATAGTAACCGACAAATATGCTGAAAATAAAAATCTTGCCGATTACTTTTGAAAAAGTAACCGACAAATATGCTGAAAATAAAAATCTTGCCGATTACTTTTGAAATAGTCACCGACCAATATGCTGAAAATAAAAATCTTGCCGATTACTTTTGAAATAGTAACCGACGAATGTGCAGAAAATAGATCATGCCGATTACTTTTGAAATAGTAACCGACGAATGTGTTGAAAATAAATCATGTCGATTACCTTTGAAATAGTAACCGACGAATGTGCTGAAAATAAATCATGCCGATTACTTTTGAAATAGTAAGCGACGAATATGTGCTGAAAATAAATCTTGCCGATTACTTTTGAAATAGTAACCGACGAATGTGTTGAAAATAAATCATGCCGATTACTTTGGAAATAGTAAGTGACGAATATGTTGAAAATAAAAATCTTACCGATTACTTTTGAAATAGTAACCAACGGATGTGCTGAATAAAAGTCTTGCCGATTACTTTTGAAATAGTAACCGACGAATATGTTGAAAATAAAAATCTTGTCGATTACTTTTAAAATAGTAACCGACAAATATGTTGAAAATAAAAATCTTGCCGATTACTTTTGAAAAAGTAAACGACAAATATGCTGAAAATAAAAATCTTGCCGATTACTTTTGAAATAGTCACCGACCAATATGCTGAAAATAAAAATCTTGCCGATTACTTTTGAAATAGTAACCGACGAATGTGCTGAAAATAAATAATGCCGATTACTATTGAAATAGTAACCGACAAATGTGCTGAAAATAAAAGTCTTGCCCATTACTTTTGAAATAGTAACCGACGAATATGTGCTGAAAATAAATCTTGCCGATTACTTTTGAAATAGTAACCGACGAATGTGCTGAAAATAAATCATGCCGATTACTTTTGAAATAGTAAGCGACGAATATGTGCTGAAAATAAATCTTGCCGATTACTTTTGAAATAGTAACCGACGAATGTGTTGAAAATAAATCATGCCGATTACTTTGGAAATAGTAAGTGACGAATATGTTGAAAATAAAAATCTTACCGATTACTTTTGAAATAGTAACCAACGGATGTGCTAAAAATAAAGTCTTGCCGATAACTTTTGAAATAGTAACCGGCGAATATGTGCTGAAAATAAATCTTGCCAATTACTTTTGAAATAGTAACTGACGAATGTGCTGAAAATAAATCATGCCGATTACTTTTGAAATAGTAAGCGACGAATATGTTGAAAATAAAAATCTTACCGATTACTTTTGAAATAGTAACCAACGAATATGCTGAATATAAAGTCTTGCCGATTACTTTTGAAATAGTAACCGACGAATATGTTGAAAATAAAAATCTTGTCGATTACTTTTAAAATAGTAACCGACAAATATGCTGAAAATAAAAATCTTGCCGATTACTTTTGAATAAGTAACCGACAAATATGCTGAAAATAAAAATCTTGCCGATTACTTTTGAAATAGTCACCGACCAATATGCTGAAAATAAAAATCTTGCCGATTACTTTTGAAATAGTAACCGACGAATGTGCTGAAAATAAATAATGCCGATTACTATTGAAATAGTAACCGACAAATGTGCTGAAAATAAATGTCTTGCCCATTACTTTTGAAATAGTAACCGACGAATATGTGCTGAAAATAAATCTTGCCGATTACTTTTGAAATAGTAACCGACGAATGTGCTGAAAATAAATCTTGCCGATTACTTTTGAAATAGTAAGCAACAAATATGTGTTGAAAATAAATCTTGCCGATTACTTTTGAAATAGTAACCGACGAATGTGTTGAAAATAAATCATGCCGATTACTTTTGAAATAGTAAGCGACGAATATGTTGAAAATAAAAATCTTACCGATTATTTTTGAAATAGTAACCAACGAATATGCTGAATATAAAGTCTTGCCGATTACTTTTGAAATAGTAACCGACGAATATGTTGAAAATAAAAATCTTGTCGATTACTTTTAAAATAGTAACCGACAAATATGCTGAAAATAAAAATCTTGCCGATTACTTTTGAAAAAGTGACCGACAAATATGCTGAAAATAAAAATCTTGCCGATTACTTTTGAAATAGTCACCGACCAATATGCTGAAAATAAAAATCTTGCCGATTACTTTTGAAATAGTAACCGACGAATGTGCAGAAAATAGATCATGCCGATTACTTTTGAAATAGTAACCGACGAATGTGTTGAAAATAAATCATGTCGATTACCTTTGAAATAGTAACCGACGAATCTGCTGAAAATAAATCATGCCGATTACTTTTGAAATAGTCACCGGCGAATATGCTGAAAATAAAAATCTTGCCAATTACTTTTGAAATAGTAACCGACGAATGTGCTGAAAATAAATCATGCCGATTACTTTGGAAATAGTAAGTGACGAATATGTTGAAAATAAAAATCTTACCGATTACTTTTGAAATAGTAACCAACGGATGTGCTGAAAATAAAGTCTTGCCGATAACTTTTGAAATAGTAACCGACGAATATGTGCTGAAAATAAATCTTGCCGATTACTTTTGAAATAGTAACCGACGAATATGTTGAAAATAAAAATCTTGTCGATTACTTTTAAAATAGTAACCGACAAATATGCTGAAAATAAAAATCTTGCCGATTACTTTTCAAAAAGTAACCGACAAATATGCTGAAAATAAAAATCTTGCCGATTACTTTTGAAATAGTCACCGACCAATATGCTGAAAATAAAAATCTTGCCGATTACTTTTGAAATAGTAACCGACGAATGTGCTGAAAATAAATAATGCCGATTACTATTGAAATAGTAACCGACAAATGTGCTGAAAATAAAAGTCTTGCCCATTACTTTTGAAATAGTAACCGACGAATATGTGCTGAAAATAAATCTTGCCGATTACTTTTGAAATAGTAACCGACGAATGTGCTGAAAATAAATCATGCCGATTACTTTTGAAATAGTAAGCGACGAATATGTGCTGAAAATAAATCTTGCCGATTACTTTTGAAATAGTAACCGACGAATGTGTTGAAAATAAATCATGCCGATTACTTTAGAAATAGTAAGCGACGAATATGTTGAAAATAAAAATCTTACCGATTACTTTTGAAATAGTAACCAACGAATATGCTGAATAAAAGTCTTGCCGATTACTTTTGAAATAGTAACCGACGAATATGTTGAAAATAAAAATCTTGTCGATTACTTTTAAAATAGTAACCGACAAATATGCTGAAAATAAAAATCTTGCCGATTACTTTTGAAAAAGTAACCGACAAATATGCTGAAAATAAAAATCTTGCCGATTACTTTTGAAATAGTCACCGACCAATATGCTGAAAATAAAAATCTTGCCGATTACTTTTGAAATAGTAACCGACGAATGTGCTGAAAATAAATAATGCCGATTACTATTGAAATAGTAACCGACAAATGTGCTGAAAATAAAAGTCTTGCCCATTACTTTTGAAATAGTAACCGACGAATATGTGCTGAAAATAAATCTTGCCGATTACTTTTGAAATAGTAACCGACGAATGTGCTGAAAATAAATCATGCCGATTACTTTTGAAATAGTAACCGACGAATGTGTTGAAAATAAATCATGCCGATTACTTTAGAAATAGTAAGCGACGAATATGTTGAAAATAAAAATCTTACCGATTACTTTTGAAATAGTAACCAACGAATATGCTGAATAAAAGTCTTGCCGATTACTTTTGAAATAGTAACCGACGAATATGTTGAAAATAAAAATCTTGTCGATTACTTTTAAAATAGTAACCGACAAATATGCTGAAAATAAAAATCTTGCCGATTACTTTTGAAAAAGTAACCGACAAATATGCTGAAAATAAAAATCTTGCCGATTACTTTTGAAATAGTCACCGACCAATATGCTGAAAATAAAAATCTTGCCGATTACTTTTGAAATAGTAACCGACGAATGTGCTGAAAATAAATAATGCCGATTACTATTGAAATAGTAACCGACAAATGTGCTGAAAATAAAAGTCTTGCCCATTACTTTTGAAATAGTAACCGACGAATATGTGCTGAAAATAAATCTTGCCGATTACTTTTGAAATAGTAACCGACGAATGTGCTGAAAATAAATCATGCCGATTACTTTTGAAATAGTAAGCGACGAATATGTGCTGAAAATAAATCTTGCCGATTACTTTTGAAATAGTAACCGACGAATGTGTTGAAAATAAATCATGCCGATTACTTTTGAAATAGTAAGCGACGAATATGTTGAAAATAAAAATCTTACCGATTACTTTTAAAATAGTAACCAACGAATATGCTGAATATAAAGTCTTGCCGATTACTTTTGAAATAGTAACCGACGAATATGTTGAAAATAAAAATCTTGTCGATTACTTTTAAAATAGTAACCGACAAATATGCTGAAAATAAAAATCTTGCCGATTACTTTTGAAATAGTCACCGACCAATATGCTAAAAATAAAAATCTTGCCGATTACTTTTGAAATAGTAACCGACGAATGTGCAGAAAATAGATCATGCCGATTACTTTTGAAATAGTAACCGACGAATGTGTTGAAAATAAATCATGTCGATTACCTTTGAAATAGTAACCGACGAATCTGCTGAAAATAAATCATGCCGATTGTAACACCCTAGTTGTTATTTTACTATTTTTGGTTGATTTAATATGTTTTATGTGTTTTATATAATTTATGTTGATATATGTGAATTATTGATGTTGCTATTTTATTATATTTTATTATATGAGAATTAGTAATGATTTTGTTATTTAAGAAAATAGAAGAAATATTATTATTTTGGGGATTTATGAAAATAGGAGGAATTATTAATTATTTAGAATTAGTAGAGTTAGGAGGGGGTTAATGAAATTAAAAGAAAATTAAGTGAGGAAGTAAAGAAAGAAAAAGGAGTTACACTTTGTTAGAAAGAAAGGAGAAAAGTCAGTAAAGGAAATAAGAAACAGAACACGTATCAGTAGAAACAAAAAGAAAACAAGAGTTTTGGGAGAAAGAGAGAAGAAGCCAAGGGAAGAGGGAAATTCATCCAATTGCTGTAGAAATTTGCTGAATTAAGGTAAGGGTGGGTTTGCTCTTCAATCGCTAATGTACAAGTATGTGTTTTCATGAAAATGGATTGGAATTGGTGATTGTTGAATTAGGTTTATGAATATGATGAATATGATGAATTGCTCAATTCTTGATGGATTGTGATGTAATGATGTTGTTATGATATGTTCTGATGTTTTGTTGTGCCTTAAACCCATAAACATTGTTTCTAAACCATTTTGGGTGATTGGGAAATCAAAAATGGGATTTTTGGATGATATAGGGTTAGAAAATCGTAGGTTAGAATTCTGCCCAGATGAGCACTCGCTCAAGCGAAATACCCTTCGCTCAAGCGAGCAACTTTTTGCCACGCCCAGTCTGAATTTTTAGCCGTTCGCTTAAGCGAGCCACGAGCGAACCAGGAGCGAGTGAAATGCTAACCTTCGTCATTTGCGTCGCTTAAGCGAGATTCCCGTCGCTTAAGCGAGAAACGCCCAGGATAGTGTATTTAGCCTGTTCGCTTAAGCGAACCAGGAGCGAGCCAGAAGCGAGGAAAAACCAAACTTACGCGTTTTGACTCGCTTAAGCGAGTAGCTGCTCGCTTAAGCGAGCTGGGTCCTGTGCGACCCAAAATGTGATTTTTCTAAAAGGTTCCAAACCCAAACCTAAGCTTTCTAAGATGTTTATTGGATTTATTAAGAATTGTTTAGATGATAAAACTTATATATTAAGATGATTAAGATGGAATTATGTATGCTTATGTGCAAATAATTATACTTGCTAAGTTGATTTGCCTTGTCGTTGTGAAGTAGTATTGTCCAGTTGGGGAGGGTATCCTAAGTGGTTGTTGTTGTTGGTTGCATGCTGATATGCTCCATTAAGTTGTTGGGTTGTATGCTGATATACACCATAGAGTCATTCATACTCATATGCATTTGTTGGGGGCTTATTGCCCTGGAATGTTTATCATTCACTGTTGGGGGCTTATTGCCCTGGAACGCTTTATCGTTCACCTGTTGGGGGCTTATTGCCCTGGGATGCTTTAACTATCCAATTGTTGGGGGCTTATTGCCCTGGAATGCTTAGCATTCAACGCGCGTAGTTGGTACCACATGCATAACGCATTAGATGTTGATGGAGTCTTGCATTAGTTGTAGGAGTGAGTTGCCCTTTCGGGATTGTTGTTGGTGAGATGTCGCCACATGTGTTGTTGTTGTTGTTGCTGATATTAATCAAAGATGAATTTAATTTATAAAGTTGAGATGAAAATGATGATGTTGTTGCTGTTAGTTGTTATGACTTGTTGTTGTTTCAATGTATTTTGATGATCCATATATTTGTATATTACTTTTGATTTGTGAACTCACCCCTTCTGCTGGAATTGCCGCCATGTGGGCAAGTGCAGGTAGCGAAGATTAGTGATGTCGGCTCTTACGTCTAGGGCTCTGATACATAGTAGGGATGGGAAGCGTTATCTTTCTTGTATTCCTTTATGTATCATTTATTTGAAGAAGATGTTGTTGGGATTAATTTGTTGGATAATTTTAATATGTTGATGGCCTTTTGCGCCAAGGTTATGATGTATCTTTGAATAAGATTTTCCGCTGCAGAATTTTAATATGATGAAGTTGTTGATGGTTTTAAATAGTTTTTATATTCTATTTAAATAATTTTGAAAAAGTAGTGTAATACTCCGTTGTTTGTTGAATAACTCTGATTATTATGATTATTGTTCTTATTATTATGTTACTTCGGGAACGGGGTGTTACAATTGGTATCAGAGCAGGTCGGTCTGTCAAACCATTAGTAGAGTCGTGTCGAGCCAAGTAGAGTAGTGTGACAGGTTTAAACTGTCTTTGTTGTTCTAATTCTTGTTGTTATGTAGAATTATCGAGATGGCCGGAAGAAATGATGCTGCTCTTGCTGCTGCTTTGCAAGCAATGGCTCAGGTTGTTGGACAACAGCAAGGTGCTGGTGGTGCTGGTGAAGGTGTAAGGATGCTTGAGACCTTCTTGAGGAATCATCCACCAACCTTTAAGGGAAGGTACGACCCCGATGGAGCACAGACCTGGCTGAAGGAGGTCGAGAGGATCTTCCGGGTGATGCAGTGTACGGATGTTCAGATGGTGCGGTTTGGCACGCACATGTTAGCAGAAGAGGCTGACGACTGGTGGGTGAGTGTGCAACCGGTGTTAGAGAATGAAGGTGCTGTGATTACATGGGCTGTGTTTAGGCGGGAGTTCTTGAGGAGGTATTTTCCGGAGGATGTCCGAGGTAAGAAGGAGATAGAATTCCTTGAGCTGAAGCAAGGAGACATGTCCATTACGGAGTATGCTGCTAAGTTCGTGGAGCTTGCAAAGTTTTATCCCCACTATGCTGCGGAGACTGCTGAGTTCTCCAAGTGTATCAAATTTGAGAATGGTCTGCGAGCTGATATCAAGCGGGCCATTGGTTATCAGAAGATCAGAGACTTCTCTGAGTTGGTGAGCAGCTGCCGTATTTATGAAGAGGATACTAAAGCTCACTATAAGATAATGAATGACCGTAGAGGAAAGGGGCAGCAGAGTCGCCCGAAGCCTTATAGTGCCCCAGCTGATAAGGGCAAACAAAGAATGCATGATGAGAGGAGACCTGCACGTAGAGATGCTCCTGCTGAAGTGGTCTGTTATAAGTGTGGTGTGAAAGGCCACAAGAGTAATGCTTGCACCCGTGATGAGAAGAAGTGCTTCAGATGCGGAAAGAAGGGCCACACTGTCACCGAATGCAAGCGTGGAGATATTGTTTGCTTCAACTGTAATGAGGAAGGTCACATCGGTTCTCAGTGTACTAAGCCTAAGAAGGCGCAGACCAGTGGTAGAGTTTTTGCCTTGACCGGTACTCAGACTGATCAGGAGGATCGACTTATCAGAGGTACTTGTTTCTTTAATGGTACTCCTTTAATTGCTATTATAGATACTGGTGCAACGCATTGTTTCATTGCTATTGACTGTGCACAAAGATTGGGTTTGACTATGTCTGATATGAATGGGAAAATGGTTGTTGAAACTCCAGCTAAGGGTTCAGTGACTACTTCCCTTGTCTGTTTAAGTTGTCCGTTGTCTGTATTTGGTAGAGATTTTGAGGTGGATCTTGTTTGTTTGCCGTTAGTGGGAATGGATGTAATATTGGGAATGAATTGGTTGGAATACAATCATGTTCTAATCAATTGCTTTACCAAGACTGTGCGGTTTTCTTCTGCTGAAGAAGAGAGTGGAGCAGAACTCTTATCCACTAAAGAGATGAAGCGTTTAGAAAAGGATGGCGTGTTGATGTTTTATTTGTTGGCATTCTTGTCGGTGGAGAACCAAGCTGTGATTGATAGGCTGCCTGTTGTGAAGGAATTTCCTGAAGTTTTCCCTGATGAGATTCCAGATGTGCCACCAGAGAGAGAAGTGGAATTTTCGATAGACCTGGTGCCGGGTACGAAGCCTGTGTCGATGGCTCCTTACCGTATGTCAGCTTCGGAGTTAGCTGAGTTAAAGAAACAATTAGAAGACTTGCTTGACAGGAAGTTTGTGAGACCGAGTGTTTCACCATGGGGAGCGCCGGTGTTGTTGGTAAAGAAGAAGGATGGTAGCATGCGGTTGTGTATCGATTACCGTCAGCTGAATAAAGTGACGATCAAGAATAGGTATCCACTTCCGAGAATAGATGACTTGATGGATCAACTAGTGGGTGCTCGTATTTTCAGTAAAAATTGACTTGAGGTCAGGTTACCATCAGATAAAGGTGAAGGATGAGGATATGCAAAAGACAGCGTTTAGGACGCGGTATGGTCATTATGAATATAAGGTGATGCCTTTCGGTGTGACGAATGCACCTGGTGTGTTTATGGAATACATGAACAGAATTTTTCATGAGTATCTGGATCAATTTGTTGTGGTTTTTATTGATGATATTTTAATCTATTCTAAGACTGAAGCAGAGCACGCAGAGCATTTGAAGATTGTTTTGCAAGTGCTGAAAGAGAAGAAATTGTATGCCAAGTTATCCAAGTGTGAGTTCTGGCTGAATGAAGTAAGTTTTCTTGGCCACATTATTTCTGGAAATGGTATTGCTGTGGATCCTTCGAAGGTTGATGCTGTGTCGCAGTGGGAGACACCAAAGTCAGTTACTGAGGTAAGAAGTTTTCTTGGTCTGGCTGGTTATTATCGCAGGTTTATTGAAGGATTCTCGAAGTTAGCACTTCCTTTGACGCAGCTGACTTGTAAAGGAAAAGCATTTGTGTGGGATGCTCGTTGTGAGAGTAGTTTCAATGAGTTGAAACAAAGATTGACGACTGCTCCTATTTTAATTTTGCCGAAGCCAGAAGAGCCTTTTGTTGTTTATTGTGATGCATCTAAGCTGGGATTAGGTGGTGTGTTGATGCAAGATGGTAAGGTGGTAGCATATGCTTCTAAGCAGCTGAGAGTGCATGAGAAGAATTATCCTACGCATGATTTAGAGTTAGCAGCGGTGGTATTTGTGTTGAAAGTTTGGAGGCATTATTTGTATGGTTCCAGATTCGAGGTGTTTAGCGATCATAAAAGTTTAAAGTATTTATTTGATCAGAAGGAGTTGAACATGAGGCAGAGAAGGTGGCTTGAGTTACTTAAGGACTATGATTTTAGTTTGAATTACCATCCTGGTAAAGCCAATGTGGTTGCTGATGCGTTGAGCAGAAAGACGTTGCATATGTCTGCTATGATGGTGAAAGAGTTCGAGTTACTTGAACAGTTTAGGGACTTGAGTCTTGTTTGTGAAAGATCGCCTCAGAGTGTGAAGTTGGGTATGTTGAAGATTAATAGTGACTTCTTGAATGATATCAAAGAGGCGCAGAAGCTTGATGTTAAGTTTGTGGACTTGATGGCTGCTAGTGATCAGAATGCGGCTAGTGATTTCAAGGTTGATGACCAAGGTGTGTTGAGGTTTAGAGGAAGGATTTGTATTCCCGATGATGAAGGTTTGAAAAAGTTGATCTTAGAAGAAAGTCACAAGAGTAGTTTGAGTATTCATCCTGGAGCTACTAAAATGTATCATGACTTGAAGAAATTATTTTGGTGGTCCGGTTTGAAGAGGGATGTTGCTCAATTTGTGTATGCATGTTTGACTTGCCAGAAGTCCAAGGTTGAGCACCAGAAGCCTGCAGGGTTGTTGACTCCGTTAGATGTACCTGAGTGGAAATGGGATAGCATTTCTATGGATTTTGTGACGAGTTTGCCGAATACTCCAAGAGGGCATGATGCCATTTGGGTCGTGGTCGACAGGTTGACTAAGTCGGCGCACTTTATTCCGATCAATATTACTTATCCAGTGGCTCAGTTGGCGGAGATTTATATCCGTGACATTGTGAAGTTGCATGGGGTTCCATCTAGTATTGTGTCGGATAGAGATCCGAGGTTTACTTCAAGGTTTTGGAAAAGCTTGCAAGATGCATTGGGTTCAAGGTTGAGATTGAGTTCGGCTTATCATCCGCAGACGGATGGTCAGTCGGAGAGAACTATCCAATCCTTGGAGGATTTGTTGAGGGTATGTGTACTCGAGCAAGGTGGAGCTTGGGACAGCCACTTGTCTTTGATAGAGTTTACTTACAATAATAGTTACCATTCGAGTATTGGTATGGCACCGTTCGAAGCTTTGTATGGTCGGAGGTGTAGAACTCCTTTATGTTGGTTTGAGTCGGGTGAAAGTATTGTGTTAGGACCTGAATTAGTGCAGCAAACTACGGAAAAGGTCAAGATGATAAGAGAAAAGATGAAGGCATCTCAAGATCGTCAGAAGAGTTATCATGACAAAAGGAGAAAAGCCCTTGAATTTCAGGAGGGTGATCATGTGTTCTTGAGGGTTACTCCGATGACGGGTGTAGGGCGTGCATTGAAGTCGAAGAAGTTGACTCCAAAGTTCATTGGTCCTTATCAGATTTCCGAGAGAATTGGAGCCGTGGCGTATCGGATTGGATTGCCACCACATCTATCGAACTTGTATGATGTGTTTCATGTCTCGCAGTTGAGAAAGTATGTAGCAGATCCTTCGCATGTTATTCCTAGGGATGATGTGCAGGTTAGAGATAATCTTACTGTTGAGACTTTGCCTTTGAGGATTGATGATCGTAAGGTGAAGCAGCTGAGAGGCAAGGAGATACCTTTGGTGAGAGTTGTTTGGGGCGGTGTAACCGGTGAGAGTTTGACTTGGGAATTGGAGAGCAAGATGCAAGAGTCCTATCCTGAGTTGTTTGTTGCTTAAGGTATTATTTCGAGGACGAAATTCTCTAAGTTGGGGAGAGTTGTAACACCCTAGTTGTTATTTTACTATTTTTGGTTGATTTAATATGTTTTATGTGTTTTATATAATTTATGTTGATATATGTGAATTATTGATGTTGCTATTTTATTATATTTTATTATATGAGAATTAGTAATGATTTTGTTATTTAAGAAAATAGAAGAAATATTATTATTTTGGGGATTTATGAAAATAGGAGGAATTATTAATTATTTAGAATTAGTAGAGTTAGGAGGGGGTTAATGAAATTAAAAGAAAATTAAGTGAGGAAGTAAAGAAAGAAAAAGGAGTTACACTTTGTTAGAAAGAAAGGAGAAAAGTCAGTAAAGGAAATAAGAAACAGAACACGTATCAGTAGAAACAAAAAGAAAACAAGAGTTTTGGGAGAAAGAGAGAAGAAGCCAAGGGAAGAGGGAAATTCATCCAATTGCTGTAGAAATTTGCTGAATTAAGGTAAGGGTGGGTTTGCTCTTCAATCGCTAATGTACAAGTATGTGTTTTCATGAAAATGGATTGGAATTGGTGATTGTTGAATTAGGTTTATGAATATGATGAATATGATGAATTGCTCAATTCTTGATGGATTGTGATGTAATGATGTTGTTATGATATGTTCTGATGTTTTGTTGTGCCTTAAACCCATAAACATTGTTTCTAAACCATTTTGGGTGATTGGGAAATCAAAAATGGGATTTTTGGATGATATAGGGTTAGAAAATCGTAGGTTAGAATTCTGCCCAGATGAGCACTCGCTCAAGCGAAATACCCTTCGCTCAAGCGAGCAACTTTTTGCCACGCCCAGTCTGAATTTTTAGCCGTTCGCTTAAGCGAGCCACGAGCGAACCAGGAGCGAGTGAAATGCTAACCTTCGTCATTTGCGTCGCTTAAGCGAGATTCCCGTCGCTTAAGCGAGAAACGCCCAGGATAGTGTATTTAGCCTGTTCGCTTAAGCGAACCAGGAGCGAGCCAGAAGCGAGGAAAAACCAAACTTACGCGTTTTGACTCGCTTAAGCGAGTAGCTGCTCGCTTAAGCGAGCTGGGTCCTGTGCGACCCAAAATGTGATTTTTCTAAAAGGTTCCAAACCCAAACCTAAGCTTTCTAAGATGTTTATTGGATTTATTAAGAATTGTTTAGATGATAAAACTTATATATTAAGATGATTAAGATGGAATTATGTATGCTTATGTGCAAATAATTATACTTGCTAAGTTGATTTGCCTTGTCGTTGTGAAGTAGTATTGTCCAGTTGGGGAGGGTATCCTAAGTGGTTGTTGTTGTTGGTTGCATGCTGATATGCTCCATTAAGTTGTTGGGTTGTATGCTGATATACACCATAGAGTCATTCATACTCATATGCATTTGTTGGGGGCTTATTGCCCTGGAATGTTTATCATTCACTGTTGGGGGCTTATTGCCCTGGAACGCTTTATCGTTCACCTGTTGGGGGCTTATTGCCCTGGGATGCTTTAACTATCCAATTGTTGGGGGCTTATTGCCCTGGAATGCTTAGCATTCAACGCGCGTAGTTGGTACCACATGCATAACGCATTAGATGTTGATGGAGTCTTGCATTAGTTGTAGGAGTGAGTTGCCCTTTCGGGATTGTTGTTGGTGAGATGTCGCCACATGTGTTGTTGTTGTTGTTGCTGATATTAATCAAAGATGAATTTAATTTATAAAGTTGAGATGAAAATGATGATGTTGTTGCTGTTAGTTGTTATGACTTGTTGTTGTTTCAATGTATTTTGATGATCCATATATTTGTATATTACTTTTGATTTGTGAACTCACCCCTTCTGCTGGAATTGCCGCCATGTGGGCAAGTGCAGGTAGCGAAGATTAGTGATGTCGGCTCTTACGTCTAGGGCTCTGATACATAGTAGGGATGGGAAGCGTTATCTTTCTTGTATTCCTTTATGTATCATTTATTTGAAGAAGATGTTGTTGGGATTAATTTGTTGGATAATTTTAATATGTTGATGGCCTTTTGCGCCAAGGTTATGATGTATCTTTGAATAAGATTTTCCGCTGCAGAATTTTAATATGATGAAGTTGTTGATGGTTTTAAATAGTTTTTATATTCTATTTAAATAATTTTGAAAAAGTAGTGTAATACTCCGTTGTTTGTTGAATAACTCTGATTATTATGATTATTGTTCTTATTATTATGTTACTTCGGGAACGGGGTGTTACACCGATTACTTTTGAAATAGTCACCGGCGAATATGCTGAAAATAAAAATCTTGCCAATTACTTTTGAAATAGTAACCGACGAATGTGCTGAAAATAAATCATGCCGATTACTTTGGAAATAGTAAGTGACGAATATGTTGAAAATAAAAATCTTACCAATTACTTTTGAAATAGTAACCAACGGATGTGCTGAAAATAAAGTCTTGCCGATAACTTTTGAAATAGTAACCGACGAATATGTGCTGAAAATAAATCTTGCCGATTACTTTTGTAATAGTAACTGACGAATGTGCTGAAAATAAATCATGCTGATTACTTTTGAAATAGTAAGCGACGAATATGTTGAAAATAAAAATCTTACCGATTACTTTTGAAATAGTAATTAACGAATATGCTGAATATAAAGTCTTGCCGATTACTTTTGAAATAGTAACCGACGAATGTGCTGAAAATAAATCATGCCGATTACTTTTGAAATAGTAAGCGACGAATATGTGCTGAAAATAAATCTTGCCGATTACTTTTGAAATAGTAACCGACGAATGTGTTGAAAATAAATCATGCCGATTACTTTAGAAATAGTAAGCGACGAATATGTTGAAAATAAAAATCTTACCGATTACTTTTGAAATAGTAACCAACGAATATGCTGAATATAAAGTCTTGCCGATTACTTTTGAAATAGTAACCGACGAATATGTTGAAAATAAAAATCTTGTCGATTACTTTTAAAATAGTAACCGACAAATATGCTGAAAATAAAAATCTTGCCGATTACTTTTGAAAAAGTAACCGACAAATATGCTGAAAATAAAAATCTTGCCGATTACTTTTGAAATAGTCACCGACCAATATGCTGAAAATAAAACTCTTGCCGATTACTTTTGAAATAGTAACCGACGAATGTGCTGAAAATAAATAATGCCGATTACTATTGAAATAGTAACCGACAAATGTGCTGAAAATAAAAGTCTTGCCCATTACTTTTGAAATAGTAACCGACGAATATGTGCTGAAAATAAATCTTGCCGATTACTTTTGAAATAGTAACCGACGAATGTGCTGAAAATAAATCATGCCGATTACTTTTGAAATAGTAAGCGACGAATATGTTGAAAATAAAAATCTTACCGATTACTTTTGAAATAGTAACCAACGAATATGCTGAATATAAAGTCTTGCCGATTACTTTTGAAATAGTAACCGACGAATATGTTGAAAATAAAAATCTTGTCGATTACTTTTAAAATAGTAACCGACAAATATGCTGAAAATAAAAATCTTGCCGATTACTTTTGAAATAGTCACCGACCAATATGCTGAAAATAAAAATCTTGCCGATTACTTTTGAAATAGTAACCGACGAATGTGCAGAAAATAGATCATGCCGATTACTTTTGAAATAGTAATCGACGAATGTGTTGAAAATAAATCATGTCGATTACCTTTGAAATAGTAACCGACGAATCTGCTGAAAATAAATCATGCCGATTACTTTTGAAATAGTCACCGGCGAATATGCTGAAAATAAAAATCTTGCCAATTACTTTTGAAATAGTAACCGACGAATGTGCTGAAAATAAATCATGCCGATTACTTTTGAAATAGTAAGCGACGAATATGTTGAAAATAAAAATCTTGTCGATTACTTTTAAAATAGTAACCGACAAATATGCTGAAAATAAAAATCTTGCCGATTACTTTTGAAAAAGTAACCGACAAATATGCTGAAAATAAAAATCTTGCCGATTACTTTGGAAATAGTCACCGACCAATATGCTGAAAATAAAAATCTTGCCGATTACTTTTGAAATAGTAACCGACGAATGTGCTGAAAATAAATCATGCCGATTACTATTGAAATAGTAACCGACAAATGTGCTGAAAATAAAAGTCTTGCCCGTTACTTTTGAAATAGTAACCGACGAATATGTGCTGAAAATAAATCTTGCCGATTACTTTTGAAATAGTAACCGACGAATGTGCTGAAAATAAATCATGCCGATTACTTTTGAAATAGTAACCGACAAATATGCTAAAAATAAAAATCTTGTCGATTACTTTTGAAATAGTAACCGACGAATATGTTGAAAATAAAAATCTTGTCGATTACTTTTAAAATAGTAACCGACAAATATGCTGAAAATAAAAATTTTGCCGATTACTTTTGAAAAAGTAACCGACAAATATGTTGAAAATAAAAATCTTGCCGATTACTTTTGAAAAAGTAACCGACAAATATGCTGAAAATAAAAATCTTGCCGATTACTTTTGAAATAGTAACCGACGAATGTGCTGAAAATAAATCATGCCGATTACTATTGAAATAGTAACCGACAAATGTGCTGAAAATAAAAGTCTTGCCCGTTACTTTTGAAATAGTAACCGACGAATATGTGCTGAAAATAAATCTTGCCGATTACTTTTGAAATAGTAACCGACGAATGTGTTGAAAATAAATCATGCCGATTACTTTTGAAATAGTAAGCGACGAATATGTTGAAAATAAAAATCTTGTCGATTACTTTTAAAATAGTAACCGACAAATATGCTGAAAATAAAAATCTTACCGATTACTTTTAAAATAGTAACCGACAAATATGCTAAAAATAAAAATCTTGTCGATTACTTTTGAAATAGTAACCGACGAATATGTTGATAATAAAAATCTTGTCGATTACTTTTAAAATAGTAACCGACAAATATGCTGAAAATAAAAATTTTGCCGATTACTTTTGAAAAAGTAACCGACAAATATGTTGAAAATAAAAATCTTGCCGATTACTTTTGAAAAATTAACCGACAAATATGCTGAAAATAAAAATCTTGCCGATTACTTTTGAAATAGTAACCGACGAATGTGCTGAAAATAAATCATGCCGATTACTATTGAAATAGTAACCGACAAATGTGCTGAAAATAAAAGTCTTGCCCATTACTTTTGAAATAGTAACCGACGAATATGTGCTGAAAATAAATCTTGCCGATTACTTTTGAAATAGTAACCGACGAATGTGCTGAAAACAAATCATGCCGATTACTTTTGAAATAGTAAGCGACGAATATGTTGAAAATAAAAATCTTGTCGATTACTTTTAAAATAGTAACCGACAAATATGCTAAAAAAAAAAAATCTTGCCGATTACTTTCGAAATAGGAACCGACGAATATGTTGAAAATAAAAATCTTGTCGATTAGTTTTAAAATAGTAACCGACAAATATGCTGAAAATAAAAATCTTGCCGATTACTTTTGAAATAGTAACCGACGAATGTGCTGAAAATAAAGTCTTGCCGATTACTTTTAAAATAGTAACCGACAAATATGCTGAAAATAAAAATCTTGCCGATTACTTTTGAAATAGTAACCGACGAATGTGCTGAAAATAAAGTCTTGCCGATTACTTTTAAAATAGTAACCGACAAATATGCTGAAAATAAAAATCTTGCCGATTACTTTTGAAATAGTAACCGACGAACATGCTGAAAATAAAAATCTTCCCGATTACTTTTGAAATAGTAACCGACGAATGTGCTGAAAATAAAGTCTTGCCGATTACTTTTGAAATAGTAACCGACAAATATGCTGAAAATAAAAATCTTGCCGATTACTTTAGAAATAGTAACCGACGAACATGCTGAAAATAAAAATCTTCCCGATTACTTTTGAAATAGTAACCGACGAATGTGCTGAAATAAAGTCTTGCCGATTACTTTTGAAATAGTAACCGACGAATGTGCTGAAAATAAAGTCTTGCCGATTACTTCTAAAATAGTAACAGACAAATATGCTAAAAATAAAAATCTTGCTGATTACTTTTGAAATAGTAACCGACGTATGTGCTGAAAATAAATCTTGCCGATTAGCTTTGAAATAGTAACCGACGAATATGCTGAATATAAAAATTTTGCTAATTACTTTTGAAATAGTAACCGACGAATGTGCAGAAAATAGATCATGCCGATTACTTTTGAAATAGTAACCGACGAATGTGTTGAATATATAGTCTTGCCGATTACTTTTGAAATAGTAACCTACAAATGCGCTGAAAATAAATCATGCCAATTACTTTTGAAATAGTAACCGACAAATGTGCTGAAAATAAAAGTCTTGCCGATTACATTTGAAATAGTAACCTGACGAATGTGCTGAAAATAAATCATGCCGATTACTTTTGAAATAGTCACCGACGAATATGCTGAAAATAAAAATCTTGTCGATTACTTTTGAAATAGTAACCGACGAATGTGCTGAAAATAAATCATGCTGATTACTTTTGAAATAGTAAGCGATGAATATGTTGGAAATAAAAATCTTACCAATTAATTTTAAAAAAGTAACCAATGAATGTGCTAAAAATAAAGTCTTGCCGATTACTTTTGAAATAGTAACCGACGAATATATTGAAAATAAAAATCTTGCCGATTACTTTTGAAATAGTAACCGACGAATGTGCTGAAAATAAAGTCTTGCCGATTACTTTTAAAATAGTAACCGACAAATATGCTGAATATAAAAATCTTGCCGATTACTGTTGAAATAGTAACCGACGAACATGCTGAAAATAAAAATCTTCCCGATTACTTTTGAAATAGTAACCGACGAATGTGCTGAAAATAAAGTCTTGCCGATTACTTTTGAAATAGTAACCGACAAATATGCTGAAAATAAAAATCTTGCCGATTACTTTTGAAATAGTAACAGACGAACATGCTGAAAATAAAAATCTTCCCGATTACTTTTGAAATAGTAACCGACGAAGGTGCTGAAAATAAAGTCTTGCCGATTACTTTTGAAATAGTAACCGACGAATGTGCTGAAAATAAAGTCTTGCCGATTACTTCTAAAATAGTAACAGACAAATATGCTAAAAATAAAAATCTTGCCGATTACTTTTGAAATAGTAACCGACGAATGTGCTGAAAATAAATCTTACCGATTAGCTTTGAAATTGTAACCGACGAATATGTTGAATATAAAATTTTTGCTGATTACTTTTGAAATAGTAACCGACGAATGTGCAGAAAATAGATCATGCCGATTACTTTTGAAATAGTAACCGACGAATGTGTTGAATATAAGGTCTTGCCGATTACTTTTGAAATAGTAACCTACAAATGTGCTGAAAATAAATCATGCCGATTACTTTTGAAATAGTCACCGACGAATATGTTGAAAATAAAAATCTTGCCGATTACTTTTGAAATAGTAACCGACGAATGTGCTGAAAATAAATCATGCCGATTACTTTCGAAATAGTAAGCGACGAATATGTTGAAAATAAAAATCTTACCGATTACTTTTAAAATAGTAACCAACGAATGTACTGAAAAAAAAAATCTTGCCGATTACTTTTGAAATAGTAACCGACGAATATGTTGAAAATAAAAATCTTGTCGATTACTCTAAAAATAGTAACCGACAAATATGCTAAAAATAAAAATCTTGCCGATTACTTTTGAAATAGTAACCGACGAATGTGCAGAAAATAGATCATGCCGATTACTTTTGAAATAGTAACCGACGATTGTGTTGAAAATAAATCATGCCGATTACCTTTGAAATAGTAACCGACGAATATGTTGAAAATAAAAATCTTACCGATTACTTTTGAAATAGTAACCAACGAATATGCTGAAAATAAAGTCTTGCCCATTACTTTTGAAATAGTAACCGACGAATATGTGCTGAAAATAAATCTTGCCGATTACTTTTAAAATAGTAATTGACAAATATGCTGAAAATAAATATATTGCCGATTACTTCTGAAAAAGTAACCGACAAATATGCTGAAAATAAATATCTTGGCGATTACTTTTGAAATAGTCACCGACCAATATGCTGAAAATAAAAATCTTGTCGATTACTTTTGAAATAGTAACCGACGAATATGCTGAAAATAAAAATCTTGTCGATTACTTTTAAAATAGTAACTGACAAATATGCTGAAAATAAAAATCTTGCCGATTACTTTTGAAAAAGTAACCGACAAATATGTTGAAAATAAAAATCTTGGCGATTACTTTTGAAAAAGTAACCGACAAATATGCTGAAAATAAAAATCTTGCCGATTACTTTTGAAATAGTCACCGACCAATATGCTAAAAATAAAAATCTTGCCGATTACTTTTGAAATAGTAACCGACGAATGTGCTGAAAATAAATCATGCCGATTACTATTGAAATAGTAACCGACAAATGTGCTGAAAATAAAAGTCTTGCCCATTAGTTTTGAAATAGTAACCAACGAATATGTGCTGAAAATAAATCTTGCCGATTACTTTTGAAATAGTAACCGACGAATGTGCTGAAAATAAATCATGCCGATTACTTTTGAAATAGTAAGCGACGAATATGTTGAAAATAAAAATCTTGTCGATTACTTTTAAAATAGTAACCGACAAATATGTTGAAAATAAAAATCATGCCGATTACTTTTGAAAAAGTAACCGACAAATATGCTGAAAATAAAAATCATGCCGATTACTTTTAAAATAGTAACCAACGAATGTACTGAAAAAAAAAATCTTGCCGATTACTTTTGAAATAGTAACCGACGAATATGTTGAAAATAAAAATCTTGTCGATTACTCTAAAAATAGTAACCGACAAATATGCTAAAAATAAAAATCTTGCCGATTACTTTTGAAATAGTAACCGACGAATGTGCAGAAAATAGATCATGCCGATTACTTTTGAAATAGTAACCGACGATTGTGTTGAAAATAAATCATGCCGATTACCTTTGAAATAGTAACCGACGAATATGTTGAAAATAAAAATCTTACCGATTACTTTTGAAATAGTAACCAACGAATATGCTGAAAATAAAGTCTTGCCCATTACTTTTGAAATAGTAACCGACGAATATGTGCTGAAAATAAATCTTGCCGATTACTTTTAAAATAGTAATTGACAAATATGCTGAAAATAAATATATTGCCGATTACTTCTGAAAAAGTAACCGACAAATATGCTGAAAATAAATATCTTGGCGATTACTTTTGAAATAGTCACCGACCAATATGCTGAAAATAAAAATCTTGTCGATTACTTTTGAAATAGTAACCGACGAATATGCTGAAAATAAAAATCTTGTCGATTACTTTTAAAATAGTAACTGACAAATATGCTGAAAATAAAAATCTTGCCGATTACTTTTGAAAAAGTAACCGACAAATATGTTGAAAATAAAAATCTTGGCGATTACTTTTGAAAAAGTAACCGACAAATATGCTGAAAATAAAAATCTTGCCGATTACTTTTGAAATAGTCACCGACCAATATGCTAAAAATAAAAATCTTGCCGATTACTTTTGAAATAGTAACCGACGAATGTGCTGAAAATAAATCATGCCGATTACTATTGAAATAGTAACCGACAAATGTGCTGAAAATAAAAGTCTTGCCCATTAGTTTTGAAATAGTAACCAACGAATATGTGCTGAAAATAAATCTTGCCGATTACTTTTGAAATAGTAACCGACGAATGTGCTGAAAATAAATCATGCCGATTACTTTTGAAATAGTAAGCGACGAATATGTTGAAAATAAAAATCTTGTCGATTACTTTTAAAATAGTAACCGACAAATATGTTGAAAATAAAAATCATGCCGATTACTTTTGAAAAAGTAACCGACAAATATGCTGAAAATAAAAATCATGCCGATTACTTTTAAAATAGTAACCAACGAATGTACTGAAAAAAAAAATCTTGCCGATTACTTTTGAAATAGTAACCGACGAATATGTTGAAAATAAAAATCTTGTCGATTACTCTAAAAATAGTAACCGACAAATATGCTAAAAATAAAAATCTTGCCGATTACTTTTGAAATAGTAACCGACGAATGTGCAGAAAATAGATCATGCCGATTACTTTTGAAATAGTAACCGACGATTGTGTTGAAAATAAATCATGCCGATTACCTTTGAAATAGTAACCGACGAATATGTTGAAAATAAAAATCTTACCGATTACTTTTGAAATAGTAACCAACGAATATGCTGAAAATAAAGTCTTGCCCATTACTTTTGAAATAGTAACCGACGAATATGTGCTGAAAATAAATCTTGCCGATTACTTTTAAAATAGTAATTGACAAATATGCTGAAAATAAATATATTGCCGATTACTTCTGAAAAAGTAACCGACAAATATGCTGAAAATAAATATCTTGGCGATTACTTTTGAAATAGTCACCGACCAATATGCTGAAAATAAAAATCTTGTCGATTACTTTTGAAATAGTAACCGACGAATATGCTGAAAATAAAAATCTTGTCGATTACTTTTAAAATAGTAACTGACAAATATGCTGAAAATAAAAATCTTGCCGATTACTTTTGAAAAAGTAACCGACAAATATGTTGAAAATAAAAATCTTGGCGATTACTTTTGAAAAAGTAACCGACAAATATGCTGAAAATAAAAATCTTGCCGATTACTTTTGAAATAGTCACCGACCAATATGCTAAAAATAAAAATCTTGCCGATTACTTTTGAAATAGTAACCGACGAATGTGCTGAAAATAAATCATGCCGATTACTATTGAAATAGTAACCGACAAATGTGCTGAAAATAAAAGTCTTGCCCATTAGTTTTGAAATAGTAACCAACGAATATGTGCTGAAAATAAATCTTGCCGATTACTTTTGAAATAGTAACCGACGAATGTGCTGAAAATAAATCATGCCGATTACTTTTGAAATAGTAAGCGACGAATATGTTGAAAATAAAAATCTTGTCGATTACTTTTAAAATAGTAACCGACAAATATGTTGAAAATAAAAATCATGCCGATTACTTTTGAAAAAGTAACCGACAAATATGCTGAAAATAAAAATCATGCCGATTACTTTTAAAATAGTAACCAACGAATGTACTGAAAAAAAAAATCTTGCCGATTACTTTTGAAATAGTAACCGACGAATATGTTGAAAATAAAAATCTTGTCGATTACTCTAAAAATAGTAACCGACAAATATGCTAAAAATAAAAATCTTGCCGATTACTGTGACACCCCGTTCCCAAATATGACATAATAATATGCAACAATTATCAGAGTTCAACAAACAACGGGATATTACACCTACTTTCAAAATTTCGTTTAAATAGAATATAAAACTATTTAAAAACATCAAGAAATTCTATCATATTAAATTTCTGCAGTGGAATATTTTTTATAAAAATATCTCAAGTCATCTACATCAATCATTGGCACAAAGGCCTGAACTTAACAAATATCCTCCAATAATAAATTCAACAACTTAGTTCAACAAATGATACATAAGGAATGAAGAATTAAATATGCAATATTCCCATCCCTCTACGCATCAGAGCCCTAGACACAAGAGCCAACATCACTAGTCTTCGCTACCTGCACTTGCCCACAAGGCGGCAATTCCAGCAGAAGGGGTGAGTTCACAAATCAAAAGTAAATATACAGATATATGAATCATCAAAGTAAATTGAAAACAACAACAAGCAGCAACATTATCAACATCATCTCAACTTTATAAATTAAATACATCTTTGATTAATATCTGCAACAACAACAACAACACTTGTGGCGACATCTCACCAACATAATCCCCAAAAAGGACAACTCACTCCTACAACTAATGCAAGACTCCATCAACATCAATGCATTATGCATGTGGTACCAACTACGCGCGTTGAATGCTAAGCATTCCAGGGCAATAAGCCCCCAACAATTTGGATGGTTAAAGCATCCCAGGGCAATAAGCCCCCAACAGGTGAACGATAAAGCGTTCCAGGGCAATAAGCCCCCAACAGTGAATGATAAACATTCCAGGGCAATAAGCCCCCAACAATGCAAATGAGTATGAAATGACTCTATGGTGTATATCAGCATACAACCCAACATCTTAATGGAGCATATCAGCATGCAACCAACAACAACAACAACTTAGGATACCCTCCCCAACTGGACAAGACCACTTCACAACAACAAGGCAATTCAACTTAGCAAGTATAATTATTTGCACATAAGCATACATAATTTCATCTTAAACATCTTCAAAATATAGTTTTTACCATCTAAACAATTCTTAATAAATCTAATAAACAAGTTAGGAAGCTTAGGTTTGCATTTGGAACACTTTGAAAAATCACACAAAATGGTCGTTCAGGACCAATCTCGCTTAAGCGAGCAGAATCTCGCTTGAGCGAGTCAAATGACGAAGGTTGGGTTCTCCCTCGCTTGAGGCTCGCTTGGCGTTCGCTTAAGCGACGCTCACTTTACTACAGGTTTTGGCAGACTTCGCTTGAGCGACGGGCATTTCGCTCGAGCGAAACAAATGACGAAAGTTTGGTTTTGGTTCGCTTACTGTTCGCTTAGAGCTCGCTTGAGCGAACTGACGCGAAACGATTCTGGACAGGAAAAAGTGCCGTTCGCTTGAGCGAACAGCTATCTCGCTTGAGCGAGAATTCATCTGGGCAGAATTCTAACCTACGATTCTAACTCCATTTTCATCCAAAAATCCCATTTTTAATCCCCCAATCACCCAAAATGGTTTAGAAACAATGTTTATGGGTCAAGGACACAACAAAACAGCAGAACATATCATAACAACATCATTGCAACACAATTCATCAAGAAATGAGCAATTGAACATATTCTTAGACCTAGTTTCAAAACTACAAATTTTCAATCCAAATTCATGAAATCATAAACATATATATTGACAATTGAAGAGTAAACCCACCCTTACCTTAATTTAGCAAAATCTACAGCAAATGGACAGGTTCTCTCTTCCTAGCTCTTCCCTCTTGGTCCTTCTCTTTTCTCCCAAAACTCTTGTCTGTTCTATACTGTACGTGTTCTGTTTCTTTCTTTCCTTACTGGCTTTCCTATTTCCTTACAAAGTGTAACTCCTTTTTCTTTCTTAACTCCCCACTAATTCTTTTTAATTTTCATTAACCCTCCTTAATTCTAATAATTCTAAATAACTATTATCCTCCTATTTTCAAAAATAATATTATTTCTTCTACTCCACTTAAATAATAAAAATCATTACTACTTCCCATATAATAAAATATAATAAAATAGCAGCATCAACAATTCACATAAATCAACATAAATAATTCTAA
Source organism: Medicago lupulina (assembly GCA_958299785.1). Lineage (NCBI taxonomy): Eukaryota > Viridiplantae > Streptophyta > Magnoliopsida > Fabales > Fabaceae > Medicago > Medicago lupulina. The sequence continues at coordinate 47,950,148 of OY283140.1, forward strand.
AGCACATAAAACACACACAAATCAACTAAAATAAATAAATAACAACTTAGGGCGTTACAACTCTCCCCAACTTAGAGAATTTCGTCCTCGAAATAATACCTTAAGCAACAAACAACTCAGGATAGGACTCCTGCATCTTGCTCTCCAACTCCCAAGTCAAACTCTCACCAGTTACACCGCCCCACACAACTCTAACCAGAGGTATTTCCTTGCCTCTCAGCTGCTTCACCTTGCGATCATCAATCCTCAAAGGCAAAGTCTCCACAGTAAGATTATCCCTGACTTGCACATCATCTCTAGGAATAACATGCGAAGGATCTGCTACATACTTCCTCAACTGCGAGACATGAAACACATCATGCAAGTTCGATAGATGTGGTGGCAATCCAATCCGATACGCCACGGTTCCAACTCTCTCGGAAATCTGATAAGGACCAATGAACTTTGGAGTCAACTTCTTCGACTTCAATGCACGTCCTACACCCGTCATCGGAGTAACCTTCAAGAACACATGCTCACCCTCCTGAAATTCAAGGGCTTTCCTTCTTTTGTCATGATAACTCTTCTGACGATCTTGAGATGCCTTCATCTTTTCTCTTATCATCTTGACCTTTTCCGTAGTCTGCTGCACTAACTCAGGTCCTAACACAATACTTTCCCCCGACTCAAACCAACATAGAGGAGTTCTACACCTTCGACCATACAAAGCTTCGAACGGTGCCATACCAATACTCGAATGGTAACTATTATTATAAGTAAACTCTATCAACGGCAAATGGCTGTCCCAAGCTCCACCTTGCTCGAGTACACACACCCTCAACAAATCCTCCAAGGATTGGATAGTTCTCTCCGACTGACCATCTATCTGCGGATGATAAGCCGAACTCAATCTTAACTTCGAACCCAAGGCATCTTGCAAGCTCTTCCAAAACCTTGATGTAAACCTCGGATCTCTATCCGACACAATACTTGACGGAACACCATGCAATTTCACAATGTCCCGGATATAAATCTCCGCCAACTGAGATACCGGATAAGTAATATTGATCGGAATAAAGTGTGCCGACTTAGTCAACCTGTCGACCACGACCCAAATGGCATCATGCCCTCTTGGAGTATTCGGCAAACTCGTCACAAAATCCATAGAAATGCTATCCCATTTCCACTCAGGTACATCTAACGGAACCAATAACCCTGCAGGCCTCTGATGCTCAACCTTGGACTTCTGGCAAGTCAAACACGCATACACAAACTGAGCAACATCTCTTTTCAAACCGGACCACCAAAATATTTTCTTCAAGTCATGATACATTTTAGTAGCTCCAGGATGAATACTCAAACTACTCTTGTGACTTTCTTCCAAAATCAATCTCTTCAAATCCTCATCATCCGGAATACAAATTCTTCCTCTAAACCTCAACACACCTTGGTCATCAATCTTAAAGTCACTATCCGCATTCTGATCACTAGCAGCCATCAAATCCACAAACTTAACATCCAGCTTCTGCGCCTCTTTGATATCATTCAAGAAGTCACTATTAATCTTCAACATACCCAACTTCACGCTCTGAGGTGATCTTTGACAAACAAGACTCAAATCTCTGAACTGTTCAAGTAACTCGAACTCTTTCACCATCATAGCCGACATATGCAACGTCTTTCTACTCAACGCATCAGCCACAACATTAGCTTTACCAGGATGGTAATTCAAGCCAAAATCGTAGTCCTTAAGTAACTCAAGCCACCTTCTCTGCCTCATGTTCAACTCCTTCTGATCAAACAGGTACTTTAAACTCTTATGATCACTAAACACCTCGAATCTGGAACCATACAAATAATGCCTCCAAATCTTCAACACAAATACCACGGCTGCCAATTCTAGATCATGCGTAGGATAATTCTTCTCATGCACTCTCAGCTGTCTAGAAGCATACGCAACCACCTTGCCATCTTGCATCAAAACACCACCTAATCCCAGCTTAGATGCATCACAATACACAACAAAAGGTTCTTCTGGCTTTGGTAAAATCAAAATAGGAGCAGTCGTCAATCTTTGCTTCAACTCATTGAAACTACTCTCACATTGAGCATCCCACACAAATGCTTTACCTTTACAGGTCAGCTGCGTCAAAGGAAGTGCCAACTTCGAAAATCCTTCAATAAATCTGCGGTAATAACCAGCCAACCCAAGAAAACTTCTTACCTCAGTAACTGACTTTGGTGTCTCCCACTGCGACACAGCATCTACCTTCGAAGGATCCACAGCAATACCATTACCAGAAATGATGTGGCCAAGAAAACTTACTTCATTCAGCCAGAACTCGCACTTGGATAACTTGGCATACAATTTCTTCTCTTTCAGCACCTGCAAAACAATCTTCAAATGCTCTGCATGCTCAGCTTCAGTCTTAGAATAAATCAATATGTCATCAATAAAGACTACTACAAACTGATCCAGATACTCATGAAAAATTCTGTTCATGTATTCCATAAACACACCAGGTGCATTCGTCACACCGAAAGGCATCACCTTATACTCATAGTGACCATACCGCGTCCTAAACACCGTCTTTTGCATGTCCTCATCCTTCACCTTTATCTGATGGTAACCCGACCTCAAATCAATTTTGCTAAACACACGGGCACCCACTAGTTGATCCATCAAATCATCAATCCTCGGTAGTGGATACCTGTTCTTTATCGTCACTTTATTCAGCTGTCGGTAATCAATACACAACCGCATGCTACCATCCTTCTTCTTTACCAACAACACCGGCGCTCCCCACGGTGAAACACTCGGTCTTACAAACTTCTTGTCAAGTAAATCCTCTAATTGTTTCTTCAATTCAGCCAACTCCGAAGCTGACATACGGTAAGGAGCCATCGACACAGGCTTCGTACCCGGCACCAGGTCTATCGAAAATTCCACTTCTCTCTCCGGTGGCACATCTGGAATCTCATCAGGGAAAACTTCAGGAAATTCCTTCACAACAGGCAGCCCATCAATCACAGCTTGGTTCTCCACCGACAAGAATGCCAACAAAGAAAACATTAACACGCCATCTTGTTCTAACCGCTTCATCTCCTTAGTAGATAGAAACTCTGCTCCACTTTCTTCTTCAGCAGAAGAAAACCGCACCGTCTTCGTAAAACAATTGATCAGGACATGATTGTATTCCAACCAATTCATTCCCAATATTACATCCATTCCCACCAATGGCAAACAAACGAGATCAACTTCAAAATCTCTACCAAATACAGATAGCGGACAACTTAAACAAACAAGGGAAGTAGTCACTGAACCCTTAGCTGGAGTTTCAACAACCATCTCCCCTTTCATATCAGACATAATCAAACCCAATCTTTGTGCACAGTCAATAGCAATGAAACAATGCGTTGCACCAGTATCTATTATAGCAATTAAAGGAGTACCACTAAAGAAACAAGTACCTCTGATAAGTCGATCCTCCTGATCAGTCTGAGTACCGGTCAATGCAAAAACTCTACCACTGGTCTGCGCCTTCTTAGGCTTAGTGCACTGAGAACCAATGTGACCTTCTTCGTTACAGTTGAAACAAACAATGTCCCCACGCTTGCATTCGGTGACAGTGTGACCCTTCTTTCCGCATCTGAAGCACTTCTTCTCATCACGGGTGCAAGCATTACTCTTGTGGCCTTTGACACCACACTTATAACAAACCACTTCAGCAGGAGCATCTCTACGTGCTGGCCTCCTCTCATCATGCATTCTCTGTTTGCCCTTATCAGCTGGGGCACTATAAGGCTTCGGGCGACTCTGCTGCCCCTTACCTCTACGGTCATTCATGATCTTATAGTGAGCTTTGGTATCCTCTTCATAAATACGGCAGCTGCTCACCAACTCAGAGAAGTCTCTGATCTTCTGATATCCAATGGCCCGCTTGATATCAGCTCGCAGACCATTCTCAAACTTGATACACTTGGAGAACTCAGCAGTCTCCGCAGCATAATGAGGATAAAACTTTGCAAGTTCCACGAACTTAGCAGCATACTCCGTAATGGACATGTCTCCTTGCTTCAGCTCAAGGAATTCTATCTCCTTCTTACCTCGGACATCCTCCGGAAAATATCTCCTCAAGAACTCTCTTCTGAACACAGCCCATGTAATCTCAGCTCCTTCAGCTTGGAGAATGGGTTGAGTGCTTACCCACCAGTCATCAGCCTCTTCTGCTAACATATGAGTGCCGAACCGCACCATCTGAACATCCGTACACTGCATCACTCGGAAAATTCTTTCGACCTCCTTCAGCCAAGTCTGCGCTCCATCGGGGTCGTACCTTCCCTTAAAGGTTGGTGGATGATTCCTCAAGAAGGTTTCAAGCATCCTTACACCTTCACCAGCACCACCAGCACCTTGCTGTTGCCCAACAACTTGAGCCATTGCTTGCAAAGCAGCAGCAAGAGCAGCATCATTCCTTCCGGCCATCACGATAGTTCTACATAACAACAAGAATTAGAACAACAAAGACAGTTTAAACCTGTCACACTACTCTACATGGCTCGACACGACTCTTCTAATGGTCTGACGGACCGACTCGCTCTGATACCAATTGTGACACCCCGTTCCCAAATATGACATAATAATATGCAACAATTATCAGAGTTCAACAAACAACGGGATATTACACCTACTTTCAAAATTTCGTTTAAATAGAATATAAAACTATTTAAAAACATCAAGAAATTCTATCATATTAAATTTCTGCAGTGGAATATTTTTTATAAAAATATCTCAAGTCATCTACATCAATCATTGGCACAAAGGCCTGAACTTAACAAATATCCTCCAATAATAAATTCAACAACTTAGTTCAACAAATGATACATAAGGAATGAAGAATTAAATATGCAATATTCCCATCCCTCTACGCATCAGAGCCCTAGACACAAGAGCCAACATCACTAGTCTTCGCTACCTGCACTTGCCCACAAGGCGGCAATTCCAGCAGAAGGGGTGAGTTCACAAATCAAAAGTAAATATACAGATATATGAATCATCAAAGTAAATTGAAAACTACAACAAGCAGCAACATTATCAACATCATCTCAACTTTATAAATTAAATACATCTTTGATTAATATCTGCAACAACAACAACAACACTTGTGGCGACATCTCACCAACATAATCCCCAAAAAGGACAACTCACTCCTACAACTAATGCAAGACTCCATCAACATCAATGCATTATGCATGTGGTACCAACTACGCGCGTTGAATGCTAAGCATTCCAGGGCAATAAGCCCCCAACAATTTGGATGGTTAAAGCATCCCAGGGCAATAAGCCCCCAACAGGTGAACGATAAAGCGTTCCAGGGCAATAAGCCCCCAACAGTGAATGATAAACATTCCAGGGCAATAAGCCCCCAACAATGCAAATGAGTATGAAATGACTCTATGGTGTATATCAGCATACAACCCAACATCTTAATGGAGCATATCAGCATGCAACCAACAACAACAACAACTTAGGATACCCTCCCCAACTGGACAAGACCACTTCACAACAACAAGGCAATTCAACTTAGCAAGTATAATTATTTGCACATAAGCATACATAATTTCATCTTAAACATCTTCAAAATATAGTTTTTACCATCTAAACAATTCTTAATAAATCTAATAAACAAGTTAGGAAGCTTAGGTTTGCATTTGGAACACTTTGAAAAATCACACAAAATGGTCGTTCAGGACCAATCTCGCTTAAGCGAGCAGAATCTCGCTTGAGCGAGTCAAATGACGAAGGTTGGGTTCTCCCTCGCTTGAGGCTCGCTTGGCGTTCGCTTAAGCGACGCTCACTTTACTACAGGTTTTGGCAGACTTCGCTTGAGCGACGGGCATTTCGCTCGAGCGAAACAAATGACGAAAGTTTGGTTTTGGTTCGCTTACTGTTCGCTTAGAGCTCGCTTGAGCGAACTGACGCGAAACGATTCTGGACAGGAAAAAGTGCCGTTCGCTTGAGCGAACAGCTATCTCGCTTGAGCGAGAATTCATCTGGGCAGAATTCTAACCTACGATTCTAACTCCATTTTCATCCAAAAATCCCATTTTTAATCCCCCAATCACCCAAAATGGTTTAGAAACAATGTTTATGGGTCAAGGACACAACAAAACAGCAGAACATATCATAACAACATCATTGCAACACAATTCATCAAGAAATGAGCAATTGAACATATTCTTAGACCTAGTTTCAAAACTACAAATTTTCAATCCAAATTCATGAAATCATAAACATATATATTGACAATTGAAGAGTAAACCCACCCTTACCTTAATTTAGCAAAATCTACAGCAAATGGACAGGTTCTCTCTTCCTAGCTCTTCCCTCTTGGTCCTTCTCTTTTCTCCCAAAACTCTTGTCTGTTCTATACTGTACGTGTTCTGTTTCTTTCTTTCCTTACTGGCTTTCCTATTTCCTTACAAAGTGTAACTCCTTTTTCTTTCTTAACTCCCCACTAATTCTTTTTAATTTTCATTAACCCTCCTTAATTCTAATAATTCTAAATAACTATTATCCTCCTATTTTCAAAAATAATATTATTTCTTCTACTCCACTTAAATAATAAAAATCATTACTACTTCCCATATAATAAAATATAATAAAATAGCAGCATCAACAATTCACATAAATCAACATAAATAATTCTAAAGCACATAAAACACACACAAATCAACTAAAATAAATAAATAACAACTTAGGGCGTTACAATTACTTTTGAAATAGTAACCGACGAATGTGCAGAAAATAGATCATGCCGATTACTTTTGAAATAGTAACCGACGATTGTGTTGAAAATAAATCATGCCGATTACCTTTGAAATAGTAACCGACGAATATGTTGAAAATAAAAATCTTACCGATTACTTTTGAAATAGTAACCAACGAATATGCTGAAAATAAAGTCTTGCCCATTACTTTTGAAATAGTAACCGACGAATATGTGCTGAAAATAAATCTTGCCGATTACTTTTAAAATAGTAATTGACAAATATGCTGAAAATAAATATATTGCCGATTACTTCTGAAAAAGTAACCGACAAATATGCTGAAAATAAATATCTTGGCGATTACTTTTGAAATAGTCACCGACCAATATGCTGAAAATAAAAATCTTGTCGATTACTTTTGAAATAGTAACCGACGAATATGCTGAAAATAAAAATCTTGTCGATTACTTTTAAAATAGTAACTGACAAATATGCTGAAAATAAAAATCTTGCCGATTACTTTTGAAAAAGTAACCGACAAATATGTTGAAAATAAAAATCTTGGCGATTACTTTTGAAAAAGTAACCGACAAATATGCTGAAAATAAAAATCTTGCCGATTACTTTTGAAATAGTCACCGACCAATATGCTAAAAATAAAAATCTTGCCGATTACTTTTGAAATAGTAACCGACGAATGTGCTGAAAATAAATCATGCCGATTACTATTGAAATAGTAACCGACAAATGTGCTGAAAATAAAAGTCTTGCCCATTAGTTTTGAAATAGTAACCAACGAATATGTGCTGAAAATAAATCTTGCCGATTACTTTTGAAATAGTAACCGACGAATGTGCTGAAAATAAATCATGCCGATTACTTTTGAAATAGTAAGCGACGAATATGTTGAAAATAAAAATCTTGTCGATTACTTTTAAAATAGTAACCGACAAATATGTTGAAAATAAAAATCATGCCGATTACTTTTGAAAAAGTAACCGACAAATATGCTGAAAATAAAAATCTTGCCGATTACTTTTGAAATAGTCACCGACCAATATGCTGAAAATAAAAATCTTGCCGATTACTTTTGAAATAGTAACCGACGAATGTGCTGAAAATAAATCATGCCGATTACTATTGAAATAGTAACCGACAAATGTGCTGAAAATAAAAGTCTTGCCCGTTACTTTTGAAATAGTAACCGACGAATATGTGCTGAAAATAAATCTTGCCGATTACTTTTGAAATAGTAACCGACGAATGTGCTGAAAATAAATCATGCCGATTACTATTGAAATAGTAACCGACAAATGTGCTGAAAATAAAAGTCTTGCCCATTAGTTTTGAAATAGTAACCAACGAATATGTGCTGAAAATAAATCTTGCCGATTACTTTTGAAATAGTAACCGACGAATGTGCTGAAAATAAATCATGCCGATTACTTTTGAAATAGTAAGCGACGAATATGTTGAAAATAAAAATCTTGTCGATTACTTTTAAAATAGTAACCGACAAATATGTTGAAAATAAAAATCATGCCGATTACTTTTGAAAAAGTAACCGACAAATATGCTGAAAATAAAAATCTTGCCGATTACTTTTGAAATAGTCACCGACCAATATGCTGAAAATAAAAATCTTGCCGATTACTTTTGAAATAGTAACCGACGAATGTGCTGAAAATAAATCATGCCGATTACTATTGAAATAGTAACCGACAAATGTGCTGAAAATAAAAGTCTTGCCCGTTACTTTTGAAATAGTAACCGACGAATATGTGCTGAAAATAAATCTTGCCGATTACTTTTGAAATAGTAACCGACGAATGTGCTGAAAATAAATCATGCCGATTACTTTTGAAATAGTAACCGACAAATATGCTAAAAATAAAAATCTTGTCGATTACTTTTGAAATAGTAACCGACGAATATGTTGAAAATAAAAATCTTGTCGATTACTTTTAAAATAGTAACCGACAAATATGCTGAAAATAAAAATTTTGCCGATTACTTTTGAAAAAGTAACCGACAAATATGTTGAAAATAAAAATCTTGCCGATTACTTTTGAAAAAGTAACCGACAAATATGCTGAAAATAAAAATCTTGCCGATTACTTTTGAAATAGTAACCGACGAATGTGCTGAAAATAAATCATGCCGATTACTATTGAAATAGTAACCGACAAATGTGCTGAAAATAAAAGTCTTGCCCGTTACTTTTGAAATAGTAACCGACGAATATGTGCTGAAAATAAATCTTGCCGATTACTTTTGAAATAGTAACCGACGAATGTGTTGAAAATAAATCATGCCGATTACTTTTGAAATAGTAAGCGACGAATATGTTGAAAATAAAAATCTTGTCGATTACTTTTAAAATAGTAACCGACAAATATGCTGAAAATAAAAATCTTACCGATTACTTTTAAAATAGTAACCGACAAATATGCTAAAAATAAAAATCTTGTCGATTACTTTTGAAATAGTAACCGACGAATATGTTGATAATAAAAATCTTGTCGATTACTTTTAAAATAGTAACCGACAAATATGCTGAAAATAAAAATCTTGCCGATTACTTTTGAAAAAGTTACCGACAAATATGTTGAAAATAAAAATCTTGCCGATTACTTTTGAAAAAGTAACCGACAAATATGCTGAAAATAAAAATCTTGCCGATTACTTTTGAAATAGTAACCGACGAATGTGCTGAAAATAAATCATGCCGATTACTATTGAAATAGTAACCGACAAATGTGCTGAAAAAAAAGTCTTGCCCATTACTTTTGAAATAGTAACCGACGAATATGTGCTGAAAATAAATCTTGCCGATTACTTTTGAAATAGTAACCGACGAATGTGCTGAAAACAAATCATGCCGATTACTTTTGAAATAGTAAGCGACGAATATGTTGAAAATAAAAATCTTGTCGATTACTTTTAAAATAGTAACCGACAAATATGCTAAAAAAAAAAAATCTTGCCGATTACTTTCGAAATAGGAACCGACGAATATGTTGAAAATAAAAATCTTGTCGATTACTTTTAAAATAGTAACCGACAAATATGCTGAAAATAAAAATCTTGCCGATTACTTTTGAAATAGTAACCGACGAATGTGCTGAATATAAAGTCTTGCCGATTACTTTTAAAATAGTAACCGACAAATATGCTGAAAATAAAAATCTTGCCGATTACTTTTGAAATAGTAACCGATGAATGTGCTGAAAATAAAGTCTTGCCGATTACTTTTAAAATAGTAACCGACAAATATGCTAAAAATAAAAATCTTGCCGATTACTTTTGAAATAGTAACCGACGAACATGCTGAAAATAAAAATCTTCCCGATTACTTTTGAAATAGTAACCGACGAATGTGCTGAAAATAAAGTCTTGCCGATTACTTTTGAAATAGTAACCGACGAATGTGCTGAAAATAAAGTCTTGCCGATTACTTCTAAAATAGTAACAGACAAATATGCTAAAAATAAAAATCTTCCCGATTACTTTTGAAATAGTAACCGACGAATGTGCTGAAAATAAATCTTGCCGATTAGCTTTGAAATAGTAACCGACGAATATGCTGAATATAAAAATTTTGCTAATTACTTTTGAAATAGTAACCGACGAATGTGCAGAAAATAGATCATGCCGATTACTTTTGAAATAGTAACCGACGAATGTGTTGAATATAAAGTCTTGCCGATTACTTTTGAAATAGTAACCTACAAATGCGCTGAAAATAAATCATGCCAATTACTTTTGAAATAGTAACCGACAAATGTGCTGAAAATAAAAGTCTTGCCGATTACATTTGAAATAGTAACCTGACGAATGTGCTGAAAATAAATCATGCCGATTACTTTTGAAATAGTCACCGACGAATATGCTGAAAATAAAAATCTTGTCGATTACTTTTGAAATAGTAACCGACGAATGTGTTGAATATAAAGTCTTGCCGATTACTTTTGAAATAGTAACCTACAAATGCGCTGAAAATAAATCATGCCAATTACTTTTGAAATAGTAACCGACAAATGTGCTGAAAATAAAAGTCTTGCCGATTACATTTGAAATAGTAACCTGACGAATGTGCTGAAAATAAATCATGCCGATTACTTTTGAAATAGTCACCGACGAATATGCTGAAAATAAAAATCTTGCCGATTACTTTTGAAATAGTAACCGACGAATGTGCTGAAAATAAATCATGCCGATTACTATTGAAATAGTAACCGACAAATGTGCTGAAAATAAAAGTCTTGCCCGTTACTTTTGAAATAGTAACCGACGAATATGTGCTGAAAATAAATCTTGCCGATTACTTTTGAAATAGTAACCGACGAATGTGTTGAAAATAAATCATGCCGATTACTTTTGAAATAGTAAGCGACGAATATGTTGAAAATAAAAATCTTGTCGATTACTTTTAAAATAGTAACCGACAAATATGCTGAAAATAAAAATCTTACCGATTACTTTTAAAATAGTAACCGACAAATATGCTAAAAATAAAAATCTTGTCGATTACTTTTGAAATAGTAACCGACGAATATGTTGATAATAAAAATCTTGTCGATTACTTTTAAAATAGTAACCGACAAATATGCTGAAAATAAAAATCTTGCCGATTACTTTTGAAAAAGTTACCGACAAATATGTTGAAAATAAAAATCTTGCCGATTACTTTTGAAAAAGTAACCGACAAATATGCTGAAAATAAAAATCTTGCCGATTACTTTTGAAATAGTAACCGACGAATGTGCTGAAAATAAATCATGCCGATTACTATTGAAATAGTAACCGACAAATGTGCTGAAAAAAAAGTCTTGCCCATTACTTTTGAAATAGTAACCGACGAATATGTGCTGAAAATAAATCTTGCCGATTACTTTTGAAATAGTAACCGACGAATGTGCTGAAAACAAATCATGCCGATTACTTTTGAAATAGTAAGCGACGAATATGTTGAAAATAAAAATCTTGTCGATTACTTTTAAAATAGTAACCGACAAATATGCTAAAAAAAAAAAATCTTGCCGATTACTTTCGAAATAGGAACCGACGAATATGTTGAAAATAAAAATCTTGTCGATTACTTTTAAAATAGTAACCGACAAATATGCTGAAAATAAAAGTCTTGCCGATTACATTTGAAATAGTAACCTGACGAATGTGCTGAAAATAAATCATGCCGATTACTTTTGAAATAGTCACCGACGAATATGCTGAAAATAAAAATCTTGTCGATTACTTTTGAAATAGTAACCGACGAATGTGTTGAATATAAAGTCTTGCCGATTACTTTTGAAATAGTAACCTACAAATGCGCTGAAAATAAATCATGCCAATTACTTTTGAAATAGTAACCGACAAATGTGCTGAAAATAAAAGTCTTGCCGATTACATTTGAAATAGTAACCTGACGAATGTGCTGAAAATAAATCATGCCGATTACTTTTGAAATAGTCACCGACGAATATGCTGAAAATAAAAATCTTGCCGATTACTTTTGAAATAGTAACCGACGAATGTGCTGAAAATAAATCATGCCGATTACTATTGAAATAGTAACCGACAAATGTGCTGAAAATAAAAGTCTTGCCCGTTACTTTTGAAATAGTAACCGACGAATATGTGCTGAAAATAAATCTTGCCGATTACTTTTGAAATAGTAACCGACGAATGTGTTGAAAATAAATCATGCCGATTACTTTTGAAATAGTAAGCGACGAATATGTTGAAAATAAAAATCTTGTCGATTACTTTTAAAATAGTAACCGACAAATATGCTGAAAATAAAAATCTTACCGATTACTTTTAAAATAGTAACCGACAAATATGCTAAAAATAAAAATCTTGTCGATTACTTTTGAAATAGTAACCGACGAATATGTTGATAATAAAAATCTTGTCGATTACTTTTAAAATAGTAACCGACAAATATGCTGAAAATAAAAATCTTGCCGATTACTTTTGAAAAAGTTACCGACAAATATGTTGAAAATAAAAATCTTGCCGATTACTTTTGAAAAAGTAACCGACAAATATGCTGAAAATAAAAATCTTGCCGATTACTTTTGAAATAGTAACCGACGAATGTGCTGAAAATAAATCATGCCGATTACTATTGAAATAGTAACCGACAAATGTGCTGAAAAAAAAGTCTTGCCCATTACTTTTGAAATAGTAACCGACGAATATGTGCTGAAAATAAATCTTGCCGATTACTTTTGAAATAGTAACCGACGAATGTGCTGAAAACAAATCATGCCGATTACTTTTGAAATAGTAAGCGACGAATATGTTGAAAATAAAAATCTTGTCGATTACTTTTAAAATAGTAACCGACAAATATGCTAAAAAAAAAAAATCTTGCCGATTACTTTCGAAATAGGAACCGACGAATATGTTGAAAATAAAAATCTTGTCGATTACTTTTAAAATAGTAACCGACAAATATGCTGAAAATAAAAATCTTGCCGATTACTTTTGAAATAGTAACCGACGAATGTGCTGAAAATAAAGTCTTGCCGATTACTTTTAAAATAGTAACCGACAAATATGCTGAAAATAAAAATCTTGCCGATTACTTTTGAAATAGTAACCGACGAATGTGCTGAAAATAAAGTCTTGCCGATTACTTTTAAAATAGTAACCGACAAATATGCTAAAAATAAAAATCTTGCCGATTACTTTTGAAATAGTAACCGACGAACATGCTGAAAATAAAAATCTTCCCGATTACTTTTGAAATAGTAACCGACGAATGTGCTGAAAATAAAGTCTTGCCGATTACTTTTGAAATAGTAACCGACAAATATGCTGAAAATAAAAATCTTGCCGATTACTTTTGAAATAGTAACCGACGAACATGCTGAAAATAAAAATCTTCCCGATTACTTTTGAAATAGTAACCGACGAATGTGCTGAAAATAAAGTCTTGCCGATTACTTTTGAAATAGTAACCGACGAATGTGCTGAAAATAAAGTCTTGCCGATTACTTCTAAAATAGTAACAGACAAATATGCTAAAAATAAAAATCTTGCCGATTACTTTTGAAATAGTAACCGACGAATGTGCTGAAAATAAATCTTGCCGATTAGCTTTGAAATAGTAACCGACGAATATGCTGAATATAAAAATTTTGCTAATTACTTTTGAAATAGTAACCGACGAATGTGCAGAAAATAGATCATGCCGATTACTTTTGAAATAGTAACCGACGAATGTGTTGAATATAAAGTCTTGCCGATTACTTTTGAAATAGTAACCTACAAATGCGCTGAAAATAAATCATGCCAATTACTTTTGAAATAGTAACCGACAAATGTGCTGAAAATAAAAGTCTTGCCGATTACATTTGAAATAGTAACCTGACGAATGTGCTGAAAATAAATCATGCCGATTACTTTTGAAATAGTCACCGACGAATATGCTGAAAATAAAAATCTTGCCGATTACTTTTGAAATAGTAACCGACGAATGTGCTGAAAATAAATCATGCCGATTACTATTGAAATAGTAACCGACAAATGTGCTGAAAATAAAAGTCTTGCCCGTTACTTTTGAAATAGTAACCGACGAATATGTGCTGAAAATAAATCTTGCCGATTACTTTTGAAATAGTAACCGACGAATGTGTTGAAAATAAATCATGCCGATTACTTTTGAAATAGTAAGCGACGAATATGTTGAAAATAAAAATCTTGTCGATTACTTTTAAAATAGTAACCGACAAATATGCTGAAAATAAAAATCTTACCGATTACTTTTAAAATAGTAACCGACAAATATGCTAAAAATAAAAATCTTGTCGATTACTTTTGAAATAGTAACCGACGAATATGTTGATAATAAAAATCTTGTCGATTACTTTTAAAATAGTAACCGACAAATATGCTGAAAATAAAAATCTTGCCGATTACTTTTGAAAAAGTTACCGACAAATATGTTGAAAATAAAAATCTTGCCGATTACTTTTGAAAAAGTAACCGACAAATATGCTGAAAATAAAAATCTTGCCGATTACTTTTGAAATAGTAACCGACGAATGTGCTGAAAATAAATCATGCCGATTACTATTGAAATAGTAACCGACAAATGTGCTGAAAAAAAAGTCTTGCCCATTACTTTTGAAATAGTAACCGACGAATATGTGCTGAAAATAAATCTTGCCGATTACTTTTGAAATAGTAACCGACGAATGTGCTGAAAACAAATCATGCCGATTACTTTTGAAATAGTAAGCGACGAATATGTTGAAAATAAAAATCTTGTCGATTACTTTTAAAATAGTAACCGACAAATATGCTAAAAAAAAAAAATCTTGCCGATTACTTTCGAAATAGGAACCGACGAATATGTTGAAAATAAAAATCTTGTCGATTACTTTTAAAATAGTAACCGACAAATATGCTGAAAATAAAAGTCTTGCCGATTACATTTGAAATAGTAACCTGACGAATGTGCTGAAAATAAATCATGCCGATTACTTTTGAAATAGTCACCGACGAATATGCTGAAAATAAAAATCTTGTCGATTACTTTTGAAATAGTAACCGACGAATGTGTTGAATATAAAGTCTTGCCGATTACTTTTGAAATAGTAACCTACAAATGCGCTGAAAATAAATCATGCCAATTACTTTTGAAATAGTAACCGACAAATGTGCTGAAAATAAAAGTCTTGCCGATTACATTTGAAATAGTAACTTGACGAATGTGCTGAAAATAAATCATGCCGATTACTTTTGAAATAGTCACCGACGAATATGCTGAAAATAAAAATCTTGCCGATTACTTTTGAAATAGTAACCGACGAATGTGCTGAAAATAAATCATGCCGATTACTATTGAAATAGTAACCGACAAATGTGCTGAAAATAAAAGTCTTGCCCGTTACTTTTGAAATAGTAACCGACGAATATGTGCTGAAAATAAATCTTGCCGATTACTTTTGAAATAGTAACCGACGAATGTGTTGAAAATAAATCATGCCGATTACTTTTGAAATAGTAAGCGACGAATATGTTGAAAATAAAAATCTTGTCGATTACTTTTAAAATAGTAACCGACAAATATGCTGAAAATAAAAATCTTACCGATTACTTTTAAAATAGTAACCGACAAATATGCTAAAAATAAAAATCTTGTCGATTACTTTTGAAATAGTAACCGACGAATATGTTGATAATAAAAATCTTGTCGATTACTTTTAAAATAGTAACCGACAAATATGCTGAAAATAAAAATCTTGCCGATTACTTTTGAAAAAGTTACCGACAAATATGTTGAAAATAAAAATCTTGCCGATTACTTTTGAAAAAGTAACCGACAAATATGCTGAAAATAAAAATCTTGCCGATTACTTTTGAAATAGTAACCGGCGAATGTGCTGAAAATAAATCATGCCGATTACTATTGAAATAGTAACCGACAAATGTGCTGAAAAAAAAGTCTTGCCCATTACTTTTGAAATAGTAACCGACGAATATGTGCTGAAAATAAATCTTGCCGATTACTTTTGAAATAGTAACCGACGAATGTGCTGAAAACAAATCATGCCGATTACTTTTGAAATAGTAAGCGACGAATATGTTGAAAATAAAAATCTTGTCGATTACTTTTAAAATAGTAACCGACAAATATGCTAAAAAAAAAAAATCTTGCCGATTACTTTCGAAATAGGAACCGACGAATATGTTGAAAATAAAAATCTTGTCGATTACTTTTAAAATAGTAACCGACAAATATGCTGAAAATAAAAATCTTGCCGATTACTTTTGAAATAGTAACCGACGAATGTGCTGAAAATAAAGTCTTGCCGATTACTTTTAAAATAGTAACCGACAAATATGCTGAAAATAAAAATCTTGCCGATTACTTTTGAAATAGTAACCGACGAATGTGCTGAAAATAAAGTCTTGCCGATTACTTTTAAAATAGTAACCGACAAATATGCTAAAAATAAAAATCTTGCCGATTACTTTTGAAATAGTAACCGACGAACATGCTGAAAATAAAAATCTTCCCGATTACTTTTGAAATAGTAACCGACGAATGTGCTGAAAATAAAGTCTTGCCGATTACTTTTGAAATAGTAACCGACAAATATGCTGAAAATAAAAATCTTGCCGATTACTTTTGAAATAGTAACCGACGAACATGCTGAAAATAAAAATCTTCCCGATTACTTTTGAAATAGTAACCGACGAATGTGCTGAAAATAAAGTCTTGCCGATTACTTTTGAAATAGTAACCGACGAATGTGCTGAAAATAAAGTCTTGCCGATTACTTCTAAAATAGTAACAGACAAATATGCTAAAAATAAAAATCTTGCCGATTACTTTTGAAATAGTAACCGACGAATGTGCTGAAAATAAATCTTGCCGATTAGCTTTGAAATAGTAACCGACGAATATGCTGAATATAAAAATTTTGCTAATTACTTTTGAAATAGTAACCGACGAATGTGCAGAAAATAGATCATGCCGATTACTTTTGAAATAGTAACCGACGAATGTGTTGAATATAAAGTCTTGCCGATTACTTTTGAAATAGTAACCTACAAATGCGCTGAAAATAAATCATGCCAATTACTTTTGAAATAGTAACCGACAAATGTGCTGAAAATAAAAGTCTTGCCGATTACATTTGAAATAGTAACCTGACGAATGTGCTGAAAATAAATCATGCCGATTACTTTTGAAATAGTCACCGACGAATATGCTGAAAATAAAAATCTTGTCGATTACTTTTGAAATAGTAACCGACGAATGTGTTGAATATAAAGTCTTGCCGATTACTTTTGAAATAGTAACCTACAAATGCGCTGAAAATAAATCATGCCATTTACTTTTGAAATAGTAACCGACAAATGTGCTGAAAATAAAAGTCTTGCCGATTACATTTGAAATAGTAACCTGACGAATGTGCTGAAAATAAATCATGCCGATTACTTTTGAAATAGTCACCGACGAATATGCTGAAAATAAAAATCTTGTCGATTACTTTTGAAATAGTAACCGACGAATGTGCTGAAAATAAATCATGCTGATTACTTTTGAAATAGTAAGCGATGAATATGTTGGAAATAAAAATCTTACCAATTACTTTTAAAAAAGTAACCAATGAATGTGCTAAAAATAAAGTCTTGCCGATTACTTTTGAAATAGTAACCGACGAATATATTGAAAATAAAAATCTTGCCGATTACTTTTGAAATAGTAACCGACGAACATGCTGAAAATAAAAATCTTCCCGATTACTTTTGAAATAGTAACCGACGAATGTGCTGAAAATAAAGTCTTGCCGATTACTTTTGAAATAGTAACCGACGAACATACTGAAAATAAAAATCTTGCCGATTACTTTTGAAATAGTAACCGACGAATGTGCTGAAAATAAATCATGCCGATTACTTTTAAAATAGTAACCGACAAATATGCTGAAAATAAAAATCTTGCCGATTACTTTTGAAATAGTAACCGACGAATGTGCTGAAAATAAAGTCTTGCCGATTACTTTTAAAATAGTAACCGACAAATATGCTAAAAATAAAAATCTTGCCGATTACTTTTGAAATAGTAACCGACGAACATGCTGAAAATAAAAATCTTCCCGATTACTTTTGAAATAGTAACCGACGAATGTGCTGAAAATAAAGTCTTGCCGATTACTTTTGAAATAGTAACCGACGAATGTGCTGAAAATAAAGTCTTGCCGATTACTTCTAAAATAGTAACAGACAAATATGCTAAAAATAAAAATCTTGCCGATTACTTTTGAAATAGTAACCGACGAATGTGCTGAAAATAAATCTTGCCGATTAGCTTTGAAATAGTAACCGACGAATATGCTGAATATAAAAATTTTGCTAATTACTTTTGAAATAGTAACCGACGAATGTGCAGAAAATAGATCATGCCGATTACTTTTGAAATAGTAACCGACGAATGTGTTGAATATAAAGTCTTGCCGATTACTTTTGAAATAGTAACCTACAAATGCGCTGAAAATAAATCATGCCAATTACTTTTGAAATAGTAACCGACAAATGTGCTGAAAATAAAAGTCTTGCCGATTACATTTGAAATAGTAACCTGACGAATGTGCTGAAAATAAATCATGCCGATTACTTTTGAAATAGTCACCGACGAATATGCTGAAAATAAAAATCTTGTCGATTACTTTTGAAATAGTAACCGACGAATGTGTTGAATATAAAGTCTTGCCGATTACTTTTGAAATAGTAACCTACAAATGCGCTGAAAATAAATCATGCCATTTACTTTTGAAATAGTAACCGACAAATGTGCTGAAAATAAAAGTCTTGCCGATTACATTTGAAATAGTAACCTGACGAATGTGCTGAAAATAAATCATGCCGATTACTTTTGAAATAGTCACCGACGAATATGCTGAAAATAAAAATCTTGTCGATTACTTTTGAAATAGTAACCGACGAATGTGCTGAAAATAAATCATGCTGATTACTTTTGAAATAGTAAGCGATGAATATGTTGGAAATAAAAATCTTACCAATTACTTTTAAAAAAGTAACCAATGAATGTGCTAAAAATAAAGTCTTGCCGATTACTTTTGAAATAGTAACCGACGAATATATTGAAAATAAAAATCTTGCCGATTACTTTTGAAATAGTAACCGACGAACATGCTGAAAATAAAAATCTTCCCGATTACTTTTGAAATAGTAACCGACGAATGTGCTGAAAATAAAGTCTTGCCGATTACTTTTGAAATAGTAACCGACGAACATACTGAAAATAAAAATCTTGCCGATTACTTTTGAAATAGTAACCGACGAATGTGCTGAAAATAAATCATGCCGATTACTTTTAAAATAGTAACCGACAAATATGCTGAAAATAAAAATCTTGCCGATTACTTTTGAAATAGTAACCGACGAATGTGCTGAAAATAAAGTCTTGCCGATTACTTTTAAAATAGTAACCGACAAATATGCTAAAAATAAAAATCTTGCCGATTACTTTTGAAATAGTAACCGACGAACATGCTGAAAATAAAAATCTTCCCGATTACTTTTGAAATAGTAACCGACGAATGTGCTGAAAATAAAGTCTTGCCGATTACTTTTGAAATAGTAACCGACAAATATGCTGAAAATAAAAATCTTGCCGATTACTTTTGAAATAGTAACCGACGAACATGCTGAAAATAAAAATCTTCCCGATTACTTTTGAAATAGTAACCGACGAATGTGCTGAAAATAAAGTCTTGCCGATTACTTTTGAAATAGTAACCGACGAATGTGCTGAAAATAAAGTCTTGCCGATTACTTCTAAAATAGTAACAGACAAATATGCTAAAAATAAAAATCTTGCCGATTACTTTTGAAATAGTAACCGACGAATGTGCTGAAAATAAATCTTGCCGATTAGCTTTGAAATAGTAACCGACGAATATGCTGAATATAAAAATTTTGCTAATTACTTTTGAAATAGTAACCGACGAATGTGCAGAAAATAGATCATGCCGATTACTTTTGAAATAGTAACCGACGAATGTGTTGAATATAAAGTCTTGCCGATTACTTTTGAAATAGTAACCTACAAATGCGCTGAAAATAAATCATGCCAATTACTTTTGAAATAGTAACCGACAAATGTGCTGAAAATAAAAGTCTTGCCGATTACATTTGAAATAGTAACCTGACGAATGTGCTGAAAATAAATCATGCCGATTACTTTTGAAATAGTCACCGACGAATATGCTGAAAATAAAAATCTTGTCGATTACTTTTGAAATAGTAACCGACGAATGTGTTGAATATAAAGTCTTGCCGATTACTTTTGAAATAGTAACCTACAAATGCGCTGAAAATAAATCATGCCATTTACTTTTGAAATAGTAACCGACAAATGTGCTGAAAATAAAAGTCTTGCCGATTACATTTGAAATAGTAACCTGACGAATGTGCTGAAAATAAATCATGCCGATTACTTTTGAAATAGTCACCGACGAATATGCTGAAAATAAAAATCTTGTCGATTACTTTTGAAATAGTAACCGACGAATGTGCTGAAAATAAATCATGCTGATTACTTTTGAAATAGTAAGCGATGAATATGTTGGAAATAAAAATCTTACCAATTACTTTTAAAAAAGTAACCAATGAATGTGCTAAAAATAAAGTCTTGCCGATTACTTTTGAAATAGTAACCGACGAATATATTGAAAATAAAAATCTTGCCGATTACTTTTGAAATAGTAACCGACGAACATGCTGAAAATAAAAATCTTCCCGATTACTTTTGAAATAGTAACCGACGAATGTGCTGAAAATAAAGTCTTGCCGATTACTTTTGAAATAGTAACCGACGAACATACTGAAAATAAAAATCTTGCCGATTACTTTTGAAATAGTAACCGACGAATGTGCTGAAAATAAATCATGCCGATTACTATTGAAATAGTAACCGACAAATGTGCTGAAAAAAAAGTCTTGCCCATTACTTTTGAAATAGTAACCGACGAATATGTGCTGAAAATAAATCTTGCCGATTACTTTTGAAATAGTAACCGACGAATGTGCTGAAAACAAATCATGCCGATTACTTTTGAAATAGTAAGCGACGAATATGTTGAAAATAAAAATCTTGTCGATTACTTTTAAAATAGTAACCGACAAATATGCTAAAAAAAAAAAATCTTGCCGATTACTTTCGAAATAGGAACCGACGAATATGTTGAAAATAAAAATCTTGTCGATTACTTTTAAAATAGTAACCGACAAATATGCTGAAAATAAAAATCTTGCCGATTACTTTTGAAATATTAACCGACGAATGTGCTGAAAATAAAGTCTTGCCGATTACTTTTAAAATAGTAACCGACAAATATGCTGAAAATAAAAATCTTGCCGATTACTTTTGAAATAGTAACCGACGAATGTGCTGAAAATAAAGTCTTGCCGATTACTTTTAAAATAGTAACCGACAAATATGCTAAAAATAAAAATCTTGCCGATTACTTTTGAAATAGTAACCGACGAACATGCTGAAAATAAAAATCTTCTCGATTACTTTTGAAATAGTAACCGACGAATGTGCTGAAAATAAAGTCTTGCCGATTACTTTTGAAATAGTAACCGACAAATATGCTGAAAATAAAAATCTTGCCGATTACTTTTGAAATAGTAACCGACGAACATGCTGAAAATAAAAATCTTCCCGATTACTTTTGAAATAGTAACCGACGAATGTGCTGAAAATAAAGTCTTGCCGATTACTTTTGAAATAGTAACCGACGAATGTGCTGAAAATAAAGTCTTGCCGATTACTTCTAAAATAGTAACAGACAAATATGCTAAAAATAAAAATCTTGCCGATTACTTTTGAAATAGTAACCGACGAATGTGCTGAAAATAAATCTTGCCGATTAGCTTTGAAATAGTAACCGACGAATATGCTGAATATAAAAATTTTGCTAATTACTTTTGAAATAGTAACCGACGAATGTGCAGAAAATAGATCATGCCGATTACTTTTGAAATAGTAACCGACGAATGTGTTGAATATAAAGTCTTGCCGATTACTTTTGAAATAGTAACCTACAAATGCGCTGAAAATAAATCATGCCAATTACTTTTGAAATAGTAACCGACAAATGTGCTGAAAATAAAAGTCTTGCCGATTACATTTGAAAGAGTAACCTGACGAATGTGCTGAAAATAAATCATGCCGATTACTTTTGAAATAGTCACCGACGAATATGCTGAAAATAAAAATCTTGTCGATTACTTTTGAAATAGTAACCGACGAATGTGCTGAAAATAAATCATGCTGATTACTTTTGAAATAGTAAGCGATGAATATGTTGGAAATAAAAATCTTACCAATTACTTTTAAAAAAGTAACCAATGAATGTGCTAAAAATAAAGTCTTGCCGATTACTTTTGAAATAGTAACCGACGAATATATTGAAAATAAAAATCTTGCCGATTACTTTTGAAATAGTAACCGACGAACATGCTGAAAATAAAAATCTTCCCGATTACTTTTGAAATAGTAACCGACGAATGTGCTGAAAATAAAGTCTTGCCGATTACTTTTGAAATAGTAACCGACGAATGTGCTGAAAATAAAGTCTTGCCGATTACTTCTAAAATAGTTACAGACAAATATGCTAAAAATAAAAATCTTGCCGATTACTTTTGAAATAGTAACCGACGAATGTGCTGAAAATAAATCTTGCCGATTAGCTTTGAAATAGTAACCGACGAATATGCTGAATATAAAAATTTTGCTAATTACTTTTGAAATAGTAACCGACGAATGTGCAGAAAATAGATCATGCCGATTACTTTTGAAATAGTAACCGACGAATGTGTTGAATATAAAGTCTTGCCGATTACTTTTGAAATAGTAACCTACAAATGCGCTGAAAATAAATCATGCCAATTACTTTTGAAATAGTAACCGACAAATGTGCTGAAAATAAAAGTCTTGCCGATTACATTTGAAATAGTAACCTGACGAATGTGCTGAAAATAAATCATGCCGATTACTTTTGAAATAGTCACCGACGAATATGCTGAAAATAAAAATCTTGTCGATTACTTTTGAAATAGTAACCGACGAATGTGCTGAAAATAAATCATGCTGATTACTTTTGAAATAGTAAGCGATGAATATGTTGGAAATAAAAATCTTACCAATTACTTTTAAAAAAGTAACCAATGAATGTGCTAAAAATAAAGTCTTGCCGATTACTTTTGAAATAGTAACCGACGAATATATTGAAAATAAAAATCTTGCCGATTACTTTTGAAATAGTAACCGACGAACATGCTGAAAATAAAAATCTTCCCGATTACTTTTGAAATAGTAACCGACGAATGTGCTGAAAATAAAGTCTTGCCGATTACTTTTGAAATAGTAACCGACGAATGTGCTGAAAATAAAGTCTTGCCGATTACTTCTAAAATAGTTACAGACAAATATGCTAAAAATAAAAATCTTGCCGATTACTTTTGAAATAGTAACCGATGAATGTGCTGAAAATAAATCTTGCCGATTAGCTTTGAAATAGTAACCGACGAATATGCTGAATATAAAAATTTTGCTAATTACTTTTGAAATAGTAACCGACGAATGTGCAGAAAATAGATCATGCCGATTACTTTTGAAATAGTAACCTACAAATGCGCTGAAAATAAATCATGCCAATTACTTTTGAAATAGTAACCGACAAATGTGCTGAAAATAAAAGTCTTGCCGATTACATTTGAAATAGTAACCTGACGAATGTGCTGAAAATAAATCATGCCGATTACTTTTGAAATAGTCACCGACGAATATGCTGAAAATAAAAATCTTGTCGATTACTTTTGAAATAGTAACCGACGAATGTGCTGAAAATAAATCATGCTGATTACTTTTGAAATAGTAAGCGATGAATATGTTGGAAATAAAAATCTTACCAATTACTTTTAAAAAAGTAACCAATGAATGTGCTAAAAATAAAGTCTTGCCGATTACTTTTGAAATAGTAACCGACGAATATATTGAAAATAAAAATCTTGCCGATTACTTTTGAAATAGTAACCGACGAATGTGCTGAAAATAAAGTCTTGCCGATTACTTTTAAAATAGTAACCGACAAATATGCTGAAAATAAAAATCTTGCCGATTACTTTTGAAATAGTAACCGACGAACATGCTGAAAATAAAAATCTTCCCGATTACTTTTGAAATAGTAACCGACGAATGTGCTGAAAATAAAGTCTTGCCGATTACTTTTGAAATAGTAACCGACAAATATGCTGAAAATAAAAATCTTGCCGATTACTTTTGAAATAGTAACCGACGAACATGCTGAAAATAAAAATCTTCCCGATTACTTTTGAAATAGTAACCGACGAATGTGCTGAAAATAAAGTCTTGCCGATTACTTTTGAAATAGTAACCGACGAATGTGCTGAAAATAAAGTCTTGCCGATTACTTCTAAAATAGTAACAGACAAATATGCTAAAAATAAAAATCTTGCCGATTACTTTTGAAATAGTAACCGACGAATGTGCTGAAAATAAATCTTACCGATTAGCTTTGAAATAGTAACCGACGAATATGCTGAATATAAAATTTTTGCTGATTACTTTTGAAATAGTAACCGACGAATGTGCAGAAAATAGATCATGCCGATTACTTTTGAAATAGTAACCGACGAATGTGTTGAATATAAAGTCTTGCCGATTACTTTTGAAATAGTAACCTACAAATGTGCTGAAAATAAATCATGCCGATTACTTTTGAAATAGTCACCGACGAATATGTTGAAAATAAAAATCTTGCCGATTACTTTTGAAATAGTAACCGACGAATGTGCTGAAAATAAATCATGCCGATTACTTTCGAAATAGTAAGCGACGAATATGTTGAAAATAAAAATCTTACCGATTACTTTTAAAATAGTAACCAACGAATGTACTGAAAATATAGTCTTGCCGATTACTTTTGAAATAGTAACCGACGAATATGTTGAAAATAAAAATCTTGTCGATTACTTTTAAAATAGTAACCGACAAATATGCTGAAAATAAAAATCTTGCCGATTACTTTTGAAATAGTAACCGACGAATGTGCTGAAAATAAAGTCTTGCCGATTACTTTTAAAATAGTAACCGACAAATATGCTGAAAAAAAAAATCTTGCCGATTACTTTTGAAATAGTAACCGACGAACATGCTGAAAATAAAAATCTTCCCGATTACTTTTGAAATAGTAACCGACGAATGTGCTGAAAATAAAGTCTTGCCGATTACTTCTAAAATAGTACCAGACAAATATGCTAAAAATAAAAATCTTGCCGATTACTTTTGAAATAGTAATCGACGAATGTGCTGAAAATAAATCTTGCCGATTAGCTTTGAAATAGTAACCGACGAATATGCTGAATATAAAAATTTTGCTGATTACTTTTGAAATAGTAACCGACGAATGTGTTGAATATAAAGTCTTGCCGATTACTTTTGAAATAGTAACCTACAAATGTGCTGAAAATAAATCATGCCAATTACTTTTGAAATAGTAACCGACAAATGTGCTGAAAATAAAAGTCTTGCCGATTACTTTTGAAATAGTAACCTGACGAATGTGCTGAAAATAAAGTCTTGCCGATTACTTTTTAAATAGTAACCGACAAATATGCTGAAAATAAAAATCTTGCCGATTACTTTTGAAATAGTAACCGACGAATGTGCTGAAAATAAAGTCTTGCCGATTACTTTTAAAATAGTAACCGACAAATATGCTAAAAATAAAAATCTTGCCGATTTCTTTTGAAATAGTAACCGACGAACATGCTGAAAATAAAAATCTTCCCGATTACTTTTGAAATAGTAACCGACGAATGTGCTGAAAATAAAGTCTTGCCGATTACTTTTGAAATAGTAACCGACAAATATGCTGAAAATAAAAATCTTGCCGATTACTTTTGAAATAGTAACCGACGAACATGCTGAAAATAAAAATCTTCCCGATTACTTTTGAAATAGTAACCGACGAATGTGCTGAAAATAAAGTCTTGCCGATTACTTTTGAAATAGTAACCGACGAATGTGCTGAAAATAAAGTCTTGCCGATTACTTCTAAAATAGTAACAGACAAATATGCTAAAAATAAAAATCTTGCCGATTACTTTTGAAATAGTAACCGACGAATGTGCTGAAAATAAATCTTACCGATTAGCTTTGAAATAGTAACCGACGAATATGCTGAATATAAAATTTTTGCTGATTACTTTTGAAATAGTAACCGACGAATGTGCAGAAAATAGATCATGCCGATTACTTTTGAAATAGTAACCGACGAATGTGTTGAATATAAAGTCTTGCCGATTACTTTTGAAATAGTAACCTACAAATGTGCTGAAAATAAATTATGCCAATTACTTTTGAAATAGTAACCGACAAATGTGCTGAAAATAAAAGTCTTGCCGATTACTTTTGAAATAGTAACCTGACGTATGTGCTGAAAATAAATCATGCCGATTACTTTTGAAATAGTCACCGACGAATATGTTGAAAATAAAAATCTTGCCGATTACTTTTGAAATAGTAACCGACGAATGTGCTGAAAATAAATCATGCCGATTACTTTCGAAATAGTAAGCGACGAATATGTTGAAAATAAAAATCTTACCGATTACTTTTAAAATAGTAACCAACGAATGTACTGAAAATATAGTCTTGCCGATTACTTTTGAAATAGTAACCGACGAATATGTTGAAAATAAAAATCTTGTCGATTACTTTTAAAATAGTAACCGACAAATATGCTGAAAATAAAAATCTTGCCGATTACTTTTGAAATAGTAACCGACGAATGTGCTGAAAATAAAGTCTTGCCGATTACTTTTAAAATAGTAACCGACAAATATGCTGAAAATAAAAATCTTGCCGATTACTTTTGAAATAGTAACCGACGAACATGCTGAAAATAAAAATCTTCCCGATTACTTTTGAAATAGTAACCGACGAATGTGCTGAAAATAAAGTCTTGCCGATTACTTTTGAAATAGTAACCGACGAATGTGCTGAAAATAAAGTCTTGCCGATTACTTCTAAAATAGTACCAGACAAATATGCTAAAAATAAAAATCTTGCCGATTACTTTTGAAATAGTAATCGACGAATGTGCTGAAAATAAATCTTGCCGATTAGCTTTGAAATAGTAACCGACGAATATGCTGAATATAAAAATTTTGCTGATTACTTTTGAAATAGTAACCGACGAATGTGTTGAATATAAAGTCTTGCCGATTACTTTTGAAATAGTAACCTACAAATGTGCTGAAAATAAATCATGCCAATTACTTTTGAAATAGTAACCGACAAATGTGCTGAAAATAAAAGTCTTGCTGATTACTTTTGAAATAGTAACCTGACGAATGTGCTGAAAATAAAGTCTTGCCGATTACTTTTAAAATAGTAACCGACAAATATGCTGAAAATAAAAATCTTGCCGATTACTTTTGAAATAGTAACCGACAAATGTGCTGAAAATAAAAGTCTTGCCGATTACTTTTGAAATAGTAACCTGACGAATGTGCTGAAAATAAAGTCTTGCCGATTACTTTTAAAATAGTAACCGACAAATATGCTAAAAATAAAAATCTTGCCGATTACTTTTGAAATAGTAACCGACGAACATGCTGAAAATAAAAATCTTCCCGATTACTTTTGAAATAGTAACCGACGAATGTGCTGAAAATAAAGTCTTGCCGATTACTTTTGAAATAGTAACCGACAAATATGCTAAAAATAAAAATCTTGCCGATTACTTTTGAAATAGTAACCGACGAACATGCTGAAAATAAAAATCTTCCCGGTTACTTTTGAAATAGTAACCGACGAATGTGCTGAAAATAAAGTCTTGCCGATTACTTTTGAAATAGTAACCGACGAATGTGCTGAAAATAAAGTCTTGCCGATTACTTCTAAAATAGTAACAGACAAATATGCTAAAAATAAAAATCTTGCCGATTTCTTTTGAAATAGTATCCGACGAATGTGCTGAAAATAAATCTTGCCGATTAGCTTTGAAATAGTAACCGACGAATATGCTGAATATAAAAATTTTGCTAATTACTTTTGAAATAGTAACCGACGAATGTGCAGAAAATAGATCATGCCGATTACTTTTGAAATAGTAACCGACGAATGTGTTGAATATAAAGTCTTGCCGATTACTTTTGAAATAGTAACCTACAAATGCGCTGAAAATAAATTATGCCAATTACTTTTGAAATAGTAACCGACAAATGTGCTGAAAATAAAAGTCTTGCCGATTACTTTTGAAATAGTAACCTGACGTATGTGCTGAAAATAAATCATGCCGATTACTTTTGAAATAGTCACCGACGAATATGTTGAAAATAAAAATCTTGCCGATTACTTTTGAAATAGTAACCGACGAATGTGCTGAAAATAAATCATGCCGATTACTTTCGAAATAGTAAGCGACGAATATGTTGAAAATAAAAATCTTACCGATTACTTTTAAAATAGTAACCAACGAATGTACTGAAAATATAGTCTTGCCGATTACTTTTGAAATAGTAACCGACGAATATGTTGAAAATAAAAATCTTGTCGATTACTTTTAAAATAGTAACCGACAAATATGCTGAAAATAAAAATCTTGCCGATTACTTTTGAAATAGTAACCGACGAATGTGCTGAAAATAAAGTCTTGCCGATTACTTTTAAAATAGTAACCGACAAATATGCTGAAAATAAAAATCTTGCCGATTACTTTTGAAATAGTAACCGACGAACATGCTGAAAATAAAAATCTTCCCGATTACTTTTGAAATAGTAACCGACGAATGTGCTGAAAATAAAGTCTTGCCGATTACTTTTGAAATAGTAACCGACGAATGTGCTGAAAATAAAGTCTTGCCGATTACTTCTAAAATAGTACCAGACAAATATGCTAAAAATAAAAATCTTGCCGATTACTTTTGAAATAGTAATCGACGAATGTGCTGAAAATAAATCTTGCCGATTAGCTTTGAAATAGTAACCGACGAATATGCTGAATATAAAAATTTTGCTGATTACTTTTGAAATAGTAACCGACGAATGTGTTGAATATAAAGTCTTGCCGATTACTTTTGAAATAGTAACCTACAAATGTGCTGAAAATAAATCATGCCAATTACTTTTGAAATAGTAACCGACAAATGTGCTGAAAATAAAAGTCTTGCTGATTACTTTTGAAATAGTAACCTGACGAATGTGCTGAAAATAAAGTCTTGCCGATTACTTTTAAAATAGTAACCGACAAATATGCTGAAAATAAAAATCTTGCCGATTACTTTTGAAATAGTAACCGACAAATGTGCTGAAAATAAAAGTCTTGCCGATTACTTTTGAAATAGTAACCTGACGAATGTGCTGAAAATAAAGTCTTGCCGATTACTTTTAAAATAGTAACCGACAAATATGCTAAAAATAAAAATCTTGCCGATTACTTTTGAAATAGTAACCGACGAACATGCTGAAAATAAAAATCTTCCCGATTACTTTTGAAATAGTAACCGACGAATGTGCTGAAAATAAAGTCTTGCCGATTACTTTTGAAATAGTAACCGACAAATATGCTAAAAATAAAAATCTTGCCGATTACTTTTGAAATAGTAACCGACGAACATGCTGAAAATAAAAATCTTCCCGGTTACTTTTGAAATAGTAACCGACGAATGTGCTGAAAATAAAGTCTTGCCGATTACTTTTGAAATAGTAACCGACGAATGTGCTGAAAATAAAGTCTTGCCGATTACTTCTAAAATAGTAACAGACAAATATGCTAAAAATAAAAATCTTGCCGATTTCTTTTGAAATAGTATCCGACGAATGTGCTGAAAATAAATCTTGCCGATTAGCTTTGAAATAGTAACCGACGAATATGCTGAATATAAAAATTTTGCTAATTACTTTTGAAATAGTAACCGACGAATGTGCAGAAAATAGATCATGCCGATTACTTTTGAAATAGTAACCGACGAATGTGTTGAATATAAAGTCTTGCCGATTACTTTTGAAATAGTAACCTACAAATGCGCTGAAAATAAATCATGCCAATTACTTTTGAAATAGTAACCGACAAATGTGCTGAAAATAAAAGTCTTGCCGATTACATTTGAAATAGTAACCTGACGAATGTGCTGAAAATAAATCATGCCGATTACTTTTGAAATAGTCACCGACGAATATGCTGAAAATAAAAATCTTGCCGATTACTTTTGAAATAGTAACCGACGAATGTGCTGAAAATAAATCATGCTGATTACTTTTGAAATAGTAAGCGATGAATATGTTGGAAATAAAAATCTTACCAATTACTTTTAAAAAAGTAACCAATGAATGTGCTAAAAATAAAGTCTTGCCGATTACTTTTGAAATAGTAACCGACGAATATATTGAAAATAAAAATCTTGCCGATTACTTTTGAAATAGTAACCGACGAAAGTGCTGAAAATAAAGTCTTGCCGATTCCTTTTAAAATAGTAACCGACAAATATGCTGAAAATAAAAATCTTGCCGATTACTTTTGAAATAGTAACCGACGAACATGCTGAAAATAAAAATCTTCCCGATTACTTTTGAAATAGTAACCGACGAATGTGCTGAAAATAAAGTCTTGCCGATTACTTTTGAAATAGTAACCGACGAATGTGCTGAAAATAAAGTCTTGCCGATTACTTCTAAAATAGTAACAGACAAATATGCTAAAAATAAAAATCTTGCCGATTACTTTTGAAATAGTAACCGACGAATGTGCTGAAAATAAATCTTACCGATTAGCTTTGAAATAGTAACCGACGAATATGCTGAATATAAAATTTTTGCTGATTACTTTTGAAATAGTAACCGACGAATGTGCAGAAAATAGATCATCCCGATTACTTTTGAAATAGTAACCGACGAATGTGTTGAATATAAAGTCTTGCCGATTACTTTTGAAATAGTAACCTACAAATGTGCTGAAAATAAATCATGCCAATTACTTTTGAAATAGTAACCGACAAATGTGCTGAAAATAAAAGTCTTGCCGATTACTTTTGAAATAGTAACCTGACGAATGTGCTGAAAATAAATCATGCCGATTACTTTTGAAATAGTCACCGACGAATATGTTGAAAATAAAAATCTTGCCGATTACTTTTGAAATAGTAACCGACGAATGTGCTGAAAATAAATCATGCCGATTACTTTCGAAATTGTAAGCGACGAATATGTTGAAAATAAAAATCTTACCGATTACTTTTAAAATAGTAACCAACGAATGTACTGAAAATATAGTCTTGCCGATTACTTTTGAAATAGTAACCGACGAATATGTTGAAAATAAAAATCTTGTCGATTACTTTTAAAATAGTAACCGACAAATATGCTGAAAATAAAAATCTTCACGATTACTTTTGAAATAGTAACCGACGAATGTGCTGAAAATAAAGTCTTGTCGATTACTTTTAAAATAGTAACCGACAAATATGCTGAAAATAAAAATCTTGCCGATTACTTTTGAAATAGTAACCGACGAACATGCTGAAAATAAAAATCTTCCCGATTACTTTTGAAATAGTAACCGACGAATGTGCTGAAAATAAAGTCATGCCGATTACTTTTGAAATAGTAACCGACGAATGTGCTGAAAATAAATCTTGCCGATTAGCTTTGAAATAGTAACCGACGAATATGCTGAATATAAAAATTTTGCTGATTACTTTTGAAATAGTAACCGACGAATGTGTTGAATATAAAGTCTTGCCGATTACTTTTGAAATAGTAACCTACAAATGTGCTGAAAATAAATCATGCCAATTACTTTTGAAATAGTAACCGACAAATGTGCTGAAAATAAAAGTCTTGCCGATTACTTTTGAAATAGTAACCTGACGAATGTGCTGAAAATAAAGTCTTGCCGATTACTTTTAAAATAGTAACCGACAAATATGCTGAAAATAAAAATCTTGCCGATTACTTTTGAAATAGTAACCGACGAATGTGCTGAAAATAAAGTCTTGCCGATTACTTTTAAAATAGTAACCGACAAATATGCTGAAAATAAAAATCTTGCCGATTACTTTTGAAATAGTAACCGACGAACATGCTGAAAATAAAAATCTTCCCGATTACTTTTGAAATAGTAACCGACGAATGTGCTGAAAATAAAGTCTTGCCGATTACTTTTGAAATAGTAACCGACAAATATGCTGAAAATAAAAATCTTGCCGATTACTTTTGAAATAGTAACCGACGAACATGCTGAAAATAAAAATCTTCCCGATTACTTTTGAAATAGAAACCGACGAATGTGCTGAAAATAAAGTCTTGCCGATTACTTTTGAAATAGTAACCGACGAATGTGCTGAAAATAAAGGCTTGCCGATTACTTCTAAAATAGTACCAGACAAATATGCTAAAAATAAAAATCTTGCCGATTACTTTTGAAATAGTAACCGACGAATGTGCTGAAAATAAATCTTGCCGATTAGCTTTGAAATAGTAGCCGACGAATATGCTGAATATAAAAATTTTGCTGATTACTTTTGAAATAGTAACCGACGAATGTGTTGAATATAAAGTCTTGCCGATTACTTTTGAAATAGTAACCTACAAATGTGCTGAAAATAAATCATGCCAATTACTTTTGAAATAGTAACCGACAAATGTGCTGAAAATAAAAGTCTTGCCGATTACTTTTGAAATAGTAACCTGACGAATGTGCTGAAAATAAATCATGCCGATTACTTTTGAAATAGTCACCGACGAATATGCTGAAAATAAAAATCTTGCCGATTACTTTTGAAATAGTAACCGACGAATGTGCTGAAAATAAATCATGCTGATTACTTTTGAAATAGTAAGCGATGAATATGTTGGAAATAAAAATCTTACCAATTACTTTTTAAAAAGTAACCAATGAATGTGCTGAAAATAAAGTCTTGACGATTACTTTTGAAATAGTAACCGACGAATATATTGAAAATAAAAATCTTGCCGATTACTTTTGAAATAGTAACCGACGAATGTGCTGAAAATAAAGTCTTGCCGATTACTTTTAAAATAGTAACCGACAAATATGCTAAAAATAAAAATCTTGCCGATTTCTTTTGAAATAGTAACCGACGAACATGCTGAAAATAAAAATCTTCCCGATTACTTTTGAAATAGTAACCGACGAATGTGCTGAAAATAAAGTCTTGCCGATTACTTTTGAAATAGTAACCGACAAATATGCTGAAAATAAAAATCTTGCCGATTACTTTTGAAATAGTAACCGACGAACATGCTGAAAATAAAAATCTTCCCGATTACTTTTGAAATAGTAACCGACGAATGTGCTGAAAATAAAGTCTTGCCGATTACTTTTGAAATAGTTACCGACGAATGTGCTGAAAATAAAGTCTTGCCGATTACTTCTAAAATAGTAACAGACAAATATGCTAAAAATAAAAATCTTGCCGATTACTTTTGAAATAGTAACCGACGAATGTGCTGAAAATAAATCTTGCCGATTAGCTTTGAAATAGTAACCGACGAATATGCTGAATATAAAAATTTTGCTGATTACTTTTGAAATAGTAACCGACGAATGTGTTGAATATAAAGTCTTGCCGATTACTTTTGAAATAGTAACCTACAAATGTGCTGAAAATAAATCATGCCAATTACTTTTGAAATAGTAACCGACAAATGTGCTGAAAATAAAAGTCTTGCCGATTACTTTTGAAATAGTAACCGACGAACATGCTGAAAATAAAAATCTTCCCGATTACTTTTGAAATAGTAACCGACGAATGTGCTGAAAATAAAGTCTTGCCGATTACTTTTGAAATAGTAACCGACGAATGTGCAGAAAATAGATCATCCCGATTACTTTTGAAATAGTAACCGACGAATGTGTTGAATATAAAGTCTTGCCGATTACTTTTGAAATAGTAACCTACAAATGTGCTGAAAATAAATCATGCCAATTACTTTTGAAATAGTAACCGACAAATGTGCTGAAAATAAAAGTCTTGCCGATTACTTTTGAAATAGTAACCTGACGAATGTGCTGAAAATAAATCATGCCGATTACTTTTGAAATAGTCACCGACGAATATGTTGAAAATAAAAATCTTGCCGATTACTTTTGAAATAGTAACCGACGAATGTGCTGAAAATAAATCATGCCGATTACTTTCGAAATAGTAAGCGACGAATATGTTGAAAATAAAAATCTTACCGATTACTTTTAAAATAGTAACCAACGAATGTACTGAAAATATAGTCTTGCCGATTACTTTTGAAATAGTAACCGACGAATATGTTGAAAATAAAAATCTTGTCGATTACTTTTAAAATAGTAACCGACAAATATGCTGAAAATAAAAATCTTCACGATTACTTTCGAAATAGTAACCGACGAATGTGCTGAAAATAAAGTCTTGTCGATTACTTTTAAAATAGTAACCGACAAATATGCTGAAAATAAAAATCTTGCCGATTACTTTTGAAATAGTAACCGACGAACATGCTGAAAATAAAAATCTTCCCGATTACTTTTGAAATAGTAACCGACGAATGTGCTGAAAATAAAGTCATGCCGATTACTTTTGAAATAGTAACCGACGAATGTGCTGAAAATAAATCTTGCCGATTAGCTTTGAAATAGTAACCGACGAATATGCTGAATATAAAAATTTTGCTGATTACTTTTGAAATAGTAACCGACGAATGTGTTGAATATAAAGTCTTGCCGATTACTTTTGAAATAGTAACCTACAAATGTGCTGAAAATAAATCATGCCAATTACTTTTGAAATAGTAACCGACAAATGTGCTGAAAATAAAAGTCTTGCCGATTACTTTTGAAATAGTAACCTGACGAATGTGCTGAAAATAAAGTCTTGCCGATTACTTTTAAAATAGTAACCGACAAATATGCTGAAAATAAAAATCTTGCCGATTACTTTTGAAATAGTAACC
This sequence comes from Medicago lupulina, assembly GCA_958299785.1. Classification (NCBI taxonomy): domain Eukaryota; kingdom Viridiplantae; phylum Streptophyta; class Magnoliopsida; order Fabales; family Fabaceae; genus Medicago; species Medicago lupulina. Next base: position 47,985,432 of record OY283140.1, read on the forward strand.
GACGAATGTGCTGAAAATAAAGTCTTGCCGATTACTTTTAAAATAGTAACCGACAAATATGCTGAAAATAAAAATCTTGCCGATTACTTTTGAAATAGTAACCGACGAACATGCTGAAAATAAAAATCTTCCTGATTACTTTTGAAATAGTAACCGACGAATGTGCTGAAAATAAAGTCTTGCCGATTACTTTTGAAATAGTAACCGACAAATATGCTGAAAATAAAAATCTTGCCGATTACTTTTGAAATAGTAACCGACGAACATGCTGAAAATAAAAATCTTCCCGATTACTTTTGAAATAGTAACCGACGAATGTGCTGAAAATAAAGTCTTGCCGATTACTTTTGAAATAGTAACCGACGAATGTGCTGAAAATAAAGGCTTGCCGATTACTTCTAAAATAGTACCAGACAAATATGCTAAAAATAAAAATCTTGCCGATTACTTTTGAAATAGTAACCGACGAATGTGCTGAAAATAAATCTTGCCGATTAGCTTTGAAATAGTAGCCGACGAATATGCTGAATATAAAAATTTTGCTGATTACTTTTGAAATAGTAACCGACGAATGTGTTGAATATAAAGTCTTGCCGATTACTTTTGAAATAGTAACCTACAAATGTGCTGAAAATAAATCATGCCAATTACTTTTGAAATAGTAACCGACAAATGTGCTGAAAATAAAAGTCTTGCCGATTACTTTTGAAATAGTAACCTGACGAATGTGCTGAAAATAAATCATGCCGATTACTTTTGAAATAGTCACCGACGAATATGCTGAAAATAAAAATCTTGCCGATTACTTTTGAAATAGTAACCGACGAATGTGCTGAAAATAAATCATGCTGATTACTTTTGAAATAGTAAGCGATGAATATGTTGGAAATAAAAATCTTACCAATTACTTTTTAAAAAGTAACCAATGAATGTGCTGAAAATAAAGTCTTGCCGATTACTTTTGAAATAGTAACCGACGAATATATTGGAAATAAAAATCTTGCCGATTACTTTTGAAATAGTAACCGACGAATGTGCTGAAAATAAAGTCTTGCCGATTACTTTTAAAATAGTAACTGACAAATATGCTGAAAATAAAAATCTTGCCGATTACTTTTGAAATAGTAACCGACGAACATGCTGAAAATAAAAATCTTCCCGATTACTTTTGAAATAGTAACCGACGAATGTGCTGAAAATAAAGTCTTGCCGATTACTTTTGAAATAGTTACCGACGAATGTGCTGAAAATAAAGTCTTGCCGATTACTTCTAAAATAGTAACAGACAAATATGCTAAAAATAAAAATCTTGCCGATTACTTTTGAAATAGTAACCGACGAATGTGCTGAAAATAAATCTTGCCGATTAGCTTTGAAATAGTAACCGACGAATATGCTGAATATAAAAATTTTGCTGATTACTTTTGAAATAGTAACCGACGAATGTGTTGAATATAAAGTCTTGCCGATTACTTTTGAAATAGTAACCTACAAATGTGCTGAAAATAAATCATGCCAATTACTTTTGAAATAGTAACCGACAAATGTGCTGAAAATAAAAGTCTTGCCGATTACTTTTGAAATAGTAACCGACGAACATGCTGAAAATAAAAATCTTCCCGATTACTTTTGAAATAGTAACCGACGAATGTGCTGAAAATAAAGTCTTGCCGATTACTTTTGAAATAGTAACCGACAAATATGCTGAAAATAAAAATCTTGCCGATTACTTTTGAAATAGTAACCGACGAACATGCTGAAAATAAAAATCTTCCCGATTACTTTTGAAATAGTAACCGACGAATGTGCTGAAAATAAAGTCTTGCCGATTACTTTTGAAATAGTAACCGACGAATGTGCTGAAAATAAAGGCTTGCCGATTACTTCTAAAATAGTACCAGACAAATATGCTAAAAATAAAAATCTTGCCGATTACTTTTGAAATAGTAACCGACGAATGTGCTGAAAATAAATCTTGCCGATTAGCTTTGAAATAGTAGCCGACGAATATGCTGAATATAAAAATTTTGCTGATTACTTTTGAAATAGTAACCGACGAATGTGTTGAATATAAAGTCTTGCCGATTACTTTTGAAATAGTAACCTACAAATGTGCTGAAAATAAATCATGCCAATTACTTTTGAAATAGTAACCGACAAATGTGCTGAAAATAAAAGTCTTGCCGATTACTTTTGAAATAGTAACCTGACGAATGTGCTGAAAATAAATCATGCCGATTACTTTTGAAATAGTCACCGACGAATATGCTGAAAATAAAAATCTTGCCGATTACTTTTGAAATAGTAACCGACGAATGTGCTGAAAATAAATCATGCTGATTACTTTTGAAATAGTAAGCGATGAATATGTTGGAAATAAAAATCTTACCAATTACTTTTTAAAAAGTAACCAATGAATGTGCTGAAAATAAAGTCTTGCCGATTACTTTTGAAATAGTAACCGACGAATATATTGAAAATAAAAATCTTGCCGATTACTTTTGAAATAGTAACCGACGAATGTGCTGAAAATAAAGTCTTGCCGATTACTTTTAAAATAGTAACTGACAAATATGCTGAAAATAAAAATCTTGCCGATTACTTTTGAAATAGTAACCGACGAACATGCTGAAAATAAAAATCTTCCCGATTACTTTTGAAATAGTAACCGACGAATGTGCTGAAAATAAAGTCTTGCCGATTACTTTTGAAATAGTTACCGACGAATGTGCTGAAAATAAAGTCTTGCCGATTACTTCTAAAATAGTAACAGACAAATATGCTAAAAATAAAAATCTTGCCGATTACTTTTGAAATAGTAACCGACGAATGTGCTGAAAATAAATCTTGCCGATTAGCTTTGAAATAGTAACCGACGAATATGCTGAATATAAAAATTTTGCTGATTACTTTTGAAATAGTAACCGACGAATGTGTTGAATATAAAGTCTTGCCGATTACTTTTGAAATAGTAACCTACAAATGTGCTGAAAATAAATCATGCCAATTACTTTTGAAATAGTAACCGACAAATGTGCTGAAAATAAAAGTCTTGCCGATTACTTTTGAAATAGTAACCGACGAACATGCTGAAAATAAAAATCTTCCCGATTACTTTTGAAATAGTAACCGACGAATGTGCTGAAAATAAAGTCTTGCCGATTACTTTTGAAATAGTAACCGACAAATATGCTGAAAATAAAAATCTTGCCGATTACTTTTGAAATAGTAACCGACGAACATGCTGAAAATAAAAATCTTCCCGATTACTTTTGAAATAGTAACCGACGAATGTGCTGAAAATAAAGTCTTGCCGATTACTTTTGAAATAGTAACCGACGAATGTGCTGAAAATAAAGTCTTGCCGATTACTTCTAAAATAGTACCAGACAAATATGCTAAAAATAAAAATCTTGCCGATTACTTTTGAAATAGTAACCGACGAATGTGCTGAAAATAAATCTTGCCGATTAGCTTTGAAATAGCAGCCGACGAATATGCTGAATATAAAAATTTTGCTGATTACTTTTGAAATAGTAACCGACAAATGTGTTGAATATAAAGTCTTGCCGATTACTTTTGAAATAGTAACCTACAAATGTGCTGAAAATAAATCATGCCAATTACTTTTGAAATAGTTACCGACAAATGTGCTGAAAAAAAAAGTCTTGCCGATTACTTTTGAAATAGTAACCTGACGAATGTGCTGAAAATAAATCATGCCGATTACTTTTGAAATAGTCACCGACGAATATGCTGAAAATAAAAATCTTGCCGATTACTTTTGAAATAGTAACCGACGAATGTGCTGAAAATAAATCATGCTGATTACTTTTGAAATAGTAAGCGATGAATATGTTGGAAATAAAAATCTTACCAATTACTTTTAAAAAAGTAACCAATGAATGTGCTGAAAATAAAGTCTTGCCGATTACTTTTGAAATAGTAACCGACGAATATATTGAAAATAAAAATCTTGCCGATTACTTTTGAAATAGTAACCGACGAATGTGCTGAAAATAAAGTCTTGCCGATTACTTTTAAAATAGTAATTGACAAATATGCTGAAAATAAAAATCTTGCCGATTACTTTTGAAATAGTAACCGACGAACATGCTGAAAATAAAAATCTTCCCGATTACTTTTGAAATAGTAACCGACGAATGTGCTGAAAATAAAGTCTTGCCGATTACTTTTGAAATAGTAACCGACGAATGTGCTGAAAATAAAGTCTTGCCGATTACTTCTAAAATAGTACCAGACAAATATGCTAAAAATAAAAATCTTGCCGATTACTTTTGAAATAGTAACCGACGAATGTGCTGAAAATAAATCTTGCCGATTAGCTTTGAAATAGTAGCCGACGAATATGCTGAATATAAAAATTTTGCTGATTACTTTTGAAATAGTAACCGACGAATGTGTTGAATATAAAGTCTTGCCGATTACTTTTGAAATAGTAACCTACAAATGTGCTGAAAATAAATCATGCCAATTACTTTTGAAATAGTAACCGACAAATGTGCTGAAAATAAAAGTCTTGCCGATTACTTTTGAAATAGTAACCGACGAACATGCTGAAAATAAAAATCTTCCCGATTAGTTTTGAAATAGTAACCGACGAATGTGCTGAAAATAAAGTCTTGCCGATTACTTTTGAAATAGTAACCGACAAATATGCTGAAAATAAAAATCTTGCCGATTACTTTTGAAATAGTAACCGACGAACATGCTGAAAATAAAAATCTTCCCGATTACTTTTGAAATAGTAACCGACGAATGTGCTGAAAATAAAGTCTTGCCGATTACTTTTGAAATAGTAACCGACGAATGTGCTGAAAATAAAGTCTTGCCGATTACTTCTAAAATAGTACCAGACAAATATGCTAAAAATAATAATCTTGCCGATTACTTTTGAAATAGTAACCGACGAATGTGCTGAAAATAAATCTTGCCGATTAGCTTTGAAATAGTAGCCGACGAATATGCAGAATATAAAAATTTTGCTGATTACTTTTGAAATAGTAACCGACAAATGTGTTGAATATAAAGTCTTGCCGATTACTTTTGAAATAGTAACCTACAAATGTGCTGAAAATAAATCATGCCAATTACTTTTGAAATAGTAACCGACAAATGTGCTGAAAATAAAAGTCTTGCCGATTACTTTTGAAATAGTAACCTGACGAATGTGCTGAAAATAAATCATGCCGATTACTTTTGAAATAGTCACCGACGAATATGCTGAAAATAAAAATCTTGCCGATTACTTTTGAAATAGTAACCGACGAATGTGCTGAAAATAAATCATGCTGATTACTTTTGAAATAGTAAGCGATGAATATGTTGGAAATAAAAATCTTACCAATTACTTTTAAAAAAGTAACCAATGAATGTGCTGAAAATAAAGTCTTGCCGATTACTTTTGAAATAGTAACCGACGAATATATTGAAAATAAAAATCTTGCCGATTACTTTTGAAATAGTAACCGACGAATGTGCTGAAAATAAAGTCTTGCCGATTACTTTTAAAATAGTAACTGACAAATATGCTGAAAATAAAAATCTTGCCGATTACTTTTGAAATAGTAACCGACGAACATGCTGAAAATAAAAATCTTCCCGATTACTTTTGAAATAGTAACCGACGAATGTGCTGAAAATAAAGTCTTGCCGATTACTTTTGAAATAGTTACCGACGAATGTGCTGAAAATAAAGTCTTGCCGATTACTTCTAAAATAGTAACAGACAAATATGCTAAAAATAAAAATCTTGCCGATTACTTTTGAAATAGTAACCGACGAATGTGCTGAAAATAAATCTTGCCGATTAGCTTTGAAATAGTAACCGACGAATATGCTGAATATAAAAATTTTGCTGATTACTTTTGAAATAGTAACCGACGAATGTGTTGAATATAAAGTCTTGCCGATTACTTTTGAAATAGTAACCGACAAATGTGCTGAAAATAAATCATGCCAATTACTTTTGAAATAGTAACCGACAAATGTGCTGAAAATAAAAGTCTTGCCGATTACTTTTGAAATAGTAACCTGACGAATGTGCTGAAAATAAATCATGCCGATTACTTTTGAAATAGTCACCGACGAATATGCTGAAAATAAAAATCTTGCCGATTACTTTTGAAATAGTAACCGACGAATGTGCTGAAAATAAATCATGCTGATTACTTTTGAAATAGTAAGCGATGAATATGTTGGAAATAAAAATCTTACCAATTACTTTTAAAAAAGTAACCAATGAATGTGCTGAAAATAAAGTCTTGCCGATTACTTTTGAAATAGTAACCGACGAATATATTGAAAATAAAAATCTTGCCGATTACTTTTGAAATAGTAACCGACGAATGTGCTGAAAATAAAGTCTTGCCGATTACTTTTAAAATAGTAACTGACAAATATGCTGAAAATAAAAATCTTGCCGATTACTTTTGAAATAGTAACCGACGAACATGCTGAAAATAAAAATCTTCCCGATTACTTTTGAAATAGTAACCGACGAATGTGCTGAAAATAAAGTCTTGCCGATTACTTTTGAAATAGTTACCGACGAATGTGCTGAAAATAAAGTCTTGCCGATTACTTCTAAAATAGTAACAGACAAATATGCTAAAAATAAAAATCTTGCCGATTACTTTTGAAATAGTAACCGACGAATGTGCTGAAAATAAATCTTGCCGATTAGCTTTGAAATAGTAACCGACGAATATGCTGAATATAAAAATTTTGCTGATTACTTTTGAAATAGTAACCGACGAATGTGTTGAATATAAAGTCTTGCCGATTACTTTTGAAATAGTAACCTACAAATGTGCTGAAAATAAATCATGCCAATTACTTTTGAAATAGTAACCGACAAATGTGCTGAAAATAAAAGTCTTGCCGATTACTTTTGAAATAGTAACCGACGAACATGCTGAAAATAAAAATCTTCCCGATTACTTTTGAAATAGTAACCGACGAATGTGCTGAAAATAAAGTCTTGCCGATTACTTTTGAAATAGTAACCGACAAATATGCTGAAAATAAAAATCTTGCCGATTACTTTTGAAATAGTAACCGACGAACATGCTGAAAATAAAAATCTTCCCGATTACTTTTGAAATAGTAACCGACGAATGTGCTGAAAATAAAGTCTTGCCGATTACTTTTGAAATAGTAACCGACGAATGTGCTGAAAATAAAGTCTTGCCGATTAGTTCTAAAATAGTACCAGACAAATATGCTAAAAATAAAAATCTTGCCGATTACTTTTGAAATAGTAACCGACGAATGTGCTGAAAATAAATCTTGCCGATTAGCTTTGAAATAGTAGCCGACGAATATGCAGAATATAAAAATTTTGCTGATTACTTTTGAAATAGTAACCGACAAATGTGTTGAATATAAAGTCTTGCCGATTACTTTTGAAATAGTAACCTACAAATGTGCTGAAAATAAATCATGCCAATTACTTTTGAAATAGTAACCGACAAATGTGCTGAAAATAAAAGTCTTGCCGATTACTTTTGAAATAGTAACCTGACGAATGTGCTGAAAATAAATCATGCCGATTACTTTTGAAATAGTCACCGACGAATATGCTGAAAATAAAAATCTTGCCGATTACTTTTGAAATAGTAACCGACGAATGTGCTGAAAATAAATCATGCTGATTACTTTTGAAATAGTAAGCGATGAATATGTTGGAAATAAAAATCTTACCAATTACTTTTAAAAAAGTAACCAATGAATGTGCTGAAAATAAAGTCTTGCCGATTACTTTTGAAATAGTAACCGACGAATATATTGAAAATAAAAATCTTGCCGATTACTTTTGAAATAGTAACCGACGAATGTGCTGAAAATAAAGTCTTGCCGATTACTTTTAAAATAGTAACTGACAAATATGCTGAAAATAAAAATCTTGCCGATTACTTTTGAAATAGTAACCGACGAACATGCTGAAAATAAAAATCTTCCCGATTACTTTTGAAATAGTAACCGACGAATGTGCTGAAAATAAAGTCTTGCCGATTACTTTTGAAATAGTTACCGACGAATGTGCTGAAAATAAAGTCTTGCCGATTACTTCTAAAATAGTAACAGACAAATATGCTAAAAATAAAAATCTTGCCGATTACTTTTGAAATAGTAACCGACGAATGTGCTGAAAATAAATCTTGCCGATTAGCTTTGAAATAGTAACCGACGAATATGCTGAATATAAAAATTTTGCTGATTACTTTTGAAATAGTAACCGACGAATGTGTTGAATATAAAGTCTTGCCGATTACTTTTGAAATAGTAACCGACAAATGTGCTGAAAATAAATCATGCCAATTACTTTTGAAATAGTAACCGACAAATGTGCTGAAAATAAAAGTCTTGCCGATTACTTTTGAAATAGTAACCTGACGAATGTGCTGAAAATAAATCATGCCGATTACTTTTGAAATAGTCACCGACGAATATGCTGAAAATAAAAATCTTGCCGATTACTTTTGAAATAGTAACCGACGAATGTGCTGAAAATAAATCATGCTGATTACTTTTGAAATAGTAAGCGATGAATATGTTGGAAATAAAAATCTTACCAATTACTTTTAAAAAAGTAACCAATGAATGTGCTGAAAATAAAGTCTTGCCGATTACTTTTGAAATAGTAACCGACGAATATATTGAAAATAAAAATCTTGCCGATTACTTTTGAAATAGTAACCGACGAATGTGCTGAAAATAAAGTCTTGCCGATTACTTTTAAAATAGTAACTGACAAATATGCTGAAAATAAAAATCTTGCCGATTACTTTTGAAATAGTAACCGACGAACATGCTGAAAATAAAAATCTTCCCGATTACTTTTGAAATAGTAACCGACGAATGTGCTGAAAATAAAGTCTTGCCGATTACTTTTGAAATAGTTACCGACGAATGTGCTGAAAATAAAGTCTTGCCGATTACTTCTAAAATAGTAACAGACAAATATGCTAAAAATAAAAATCTTGCCGATTACTTTTGAAATAGTAACCGACGAATGTGCTGAAAATAAATCTTGCCGATTAGCTTTGAAATAGTAACCGACGAATATGCTGAATATAAAAATTTTGCTGATTACTTTTGAAATAGTAACCGACGAATGTGTTGAATATAAAGTCTTGCCGATTACTTTTGAAATAGTAACCTACAAATGTGCTGAAAATAAATCATGCCAATTACTTTTGAAATAGTAACCGACAAATGTGCTGAAAATAAAAGTCTTGCCGATTACTTTTGAAATAGTAACCGACGAACATGCTGAAAATAAAAATCTTCCCGATTACTTTTGAAATAGTAACCGACGAATGTGCTGAAAATAAAGTCTTGCCGATTACTTTTGAAATAGTAACCGACAAATATGCTGAAAATAAAAATCTTGCCGATTACTTTTGAAATAGTAACCGACGAACATGCTGAAAATAAAAATCTTCCCGATTACTTTTGAAATAGTAACCGACGAATGTGCTGAAAATAAAGTCTTGCCGATTACTTTTGAAATAGTAACCGACGAATGTGCTGAAAATAAAGTCTTGCCGATTAGTTCTAAAATAGTACCAGACAAATATGCTAAAAATAAAAATCTTGCCGATTACTTTTGAAATAGTAACCGACGAATGTGCTGAAAATAAATCTTGCCGATTAGCTTTGAAATAGTAGCCGACGAATATGCAGAATATAAAAATTTTGCTGATTACTTTTGAAATAGTAACCGACAAATGTGTTGAATATAAAGTCTTGCCGATTACTTTTGAAATAGTAACCTACAAATGTGCTGAAAATAAATCATGCCAATTACTTTTGAAATAGTAACCGACAAATGTGCTGAAAATAAAAGTCTTGCCGATTACTTTTGAAATAGTAACCTGACGAATGTGCTGAAAATAAATCATGCCGATTACTTTTGAAATAGTCACCGACGAATATGCTGAAAATAAAAATCTTGCCGATTACTTTTGAAATAGTAACCGACGAATGTGCTGAAAATAAATCATGCTGATTACTTTTGAAATAGTAAGCGATGAATATGTTGGAAATAAAAATCTTACCAATTACTTTTAAAAAAGTAACCAATGAATGTGCTGAAAATAAAGTCTTGCCGATTACCTTTGAAATAGTAACCGACGAATATATTGAAAATAAAAATCTTGCCGATTACTTTTGAAATAGTAACCGACGAATGTGCTGAAAATAAAGTCTTGCCGATTACTTTTAAAATAGTAATTGACAAATATGCTGAAAATAAAAATCTTGCCGATTACTTTTGAAATAGTAACCGACGAACATGCTGAAAATAAAAATCTTCCCGATTACTTTTGAAATAGTAACCGACGAATGTGCTGAAAATAAAGTCTTGCCGATTACTTTTGAAATAGTAACCGACGAATGTGCTGAAAATAAAGTCTTGCCGATTACTTCTAAAATAGTACCAGACAAATATGCTAAAAATAAAAATCTTGCCGATTACTTTTGAAATAGTAACCGACGAATGTGCTGAAAATAAATCTTGCCGATTAGCTTTGAAATAGTAGCCGACGAATATGCTGAATATAAAAATTTTGTTGATTACTTTTGAAATAGTAACCGACGAATGTGTTGAATATAAAGTCTTGCCGATTACTTTTGAAATAGTAACCTACAAATGTGCTGAAAATAAATCATGCCAATTACTTTTGAAATAGTAACCGACAAATGTGCTGAAAATAAAAGTCTTGCCGATTACTTTTGAAATAGTAACCGACGAACATGCTGAAAATAAAAATCTTCCCGATTACTTTTGAAATAGTAACCGACGAATGTGCTGAAAATAAAGTCTTGCCGATTACTTTTGAAATAGTAACCGACAAATATGCTGAAAATAAAAATCTTGCCGATTACTTTTGAAATAGTAACCGACGAACATGCTGAAAATAAAAATCTTCCCGATTACTTTTGAAATAGTAACCGACGAATGTGCTGAAAATAAAGTCTTGCCGATTACTTTTGAAATAGTAACCGACGAATGTGCTGAAAATAAAGTCTTGCCGATTACTTCTAAAATAGTACCAGACAAATATGCTAAAAATAAAAATCTTGCCGATTACTTTTGAAATAGTAACCGACGAATGTGCTGAAAATAAATCTTGCCGATTAGCTTTGAAATAGTAGCCGACGAATATGCTGAATATAAAAATTTTGCTGATTACTTTTGAAATAGTAACCGACGAATGTGTTGAATATAAAGTCTTGCCGATTACTTTTGAAATAGTAACCTACAAATGTGCTGAAAATAAATCATGCCAATTACTTTTGAAATAGTAACCGACAAATGTGCTGAAAATAAAAGTCTTGCCGATTACTTTTGAAATAGTAACCGACGAACATGCTGAAAATAAAAATCTTCCCGATTACTTTTGAAATAGTAACCGACGAATGTGCTGAAAATAAAGTCTTGCCGATTACTTTTGAAATAGTAACCGACAAATATGCTGAAAATAAAAATCTTGCCGATTACTTTTGAAATAGTAACCGACGAACATGCTGAAAATAAAAATCTTCCCGATTACTTTTGAAATAGTAACCGACGAATGTGCTGAAAATAAAGTCTTGCCGATTACTTTTGAAATAGTAACCGACGAATGTGCTGAAAATAAAGTCTTGCCGATTACTTCTAAAATAGTACCAGACAAATATGCTAAAAATAATAATCTTGCCGATTACTTTTGAAATAGTAACCGACGAATGTGCTGAAAATAAATCTTGCCGATTAGCTTTGAAATAGTAGCCGACGAATATGCAGAATATAAAAATTTTGCTGATTACTTTTGAAATAGTAACCGACAAATGTGTTGAATATAAAGTCTTGCCGATTACTTTTGAAATAGTAACCTACAAATGTGCTGAAAATAAATCATGCCAATTACTTTTGAAATAGTAACCGACAAATGTGCTGAAAATAAAAGTCTTGCCGATTACTTTTGAAATAGTAACCTGACGAATGTGCTGAAAATAAATCATGCCGATTACTTTTGAAATAGTCACCGACGAATATGCTGAAAATAAAAATCTTGCCGATTACTTTTGAAATAGTAACCGACGAATGTGCTGAAAATAAATCATGCTGATTACTTTTGAAATAGTAAGCGATGAATATGTTGGAAATAAAAATCTTACCAATTACTTTTAAAAAAGTAACCAATGAATGTGCTGAAAATAAAGTCTTGCCGATTACTTTTGAAATAGTAACCGACGAATATATTGAAAATAAAAATCTTGCCGATTACTTTTGAAATAGTAACCGACGAATGTGCTGAAAATAAAGTCTTGCCGATTACTTTTAAAATAGTAACTGACAAATATGCTGAAAATAAAAATCTTGCCGATTACTTTTGAAATAGTAACCGACGAACATGCTGAAAATAAAAATCTTCCCGATTACTTTTGAAATAGTAACCGACGAATGTGCTGAAAATAAAGTCTTGCCGATTACTTTTGAAATAGTTACCGACGAATGTGCTGAAAATAAAGTCTTGCCGATTACTTCTAAAATAGTAACAGACAAATATGCTAAAAATAAAAATCTTGCCGATTACTTTTGAAATAGTAACCGACGAATGTGCTGAAAATAAATCTTGCCGATTAGCTTTGAAATAGTAACCGACGAATATGCTGAATATAAAAATTTTGCTGATTACTTTTGAAATAGTAACCGACGAATGTGTTGAATATAAAGTCTTGCCGATTACTTTTGAAATAGTAACCGACAAATGTGCTGAAAATAAATCATGCCAATTACTTTTGAAATAGTAACCGACAAATGTGCTGAAAATAAAAGTCTTGCCGATTACTTTTGAAATAGTAACCTGACGAATGTGCTGAAAATAAATCATGCCGATTACTTTTGAAATAGTCACCGACGAATATGCTGAAAATAAAAATCTTGCCGATTACTTTTGAAATAGTAACCGACGAATGTGCTGAAAATAAATCATGCTGATTACTTTTGAAATAGTAAGCGATGAATATGTTGGAAATAAAAATCTTACCAATTACTTTTAAAAAAGTAACCAATGAATGTGCTGAAAATAAAGTCTTGCCGATTACTTTTGAAATAGTAACCGACGAATATATTGAAAATAAAAATCTTGCCGATTACTTTTGAAATAGTAACCGACGAATGTGCTGAAAATAAAGTCTTGCCGATTACTTTTAAAATAGTAACTGACAAATATGCTGAAAATAAAAATCTTGCCGATTACTTTTGAAATAGTAACCGACGAACATGCTGAAAATAAAAATCTTCCCGATTACTTTTGAAATAGTAACCGACGAATGTGCTGAAAATAAAGTCTTGCCGATTACTTTTGAAATAGTTACCGACGAATGTGCTGAAAATAAAGTCTTGCCGATTACTTCTAAAATAGTAACAGACAAATATGCTAAAAATAAAAATCTTGCCGATTACTTTTGAAATAGTAACCGACGAATGTGCTGAAAATAAATCTTGCCGATTAGCTTTGAAATAGTAACCGACGAATATGCTGAATATAAAAATTTTGCTGATTACTTTTGAAATAGTAACCGACGAATGTGTTGAATATAAAGTCTTGCCGATTACTTTTGAAATAGTAACCTACAAATGTGCTGAAAATAAATCATGCCAATTACTTTTGAAATAGTAACCGACAAATGTGCTGAAAATAAAAGTCTTGCCGATTACTTTTGAAATAGTAACCGACGAACATGCTGAAAATAAAAATCTTCCCGATTACTTTTGAAATAGTAACCGACGAATGTGCTGAAAATAAAGTCTTGCCGATTACTTTTGAAATAGTAACCGACAAATATGCTGAAAATAAAAATCTTGCCGATTACTTTTGAAATAGTAACCGACGAACATGCTGAAAATAAAAATCTTCCCGATTACTTTTGAAATAGTAACCGACGAATGTGCTGAAAATAAAGTCTTGCCGATTACTTTTGAAATAGTAACCGACGAATGTGCTGAAAATAAAGTCTTGCCGATTACTTCTAAAATAGTACCAGACAAATATGCTAAAAATAAAAATCTTGCCGATTACTTTTGAAATAGTAACCGACGAATGTGCTGAAAATAAATCTTGCCGATTAGCTTTGAAATAGTAGCCGACGAATATGCAGAATATAAAAATTTTGCTGATTACTTTTGAAATAGTAACCGACAAATGTGTTGAATATAAAGTCTTGCCGATTACTTTTGAAATAGTAACCTACAAATGTGCTGAAAATAAATCATGCCAATTACTTTTGAAATAGTAACCGACAAATGTGCTGAAAATAAAAGTCTTGCCGATTACTTTTGAAATAGTAACCTGACGAATGTGCTGAAAATAAATCATGCCGATTACTTTTGAAATAGTCACCGACGAATATGCTGAAAATAAAAATCTTGCCGATTACTTTTGAAATAGTAACCGACGAATGTGCTGAAAATAAATCATGCTGATTACTTTTGAAATAGTAAGCGATGAATATGTTGGAAATAAAAATCTTACCAATTACTTTTAAAAAAGTAACCAATGAATGTGCTGAAAATAAAGTCTTGCCGATTACTTTTGAAATAGTAACCGACGAATATATTGAAAATAAAAATCTTGCCGATTACTTTTGAAATAGTAACCGACGAATGTGCTGAAAATAAAGTCTTGCCGATTACTTTTAAAATAGTAACTGACAAATATGCTGAAAATAAAAATCTTGCCGATTACTTTTGAAATAGTAACCGACGAACATGCTGAAAATAAAAATCTTCCCGATTACTTTTGAAATAGTAACCGACGAATGTGCTGAAAATAAAGTCTTGCCGATTACTTTTGAAATAGTTACCGACGAATGTGCTGAAAATAAAGTCTTGCCGATTACTTCTAAAATAGTAACAGACAAATATGCTAAAAATAAAAATCTTGCCGATTACTTTTGAAATAGTAACCGACGAATGTGCTGAAAATAAATCTTGCCGATTAGCTTTGAAATAGTAACCGACGAATATGCTGAATATAAAAATTTTGCTGATTACTTTTGAAATAGTAACCGACGAATGTGTTGAATATAAAGTCTTGCCGATTACTTTTGAAATAGTAACCTACAAATGTGCTGAAAATAAATCATGCCAATTACTTTTGAAATAGTAACCGACAAATGTGCTGAAAATAAAAGTCTTGCCGATTACTTTTGAAATAGTAACCGACGAACATGCTGAAAATAAAAATCTTCCCGATTACTTTTGAAATAGTAACCGACGAATGTGCTGAAAATAAAGTCTTGCCGATTACTTTTGAAATAGTAACCGACAAATATGCTGAAAATAAAAATCTTGCCGATTACTTTTGAAATAGTAACCGACGAACATGCTGAAAATAAAAATCTTCCCGATTACTTTTGAAATAGTAACCGACGAATGTGCTGAAAATAAAGTCTTGCCGATTACTTTTGAAATAGTAACCGACGAATGTGCTGAAAATAAAGTCTTGCCGATTACTTTTGAAATAGTAACCGACGAATGTGCTGAAAATAAAGTCTTGCCGATTACTTTTGAAATAGTAACCGACAAATGTGCTGAAAATAAATCATGCCAATTACTTTTGAAATAGTAACCGACAAATGTGCTGAAAATAAAAGTCTTGCCGATTACTTTTGAAATAGTAACCTGACGAATGTGCTGAAAATAAATCATGCCGATTACTTTTGAAATAGTCACCGACGAATATGCTGAAAATAAAAATCTTGCCGATTACTTTTGAAATAGTAACCGACGAATGTGCTGAAAATAAATCATGCTGATTACTTTTGAAATAGTAAGCGATGAATATGTTGGAAATAAAAATCTTACCAATTACTTTTAAAAAAGTAACCAATGAATGTGCTGAAAATAAAGTCTTGCCGATTACTTTTGAAATAGTAACCGACGAATATATTGAAAATAAAAATCTTGCCGATTACTTTTGAAATAGTAACCGACGAATGTGCTGAAAATAAAGTCTTGCCGATTACTTTTAAAATAGTAACTGACAAATATGCTGAAAATAAAAATCTTGCCGATTACTTTTGAAATAGTAACCGACGAACATGCTGAAAATAAAAATCTTCCCGATTACTTTTGAAATAGTAACCGACGAATGTGCTGAAAATAAAGTCTTGCCGATTACTTTTGAAATAGTTACCGACGAATGTGCTGAAAATAAAGTCTTGCCGATTACTTCTAAAATAGTAACAGACAAATATGCTAAAAATAAAAATCTTGCCGATTACTTTTGAAATAGTAACCGACGAATGTGCTGAAAATAAATCTTGCCGATTAGCTTTGAAATAGTAACCGACGAATATGCTGAATATAAAAATTTTGCTGATTACTTTTGAAATAGTAACCGACGAATGTGTTGAATATAAAGTCTTGCCGATTACTTTTGAAATAGTAACCTACAAATGTGCTGAAAATAAATCATGCCAATTACTTTTGAAATAGTAACCGACAAATGTGCTGAAAATAAAAGTCTTGCCGATTACTTTTGAAATAGTAACCGACGAACATGCTGAAAATAAAAATCTTCCCGATTACTTTTGAAATAGTAACCGACGAATGTGCTGAAAATAAAGTCTTGCCGATTACTTTTGAAATAGTAACCGACAAATATGCTGAAAATAAAAATCTTGCCGATTACTTTTGAAATAGTAACCGACGAACATGCTGAAAATAAAAATCTTCCCGATTACTTTTGAAATAGTAACCGACGAATGTGCTGAAAATAAAGTCTTGCCGATTACTTTTGAAATAGTAACCGACGAATGTGCTGAAAATAAAGTCTTGCCGATTACTTTTGAAATAGTAACCGACGAATGTGCTGAAAATAAAGTCTTGCCGATTACTTTTGAAATAGTAACCGACAAATGTGCTGAAAATAAATCATGCCAATTACTTTTGAAATAGTAACCGACAAATGTGCTGAAAATAAAAGTCTTGCCGATTACTTTTGAAATAGTAACCTGACGAATGTGCTGAAAATAAATCATGCCGATTACTTTTGAAATAGTCACCGACGAATATGCTGAAAATAAAAATCTTGCCGATTACTTTTGAAATAGTAACCGACGAATGTGCTGAAAATAAATCATGCTGATTACTTTTGAAATAGTAAGCGATGAATATGTTGGAAATATAAATCTTACCAATTACTTTTAAAAAAGTAACCAATGAATGTGCTGAAAATAAAGTCTTGCCGATTACTTTTGAAATAGTAACCGACGAATATATTGAAAATAAAAATCTTGCCGATTACTTTTGAAATAGTAACCGACGAATGTGCTGAAAATAAAGTCTTGCCGATTACTTTTAAAATAGTAACTGACAAATATGCTGAAAATAAAAATCTTGCTGATTACTTTTGAAATAGTAACCGACGAACATGCTGAAAATAAAAATCTTCCCGATTACTTTTGAAATAGTAACCGACGAATGTGCTGAAAATAAAGTCTTGCCGATTACTTTTGAAATAGTTACCGACGAATGTGCTGAAAATAAAGTCTTGCCGATTACTTCTAAAATAGTAACAGACAAATATGCTAAAAATAAAAATCTTGCCGATTACTTTTGAAATAGTAACCGACGAATGTGCTGAAAATAAATCTTGCCGATTAGCTTTGAAATAGTAACCGACGAATATGCTGAATATAAAAATTTTGCTGATTACTTTTGAAATAGTAACCGACGAATGTGTTGAATATAAAGTCTTGCCGATTACTTTTGAAATAGTAACCGACAAATGTGCTGAAAATAAATCATGCCAATTACTTTTGAAATAGTAACCGACAAATGTGCTGAAAATAAAAGTCTTGCCGATTACTTTTGAAATAGTAACCTGACGAATGTGCTGAAAATAAATCATGCCGATTACTTTTGAAATAGTCACCGACGAATATGCTGAAAATAAAAATCTTGCCGATTACTTTTGAAATAGTAACCGACGAATGTGCTGAAAATAAATCATGCTGATTACTTTTGAAATAGTAAGCGATGAATATGTTGGAAATAAAAATCTTACCAATTACTTTTAAAAAAGTAACCAATGAATGTGCTGAAAATAAAGTCTTGCCGATTACTTTTGAAATAGTAACCGACGAATATATTGAAAATAAAAATCTTGCCGATTACTTTTGAAATAGTAACCGACGAATGTGCTGAAAATAAAGTCTTGCCGATTACTTTTAAAATAGTAACTGACAAATATGCTGAAAATAAAAATCTTGCCGATTACTTTTGAAATAGTAACCGACGAACATGCTGAAAATAAAAATCTTCCCGATTACTTTTGAAATAGTAACCGACGAATGTGCTGAAAATAAAGTCTTGCCGATTACTTTTGAAATAGTTACCGACGAATGTGCTGAAAATAAAGTCTTGCCGATTACTTCTAAAATAGTAACAGACAAATATGCTAAAAATAAAAATCTTGCCGATTACTTTTGAAATAGTAACCGACGAATGTGCTGAAAATAAATCTTGCCGATTAGCTTTGAAATAGTAACCGACGAATATGCTGAATATAAAAATTTTGCTGATTACTTTTGAAATAGTAACCGACGAATGTGTTGAATATAAAGTCTTGCCGATTACTTTTGAAATAGTAACCTACAAATGTGCTGAAAATAAATCATGCCAATTAATTTTGAAATAGTAACCGACAAATGTGCTGAAAATAAAAGTCTTGCCGATTACTTTTGAAATAGTAACCGACGAACATGCTGAAAATAAAAATCTTCCCGATTACTTTTGAAATAGTAACCGACGAATGTGCTGAAAATAAAGTCTTGCCGATTACTTTTGAAATAGTAACCGACAAATATGCTGAAAATAAAAATCTTGCCGATTACTTTTGAAATAGTAACCGACGAACATGCTGAAAATAAAAATCTTCCCGATTACTTTTGAAATAGTAACCGACGAATGTGCTGAAAATAAAGTCTTGCCGATTACTTTTGAAATAGTAACCGACGAATGTGCTGAAAATAAAGTCTTGCCGATTACTTTTGAAATAGTAACCGACGAATGTGCTGAAAATAAAGTCTTGCCGATTACTTTTGAAATAGTAACCGACAAATGTGCTGAAAATAAATCATGCCAATTACTTTTGAAATAGTAACCGACAAATGTGCTGAAAATAAAAGTCTTGCCGATTACTTTTGAAATAGTAACCTGACGAATGTGCTGAAAATAAATCATGCCGATTACTTTTGAAATAGTCACCGACGAATATGCTGAAAATAAAAATCTTGCCGATTACTTTTGAAATAGTAACCGACGAATGTGCTGAAAATAAATCATGCCGATTACTTTTGAAATAGTAACAGACAAATATGCTAAAAATAAAAGTCTTGCCGATTACTTTTGAAATAGTAACCGACGAACATGCTGAAAATAAATCATGCTGATTACTTTTGAAATAGTAAGCGATAAATATGTTGGAAATAAAAATCTTACCAATTACTTTTAAAAAAGTAACCAATGAATGTGCTGAAAATAAAGTCTTGCCGATTACTTTTGAAATAGTAACCGACGAATATATTGAAAATAAAAATCTTGCCGATTACTTTTGAAATAGTAACCGACGAATGTGCTGAAAATAAAGTCTTGCCGATTACTTTTGAAATAGTAACCGACGAATGTGCTGAAAATAAAGTCTTGCCGATTACTTCTAAAATAGTACCAGACAAATATGCTAAAAATAAAAATCTTGCCGATTACTTTTGAAATAGTAACCGACGAATGTGCTGAAAATAAATCTTGCCGATTAGCTTTGAAATAGTAGCCGACGAATATGCAGAATATAAAAATTTTGCTGATTACTTTTGAAATAGTAACCGACAAATGTGTTGAATATAAAGTCTTGCCGATTACTTTTGAAATAGTAACCTACAAATGTGCTGAAAATAAATCATGCCAATTACTTTTGAAATAGTAACCGACAAATGTGCTGAAAATAAAAGTCTTGCCGATTACTTTTGAAATAGTAACCTGACGAATGTGCTGAAAATAAATCATGCCGATTACTTTTGAAATAGTCACCGACGAATATGCTGAAAATAAAAATCTTGCCGATTACTTTTGAAATAGTAACCGACGAATGTGCTGAAAATAAATCATGCTGATTACTTTTGAAATAGTAAGCGATGAATATGTTGGAAATAAAAATCTTACCAATTACTTTTAAAAAAGTAACCAATGAATGTGCTGAAAATAAAGTCTTGCCGATTACTTTTGAAATAGTAACCGACGAATATATTGAAAATAAAAATCTTGCCGATTACTTTTGAAATAGTAACCGACGAATGTGCTGAAAATAAAGTCTTGCCGATTACTTTTAAAATAGTAACTGACAAATATGCTGAAAATAAAAATCTTGCCGATTACTTTTGAAATAGTAACCGACGAACATGCTGAAAATAAAAATCTTCCCGATTACTTTTGAAATAGTAACCGACGAATGTGCTGAAAATAAAGTCTTGCCGATTACTTTTGAAATAGTTACCGACGAATGTGCTGAAAATAAAGTCTTGCCGATTACTTCTAAAATAGTAACAGACAAATATGCTAAAAATAAAAATCTTGCCGATTACTTTTGAAATAGTAACCGACGAATGTGCTGAAAATAAATCTTGCCGATTAGCTTTGAAATAGTAACCGACGAATATGCTGAATATAAAAATTTTGCTGATTACTTTTGAAATAGTAACCGACGAATGTGTTGAATATAAATCTTGCCGATTAGCTTTGAAATAGTAGCCGACGAATATGCAGAATATAAAAATTTTGCTGATTACTTTTGAAATAGTAACCGACGAATGTGTTGAATATAAAGTCTTGCCGATTACTTTTGAAATAGTAACCTACAAATGTGCTGAAAATAAATCATGCCAATTACTTTTGAAATAGTAACCGACAAATGTGCTGAAAATAAAAGTCTTGCCGATTACTTTTGAAATAGTAACCTGACGAATGTGCTGAAAATAAATCATGCCGATTACTTTTGAAATAGTCACCGACGAATATGCTGAAAATAAAAATCTTGCCGATTACTTTTGAAATAGTAACCGACGAATGTGCTGAAAATAAATCATGCTGATTACTTTTGAAATAGTAAGCGATGAATATGTTGGAAATAAAAATCTTACCAATTACTTTTTAAAAAGTAACCAATGAATGTGCTGAAAATAAAGTCTTGCCGATTACTTTTGAAATAGTAACCGACGAATATATTGAAAATAAAAATCTTGCCGATTACTTTTGAAATAGTAACCGACGAATGTGCTGAAAATAAAGTCTTGCCGATTACTTTTAAAATAGTAACTGACAAATATGCTGAAAATAAAAATCTTGCCGATTACTTTTGAAATAGTAACCGACGAACATGCTGAAAATAAAAATCTTCCCGATTACTTTTGAAATAGTAACCGACGAATGTGCTGAAAATAAAGTCTTGCCGATTACTTTTGAAATAGTTACCGACGAATGTGCTGAAAATAAAGTCTTGCCGATTACTTCTAAAATAGTAACAGACAAATATGCTAAAAATAAAAATCTTGCCGATTACTTTTGAAATAGTAACCGACGAATGTGCTGAAAATAAATCTTGCCGATTAGCTTTGAAATAGTAACCGACGAATATGCTGAATATAAAAATTTTGCTGATTACTTTTGAAATAGTAACCGACGAATGTGTTGAATATAAAGTCTTGCCGATTACTTTTGAAATAGTAACCGACAAATGTGCTGAAAATAAAAGTCTTGCCGATTACTTTTGAAATAGTAACCTGACGAATGTGCTGAAAATAAATCATGCCGATTACTTTTGAAATAGTCACCGACGAATATGCTGAAAATAAAAATCTTGCCGATTACTTTTGAAATAGTAACCGACGAATGTGCTGAAAATAAATCATGCTGATTACTTTTGAAATAGTAAGCGATGAATATGTTGGAAATAAAAATCTTACCAATTACTTTTAAAAAAGTAACCAATGAATGTGCTGAAAATAAAGTCTTGCCGATTACTTTTGAAATAGTAACCGACGAATATATTGAAAATAAAAATCTTGCCGATTACTTTTGAAATAGTAACCGACGAATGTGCTGAAAATAAAGTCTTGCCGATTACTTTTAAAATAGTAACTGACAAATATGCTGAAAATAAAAATCTTGCCGATTACTTTTGAAATAGTAACCGACGAACATGCTGAAAATAAAAATCTTGCCGATTACTTTTGAAATAGTAACCGACGAATGTGCTGAAAATAAAGTCTTGCCGATTACTTTTGAAATAGTCACCGACGAATATGCTGAAAATAAAAATCTTGCCGATTACTTTTGAAATAGTAACCGACGAATGTGCTGAAAATAAATCATGCTGATTACTTTTGAAATAGTAAGCGATGAATATGTTGGAAATAAAAATCTTACCAATTACTTTTA
This sequence comes from Medicago lupulina, assembly GCA_958299785.1. Lineage (NCBI taxonomy): Eukaryota > Viridiplantae > Streptophyta > Magnoliopsida > Fabales > Fabaceae > Medicago > Medicago lupulina. The sequence goes on from OY283140.1 coordinate 48,007,945, forward strand.
AAAAAGTAACCAATGAATGTGCTGAAAATAAAGTCTTGCCGATTACTTTTGAAATAGTAACCGACGAATATATTGAAAATAAAAATCTTGCCGATTACTTTTGAAATAGTAACCGACGAATGTGCTGAAAATAAAGTCTTGCCGATTACTTTTAAAATAGTAACTGACAAATATGCTGAAAATAAAAATCTTGCCGATTACTTTTGAAATAGTAACCGACGAACATGCTGAAAATAAAAATCTTCCCGATTACTTTTGAAATAGTAACCGACGAATGTGCTGAAAATAAAGTCTTGCCGATTACTTTTGAAATAGTTACCGACGAATGTGCTGAAAATAAAGTCTTGCCGATTACTTCTAAAATAGTAACAGACAAATATGCTAAAAATAAAAATCTTGCCGATTACTTTTGAAATAGTAACCGACGAATGTGCTGAAAATAAATCTTGCCGATTAGCTTTGAAATAGTAACCGACGAATATGCTGAATATAAAAATTTTGCTGATTACTTTTGAAATAGTAACCGACGAATGTGTTGAATATAAAGTCTTGCCGATTACTTTTGAAATAGTAACCGACAAATGTGCTGAAAATAAAAGTCTTGCCGATTACTTTTGAAATAGTAACCTGACGAATGTGCTGAAAATAAATCATGCCGATTACTTTTGAAATAGTCACCGACGAATATGCTGAAAATAAAAATCTTGCCGATTACTTTTGAAATAGTAACCGACGAATGTGCTGAAAATAAATCATGCTGATTACTTTTGAAATAGTAAGCGATGAATATGTTGGAAATAAAAATCTTACCAATTACTTTTAAAAAAGTAACCAATGAATGTGCTGAAAATAAAGTCTTGCCGATTACTTTTGAAATAGTAACCGACGAATATATTGAAAATAAAAATCTTGCCGATTACTTTTGAAATAGTAACCGACGAATGTGCTGAAAATAAAGTCTTGCCGATTACTTTTAAAATAGTAACTGACAAATATGCTGAAAATAAAAATCTTGCCGATTACTTTTGAAATAGTAACCGACGAACATGCTGAAAATAAAAATCTTCCCGATTACTTTTGAAATAGTAACCGACGAATGTGCTGAAAATAAAGTCTTGCCGATTACTTTTGAAATAGTTACCGACGAATGTGCTGAAAATAAAGTCTTGCCGATTACTTCTAAAATAGTAACAGACAAATATGCTAAAAATAAAAATCTTGCCGATTACTTTTGAAATAGTAACCGACGAATGTGCTGAAAATAAATCTTGCCGATTAGCTTTGAAATAGTAACCGACGAATATGCTGAATATAAAAATTTTGCTGATTACTTTTGAAATAGTAACCGACGAATGTGTTGAATATAAAGTCTTGCCGATTACTTTTGAAATAGTAACCTACAAATGTGCTGAAAATAAATCATGCCAATTACTTTTGAAATAGTAACCGACAAATGTGCTGAAAATAAAAGTCTTGCCGATTACTTTTGAAATAGTAACCTGACGAATGTGCTGAAAATAAAGTCTTGCCGATTACTTTTAAAATAGTAATCGACAAATATGCTGAAAATAAAAATCTTGCCGATTACTTTTGAAATAGTAACCGACGAATGTGCTGAAAATAAAGTCTTGCCGATTACTTTTAAAATAGTAACCGACAAATATGCTGAAAATAAAAATCTTGCCGATTACTTTTGAAATAGTAACCGACGAACATGCTGAAAATAAAAATCTTCCCGATTACTTTTGAAATAGTAACCGACGAATGTGCTGAAAATAAAGTCTTGCCGATTACTTTTGAAATAGTAACCGACAAATATGCTGAAAATAAAAATCTTGCCGATTACTTTTGAAATAGTAACCGACGAACATGCTGAAAATAAAAATCTTCCCGATTACTTTTGAAATAGTAACCGACGAATGTGCTGAAAATAAAGTCTTGTCGATTACTTTTGAAATAGTAACCGACGAATGTGCTGAAAATAAAGTCTTGCCGATTACTTCTAAAATAGTACCAGACAAATATGCTAAAAATAAAAATCTTGCCGATTACTTTTGAAATAGTAACCGACGAATGTGCTGAAAATAAATCTTGCCGATTAGCTTTGAAATAGTAGCCGACGAATATGCTGAATATAAAAATTTTGCTGATTACTTTTGAAATAGTAACCGACGAATGTGTTGAATATAAAGTCTTGCCGATTACTTTTGAAATAGTAACCTACAAATGTGCTGAAAATAAATCATGTCAATTACTTTTGAAATAGTAACCGACAAATGTGCTGAAAATAAAAGTCTTGCCGATTACTTTTGAAATAGTAACCTGACGAATGTGCTGAAAATAAATCATGCCGATTACTTTTGAAATAGTCACCGACGAATATGCTGAAAATAAAAATCTTGCCGATTACTTTTGAAATAGTAACCGACGAATGTGCTGAAAATAAATCATGCTGATTACTTTTGAAATAGTAAGCGATGAATATGTTGGAAATAAAAATCTTACCAATTACTTTTAAAAAAGTAACCAATGAATGTGCTGAAAATAAAGTCTTGCCGATTACTTTTGAAATAGTAACCGACGAATATATTGAAAATAAAAATCTTGCCGATTACTTTTGAAATAGTAACCGACGAATGTGCTGAAAATAAAGTCTTGCCGATTACTTTTAAAATAGTAACTGACAAATATGCTGAAAATAAAAATCTTGCCGATTACTTTTGAAATAGTAACCGACGAACATGCTGAAAATAAAAATCTTCCCGATTACTTTTGAAATAGTAACCGACGAATGTGCTGAAAATAAAGTCTTGCCGATTACTTTTGAAATAGTTACCGACGAATGTGCTGAAAATAAAGTCTTGCCGATTACTTCTAAAATAGTAACAGACAAATATGCTAAAAATAAAAATCTTGCCGATTACTTTTGAAATAGTAACCGACGAATGTGCTGAAAATAAATCTTGCCGATTAGCTTTGAAATAGTAACCGACGAATATGCTGAATATAAAAATTTTGCTGATTACTTTTGAAATAGTAACCGACGAATGTGTTGAATATAAAGTCTTGCCGATTACTTTTGAAATAGTAACCTACAAATGTGCTGAAAATAAATCATGCCAATTACTTTTGAAATAGTAACCGACAAATGTGCTGAAAATAAAAGTCTTGCCGATTACTTTTGAAATAGTAACCTGACGAATGTGCTGAAAATAAATCATGCCGATTACTTTTGAAATAGTCACCGACGAATATGCTGAAAATAAAAATCTTGCCGATTACTTTTGAAATAGTAACCGACGAATGTGCTGAAAATAAATCATGCTGATTACTTTTGAAATAGTAAGCGATGAATATGTTGGAAATAAAAATCTTACCAATTACTTTTAAAAAAGTAACCAATGAATGTGCTGAAAATAAAGTCTTGCCGATTACTTTTGAAATAGTAACCGACGAATATATTGAAAATAAAAATCTTGCCGATTACTTTTGAAATAGTAACCGACGAATGTGCTGAAAATAAAGTCTTGCCGATTACTTTTAAAATAGTAACTGACAAATATGCTGAAAATAAAAATCTTGCCGATTACTTTTGAAATAGTAACCGACGAACATGCTGAAAATAAAAATCTTCCCGATTACTTTTGAAATAGTAACCGACGAATGTGCTGAAAATAAAGTCTTGCCGATTACTTTTGAAATAGTTACCGACGAATGTGCTTAAAATAAAGTCTTGCCGATTACTTCTAAAATAGTAACAGACAAATATGCTAAAAATAAAAATCTTGCCGATTACTTTTGAAATAGTAACCGACGAATGTGCTGAAAATAAATCTTGCCGATTAGCTTTGAAATAGTAACCGACGAATATGCTGAATATAAAAATTTTGCTGATTACTTTTGAAATAGTAACCGACGAATGTGTTGAATATAAAGTCTTGCCGATTAGTTTTGAAATAGTAACCTACAAATGTGCTGAAAATAAATCATGCCAATTACTTTTGAAATAGTAACCGACAAATGTGCTGAAAATAAAAGTCTTGCCGATTACTTTTGAAATAGTAACCTGACGAATGTGCTGAAAATAAAGTCATGCCGATTACTTTTGAAATAGTCACCGACGAATATGCTGAAAATAAAAATCTTGCCGATTACTTTTGAAATAGTAACCGACGAATGTGCTGAAAATAAATCATGCTGATTACTTTTGAAATAGTAAGCGATGAATATGTTGGAAATAAAAATCTTACCAATTACTTTTAAAAAAGTAACCAATGAATGTGCTGAAAATAAAGTCTTGCCGATTACTTTTGAAATAGTAACCGACGAATATATTGAAAATAAAAATCTTGCCGATTACTTTTGAAATAGTAACCGACGAATGTGCTGAAAATAAAGTCTTGCCGATTACTTTTAAAATAGTAACTGACAAATATGCTGAAAATAAAAATCTTGCCGATTACTTTTGAAATAGTAACCGACGAACATGCTGAAAATAAAAATCTTCCCGATTACTTTTGAAATAGTAACCGACGAATGTGCTGAAAATAAAGTCTTGCCGATTACTTTTGAAATAGTTACCGACGAATGTGCTGAAAATAAAGTCTTGCCGATTACTTCTAAAATAGTAACAGACAAATATGCTAAAAATAAAAATCTTGCCGATTACTTTTGAAATAGTAACCGACGAATGTGCTGAAAATAAATCTTGCCGATTAGCTTTGAAATAGTAACCGACGAATATGCTGAATATAAAAATTTTGCTGATTACTTTTGAAATAGTAACCGACGAATGTGTTGAATATAAAGTCTTGCCGATTACTTTTGAAATAGTAACCTACAAATGTGCTGAAAATAAATCATGCCAATTACTTTTGAAATAGTAACCGACAAATGTGCTGAAAATAAAAGTCGTGCCGATTACTTTTGAAATAGTAACCTGACGAATGTGCTGAAAATAAATCATGCCGATTACTTTTGAAATAGTCACCGACGAATATGCTGAAAATAAAAATCTTGCCGATTACTTTTGAAATAGTAACCGACGAATGTGCTGAAAATAAATCATGCTGATTACTTTTGAAATAGTAAGCGATGAATATGTTGGAAATAAAAATCTTACCAATTACTTTTAAAAAAGTAACCAATGAATGTGCTGAAAATAAAGTCTTGCCGATTACTTTTGAAATAGTAACCGACGAATATATTGAAAATAAAAATCTTGCCGATTACTTTTGAAATAGTAACCGACGAATGTGCTGAAAATAAAGTCTTGCCGATTACTTTTAAAATAGTAACTGACAAATATGCTGAAAATAAAAATCTTGCCGATTACTTTTGAAATAGTAACCGACGAACATGATGAAAATAAAAATCTTCCCGATTACTTTTGAAATAGTAACCGACGAATGTGCTGAAAATAAAGTCTTGCCGATTACTTTTGAAATAGTTACCGACGAATGTGCTGAAAATAAAGTCTTGCCGATTACTTCTAAAATAGTAACAGACAAATATGCTAAAAATAAAAATCTTGCCGATTACTTTTGAAATAGTAACCGACGAATGTGCTGAAAATAAATCTTGCCGATTAGCTTTGAAATAGTAACCGACGAATATGCTGAATATAAAAATTTTGCTGATTACTTTTGAAATAGTAACCGACGAATGTGTTGAATATAAAGTCTTGCCGATTACTTTTGAAATAGTAACCTACAAATGTGCTGAAAATAAATCATGCCAATTACTTTTGAAATAGTAACCGACAAATGTGCTGAAAATAAAAGTCTTGCCGATTACTTTTGAAATAGTAACCTGACGAATGTGCTGAAAATAAAGTCTTGCCGATTACTTTTAAAATAGTAACCGACAAATATGCTGAAAATAAAAATCTTGCCGATTACTTTTGAAATAGTAACTGACGAATGTGCTGAAAATAAAGTCTTGCCGATTACTTTTAAAATAGTAACCGACAAATATGCTGAAAATAAAAATCTTGCCGATTACTTTTGAAATAGTAACCGACGAACATGCTGAAAATAAAAATCTTCCCGATTACTTTTGAAATAGTAACCGACGAATGTGCTGAAAATAAAGTCTTGCCGATTACTTTTGAAATAGTAACCGACAAATATGCTGAAAATAAAAATCTTGCCGATTACTTTTGAAATAGTAACCGACGAACATGCTGAAAATAAAAATCTTCCCGATTACTTTTGAAATAGTAACCGACGAATGTGCTGAAAATAAAGTCTTGCCGATTACTTTTGAAATAGTAACCGACGAATGTGCTGAAAATAAAGTCTTGCCGATTACTTCTAAAATAGTACCAGACAAATATGCTAAAAATAAAAATCTTGCCGATTACTTTTGAAATAGTAACCGACGAATGTGCTGAAAATAAAGTCTTGCCGATTACTTTTGAAATAGTAACCGACGAATATGCTGAAAAAAAAGTCTTGCCGATTACTTTTGAAATAGTAACCGACGAATGTGCTGAAAATAAAGTCTTGCCGATTACTTTTAAAATAGTAACCGACAAATATGCTGAAAATAAAAATCTTGCCGATTACTTTTGAAATAGTAACCGTCGAATATGCTGAAAATAAAAATCTTGCCGATTACTTTTGAAATAGTAACCGACGAATATGCTGAAAATAAAAATCTTGCCAATTACTTTTGAAATAGTAACCGACGAATGTGCTGAAAATAAAATCTTGCCGATTACTTTTGAAATAGTAACCGACGAATGTGCTGAAAAAAAATTCTTGCCGATTACTTTTGAAATAGTAACCGACGAATGTGCTGAAAATAAAATCTTGCCGATTGCTTTTGAAATAATAACCGACGAATGTGCTGAAAATAAAGTCTTGCCGATTACTTTTAAAATAGTAACCGACAAATATGCTGAAAATAAAAATCTTGCCGATTACTTTTGAAATAGTAACCGACGGATATGCTGAAAATAAAAATCTTGCCGATTACTTTTGAAATAGTAACCGACGAATGTGCTAAAAATAAAGTCTTGCTGATTACTTTTGAAATAGTAACCGACGAATATGCTAAAAAAAAAATCTTGCCGATTACTTTTGAAATAGTAACCGACGAATGTGCTGAAAATAAAAATCTTGCCGATTACTTTTGAAATAGTAACCGACGGATATGCTGAAAATAAAAATCTTGCCGATTACTTTGGAAATAGTAACCGACGAATGTGCTGAAAATAAAGTCTTGCTGATTACTTTTGAAATAGTAACCGACGGATATGCTGAAAATAAAAATCTTGCCGATTACTTTTGAAATAGTAACCGACGAATGTGCTAAAAATAAAGTCTTGCTGATTACTTTTGAAATAGTAACCGACAAATATGCTAAAAATAAAAATCTTGCCGATTACTTTTGAAATAGTAACCGACGAATGTGCTGAAAATAAATCTTGCCGATTAGCTTTGAAATAGTAACCGACGAATATGCTGAATATAAAAATTTTGCTGATTACTTTTGAAATAGTAACCGACGAATGTGTTGAATATAAAGTCTTGCCGATTAGTTTTGAAATAGTAACCTACAAATGTGCTGAAAATAAATCATGCCAATTACTTTTGAAATAGTAACCGACAAATGTGCTGAAAATAAAAGTCTTGCCGATTACTTTTGAAATAGTAACCTGACGAATGTGCTGAAAATAAAGTCATGCCGATTACTTTTGAAATAGTCACCGACGAATATGCTGAAAATAAAAATCTTGCCGATTACTTTTGAAATAGTAACCGACGAATGTGCTGAAAATAAATCATGCTGATTACTTTTGAAATAGTAAGCGATGAATATGTTGGAAATAAAAATCTTACCAATTACTTTTAAAAAAGTAACCAATGAATGTGCTGAAAATAAAGTCTTGCCGATTACTTTTGAAATAGTAACCGACGAATATATTGAAAATAAAAATCTTGCCGATTACTTTTGAAATAGTAACCGACGAATGTGCTGAAAATAAAGTCTTGCCGATTACTTTTAAAATAGTAACTGACAAATATGCTGAAAATAAAAATCTTGCCGATTACTTTTGAAATAGTAACCGACGAACATGCTGAAAATAAAAATCTTCCCGATTACTTTTGAAATAGTAACCGACGAATGTGCTGAAAATAAAGTCTTGCCGATTACTTTTGAAATAGTTACCGACGAATGTGCTGAAAATAAAGTCTTGCCGATTACTTCTAAAATAGTAACAGACAAATATGCTAAAAATAAAAATCTTGCCGATTACTTTTGAAATAGTAACCGACGAATGTGCTGAAAATAAATCTTGCCGATTAGCTTTGAAATAGTAACCGACGAATATGCTGAATATAAAAATTTTGCTGATTACTTTTGAAATAGTAACCGACGAATGTGTTGAATATAAAGTCTTGCCGATTACTTTTGAAATAGTAACCTACAAATGTGCTGAAAATAAATCATGCCAATTACTTTTGAAATAGTAACCGACAAATGTGCTGAAAATAAAAGTCGTGCCGATTACTTTTGAAATAGTAACCTGACGAATGTGCTGAAAATAAATCATGCCGATTACTTTTGAAATAGTCACCGACGAATATGCTGAAAATAAAAATCTTGCCGATTACTTTTGAAATAGTAACCGACGAATGTGCTGAAAATAAATCATGCTGATTACTTTTGAAATAGTAAGCGATGAATATGTTGGAAATAAAAATCTTACCAATTACTTTTAAAAAAGTAACCAATGAATGTGCTGAAAATAAAGTCTTGCCGATTACTTTTGAAATAGTAACCGACGAATATATTGAAAATAAAAATCTTGCCGATTACTTTTGAAATAGTAACCGACGAATGTGCTGAAAATAAAGTCTTGCCGATTACTTTTAAAATAGTAACTGACAAATATGCTGAAAATAAAAATCTTGCCGATTACTTTTGAAATAGTAACCGACGAACATGATGAAAATAAAAATCTTCCCGATTACTTTTGAAATAGTAACCGACGAATGTGCTGAAAATAAAGTCTTGCCGATTACTTTTGAAATAGTTACCGACGAATGTGCTGAAAATAAAGTCTTGCCGATTACTTCTAAAATAGTAACAGACAAATATGCTAAAAATAAAAATCTTGCCGATTACTTTTGAAATAGTAACCGACGAATGTGCTGAAAATAAATCTTGCCGATTAGCTTTGAAATAGTAACCGACGAATATGCTGAATATAAAAATTTTGCTGATTACTTTTGAAATAGTAACCGACGAATGTGTTGAATATAAAGTCTTGCCGATTACTTTTGAAATAGTAACCTACAAATGTGCTGAAAATAAATCATGCCAATTACTTTTGAAATAGTAACCGACAAATGTGCTGAAAATAAAAGTCTTGCCGATTACTTTTGAAATAGTAACCTGACGAATGTGCTGAAAATAAAGTCTTGCCGATTACTTTTAAAATAGTAACCGACAAATATGCTGAAAATAAAAATCTTGCCGATTACTTTTGAAATAGTAACTGACGAATGTGCTGAAAATAAAGTCTTGCCGATTACTTTTAAAATAGTAACCGACAAATATGCTGAAAATAAAAATCTTGCCGATTACTTTTGAAATAGTAACCGACGAACATGCTGAAAATAAAAATCTTCCCGATTACTTTTGAAATAGTAACCGACGAATGTGCTGAAAATAAAGTCTTGCCGATTACTTTTGAAATAGTAACCGACAAATATGCTGAAAATAAAAATCTTGCCGATTACTTTTGAAATAGTAACCGACGAACATGCTGAAAATAAAAATCTTCCCGATTACTTTTGAAATAGTAACCGACGAATGTGCTGAAAATAAAGTCTTGCCGATTACTTTTGAAATAGTAACCGACGAATGTGCTGAAAATAAAGTCTTGCCGATTACTTCTAAAATAGTACCAGACAAATATGCTAAAAATAAAAATCTTGCCGATTACTTTTGAAATAGTAACCGACGAATGTGCTGAAAATAAAGTCTTGCCGATTACTTTTGAAATAGTAACCGACGAATATGCTGAAAAAAAAGTCTTGCCGATTACTTTTGAAATAGTAACCGACGAATGTGCTGAAAATAAAGTCTTGCCGATTACTTTTAAAATAGTAACCGACAAATATGCTGAAAATAAAAATCTTGCCGATTACTTTTGAAATAGTAACCGTCGAATATGCTGAAAATAAAAATCTTGCCGATTACTTTTGAAATAGTAACCGACGAATATGCTGAAAATAAAAATCTTGCCAATTACTTTTGAAATAGTAACCGACGAATGTGCTGAAAATAAAATCTTGCCGATTACTTTTGAAATAGTAACCGACGAATGTGCTGAAAAAAAATTCTTGCCGATTACTTTTGAAATAGTAACCGACGAATGTGCTGAAAATAAAATCTTGCCGATTGCTTTTGAAATAATAACCGACGAATGTGCTGAAAATAAAGTCTTGCCGATTACTTTTAAAATAGTAACCGACAAATATGCTGAAAATAAAAATCTTGCCGATTACTTTTGAAATAGTAACCGACGGATATGCTGAAAATAAAAATCTTGCCGATTACTTTTGAAATAGTAACCGACGAATGTGCTAAAAATAAAGTCTTGCTGATTACTTTTGAAATAGTAACCGACGAATATGCTAAAAAAAAAATCTTGCCGATTACTTTTGAAATAGTAACCGACGAATGTGCTGAAAATAAAAATCTTGCCGATTACTTTTGAAATAGTAACCGACGGATATGCTGAAAATAAAAATCTTGCCGATTACTTTGGAAATAGTAACCGACGAATGTGCTGAAAATAAAGTCTTGCCGATTACTTTTAAAATAGTAACCGACAAATATGCTGAAAATAAAAATCTTCCCGATTACTTTTGAAATAGTAACCGACGAATATGCTGAAAATAAAAATCTTGCCGATTACTTTTGAAATAGTAACCTACGAATGTGCTGAAAATAAAGTCTTGCCGATTACTTTTAAAATAGTAACCGACCAATATGCTGAAAATAAAAATATTGCCGATTACTTTTGAAATAGTAACCGACGAATATGCTGAGAAAAAAAATCTTGCCGATTACTTTTGAAATAGTAACCGACGAATGTGCTGAAAATAAAAATCTTGCCGATTACTTTTGAAATAGTAACCGACGGATATGCTGAAAATAAAAATCTTGCCGATTACTTTTGAAATAGTAACCGACGAATGTGCTGAAAATAAAGTCTTGCCGATTACTTTTAAAATAGTACCCGACAAAATGCTGAAAATAAAAATCTTCCCGATTACTTTTGAAATAGTAAACGACGAATATGCTGAAAATAAAAATCTTGCCGATTACTTTTGAAATAGTAACCGACGAATATGCTGAAAATAAAAATCTTGCCGATTACTTTTGAAATAGTAACCGACGAATATGCTGAAAATAAAAATCTTGCCGATTACTTTTGAAATAGTAACCGACGAATATGCAGAAAAAAAAATCTTGCCGATTACTTTTGAAATAGTAACCGACGAATGTGCTGAAAATAAAATCTTGCCGATTGCTTTTGAAATAATAACCGACGAATGTGCTGAAAATAAAGTCTTGCCGATTACTTTTAAAATAGTAACCGACAAATATGCTGAAATTAAAAATCTTGCCGATTACTTTAGAAATAGTAACCGACGAATATGCTGAAAATAAAAATCTTGCTGATTACTTTTGAAATAGTAACCGACGACTGTGTTGAAAATAAAGTCTTGCCGATTACTTATGAAATTGTAACCGACAAATATGTTGAAAATAAAAATCTTGTCGATTACTTTTAAAATAGTAACCGACAAATATGCTGAAAATAAAAATCTTGCCGATTACTTTTGAAATAGTAACCGACGGATATGCTGAAAATAAAAATCTTGCCGATAACTTTTGAAATAGTAACCGACGAATGTGCTAAAAATAAAGTCTTGCCGATTACTTTTGAAATAGTAACCGACGAATATGCTGAAAAAAAAATCTTGCTGAAAAAAAAATCTTGCCGATTACTTTTGAAATAGTAACCGACGAATGTGCTGAAAATAAAAATCTTGCCGATTACTTTTGAAATAGTAACCGACGGATATGCTGAAAATAAAAATCTTGCCGATTACTTTTGAAATAGTAACCGACGAATGTGCTGAAAATAAAGTCTTGCCGATTACTTTTAAAATAGTAACCGACAAATATGCAGAAAATAAAAATCTTCCCGATTACTTTTGAAATAGTAACCGACGAATATGCTGAAAATAAAAATCTTGCCGATTACTTTTGAAATAGTAACCGACGAATGTGCTGAAAATAAAGTCTTGCCGATTACTTATGAAATTGTAACCGACGAATATGTTGAAAATAAAAATCTTGTTGATTACTTTTAAAATAGTAACCGGCAAATATGCTGAAAATAAAAATCTTGCCGATTACTTTTTAAATAGTAACCGTCGAATATGCTGAAAATAAAAATCTTGCCGATTACTTTTGAAATAGTAACCGACGAATATGCTGAAAATAAAAATCTTGCCGATTACTTTTGAAATAGTAACCGACGAATGTGCTGAAAATAAAATCTTGCCGATTACTCGACGAATGTGCTGAAAATAAAATCTTGCCGATTACTTTTGAAATAGTAACCGACGAATGTGCTGAAAAAAAATTCTTGCCGATTACTTTTGAAATAGTAACCGACGAATGTGCTGAAAATAAAATCTTGCCGATTGCTTTTGAAATAATAACCGACGAATGTGCTGAAAATAAAGTCTTGCCGATTACTTTTAAAATAGTAACCGACAAATATGCTGAAATTAAAAATCTTGCCGATTACTTTTGAAATAGTAACCGACGAATTTGCTGAAAATAAAAATCTTGCCGATTACTTTTGAAATAGTAACCGACGAATGTGGTGAAAATAAAGTCTTGCCTATTACTTATGAAATTGTAACCGACGAATATGTTGAAAATAAAAATCTTGTCGATTACTTTTAAAATAGTAACCGACAAATATGCTGAAAATAAAAATCTTGCCGATTACTTTTGAAATAGTAACCGACGGATATGCTGAAAATAAAAATCTTGCCGATTACTTTTGAAATAGTAACCGACGAATGTGCTAAAAATAAAGTCTTGCTGATTACTTTTGAAATAGTAACCGACGAATATGCTGAAAAAAAAATCTTGCCGATTACTTTTGAAATAGTAACCGACGAATGTGCTAAAAATAAAAATCTTGCCGATTACTTTTGAAATAGTAACCGACGAATGTGCTAAAAATAAAAATCTTGCCGATTACTTTTGAAATAGTAACCTACGAATATTCTGAAAATAAAGTCTTGCCGATTACTTTTAAAATAGTAACCGACCAATATGCTGAAAATAAAAATATTGCCGATTACTTTTGAAATAGTAACCGACGAATATGCTGAGAAAAAAAATCTTGCCGATTACTTTTGAAATAGTAACCGACGAATGTGCTGAAAATAAAAATATTGCCGATTACTTTTGAAATAGTAACCGACGGATATGCTGAAAATAAAAATCTTGCCGATTACTTTTGAAATAGTAACCGACGAATGTGCTGAAAATAAAGTCTTGCCGATTACTTTTAAAATAGTACCCGACAAAATGCTGAAAATAAAAATCTTCCCGATTACTTTTGAAATAGTAAACCGACGAATATGCTGAAAATAAAAATCTTGCCGATTACTTTTGAAATAGTAACCTACGAATGTGCTGAAAATAAAGTCTTGCCGATTACTTTTAAAATAGTAACCGACCAATATGCTGAAAATAAAAATATTGCCGATTACTTTTGAAATAGTAACCGACGAATATGCTGAGAAAAAAAATCTTGCCGATTACTTTTGAAATAGTAACCGACGAATGTGCTGAAAATAAAAATCTTGCCGATTACTTTTGAAATAGTAACCGACGGATATGCTGAAAATAAAAATCTTGCCGATTACTTTTGAAATAGTAACCGACGAATGTGCTGAAAATAAAGTCTTGCCGATTACTTTTAAAATAGTACCCGACAAAATGCTGAAAATAAAAATCTTCCCGATTACTTTTGAAATAGTAAACGACGAATATGCTGAAAATAAAAATCTTGCCGATTACTTTTGAAATAGTAACCGACGAATATGCTGAAAATAAAAATCTTGCCGATTACTTTTGAAATAGTAACCGACGAATATGCAGAAAAAAAAATCTTGCCGATTACTTTTGAAATAGTAACCGACGAATGTGCTGAAAATAAAATCTTGCCGATTGCTTTTGAAATAATAACCGACGAATGTGCTGAAAATAAAGTCTTGCCGATTACTTTTAAAATAGTAACCGACAAATATGCTGAAATTAAAAATCTTGCCGATTACTTTAGAAATAGTAACCGACGAATATGCTGAAAATAAAAATCTTGCTGATTACTTTTGAAATAGTAACCGACGACTGTGTTGAAAATAAAGTCTTGCCGATTACTTATGAAGTTGTAACCGACAAATATGTTGAAAATAAAAATCTTGTCGATTACTTTTAAAATAGTAACCGACAAATATGCTGAAAATAAAAATCTTGCCGATTACTTTTGAAATAGTAACCGACGGATATGCTGAAAATAAAAATCTTGCCGATTACTTTTGAAATAGTAACCGACGAATGTGCTAAAAATAAAGTCTTGCCGATTACTTTTGAAATAGTAACCGACGAATATGCTGAAAAAAAAATCTTGCCGATTACTTTTGAAATAGTAACCGACGAATGTGCTGAAAATAAAGTCTTGCCGATTACTTTTAAAATAGTAACCGACAAATATGCAGAAAATAAAAATCTTCCCGATTACTTTTGAAATAGTAACCGACGAATATGCTGAAAATAAAAATCTTGCCGATTACTTTTGAAATAGTAACCGACGAATGTGCTGAAAATAAAGTCTTGCCGATTACTTATGAAATTGTAACCGACGAATATGTTGAAAATAAAAATCTTGTTGATTACTTTTAAAATAGTAACCGGCAAATATGCTGAAAATAAAAATCTTGCCGATTACTTTTTAAATAGTAACCGTCGAATATGCTGAAAATAAAAATCTTGCCGATTACTTTTGAAATAGTAACCGACGAATATGCTGAAAATAAAAATCTTGCCGATTACTTTTGAAATAGTAACCGACGAATGTGCTGAAAATAAAATCTTGCCGATTACTTTTGAAATAGTAACTGACGAATGTGCTGAAAAAAAATTCTTGCCGATTACTTTTGAAATAGTAACCGACGAATGTGCTGAAAATAAAATTTTGCCGATTGCTTTTGAAATAATAACCGACGAATGTGCTGAAAATAAAGTCTTGCCGATTACTTTTAAAATAGTAACCGACAAATATGCTGAAATTAAAAATCTTGCCGATTACTTTTGAAATAGTAACCGACGAATTTGCTGAAAATAAAAATCTTGCCGATTACTTTTGAAATAGTAACCGACGAATGTGGTGAAAATAAAGTCTTGCCTATTACTTATGAAATTGTAACCGACGAATATGTTGAAAATAAAAATCTTGTCGATTACTTTTAAAATAGTAACCGACAAATATGCTGAAAATAAAAATCTTGCCGATTACTTTTGAAATAGTAACCGACGGATATGCTGAAAATAAAAATCTTGCCGATTACTTTTGAAATAGTAACCGACGAATGTGCTAAAAATAAAGTCTTGCTGATTACTTTTGAAATAGTAACCGACGAATATGCTGAAAAAAAAATCTTGCCGATTACTTTTGAAATAGTAACCGACGAATGTGCTAAAAATAAAAATCTTGCCGATTACTTTTGAAATAGTAACCGACGAATGTGCTAAAAATAAAAATCTTGCCGATTACTTTTGAAATAGTAACCTACGAATGTGCTGAAAATAAAGTCTTGCCGATTACTTTTAAAATAGTAACCGACCAATATGCTGAAAATAAAAATATTGCCGATTACTTTTGAAATAGTAACCGACGAATATGCTGAGAAAAAAAATCTTGCCGATTACTTTTGAAATAGTAACCGACGAATGTGCTGAAAATAAAAATCTTGCCGATTACTTTTGAAATAGTAACCGACGGATATGCTGAAAATAAAAATCTTGCCGATTACTTTTGAAATAGTAACCGACGAATGTGCTGAAAATAAAGTCTTGCCGATTACTTTTAAAATAGTACCCGACAAAATGCTGAAAATAAAAATCTTCCCGATTACTTTTGAAATAGTAAACGACGAATATGCTGAAAATAAAAATCTTGCCGATTACTTTTGAAATAGTAACCGACGAATATGCTGAAAATAAAAATCTTGCCGATTACTTTTGAAATAGTAACCGACGAATATGCTGAAAATAAAAATCTTGCCGATTACTTTTGAAATAGTAACCGACGAATATGCAGAAAAAAAAATCTTGCCGATTACTTTTGAAATAGTAACCGACGAATGTGCTGAAAATAAAATCTTGCCGATTGCTTTTGAAATAATAACCGACGAATGTGCTGAAAATAAAGTCTTGCCGATTACTTTTAAAATAGTAACCGACAAATATGCTGAAATTAAAAATCTTGCCGATTACTTTAGAAATAGTAACCGACGAATATGCTGAAAATAAAAATCTTGCTGATTACTTTTGAAATAGTAACCGACGACTGTGTTGAAAATAAAGTCTTGCCGATTACTTATGAAATTGTAACCGACAAATATGTTGAAAATAAAAATCTTGTCGATTACTTTTAAAATAGTAACCGACAAATATGCTGAAAATAAAAATCTTGCCGATTACTTTTAAAATAGTAACCGACGAATATGCTGAAAATAAAAATCTTGCCGATTACTTTTGAAATAGTAACCGACGAATGTGCTGAAAATAAAATCTTGCCGATTACATTTGAAATAGTAACCGACGAATGTGCTGAAAAAAAATTCTTGCCGATTACTTTTGAAATAGTAACCGACGAATGTGCTGAAAATAAAATCTTGCCGATTGCTTTTGAAATAATAACCGACGAATGTGCTGAAAATAAAGTCTTGCCGATTACTTTTAAAATAGTAACCGACAAATATGCTGAAATTAAAAATCTTGCCGATTACTTTTGAAATAGTAACCGACGAATTTGCTGAAAATAAAAATCTTGCCGATTACTTTTGAAATAGTAACCGACGAATGTGGTGAAAATAAAGTCTTGCCTATTACTTATGAAATTGTAACCGACGAATATGTTGAAAATAAAAATCTTGTCGATTACTTTTAAAATAGTAACCGACAAATATGCTGAAAATAAAAATCTTGCCGATTACTTTTGAAATAGTAACCGACGGATATGCTGAAAATAAAAATCTTGCCGATTACTTTTGAAATAGTAACCGACGAATGTGCTAAAAATAAAGTCTTGCTGATTACTTTTGAAATAGTAACCGACGAATATGCTGAAAAAAAAATCTTGCCGATTACTTTTGAAATAGTAACCGACGAATGTGCTAAAAATAAAAATCTTGCCGATTACTTTTGAAATAGTAACCGACGAATGTGCTAAAAATAAAAATCTTGCCGATTACTTTTGAAATAGTAACCTACGAATATTCTGAAAATAAAGTCTTGCCGATTACTTTTAAAATAGTAACCGACCAATATGCTGAAAATAAAAATATTGCCGATTACTTTTGAAATAGTAACCGACGAATATGCTGAGAAAAAAAATCTTGCCGATTACTTTTGAAATAGTAACCGACGAATGTGCTGAAAATAAAAATCTTGCCGATTACTTTTGAAATAGTAACCGACGGATATGCTGAAAATAAAAATCTTGCCGATTACTTTTGAAATAGTAACCGACGAATGTGCTGAAAATAAAGTCTTGCCGATTACTTTTAAAATAGTACCCGACAAAATGCTGAAAATAAAAATCTTCCCGATTACTTTTGAAATAGTAAACCGACGAATATGCTGAAAATAAAAATCTTGCCGATTACTTTTGAAATAGTAACCTACGAATGTGCTGAAAATAAAGTCTTGCCGATTACTTTTAAAATAGTAACCGACCAATATGCTGAAAATAAAAATATTGCCGATTACTTTTGAAATAGTAACCGACGAATATGCTGAGAAAAAAAATCTTGCCGATTACTTTTGAAATAGTAACCGACGAATGTGCTGAAAATAAAAATCTTGCCGATTACTTTTGAAATAGTAACCGACGAATGTGCTAAAAATAAAAATCTTGCCGATTACTTTTGAAATAGTAACCTACGAATATTCTGAAAATAAAGTCTTGCCGATTACTTTTAAAATAGTAACCGACCAATATGCTGAAAATAAAAATATTGCCGATTACTTTTGAAATAGTAACCGACGAATATGCTGAGAAAAAAAATCTTGCCGATTACTTTTGAAATAGTAACCGACGAATGTGCTGAAAATAAAAATCTTGCCGATTACTTTTGAAATAGTAACCGACGGATATGCTGAAAATAAAAATCTTGCCGATTACTTTTGAAATAGTAACCGACGAATGTGCTGAAAATAAAGTCTTGCCGATTACTTTTAAAATAGTACCCGACAAAATGCTGAAAATAAAAATCTTCCCGATTACTTTTGAAATAGTAAACCGACGAATATGCTGAAAATAAAAATCTTGCCGATTACTTTTGAAATAGTAACCTACGAATGTGCTGAAAATAAAGTCTTGCCGATTACTTTTAAAATAGTAACCGACCAATATGCTGAAAATAAAAATATTGCCGATTACTTTTGAAATAGTAACCGACGAATATGCTGAGAAAAAAAATCTTGCCGATTACTTTTGAAATAGTAACCGACGAATGTGCTGAAAATAAAAATCTTGCCGATTACTTTTGAAATAGTAACCGACGGATATGCTGAAAATAAAAATCTTGCCGATTACTTTTGAAATAGTAACCGACGAATGTGCTGAAAATAAAGTCTTGCCGATTACTTTTAAAATAGTACCCGACAAAATGCTGAAAATAAAAATCTTCCCGATTACTTTTGAAATAGTAAACGACGAATATGCTGAAAATAATAATCTTGCCGATTACTTTTGAAATAGTAACCGACGAATATGCTGAAAATAAAAATCTTGCCGATTACTTTTGAAATAGTAACCGACGAATATGCTGAAAATAAAAATCTTGCCGATTACTTTTGAAATAGTAACCGACGAATATGCAGAAAAAAAAATCTTGCCGATTACTTTTGAAATAGTAACCGACGAATGTGCTGAAAATAAAATCTTGCCGATTGCTTTTGAAATAATAACCGACGAATGTGCTGAAAATAAAGTCTTGCCGATTACTTTTAAAATAGTAACCGACAAATATGCTGAAATTAAAAATCTTGCCGATTACTTTAGAAATAGTAACCGACGAATATGCTGAAAATAAAAATCTTGCTGATTACTTTTGAAATAGTAACCGACGACTGTGTTGAAAATAAAGTCTTGCCGATTACTTATGAAATTGTAACCGACAAATATGTTGAAAATAAAAATCTTGTCGATTACTTTTAAAATAGTAACCGACAAATATGCTGAAAATAAAAATCTTGCCGATTACTTTTGAAATAGTAACCGACGGATATGCTGAAAATAAAAATCTTGCCGATTACTTTTGAAATAGTAACCGACGAATGTGCTAAAAATAAAGTCTTGCCGATTACTTTTGAAATAGTAACCGACGAATATGCTGAAAAAAAAATCTTGCCGATTACTTTTGAAATAGTAACCGACGAATGTGCTGAAAATAAAGTCTTGCCGATTACTTTTAAAATAGTAACCGACAAATATGCAGAAAATAAAAATCTTCCCGATTACTTTTGAAATAGTAACCGACGAATATGCTGAAAATAAAAATCTTGCCGATTACTTTTGAAATAGTAACCGACGAATGTGCTGAAAATAAAGTCTTGCCGATTACTTATGAAATTGTAACCGACGAATATGTTGAAAATAAAAATCTTGTTGATTACTTTTAAAATAGTAACCGGCAAATATGCTGAAAATAAAAATCTTGCCGATTACTTTTTAAATAGTAACCGTCGAATATGCTGAAAATAAAAATCTTGCCGATTACTTTTGAAATAGTAACCGACGAATATGCTGAAAATAAAAATCTTGCCGATTACTTTTGAAATAGTAACCGACGAATGTGCTGAAAATAAAAATCTTGCCGATTACTTTTGAAATAGTAACCGACGGATATGCTGAAAATAAAAATCTTGCCGATTACTTTTGAAATAGTAACCGACGAATGTGCTGAAAATAAAGTCTTGCCGATTACTTTTAAAATAGTACCCGACAAAATGCTGAAAATAAAAATCTTCCCGATTACTTTTGAAATAGTAAACCGACGAATATGCTGAAAATAAAAATCTTGCCGATTACTTTTGAAATAGTAACCTACGAATGTGCTGAAAATAAAGTCTTGCCGATTACTTTTAAAATAGTAACCGACCAATATGCTGAAAATAAAAATATTGCCGATTACTTTTGAAATAGTAACCGACGAATATGCTGAGAAAAAAAATCTTGCCGATTACTTTTGAAATAGTAACCGACGAATGTGCTGAAAATAAAAATCTTGCCGATTACTTTTGAAATAGTAACCGACGGATATGCTGAAAATAAAAATCTTGCCGATTACTTTTGAAATAGTAACCGACGAATGTGCTGAAAATAAAGTCTTGCCGATTACTTTTAAAATAGTACCCGACAAAATGCTGAAAATAAAAATCTTCCCGATTACTTTTGAAATAGTAAACGACGAATATGCTGAAAATAAAAATCTTGCCGATTACTTTTGAAATAGTAACCGACGAATATGCTGAAAATAAAAATCTTGCCGATTACTTTTGAAATAGTAACCGACGAATATGCTGAAAATAAAAATCTTGCCGATTACTTTTGAAATAGTAACCGACGAATATGCAGAAAAAAAAATCTTGCCGATTACTTTTGAAATAGTAACCGACGAATGTGCTGAAAATAAAATCTTGCCGATTGCTTTTGAAATAATAACCGACGAATGTGCTGAAAATAAAGTCTTGCCGATTACTTTTAAAATAGTAACCGACAAACATGCTGAAATTAAAAATCTTGCCGATTACTTTAGAAATAGTAACCGACGAATATGCTGAAAATAAAAATCTTGCTGATTACTTTTGAAATAGTAACCGACGACTGTGTTGAAAATAAAGTCTTGCCGATTACTTATGAAATTGTAACCGACAAATATGTTGAAAATAAAAATCTTGTCGATTACTTTTAAAATAGTAACCGACAAATATGCTGAAAATAAAAATCTTGCCGATTACTTTTGAAATAGTAACCGACGGATATGCTGAAAATAAAAATCTTGCCGATTACTTTTGAAATAGTAACCGACGAATGTGCTAAAAATAAAGTCTTGCCGATTACTTTTGAAATAGTAACCGACGAATATGCTGAAAAAAAAATCTTGCCGATTACTTTTGAAATAGTAACCGACGAATGTGCTGAAAATAAAGTCTTGCCGATTACTTTTAAAATAGTAACCGACAAATATGCAGAAAATAAAAATCTTCCCGATTACTTTTGAAATAGTAACCGACGAATATGCTGAAAATAAAAATCTTGCCGATTACTTTTGAAATAGTAACCGACGAATGTGCTGAAAATAAAGTCTTGCCGATTACTTATGAAATTGTAACCGACGAATATGTTGAAAATAAAAATCTTGTTGATTACTTTTAAAATAGTAACCGGCAAATATGCTGAAAATAAAAATCTTGCCGATTACTTTTTAAATAGTAACCGTCGAATATGCTGAAAATAAAAATCTTGCCGATTACTTTTGAAATAGTAACCGACGAATATGCTGAAAATAAAAATCTTGCCGATTACTTTTGAAATAGTAACCGACGAATGTGCTGAAAATAAAATCTTGCCGATTACTTTTGAAATAGTAACCGACGAATGTGCTGAAAAAAAATTCTTGCCGATTACTTTTGAAATAGTAACCGACGAATGTGCTGAAAATAAAATCTTGCCGATTGCTTTTGAAATAATAACCGACGAATGTGCTGAAAATAAAGTCTTGCCGATTACTTTTAAAATAGTAACCGACAAATATGCTGAAATTAAAAATCTTGCCGATTACTTTTGAAATAGTAACCGACGAATTTGCTGAAAATAAAAATCTTGCCGATTACTTTTGAAATAGTAACCGACGAATGTGGTGAAAATAAAGTCTTGCCTATTACTTATGAAATTGTAACCGACGAATATGTTGAAAATAAAAATCTTGTCGATTACTTTTAAAATAGTAACCGACAAATATGCTGAAAATAAAAATCTTGCCGATTACTTTTGAAATAGTAACCGACGGATATGCTGAAAATAAAAATCTTGCCGATTACTTTTGAAATAGTAACCGACGAATGTGCTAAAAATAAAGTCTTGCTGATTACTTTTGAAATAGTAACCGACGAATATGCTGAAAAAAAAATCTTGCCGATTACTTTTGAAATAGTAACCGACGAATGTGCTAAAAATAAAAATCTTGCCGATTACTTTTGAAATAGTAACCGACGAATGTGCTAAAAATAAAAATCTTGCCGATTACTTTTGAAATAGTAACCTACGAATGTGCTGAAAATAAAGTCTTGCCGATTACTTTTAAAATAGTAACCGACCAATATGCTGAAAATAAAAATATTGCCGATTACTTTTGAAATAGTAACCGACGAATATGCTGAGAAAAAAAATCTTGCCGATTACTTTTGAAATAGTAACCGACGAATGTGCTGAAAATAAAAATCTTGCCGATTACTTTTGAAATAGTAACCGACGGATATGCTGAAAATAAAAATCTTGCCGATTACTTTTGAAATAGTAACCGACGAATGTGCTGAAAATAAAGTCTTGCCGATTACTTTTAAAATAGTACCCGACAAAATGCTGAAAATAAAAATCTTCCCGATTACTTTTGAAATAGTAAACGACGAATATGCTGAAAATAAAAATCTTGCCGATTACTTTTGAAATAGTAACCGACGAATATGCTGAAAATAAAAATCTTGCCGATTACTTTTGAAATAGTAACCGACGAATATGCTGAAAATAAAAATCTTGCCGATTACTTTTGAAATAGTAACCGACGAATATGCAGAAAAAAAAATCTTGCCGATTACTTTTGAAATAGTAACCGACGAATGTGCTGAAAATAAAATCTTGCCGATTGCTTTTGAAATAATAACCGACGAATGTGCTGAAAATAAAGTCTTGCCGATTACTTTTAAAATAGTAACCGACAAATATGCTGAAATTAAAAATCTTGCCGATTACTTTAGAAATAGTAACCGACGAATATGCTGAAAATAAAAATCTTGCTGATTACTTTTGAAATAGTAACCGACGACTGTGTTGAAAATAAAGTCTTGCCGATTACTTATGAAATTGTAACCGACAAATATGTTGAAAATAAAAATCTTGTCGATTACTTTTAAAATAGTAACCGACAAATATGCTGAAAATAAAAATCTTGCCGATTACTTTTGAAATAGTAACCGACGGATATGCTGAAAATAAAAATCTTGCCGATTACTTTTGAAATAGTAACCGACGAATGTGCTAAAAATAAAGTCTTGCCGATTACTTTTGAAATAGTAACCGACGAATATGCTGAAAAAAAAATCTTGCCGATTACTTTTGAAATAGTAACCGACGAATGTGCTGAAAATAAAAATCTTGCCGATTACTTTTGAAATAGTAACCGACGGATATGCTGAAAATAAAAATCTTGCCGATTACTTTTGAAATAGTAACCGACGAATGTGCTGAAAATAAAGTCTTGCCGATTACTTTTAAAATAGTAACCGACAAATATGCAGAAAATAAAAATCTTCCCGATTACTTTTGAAATAGTAACCGACGAATATGCTGAAAATAAAAATCTTGCCGATTACTTTTGAAATAGTAACCGACGAATGTGCTGAAAATAAAGTCTTGCCGATTACTTATGAAATTGTAACCGACGAATATGTTGAAAATAAAAATCTTGTTGATTACTTTTAAAATAGTAACCGGCAAATATGCTGAAAATAAAAATCTTGCCGATTACTTTTTAAATAGTAACCGTCGAATATGCTGAAAATAAAAATCTTGCCGATTACTTTTGAAATAGTAACCGACGAATATGCTGAAAATAAAAATCTTGCCGATTACTTTTGAAATAGTAACCGACGAATGTGCTGAAAATAAAATCTTGCCGATTACTTTTGAAATAGTAACCGACGAATGTGCTGAAAAAAAATTCTTGCCGATTACTTTTGAAATAGTAACCGATGAATGTGCTGAAAATAAAATCTTGCCGATTGCTTTTGAAATAATAACCGACGAATGTGCTGAAAATAAAGTCTTGCCGATTACTTTTAAAATAGTAACCGACAAATATGCTGAAATTAAAAATCTTGCCGATTACTTTTGAAATAGTAACCGACGAATTTGCTGAAAATAAAAATCTTGCCGATTACTTTTGAAATAGTAACCGACGAATGTGGTGAAAATAAAGTCTTGCCTATTACTTATGAAATTGTAACCGACGAATATGTTGAAAATAAAAATCTTGTCGATTACTTTTAAAATAGTAACCGACAAATATGCTGAAAATAAAAATCTTGCCGATTACTTTTGAAATAGTAACCGACGGATATGCTGAAAATAAAAATCTTGCCGATTACTTTTGAAATAGTAACCGACGAATGTGCTAAAAATAAAGTCTTGCTGATTACTTTTGAAATAGTAACCGACGAATATGCTGAAAAAAAAATCTTGCCGGTTACTTTTGAAATAGTAACCGACGAATGTGCTAAAAATAAAAATCTTGCCGATTACTTTTGAAATAGTAACCGACGGATATGCTGAAAATAAAAATCTTGCCGATTACTTTTGAAATAGTAACCGACGAATGTGCTGAAAATAAAGTCTTGCCGATTACTTTTAAAATAGTAACCGACAAATATGCTGAAAATAAAAATCTTCCCGATTACTTTTGAAATAGTAACCGACGAATATGCTGAAAATAAAAATCTTGCCGATTACTTTTGAAATAGTAACCGACGAATGTGCTGAAAATAAAGTCTTGCCGATTACTTTTAAAATAGTAACCGACAAATATGCTGAAAATAAAAATATTGCCGATTACTTTTGAAATAGTAACCAACGAATATGCTGAGAAAAAAAATCTTGCCGATTACTTTTGAAATAGTAACCGACGAATGTGCTGAAAATAAAAATCTTGCCGATTACTTTTGAAATAGTATCCGACGGATATGCTGAAAATAAAAATCTTGCCGATTACTTTTGAAATAGTAACCGACGAATGTGTTGAAAATAAAGTCTTGCCGATTACTTTTAAAATAGTAACCGACAAAATGCTGAAAATAAAAATCTTCCCGATTACTTTTGAAATAGTAAACGACGAATACGCTGAAAATAAAAATCTTGCCGATTACTTTTGAAATAGTAACCGACGAATATGCTGAAAATAAAAATCTTGCCGATTACTTTTGAAATAGTAACCGACGAATATGCTGAAAATAAAAATCTTGCCGATTACTTTTGAAATAGTAACCGACGAATATGCAGAAAAAAAAATCTTGCCGATTACTTTTGAAATAGTAACCGACGAATGTGCTGAAAATAAAATCTTGCCGATTGCTTTTGAAATAATAACCGACGAATGTGCTGAAAATAAAGTCTTGCCGATTACTTTTAAAATAGTAACCGACAAATATGCTGAAATTAAAAATCTTGCCGATTACTTTAGAAATAGTAACCGACGAATATGCTGAAAATAAAAATCTTGCCGATTACTTTTGAAATAGTAACCGACGACTGTGTTGAAAATAAAGTCTTGCCGATTACTTATGAAATTGTAACCGACGAATATGTTGAAAATAAAAATCTTGTCGATTACTTTTAAAATAGTAACCGACAAATATGCTGAAAATAAAAATCTTCCCGATTACTTTTGAAATAGTAACCTGACGAATGTGCTGAAAATAAAGTCATGCCGATTACTTTTGAAATAGTCACCGACGAATATGCTGAAAATAAAAATCTTGCCGATTACTTTTGAAATAGTAACCGACGAATGTGCTGAAAATAAATCATGCTGATTACTTTTGAAATAGTAAGCGATGAATATGTTGGAAATAAAAATCTTACCAATTACTTTTAAAAAAGTAACCAATGAATGTGCTGAAAATAAAGTCTTGCCGATTACTTTTGAAATAGTAACCGACGAATATATTGAAAATAAAAATCTTGCCGATTACTTTTGAAATAGTAACCGACGAATGTGCTGAAAATAAAGTCTTGCCGATTACTTTTAAAATAGTAACTGACAAATATGCTGAAAATAAAAATCTTGCCGATTACTTTTGAAATAGTAACCGACGAACATGCTGAAAATAAAAATCTTCCCGATTACTTTTGAAATAGTAACCGACGAATGTGCTGAAAATAAAGTCTTGCCGATTACTTTTGAAATAGTTACCGACGAATGTGCTGAAAATAAAGTCTTGCCGATTACTTCTAAAATAGTAACAGACAAATATGCTAAAAATAAAAATCTTGCCGATTACTTTTGAAATAGTAACCGACGAATGTGCTGAAAATAAATCTTGCCGATTAGCTTTGAAATAGTAACCGACGAATATGCTGAATATAAAAATTTTGCTGATTACTTTTGAAATAGTAACCTGACGAATGTGCTGAAAATAAATCATGCCGATTACTTTTGAAATAGTCACCGACGAATATGCTGAAAATAAAAATCTTGCCGATTACTTTTGAAATAGTAACCGACGAATGTGCTGAAAATAAATCATGCTGATTACTTTTGAAATAGTAAGCGATGAATATGTTGGAAATAAAAATCTTACCAATTACTTTTAAAAAAGTAACCAATGAATGTGCTGAAAATAAAGTCTTGCCGATTACTTTTGAAATAGTAACCGACGAATATATTGAAAATAAAAATCTTGCCGATTACTTTTGAAATAGTAACCGACGAATGTGCTGAAAATAAAGTCTTGCCGATTACTTTTAAAATAGTAACTGACAAATATGCTGAAAATAAAAATCTTGCCGATTACTTTTGAAATAGTAACCGACGAACATGCTGAAAATAAAAATCTTCCCGATTACTTTTGAAATAGTAACCGACGAATGTGCTGAAAATAAAGTCTTGCCGATTACTTTTGAAATAGTTACCGACGAATGTGCTGAAAATAAAGTCTTGCCGATTACTTCTAAAATAGTAACAGACAAATATGCTAAAAATAAAAATCTTGCCGATTACTTTTGAAATAGTAACCGACGAATGTGCTGAAAATAAATCTTGCCGATTAGCTTTGAAATAGTAACCGACGAATATGCTGAATATAAAAATTTTGCTGATTACTTTTGAAATAGTAACCGACGAATGTGTTGAATATAAAGTCTTGCCGATTACTTTTGAAATAGTAACCTACAAATGTGCTGAAAATAAATCATGCCAATTACTTTTGAAATAGTAACCGACAAATGTGCTGAAAATAAAAGTCTTGCCGATTACTTTTGAAATAGTAACCTGACGAATGTGCTGAAAATAAAGTCTTGCCGATTACTTTTAAAATAGTAACCGACAAATATGCTGAAAATAAAAATCTTGCCGATTACTTTTGAAATAGTAACTGACGAATGTGCTGAAAATAAAGTCTTGCCGATTACTTTTAAAATAGTAACCGACAAATATGCTGAAAATAAAAATCTTGCCGATTACTTTTGAAATAGTAACCGACGAACATGCTGAAAATAAAAATCTTCCCGATTACTTTTGAAATAGTAACCGACGAATGTGCTGAAAATAAAGTCTTGCCGATTACTTTTGAAATAGTAACCGACAAATATGCTGAAAATAAAAATCTTGCCGATTACTTTTGAAATAGTAACCGACGAACATGCTGAAAATAAAAATCTTCCCGATTACTTTTGAAATAGTAACCGACGAATGTGCTGAAAATAAAGTCTTGCCGATTACTTTTGAAATAGTAACCGACGAATGTGCTGAAAATAAAGTCTTGCCGATTACTTCTAAAATAGTACCAGACAAATATGCTAAAAATAAAAATCTTGCCGAT
The DNA here is from genome assembly GCA_958299785.1 of Medicago lupulina. Lineage (NCBI taxonomy): Eukaryota > Viridiplantae > Streptophyta > Magnoliopsida > Fabales > Fabaceae > Medicago > Medicago lupulina. Next base: position 48,036,166 of record OY283140.1, read on the forward strand.
TACTTTTGAAATAGTAACCGACGAATGTGCTGAAAATAAATCTTGCCGATTAGCTTTGAAATAGTAGCCGACGAATATGCTGAATATAAAAATTTTGCTGATTACTTTTGAAATAGTAACCGACGAATGTGTTGAATATAAAGTCTTGCCGATTACTTTTGAAATAGTAACCTACAAATGTGCTGAAAATAAATCATGCCAATTACTTTTGAAATAGTAACCGACAAATGTGCTGAAAATAAAAGTCTTGCCGATTACTTTTGAAATAGTAACCGACAAATATGCTGAAAATAAAAATCTTGCCGATTACTTTTGAAATAGTAACCGACGAACATGCTGAAAATAAAAATCTTCCCGATTACTTTTGAAATAGTAACCGACGAATGTGCTGAAAATAAAGTCTTGCCGATTACTTTTGAAATAGTAACCGACAAATATGCTGAAAATAAAAATCTTGCCGATTACTTTTGAAATAGTAACCGACGAACATGCTGAAAATAAAAATCTTCCCGATTACTTTTGAAATAGTAACCGACGAATGTGCTGAAAATAAAGTCTTGCCGATTACTTTTGAAATAGTAACCGACGAATGTGCTGAAAATAAAGTCTTGCCGATTACTTCTAAAATAGTACCAGACAAATATGCTAAAAATAAAAATCTTGCCGATTACTTTTGAAATAGTAACCGACGAATGTGCTGAAAATAAATCTTGCCGATTAGCTTTGAAATAGTAGCCGACGAATATGCTGAATATAAAAATTTTGCTGATTACTTTTGAAATAGTAACCGACGAATGTGTTGAATATAAAGTCTTGCCGATTACTTTTGAAATAGTAACCTACAAATGTGCTGAAAATAAATCATGCCAATTACTTTTGAAATAGTAACCGACAAATGTGCTGAAAATAAAAGTCTTGCCGATTACTTTTGAAATAGTAACCTGACGAATGTGCTGAAAATAAATCATGCCGATTACTTTTGAAATAGTAACCGACGAATGTGCTGAAAAAAAATTCTTGCCGATTACTTTTGAAATAGTAACCGACGAATGTGCTGAAAATAAAATCTTGCCGATTGCTTTTGAAATAATAACCGACGAATGTGCTGAAAATAAAGTCTTGCCGATTACTTTTAAAATAGTAACCGACAAATATGCTGAAATTAAAAATCTTGCCGATTACTTTTGAAATAGTAACCGACGAATTTGCTGAAAATAAAAATCTTGCCGATTACTTTTGAAATAGTAACCGACGAATGTGGTGAAAATAAAGTCTTGCCTATTACTTATGAAATTGTAACCGACGAATATGTTGAAAATAAAAATCTTGTCGATTACTTTTAAAATAGTAACCGACAAATATGCTGAAAATAAAAATCTTGCCGATTACTTTTGAAATAGTAACCGACGGATATGCTGAAAATAAAAATCTTGCCGATTACTTTTGAAATAGTAACCGACGAATGTGCTAAAAATAAAGTCTTGCTGATTACTTTTGAAATAGTAACCGACGAATATGCTGAAAAAAAAATCTTGCCGATTACTTTTGAAATAGTAACCGACGAATGTGCTAAAAATAAAAATCTTGCCGATTACTTTTGAAATAGTAACCGACGGATATGCTGAAAATAAAAATCTTGCCGATTACTTTTGAAATAGTAACCGACGAATGTGCTGAAAATAAAGTCTTGCCGATTACTTTTAAAATAGTAACCGACAAATATGCTGAAAATAAAAATCTTCCCGATTACTTTTGAAATAGTAACCGACGAATATGCTGAAAATAAAAATCTTGCCGATTACTTTTGAAATAGTAACCGACGAATGTGCTGAAAATAAAGTCTTGCCGATTACTTTTAAAATAGTAACCGACAAATATGCTGAAAATAAAAATATTGCCGATTACTTTTGAAATAGTAACCAACGAATATGCTGAGAAAAAAAATCTTGCCGATTACTTTTGAAATAGTAACCGACGAATGTGCTGAAAATAAAAATCTTGCCGATTACTTTTGAAATAGTAACCGACGGATATGCTGAAAATAAAAATCTTGCCGATTACTTTTGAAATAGTAACCGACGAATGTGTTGAAAATAAAGTCTTGCCGATTACTTTTAAAATAGTAACCGACAAAATGCTGAAAATAAAAATCTTCCCGATTACTTTTGAAATAGTAAACGACGAATACGCTGAAAATAAAAATCTTGCCGATTACTTTTGAAATAGTAACCGACGAATATGCTGAAAATAAAAATCTTGCCGATTACTTTTGAAATAGTAACCGACGAATATGCTGAAAATAAAAATCTTGCCGATTACTTTTGAAATAGTAACCGACGAATATGCAGAAAAAAAAATCTTGCCGATTACTTTTGAAATAGTAACCGACGAATGTGCTGAAAATAAAATCTTGCCGATTGCTTTTGAAATAATAACCGACGAATGTGCTGAAAATAAAGTCTTGCCGATTACTTTTAAAATAGTAACCGACAAATATGCTGAAATTAAAAATCTTGCCGATTACTTTAGAAATAGTAACCGACGAATATGCTGAAAATAAAAATCTTGCCGATTACTTTTGAAATAGTAACCGACGACTGTGTTGAAAATAAAGTCTTGCCGATTACTTATGAAATTGTAACCGACGAATATGTTGAAAATAAAAATCTTGTCGATTACTTTTAAAATAGTAACCGACAAATATGCTGAAAATAAAAATCTTCCCGATTACTTTTGAAATAGTAACCTGACGAATGTGCTGAAAATAAAGTCATGCCGATTACTTTTGAAATAGTCACCGACGAATATGCTGAAAATAAAAATCTTGCCGATTACTTTTGAAATAGTAACCGACGAATGTGCTGAAAATAAATCATGCTGATTACTTTTGAAATAGTAAGCGATGAATATGTTGGAAATAAAAATCTTACCAATTACTTTTAAAAAAGTAACCAATGAATGTGCTGAAAATAAAGTCTTGCCGATTACTTTTGAAATAGTAACCGACGAATATATTGAAAATAAAAATCTTGCCGATTACTTTTGAAATAGTAACCGACGAATGTGCTGAAAATAAAGTCTTGCCGATTACTTTTAAAATAGTAACTGACAAATATGCTGAAAATAAAAATCTTGCCGATTACTTTTGAAATAGTAACCGACGAACATGCTGAAAATAAAAATCTTCCCGATTACTTTTGAAATAGTAACCGACGAATGTGCTGAAAATAAAGTCTTGCCGATTACTTTTGAAATAGTTACCGACGAATGTGCTGAAAATAAAGTCTTGCCGATTACTTCTAAAATAGTAACAGACAAATATGCTAAAAATAAAAATCTTGCCGATTACTTTTGAAATAGTAACCGACGAATGTGCTGAAAATAAATCTTGCCGATTAGCTTTGAAATAGTAACCGACGAATATGCTGAATATAAAAATTTTGCTGATTACTTTTGAAATAGTAACCTGACGAATGTGCTGAAAATAAATCATGCCGATTACTTTTGAAATAGTCACCGACGAATATGCTGAAAATAAAAATCTTGCCGATTACTTTTGAAATAGTAACCGACGAATGTGCTGAAAATAAATCATGCTGATTACTTTTGAAATAGTAAGCGATGAATATGTTGGAAATAAAAATCTTACCAATTACTTTTAAAAAAGTAACCAATGAATGTGCTGAAAATAAAGTCTTGCCGATTACTTTTGAAATAGAAACCGACGAATATATTGAAAATAAAAATCTTGCCGATTACTTTTGAAATAGTAACCGACGAATGTGCTGAAAATAAAGTCTTGCCGATTACTTTTAAAATAGTAACTGACAAATATGCTGAAAATAAAAATCTTGCCGATTACTTTTGAAATAGTAACCGACGAACATGCTGAAAATAAAAATCTTCCCGATTACTTTTGAAATAGTAACCGACGAATGTGCTGAAAATAAAGTCTTGCCGATTACTTTTGAAATAGTTACCGACGAATGTGCTGAAAATAAAGTCTTGCCGATTACTTCTAAAATAGTAACAGACAAATATGCTAAAAATAAAAATCTTGCCGATTACTTTTGAAATAGTAACCGACGAATGTGCTGAAAATAAATCTTGCCGATTAGCTTTGAAATAGTAACCGACGAATATGCTGAATATAAAAATTTTGCTGATTACTTTTGAAATAGTAACCGACGAATGTGTTGAATATAAAGTCTTGCCGATTACTTTTGAAATAGTAACCTACAAATGTGCTGAAAATAAATCATGCCAATTACTTTTGAAATAGTAACCGACAAATGTGCTGAAAATAAAAGTCTTGCCGATTACTTTTGAAATAGTAACCTGACGAATGTGCTGAAAATAAAGTCTTGCCGATTACTTTTAAAATAGTAACCGACAAATATGCTGAAAATAAAAATCTTGCCGATTACTTTTGAAATAGTAACTGACGAATGTGCTGAAAATAAAGTCTTGCCGATTACTTTTAAAATAGTAACCGACAAATATGCTGAAAATAAAAATCTTGCCGATTACTTTTGAAATAGTAACCGACGAACATGCTGAAAATAAAAATCTTCCCGATTACTTTTGAAATAGTAACCGACGAATGTGCTGAAAATAAAGTCTTGCCGATTACTTTTGAAATAGTAACCGACAAATATGCTGAAAATAAAAATCTTGCCGATTACTTTTGAAATAGTAACCGACGAACATGCTGAAAATAAAAATCTTCCCGATTACTTTTGAAATAGTAACCGACGAATGTGCTGAAAATAAAGTCTTGCCGATTACTTTTGAAATAGTAACCGACGAATGTGCTGAAAATAAAGTCTTGCCGATTACTTCTAAAATAGTACCAGACAAATATGCTAAAAATAAAAATCTTGCCGATTACTTTTGAAATAGTAACCGACGAATGTGCTGAAAATAAATCTTGCCGATTAGCTTTGAAATAGTAGCCGACGAATATGCTGAATATAAAAATTTTGCTGATTACTTTTGAAATAGTAACCGACGAATGTGTTGAATATAAAGTCTTGCCGATTACTTTTGAAATAGTAACCTACAAATGTGCTGAAAATAAATCATGCCAATTACTTTTGAAATAGTAACCGACAAATGTGCTGAAAATAAAAGTCTTGCCGATTACTTTTGAAATAGTAACCGACAAATATGCTGAAAATAAAAATCTTGCCGATTACTTTTGAAATAGTAACCGACGAACATGCTGAAAATAAAAATCTTCCCGATTACTTTTGAAATAGTAACCGACGAATGTGCTGAAAATAAAGTCTTGCCGATTACTTTTGAAATAGTAACCGACAAATATGCTGAAAATAAAAATCTTGCCGATTACTTTTGAAATAGTAACCGACGAACATGCTGAAAATAAAAATCTTCCCGATTACTTTTGAAATAGTAACCGACGAATGTGCTGAAAATAAAGTCTTGCCGATTACTTTTGAAATAGTAACCGACGAATGTGCTGAAAATAAAGTCTTGCCGATTACTTCTAAAATAGTACCAGACAAATATGCTAAAAATAAAAATCTTGCCGATTACTTTTGAAATAGTAACCGACGAATGTGCTGAAAATAAATCTTGCCGATTAGCTTTGAAATAGTAGCCGACGAATATGCTGAATATAAAAATTTTGCTGATTACTTTTGAAATAGTAACCGACGAATGTGTTGAATATAAAGTCTTGCCGATTACTTTTGAAATAGTAACCTACAAATGTGCTGAAAATAAATCATGCCAATTACTTTTGAAATAGTAACCGACAAATGTGCTGAAAATAAAAGTCTTGCCGATTACTTTTGAAATAGTAACCTGACGAATGTGCTGAAAATAAATCATGCCGATTACTTTTGAAATAGTCACCGACGAATATGCTGAAAATAAAAATCTTGCCGATTACTTTTGAAATAGTAACCGACGAATGTGCTGAAAATAAATCATGCTGATTACTTTTGAAATAGTAAGCGATGAATATGTTGGAAATAAAAATCTTACCAATTACTTTTAAAAAAGTAACCAATGAATGTGCTGAAAATAAAGTCTTGCCGATTACTTTTGAAATAGTAACCGACGAATATATTGAAAATAAAAATCTTGCCGATTACTTTTGAAATAGTAACCGACGAATGTGCTGAAAATAAAGTCTTGCCGATTACTTTTAAAATAGTAACTGACAAATATGCTGAAAATAAAAATCTTGCTGATTACTTTTGAAATAGTAACCGACGACTGTGTTGAAAATAAAGTCTTGCCGATTACTTATGAAATTGTAACCGACAAATATGTTGAAAATAAAAATCTTGTCGATTACTTTTAAAATAGTAACCGACAAATATGCTGAAAATAAAAATCTTGCCGATTACTTTTGAAATAGTAACCGACGGATATGCTGAAAATAAAAATCTTGCCGATTACTTTTGAAATAGTAACCGACGAATGTGCTAAAAATAAAGTCTTGCCGATTACTTTTGAAATAGTAACCGACGAATATGCTGAAAAAAAAATCTTGCCGATTACTTTTGAAATAGTAACCGACGAATGTGCTGAAAATAAAGTCTTGCCGATTACTTTTAAAATAGTAACCGACAAATATGCAGAAAATAAAAATCTTCCCGATTACTTTTGAAATAGTAACCGACGAATATGCTGAAAATAAAAATCTTGCCGATTACTTTTGAAATAGTAACCGACGAATGTGCTGAAAATAAAGTCTTGCCGATTACTTATGAAATTGTAACCGACGAATATGTTGAAAATAAAAATCTTGTTGATTACTTTTAAAATAGTAACCGGCAAATATGCTGAAAATAAAAATCTTGCCGATTACTTTTTAAATAGTAACCGTCGAATATGCTGAAAATAAAAATCTTGCCGATTACTTTTGAAATAGTAACCGACGAATATGCTGAAAATAAAAATCTTGCCGATTACTTTTGAAATAGTAACCGACGAATGTGCTGAAAATAAAATCTTGCCGATTACTTTTGAAATAGTAACCGACGAATGTGCTGAAAAAAAATTCTTGCCGATTACTTTTGAAATAGTAACCGACGAATGTGCTGAAAATAAAATCTTGCCGATTGCTTTTGAAATAATAACCGACGAATGTGCTGAAAATAAAGTCTTGCCGATTACTTTTAAAATAGTAACCGACAAATATGCTGAAATTAAAAATCTTGCCGATTACTTTTGAAATAGTAACCGACGAATTTGCTGAAAATAAAAATCTTGCCGATTACTTTTGAAATAGTAACCGACGAATGTGGTGAAAATAAAGTCTTGCCTATTACTTATGAAATTGTAACCGACGAATATGTTGAAAATAAAAATCTTGTCGATTACTTTTAAAATAGTAACCGACAAATATGCTGAAAATAAAAATCTTGCCGATTACTTTTGAAATAGTAACCGACGGATATGCTGAAAATAAAAATCTTGCCGATTACTTTTGAAATAGTAACCGACGAATGTGCTAAAAATAAAGTCTTGCTGATTACTTTTGAAATAGTAACCGACGAATATGCTGAAAAAAAAATCTTGCCGATTACTTTTGAAATAGTAACCGACGAATGTGCTAAAAATAAAAATCTTGCCGATTAATTTTGAAATAGTAACCGACGAATGTGCTAAAAATAAAAATCTTGCCGATTACTTTTGAAATAGTAACCTACGAATGTGCTGAAAATAAAGTCTTGCCGATTACTTTTAAAATAGTAACCGACCAATATGCTGAAAATAAAAATATTGCCGATTACTTTTGAAATAGTAACCGACGAATATGCTGAGAAAAAAAATCTTGCCGATTACTTTTGAAATAGTAACCGACGAATGTGCTGAAAATAAAAATCTTGCCGATTACTTTTGAAATAGTAACCGACGGATATGCTGAAAATAAAAATCTTGCCGATTACTTTTGAAATAGTAACCGACGAATGTGCTGAAAATAAAGTCTTGCCGATTACTTTTAAAATAGTACCCGACAAAATGCTGAAAATAAAAATCTTCCCGATTACTTTTGAAATAGTAAACGACGAATATGCTGAAAATAAAAATCTTGCCGATTACTTTTGAAATAGTAACCGACGAATATGCTGAAAATAAAAATCTTGCCGATTACTTTTGAAATAGTAACCGACGAATATGCTGAAAATAAAAATCTTGCCGATTACTTTTGAAATAGTAACCGACGAATATGCAGAAAAAAAAATCTTGCCGATTACTTTTGAAATAGTAACCGACGAATGTGCTGAAAATAAAATCTTGCCGATTGCTTTTGAAATAATAACCGACGAATGTGCTGAAAATAAAGTCTTGCCGATTACTTTTAAAATAGTAACCGACAAATATGCTGAAATTAAAAATCTTGCCGATTACTTTAGAAATAGTAACCGACGAATATGCTGAAAATAAAAATCTTGCTGATTACTTTTGAAATAGTAACCGACGACTGTGTTGAAAATAAAGTCTTGCCGATTACTTATGAAATTGTAACCGACAAATATGTTGAAAATAAAAATCTTGTCGATTACTTTTAAAATAGTAACCGACAAATATGCTGAAAATAAAAATCTTGCCGATTACTTTTGAAATAGTAACCGACGGATATGCTGAAAATAAAAATCTTGCCGATTACTTTTGAAATAGTAACCGACGAATGTGCTAAAAATAAAGTCTTGCCGATTACTTTTGAAATAGTAACCGACGAATATGCTGAAAAAAAAATCTTGCCGATTACTTTTGAAATAGTAACCGACGAATGTGCTGAAAATAAAAATCTTGCCGATTACTTTTGAAATAGTAACCGACGGATATGCTGAAAATAAAAATCTTGCCGATTACTTTTGAAATAGTAACCGACGAATGTGCTGAAAATAAAGTCTTGCCGATTACTTTTAAAATAGTAACCGACAAATATGCAGAAAATAAAAATCTTCCCGATTACTTTTGAAATAGTAACCGACGAATATGCTGAAAATAAAAATCTTGCCGATTACTTTTGAAATAGTAACCGACGAATGTGCTGAAAATAAAGTCTTGCCGATTACTTATGAAATTGTAACCGACGAATATGTTGAAAATAAAAATCTTGTTGATTACTTTTAAAATAGTAACCGGCAAATATGCTGAAAATAAAAATCTTGCCGATTACTTTTTAAATAGTAACCGTCGAATATGCTGAAAATAAAAATCTTGCCGATTACTTTTGAAATAGTAACCGACGAATATGCTGAAAATAAAAATCTTGCCGATTACTTTTGAAATAGTAACCGACGAATGTGCTGAAAATAAAATCTTGCCGATTACTTTTGAAATAGTAACCGACGAATGTGCTGAAAAAAAATTCTTGCCGATTACTTTTGAAATAGTAACCGACGAATGTGCTGAAAATAAAATCTTGCCGATTGCTTTTGAAATAATAACCGACGAATGTGCTGAAAATAAAGTCTTGCCGATTACTTTTAAAATAGTAACCGACAAATATGCTGAAATTAAAAATCTTGCCGATTACTTTTGAAATAGTAACCGACGAATTTGCTGAAAATAAAAATCTTGCCGATTACTTTTGAAATAGTAACCGACGAATGTGGTGAAAATAAAGTCTTGCCTATTACTTATGAAATTGTAACCGACGAATATGTTGAAAATAAAAATCTTGTCGATTACTTTTAAAATAGTAACCGACAAATATGCTGAAAATAAAAATCTTGCCGATTACTTTTGAAATAGTAACCGACGGATATGCTGAAAATAAAAATCTTGCCGATTACTTTTGAAATAGTAACCGACGAATGTGCTAAAAATAAAGTCTTGCTGATTACTTTTGAAATAGTAACCGACGAATATGCTGAAAAAAAAATCTTGCCGATTACTTTTGAAATAGTAACCGACGAATGTGCTAAAAATAAAAATCTTGCCGATTACTTTTGAAATAGTAACCGACGGATATGCTGAAAATAAAAATCTTGCCGATTACTTTTGAAATAGTAACCGACGAATGTGCTGAAAATAAAGTCTTGCCGATTACTTTTAAAATAGTAACCGACAAATATGCTGAAAATAAAAATCTTCCCGATTACTTTTGAAATAGTAACCGACGAATATGCTGAAAATAAAAATCTTGCCGATTACTTTTGAAATAGTAACCGACGAATGTGCTGAAAATAAAGTCTTGCCGATTACTTTTAAAATAGTAACCGACAAATATGCTGAAAATAAAAATATTGCCGATTACTTTTGAAATAGTAACCAACGAATATGCTGAGAAAAAAAATCTTGCCGATTACTTTTGAAATAGTAACCGACGAATGTGCTGAAAATAAAAATCTTGCCGATTACTTTTGAAATAGTAACCGACGGATATGCTGAAAATAAAAATCTTGCCGATTACTTTTGAAATAGTAACCGACGAATGTGTTGAAAATAAAGTCTTGCCGATTACTTTTAAAATAGTAACCGACAAAATGCTGAAAATAAAAATCTTCCCGATTACTTTTGAAATAGTAAACGACGAATACGCTGAAAATAAAAATCTTGCCGATTACTTTTGAAATAGTAACCGACGAATATGCTGAAAATAAAAATCTTGCCGATTACTTTTGAAATAGTAACCGACGAATATGCTGAAAATAAAAATCTTGCCGATTACTTTTGAAATAGTAACCGACGAATATGCAGAAAAAAAAATCTTGCCGATTACTTTTGAAATAGTAACCGACGAATGTGCTGAAAATAAAATCTTGCCGATTGCTTTTGAAATAATAACCGACGAATGTGCTGAAAATAAAGTCTTGCCGATTACTTTTAAAATAGTAACCGACAAATATGCTGAAATTAAAAATCTTGCCGATTACTTTAGAAATAGTAACCGACGAATATGCTGAAAATAAAAATCTTGCCGATTACTTTTGAAATAGTAACCGACGACTGTGTTGAAAATAAAGTCTTGCCGATTACTTATGAAATTGTAACCGACGAATATGTTGAAAATAAAAATCTTGTCGATTACTTTTAAAATAGTAACCGACAAATATGCTGAAAATAAAAATCTTCCCGATTACTTTTGAAATAGTAACCTGACGAATGTGCTGAAAATAAAGTCATGCCGATTACTTTTGAAATAGTCACCGACGAATATGCTGAAAATAAAAATCTTGCCGATTACTTTTGAAATAGTAACCGACGAATGTGCTGAAAATAAATCATGCTGATTACTTTTGAAATAGTAAGCGATGAATATGTTGGAAATAAAAATCTTACCAATTACTTTTAAAAAAGTAACCAATGAATGTGCTGAAAATAAAGTCTTGCCGATTACTTTTGAAATAGTAACCGACGAATATATTGAAAATAAAAATCTTGCCGATTACTTTTGAAATAGTAACCGACGAATGTGCTGAAAATAAAGTCTTGCCGATTACTTTTAAAATAGTAACTGACAAATATGCTGAAAATAAAAATCTTGCCGATTACTTTTGAAATAGTAACCGACGAACATGCTGAAAATAAAAATCTTCCCGATTACTTTTGAAATAGTAACCGACGAATGTGCTGAAAATAAAGTCTTGCCGATTACTTTTGAAATAGTTACCGACGAATGTGCTGAAAATAAAGTCTTGCCGATTACTTCTAAAATAGTAACAGACAAATATGCTAAAAATAAAAATCTTGCCGATTACTTTTGAAATAGTAACCGACGAATGTGCTGAAAATAAATCTTGCCGATTAGCTTTGAAATAGTAACCGACGAATATGCTGAATATAAAAATTTTGCTGATTACTTTTGAAATAGTAACCTGACGAATGTGCTGAAAATAAATCATGCCGATTACTTTTGAAATAGTCACCGACGAATATGCTGAAAATAAAAATCTTGCCGATTACTTTTGAAATAGTAACCGACGAATGTGCTGAAAATAAATCATGCTGATTACTTTTGAAATAGTAAGCGATGAATATGTTGGAAATAAAAATCTTACCAATTACTTTTAAAAAAGTAACCAATGAATGTGCTGAAAATAAAGTCTTGCCGATTACTTTTGAAATAGTAACCGACGAATATATTGAAAATAAAAATCTTGCCGATTACTTTTGAAATAGTAACCGACGAATGTGCTGAAAATAAAGTCTTGCCGATTACTTTTGAAATAGTTACCGACGAATGTGCTGAAAATAAAGTCTTGCCGATTACTTCTAAAATAGTAACAGACAAATATGCTAAAAATAAAAATCTTGCCGATTACTTTTGAAATAGTAACCGACGAATGTGCTGAAAATAAATCTTGCCGATTAGCTTTGAAATAGTAACCGACGAATATGCTGAATATAAAAATTTTGCTGATTACTTTTGAAATAGTAACCGACGAATGTGTTGAATATAAAGTCTTGCCTATTACTTTTGAAATAGTAACCTACAAATGTGCTGAAAATAAATCATGCCAATTACTTTTGAAATAGTAACCGACAAATGTGCTGAAAATAAAAGTCTTGCCGATTACTTTTGAAATAGTAACCTGACGAATGTGCTGAAAATAAAGTCTTGCCGATTACTTTTAAAATAGTAACCGACAAATATGCTGAAAATAAAAATCTTGCCGATTACTTTTGAAATAGTAACTGACGAATGTGCTGAAAATAAAGTCTTGCCGATTACTTTTAAAATAGTAACCGACAAATATGCTGAAAATAAAAATCTTGCCGATTACTTTTGAAATAGTAACCGACGAACATGCTGAAAATAAAAATCTTCCCGATTACTTTTGAAATAGTAACCGACGAATGTGCTGAAAATAAAGTCTTGCCGATTACTTTTGAAATAGTAACCGACAAATATGCTGAAAATAAAAATCTTGCCGATTACTTTTGAAATAGTAACCGACGAACATGCTGAAAATAAAAATCTTCCCGATTACTTTTGAAATAGTAACCGACGAATGTGCTGAAAATAAAGTCTTGCCGATTACTTTTGAAATAGTAACCGACGAATGTGCTGAAAATAAAGTCTTGCCGATTACTTCTAAAATAGTACCAGACAAATATGCTAAAAATAAAAATCTTGCCGATTACTTTTGAAATAGTAACCGACGAATGTGCTGAAAATAAATCTTGCCGATTAGCTTTGAAATAGTAGCCGACGAATATGCTGAATATAAAAATTTTGCTGATTACTTTTGAAATAGTAACCGACGAATGTGTTGAATATAAAGTCTTGCCGATTACTTTTGAAATAGTAACCTACAAATGTGCTGAAAATAAATCATGCCAATTACTTTTGAAATAGTAACCGACAAATGTGCTGAAAATAAAAGTCTTGCCGATTACTTTTGAAATAGTAACCGACAAATATGCTGAAAATAAAAATCTTGCCGATTACTTTTGAAATAGTAACCGACGAACATGCTGAAAATAAAAATCTTCCCGATTACTTTTGAAATAGTAACCGACGAATGTGCTGAAAATAAAGTCTTGCCGATTACTTTTGAAATAGTAACCGACAAATATGCTGAAAATAAAAATCTTGCCGATTACTTTTGAAATAGTAACCGACGAACATGCTGAAAATAAAAATCTTCCCGATTACTTTTGAAATAGTAACCGACGAATGTGCTGAAAATAAAGTCTTGCCGATTACTTTTGAAATAGTAACCGACGAATGTGCTGAAAATAAAGTCTTGCCGATTACTTCTAAAATAGTACCAGACAAATATGCTAAAAATAAAAATCTTGCCGATTACTTTTGAAATAGTAACCGACGAATGTGCTGAAAATAAATCTTGCCGATTAGCTTTGAAATAGTAGCCGACGAATATGCTGAATATAAAAATTTTGCTGATTACTTTTGAAATAGTAACCGACGAATGTGTTGAATATAAAGTCTTGCCGATTACTTTTGAAATAGTAACCTACAAATGTGCTGAAAATAAATCATGCCAATTACTTTTGAAATAGTAACCGACAAATGTGCTGAAAATAAAAGTCTTGCCGATTACTTTTGAAATAGTAACCTGACGAATGTGCTGAAAATAAATCATGCCGATTACTTTTGAAATAGTCACCGACGAATATGCTGAAAATAAAAATCTTGCCGATTACTTTTGAAATAGTAACCGACGAATGTGCTGAAAATAAATCATGCTGATTACTTTTGAAATAGTAAGCGATGAATATGTTGGAAATAAAAATCTTACCAATTACTTTTAAAAAAGTAACCAATGAATGTGCTGAAAATAAAGTCTTGCCGATTACTTTTGAAATAGTAACCGACGAATATATTGAAAATAAAAATCTTGCCGATTACTTTTGAAATAGTAACCGACGAATGTGCTGAAAATAAAGTCTTGCCGATTACTTTTAAAATAGTAACTGACAAATATGCTGAAAATAAAAATCTTGCTGATTACTTTTGAAATAGTAACCGACGAACATGCTGAAAATAAAAATCTTCCCGATTACTTTTGAAATAGTAACCGACGAATGTGCTGAAAATAAAGTCTTGCCGATTACTTTTGAAATAGTAACCTGACGAATGTGCTGAAAATAAAGTCTTGCCGATTACTTTTAAAATAGTAACCGACAAATATGCTGAAAATAAAAATCTTGCCGATTACTTTTGAAATAGTAACTGACGAATGTGCTGAAAATAAAGTCTTGCCGATTACTTTTAAAATAGTAACCGACAAATATGCTGAAAATAAAAATCTTGCCGATTACTTTTGAAATAGTAACCGACGAACATGCTGAAAATAAAAATCTTCCCGATTACTTTTGAAATAGTAACCGACGAATGTGCTGAAAATAAAGTCTTGCCGATTACTTTTGAAATAGTAACCGACAAATATGCTGAAAATAAAAATCTTGCCGATTACTTTTGAAATAGTAACCGACGAACATGCTGAAAATAAAAATCTTCCCGATTACTTTTGAAATAGTAACCGACGAATGTGCTGAAAAAAAAGTCTTGCCGATTACTTTTGAAATAGTAACCGACGAATGTGCTGAAAATAAAGTCTTGCCGATTACTTCTAAAATAGTACCAGACAAATATGCTAAAAATAAAAATCTTGCCGATTACTTTTGAAATAGTAACCGACGAATGTGCTGAAAATAAATCTTGCCGATTAGCTTTGAAATAGTAGCCGACGAATATGCTGAATATAAAAATTTTGCTGATTACTTTTGAAATAGTAACCGACGAATGTGTTGAATATAAAGTCTTGCCGATTACTTTTGAAATAGTAACCTACAAATGTGCTGAAAATAAATCATGCCAATTACTTTTGAAATAGTAACCGACAAATGTGCTGAAAATAAAAGTCTTGCCGATTACTTTTGAAATAGTAACCGACAAATATGCTGAAAATAAAAATCTTGCCGATTACTTTTGAAATAGTAACCGACGAACATGCTGAAAATAAAAATCTTCCCGATTACTTTTGAAATAGTAACCGACGAATGTGCTGAAAATAAAGTCTTGCCGATTACTTTTGAAATAGTAACCGACAAATATGCTGAAAATAAAAATCTTGCCGATTACTTTTGAAATAGTAACCGACGAACATGCTGAAAATAAAAATCTTCCCGATTACTTTTGAAATAGTAACCGACGAATGTGCTGAAAATAAAGTCTTGCCGATTACTTTTGAAATAGTAACCGACGAATGTGCTGAAAATAAAGTCTTGCCGATTACTTCTAAAATAGTACCAGACAAATATGCTAAAAATAAAAATCTTGCCGATTACTTTTGAAATAGTAACCGACGAATGTGCTGAAAATAAATCTTGCCGATTAGCTTTGAAATAGTAGCCGACGAATATGCTGAATATAAAAATTTTGCTGATTACTTTTGAAATAGTAACCGACGAATGTGTTGAATATAAAGTCTTGCCGATTACTTTTGAAATAGTAACCTACAAATGTGCTGAAAATAAATCATGCCAATTACTTTTGAAATAGTAACCGACAAATGTGCTGAAAATAAAAGTCTTGCCGATTACTTTTGAAATAGTAACCTGACGAATGTGCTGAAAATAAATCATGCCGATTACTTTTGAAATAGTCACCGACGAATATGCTGAAAATAAAAATCTTGCCGATTACTTTTGAAATAGTAACCGACGAATGTGCTGAAAATAAATCATGCTGATTACTTTTGAAATAGTAAGCGATGAATATGTTGGAAATAAAAATCTTACCAATTACTTTTAAAAAAGTAACCAATGAATGTGCTGAAAATAAAGTCTTGCCGATTACTTTTGAAATAGTAACCGACGAATATATTGAAAATAAAAATCTTGCCGATTACTTTTGAAATAGTAACCGACGAATGTGCTGAAAATAAAGTCTTGCCGATTACTTTTAAAATAGTAACTGACAAATATGCTGAAAATAAAAATCTTGCTGATTACTTTTGAAATAGTAACCGACGAACATGCTGAAAATAAAAATCTTCCCGATTACTTTTGAAATAGTAACCGACGAATGTGCTGAAAATAAAGTCTTGCCGATTACTTTTGAAATAGTTACCGACGAATGTGCTGAAAATAAAGTCTTGCCGATTACTTCTAAAATAGTAACAGACAAATATGCTAAAAATAAAAATCTTGCCGATTACTTTTGAAATAGTAACCGACGAATGTGCTGAAAATAAATCTTGCCGATTAGCTTTGAAATAGTAACCGACGAATATGCTGAATATAAAAATTTTGCTGATTACTTTTGAAATAGTAACCGACGAATGTGTTGAATATAAAGTCTTGCCGATTACTTTTGAAATAGTAACCTACAAATGTGCTGAAAATAAATCATGCCAATTACTTTTGAAATAGTAACCGACAAATGTGCTGAAAATAAAAGCCTTGCCGATTACTTTTGAAATAGTAACCTGACGAATGTGCTGAAAATAAAGTCTTGCCGATTACTTTTAAAATAGTAACCGACAAATATGCTGAAAATAAAAATCTTGCCGATTACTTTTGAAATAGTAACCGACGAATGTGCTGAAAATAAAGTCTTGCCGATTACTTTTAAAATAGTAACCGACAAATATGCTGAAAATAAAAATCTTGCCGATTACTTTTGAAATAGTAACCGACGAACATGCTGAAAATAAAAATCTTCCCGATTACTTTTGAAATAGTAACCGACGAATGTGCTGAAAATAAAGTCTTGCCGATTACTTTTGAAATAGTAACCGACAAATATGCTGAAAATAAAAATCTTGCCGATTACTTTTGAAATAGTAACCGACGAACATGTTGAAAATAAAAATCTTCCCGATTACTTTTGAAATAGTAACCGACGAATGTGCTGAAAATAAAGTCTTGCCGATTACTTTTGAAATAGTAACCGACGAATGTGCTGAAAATAAAGTCTTGCCGATTACTTCTAAAATAGTACCAGACAAATATGCTAAAAATAAAAATCTTGCCGATTACTTTTGAAATAGTAACCGACGAATGTGCTGAAAATAAATCTTGCCGATTAGCTTTGAAATAGTAGCCGACGAATATGCTGAATATAAAAATTTTGCTGATTACTTTTGAAATAGTAACCGACGAATGTGTTGAATATAAAGTCTTGCCGATTACTTTTGAAATAGTAACCTACAAATGTGCTGAAAATAAATCATGCCAATTACTTTTGAAATAGTAACCGACAAATGTGCTGAAAATAAAAGTCTTGCCGATTACTTTTGAAATAGTAACCTGACGAATGTGCTGAAAATAAATCATGCCGATTACTTTTGAAATAGTCACCGACGAATATGCTGAAAATAAAAATCTTGCCGATTACTTTTGAAATAGTAACCGACGAATGTGCTGAAAATAAATCATGCTGATTACTTTTGAAATAGTAAGCGATGAATATGTTGGAAATAAAAATCTTACCAATTACTTTTAAAAAAGTAACCAATGAATGTGCTGAAAATAAAGTCTTGCCGATTACTTTTGAAATAGTAACCGACGAATATATTGAAAATAAAAATCTTGCCGATTACTTTTGAAATAGTAACCGACGAATGTGCTGAAAATAAAGTCTTGCCGATTACTTTTAAAATAGTAACTGACAAATATGCTGAAAATAAAAATCTTGCCGATTACTTTTGAAATAGTAACCGACGAACATGCTGAAAATAAAAATCTTCCCGATTACTTTTGAAATAGTAACCGACGAATGTGCTAAAAATAAAGTCTTGCCGATTACTTTTGAAATAGTTACCGACGAATGTGCTGAAAATAAAGTCTTGCCGATTACTTCTAAAATAGTAACAGACAAATATGCTAAAAATAAAAATCTTGCCGATTACTTTTGAAATAGTAACCGACGAATGTGCTGAAAATAAATCTTGCCGATTAGCTTTGAAATAGTAACCGACGAATATGCTGAATATAAAAATTTTGCTGATTACTTTTGAAATAGTAACCGACGAATGTGTTGAATATAAAGTCTTGCCGATTACTTTTGAAATAGTAACCTACAAATGTGCTGAAAATAAATCATGCCAATTACTTTTGAAATAGTAACCGACAAATGTGCTGAAAATAAAAGTCTTGCCGATTACTTTTGAAATAGTAACCTGACGAATGTGCTGAAAATAAAGTCTTGCCGATTACTTTTAAAATAGTAACCGACAAATATGCTGAAAATAAAAATCTTGCCGATTACTTTTGAAATAGTAACCGACGAATGTGCTGAAAATAAAGTCTTGCCGATTACTTTTAAAATAGTAACCGACAAATATGCTGAAAATAAAAATCTTGCCGATTACTTTTGAAATAGTAACCGACGAACATGCTGAAAATAAAAATCTTCCCGATTACTTTTGAAATAGTAACCGACGAATGTGCTGAAAATAAAGTCTTGCCGATTACTTTTGAAATAGTAACCGACAAATATGCTGAAAATAAAAATCTTGCCGATTACTTTTGAAATAGTAACCGACGAACATGCTGAAAATAAAAATCTTCCCGATTACTTTTGAAATAGTAACCGACGAATGTGCTGAAAATAAAGTCTTGCCGATTACTTTTGAAATAGTAACCGACGAATGTGCTGAAAATAAAGTCTTGCCGATTACTTCTAAAATAGTACCAGACAAATATGCTAAAAATAAAAATCTTGCCGATTACTTTTGAAATAGTAACCGACGAATGTGCTGAAAATAAATCTTGCCGATTAGCTTTGAAATAGTAGCCGACGAATATGCTGAATATAAAAATTTTGCTGATTACTTTTGAAATAGTAACCGACGAATGTGTTGAATATAAAGTCTTGCCGATTACTTTTGAAATAGTAACCTACAAATGTGCTGAAAATAAATCTTGCCGATTACTTTTGAAATAGTAACCGACAAATGTGCTGAAAATAAAAGTCTTGCCGATTACTTTTGAAATAGTAACCTGACGAATGTGCTGAAAATAAATCATGCCGATTACTTTTGAAATAGTCACCGACGAATATGCTGAAAATAAAAATCTTGCCGATTACTTTTGAAATAGTAACCGACGAATGTGCTGAAAATAAATCATGCTGATTACTTTTGAAATAGTAAGCGATGAATATGTTGGAAATAAAAATCTTACCAATTACTTTTAAAAAAGTAACCAATGAATGTGCTGAAAATAAAGTCTTGCCGATTACTTTTGAAATAGTAACCGACGAATATATTGAAAATAAAAATCTTGCCGATTACTTTTGAAATAGTAACCGACGAATGTGCTGAAAATAAAGTCTTGCCGATTACTTTTAAAATAGTAACTGACAAATATGCTGAAAATAAAAATCTTGCCGATTACTTTTGAAATAGTAACCGACGAACATGCTGAAAATAAAAATCTTCGCGATTACTTTTGAAATAGTAACCGACGAATGTGCTAAAAGTAAAGTCTTGCCGATTACTTTTGAAATAGTTACCGACGAATGTGCTGAAAATAAAGTCTTGCCGATTACTTCTAAAATAGTAACAGACAAATATGCTAAAAATAAAAATCTTGCCGATTACTTTTGAAATAGTAACCGACGAATGTGCTGAAAATAAATCTTGCCGATTAGCTTTGAAATAGTAACCGACGAATATGCTGAATATAAAAATTTTGCTGATTACTTTTGAAATAGTAACCGACGAATGTGTTGAATATAAAGTCTTGCCGATTACTTTTGAAATAGTAACCTACAAATGTGCTGAAAATAAATCATGCCAATTACTTTTGAAATAGTAACCGACAAATGTGCTGAAAATAAAAGTCTTGCCGATTACTTTTGAAATAGTAACCTGACAAATGTGCTGAAAATAAAGTCTTGCCGATTACTTTTAAAATAGTAACCGACAAATATGCTGAAAATAAAAATCTTGCCGATTACTTTTGAAATAGTAACCGACGAATGTACTGAAAATAAAGTCTTGCCGATTACTTTTAAAATAGTAACCGACAAATATGCTGAAAATAAAAATCTTGCCGATTACTTTTGAAATAGTAACCGACGGATATGCAGAAAATAAAAATCTTGCCGATTACTTTTGAAATAGTAACCGACGAATGTGCTGAAAATAAAGTCTTGCCGATTACTTTTAAAATAGTAACCGACAAATATGCTGAAAATAAAAATCTTCCCGATTACTTTTGAAATAGTAACCGACGAATATGCTGAAAATAAAAATCTTGCCGATTACTTTTGAAATAGTAACCGACGAATGTGCTGAAAATAAAGTCTTGCCGATTACTTTTAAAATAGTAACCGACAAATATGCTGAAAATAAAAATCTTGCCGATTACTTTTGAAATAGTAACCGACAAATATGCTGAAAATAAAAATCTTGCCGATTACTTTTGAAATAGTAACCGACGAACATGTTGAAAATAAAAATCTTCCCGATTACTTTTGAAATAGTAACCGACGAATGTGCTGAAAATAAAGTCTTGCCGATTACTTTTGAAATAGTAACCGACGAATGTGCTGAAAATAAAGTCTTGCCGATTACTTCTAAAATAGTACCAGACAAATATGCTAAAAATAAAAATCTTGCCGATTACTTTTGAAATAGTAACCGACGAATGTGCTGAAAATAAATCTTGCCGATTAGCTTTGAAATAGTAGCCGACGAATATGCTGAATATAAAAATTTTGCTGATTACTTTTGAAATAGTAACCGACGAATGTGTTGAATATAAAGTCTTGCCGATTACTTTTGAAATAGTAACCTACAAATGTGCTGAAAATAAATCATGCCAATTACTTTTGAAATAGTAACCGACAAATGTGCTGAAAATAAAAGTCTTGCCGATTACTTTTGAAATAGTAACCTGACGAATGTGCTGAAAATAAATCATGCCGATTACTTTTGAAATAGTCACCGACGAATATGCTGAAAATAAAAATCTTGCCGATTACTTTTGAAATAGTAACCGACGAATGTGCTGAAAATAAATCATGCTGATTACTTTTGAAATAGTAAGCGATGAATATGTTGGAAATAAAAATCTTACCAATTACTTTTAAAAAAGTAACCAATGAATGTGCTGAAAATAAAGTCTTGCCGATTACTTTTGAAATAGTAACCGACGAATATATTGAAAATAAAAATCTTGCCGATTACTTTTGAAATAGTAACCGACGAATGTGCTGAAAATAAAGTCTTGCCGATTACTTTTAAAATAGTAACTGACAAATATGCTGAAAATAAAAATCTTGCCGATTACTTTTGAAATAGTAACCGACGAACATGCTGAAAATAAAAATCTTCCCGATTACTTTTGAAATAGTAACCGACGAATGTGCTAAAAATAAAGTCTTGCCGATTACTTTTGAAATAGTTACCGACGAATGTGCTGAAAATAAAGTCTTGCCGATTACTTCTAAAATAGTAACAGACAAATATGCTAAAAATAAAAATCTTGCCGATTACTTTTGAAATAGTAACCGACGAATGTGCTGAAAATAAATCTTGCCGATTAGCTTTGAAATAGTAACCGACGAATATGCTGAATATAAAAATTTTGCTGATTACTTTTGAAATAGTAACCGACGAATGTGTTGAATATAAAGTCTTGCCGATTACTTTTGAAATAGTAACCTACAAATGTGCTGAAAATAAATCATGCCAATTACTTTTGAAATAGTAACCGACAAATGTGCTGAAAATAAAAGTCTTGCCGATTACTTTTGAAATAGTAACCTGACGAATGTGCTGAAAATAAAGTCTTGCCGATTACTTTTAAAATAGTAACCGACAAATATGCTGAAAATAAAAATCTTGCCGATTACTTTTGAAATAGTAACCGACGAATGTGCTGAAAATAAAGTCTTGCCGATTACTTTTAAAATAGTAACCGACAAATATGCTGAAAATAAAAATCTTGCCGATTACTTTTGAAATAGTAACCGACGAACATGCTGAAAATAAAAATCTTCCCGATTACTTTTGAAATAGTAACCGACGAATGTGCTGAAAATAAAGTCTTGCCGATTACTTTTGAAATAGTAACCGACAAATATGCTGAAAATAAAAATCTTGCCGATTACTTTTGAAATAGTAACCGACGAACATGCTGAAAATAAAAATCTTCCCGATTACTTTTGAAATAGTAACCGACGAATGTGCTGAAAATAAAGTCTTGCCGATTACTTTTGAAATAGTAACCGACGAATGTGCTGAAAATAAAGTCTTGCCGATTACTTCTAAAATAGTACCAGACAAATATGCTAAAAATAAAAATCTTGCCGATTACTTTTGAAATAGTAACCGACGAATGTGCTGAAAATAAATCTTGCCGATTAGCTTTGAAATAGTAGCCGACGAATATGCTGAATATAAAAATTTTGCTGATTACTTTTGAAATAGTAACCGACGAATGTGTTGAATATAAAGTCTTGCCGATTACTTTTGAAATAGTAACCTACAAATGTGCTGAAAATAAATCTTGCCGATTACTTTTGAAATAGTAACCGACAAATGTGCTGAAAATAAAAGTCTTGCCGATTACTTTTGAAATAGTAACCTGACGAATGTGCTGAAAATAAATCATGCCGATTACTTTTGAAATAGTCACCGACGAATATGCTGAAAATAAAAATCTTGCCGATTACTTTTGAAATAGTAACCGACGAATGTGCTGAAAATAAATCATGCTGATTACTTTTGAAATAGTAAGCGATGAATATGTTGGAAATAAAAATCTTACCAATTACTTTTAAAAAAGTAACCAATGAATGTGCTGAAAATAAAGTCTTGCCGATTACTTTTGAAATAGTAACCGACGAATATATTGAAAATAAAAATCTTGCCGATTACTTTTGAAATAGTAACCGACGAATGTGCTGAAAATAAAGTCTTGCCGATTACTTTTAAAATAGTAACTGACAAATATGCTGAAAATAAAAATCTTGCCGATTACTTTTGAAATAGTAACCGACGAACATGCTGAAAATAAAAATCTTCGCGATTACTTTTGAAATAGTAACCGACGAATGTGCTAAAAGTAAAGTCTTGCCGATTACTTTTGAAATAGTTACCGACGAATGTGCTGAAAATAAAGTCTTGCCGATTACTTCTAAAATAGTAACAGACAAATATGCTAAAAATAAAAATCTTGCCGATTACTTTTGAAATAGTAACCGACGAATGTGCTGAAAATAAATCTTGCCGATTAGCTTTGAAATAGTAACCGACGAATATGCTGAATATAAAAATTTTGCTGATTACTTTTGAAATAGTAACCGACGAATGTGTTGAATATAAAGTCTTGCCGATTACTTTTGAAATAGTAACCTACAAATGTGCTGAAAATAAATCATGCCAATTACTTTTGAAATAGTAACCGACAAATGTGCTGAAAATAAAAGTCTTGCCGATTACTTTTGAAATAGTAACCTGACAAATGTGCTGAAAATAAAGTCTTGCCGATTACTTTTAAAATAGTAACCGACAAATATGTTGAAAATAAAAATCTTGCCGATTACTTTTGAAATAGTAACCGACGAATGTACTGAAAATAAAGTCTTGCCGATTACTTTTAAAATAGTAACCGACAAATATGCTGAAAATAAAAATCTTGCCGATTACTTTTGAAATAGTAACCGACGGATATGCAGAAAATAAAAATCTTGCCGATTACTTTTGAAATAGTAACCGACGAATGTGCTGAAAATAAAGTCTTGCCGATTACTTTTAAAATAGTAACCGACAAATATGCTGAAAATAAAAATCTTCCCGATTACTTTTGAAATAGTAACCGACGAATATGCTGAAAATAAAAATCTTGCCGATTACTTTTGAAATAGTAACCGACGAATGTGCTGAAAATAAAGTCTTGCCGATTACTTTTAAAATAGTAACCGACAAATATGCTGAAAATAAAAATCTTGCCGATTACTTTTGAAATAGTAACCGACGAATATGTTGAGAAAAAAAAATCTTGCCGATTACTTTTGAAATAGTAACCGACGAATGTGCTGAAAATAAAATCTTGCCGATTGCTTTTGAAATAATAACCGACGAATGTGCTGAAAATAAAGTCTTGCCGATTACTTTTGAAATAGTAACCGACGAATGTGCTGAAAATAAAGTCTTGCCGATTACTTTTAAAATAGTAACCGACAAATATGCTGAAAATAAAAATATTGCCGATTACTTTTGAAATAGTAACCGACGAATATGTTGAGAAAAAAAATCTTGCCGATTACTTTTGAAATAGTAACCGACGAATGTGCTAAAAATAAAGTCTTGCCGATTACTTTTGAAATAGTAACCGACAAATATGCTGAAAATAAAAATCTTGCCGATTACTTTTGAAATAGTAACCGACGAACATGCTGAAAATAAAAATCTTCCCGATTACTTTTGAAATAGTAACCGACGAATGTGCTGAAAATAAAGTCTTGCCGATTACTTTTGAAATAGTAACCGACGAATGTGCTGAAAATAAAGTCTTGCCGATTACTTCTAAAATAGTACCAGACAAATATGCTAAAAATAAAAATCTTGCCGATTACTTTTGAAATAGTAACCGACGAATGTGCTGAAAATAAATCTTGCCGATTAGCTTTGAAATAGTAGCCGACGAATATGCTGAATATAAAAATTTTGCTGATTACTTTTGAAATAGTAACCGACGAATGTGTTGAATATAAAGTCTTGCCGATTACTTTTGAAATAGTAACCTACAAATGTGCTGAAAATAAATCTTGCCGATTACTTTTGAAATAGTAACCGACAAATGTGCTGAAAATAAAAGTCTTGCCGATTACTTTTGAAATAGTAACCTGACGAATGTGCTGAAAATAAATCATGCCGATTACTTTTGAAATAGTCACCGACGAATATGCTGAAAATAAAAATCTTGCCGATTACTTTTGAAATAGTAACCGACGAATGTGCTGAAAATAAATCATGCTGATTACTTTTGAAATAGTAAGCGATGAATATGTTGGAAATAAAAATCTTACCAATTACTTTTAAAAAAGTAACCAATGAATGTGCTGAAAATAAAGTCTTGCCGATTACTTTTGAAATAGTAACCGACGAATATATTGAAAATAAAAATCTTGCCGATTACTTTTGAAATAGTAACCGACGAATGTGCTGAAAATAAAGTCTTGCCGATTACTTTTAAAATAGTAACTGACAAATATGCTGAAAATAAAAATCTTGCCGATTACTTTTGAAATAGTAACCGACGAACATGCTGAAAATAAAAATCTTCGCGATTACTTTTGAAATAGTAACCGACGAATGTGCTAAAAGTAAAGTCTTGCCGATTACTTTTGAAATAGTTACCGACGAATGTGCTGAAAATAAAGTCTTGCCGATTACTTCTAAAATAGTAACAGACAAATATGCTAAAAATAAAAATCTTGCCGATTACTTTTGAAATAGTAACCGACGAATGTGCTGAAAATAAATCTTGCCGATTAGCTTTGAAATAGTAACCGACGAATATGCTGAATATAAAAATTTTGCTGATTACTTTTGAAATAGTAACCGACGAATGTGTTGAATATAAAGTCTTGCCGATTACTTTTGAAATAGTAACCTACAAATGTGCTGAAAATAAATCATGCCAATTACTTTTGAAATAGTAACCGACAAATGTGCTGAAAATAAAAGTCTTGCCGATTACTTTTGAAATAGTAACCTGACAAATGTGCTGAAAATAAAGTCTTGCCGATTACTTTTAAAATAGTAACCGACAAATATGCTGAAAATAAAAATCTTGCCGATTACTTTTGAAATAGTAACCGACGAATGTACTGAAAATAAAGTCTTGCCGATTACTTTTAAAATAGTAACCGACAAATATGCTGAAAATAAAAATCTTGCCGATTACTTTTGAAATAGTAACCGACGGATATGCAGAAAATAAAAATCTTGCCGATTACTTTTGAAATAGTAACCGACGAATGTGCTGAAAATAAAGTCTTGCCGATTACTTTTAAAATAGTAACCGACAAATATGCTGAAAATAAAAATCTTCCCGATTACTTTTGAAATAGTAACCGACGAATATGCTGAAAATAAAAATCTTGCCGATTACTTTTGAAATAGTAACCGACGAATGTGCTGAAAATAAAGTCTTGCCGATTACTTTTAAAATAGTAACCGACAAATATGCTGAAAATAAAAATCTTGCCGATTACTTTTGAAATAGTAACCGACGAATATGTTGAGAAAAAAAAATCTTGCCGATTACTTTTGAAATAGTAACCGACGAATGTGCTGAAAATAAAATCTTGCCGATTGCTTTTGAAATAATAACCGACGAATGTGCTGAAAATAAAGTCTTGCCGATTACTTTTGAAATAGTAACCGACGAATGTGCTGAAAATAAAGTCTTGCCGATTACTTTTAAAATAGTAACCGACAAATATGCTGAAAATAAAAATATTGCCGATTACTTTTGAAATAGTAACCGACGAATATGTTGAGAAAAAAAATCTTGCCGATTACTTTTGAAATAGTAACCGACGAATGTGCTAAAAATAAAGTCTTGCCGATTACTTTTGAAATAGTAACCGACGAATATGCTGAAAATAAAGTTTGCCGATTACTTTTAAAATAGTAACCGACGAATATGCTGAAAATAAAAATCTTGCCGATTACTTTTGAAATAGTAACCGACGAATATGTTGGGAAAAAAAATCTTGCCGATTACTTTTGAAATAGTAACCGACGAATGTGCTGAAAATAAAATCTTGCCGATTGCTTTTGAAATAATAACCGACGAATGTGCTGAAAATAAAGTCTTGCCGATTACTTTTGAAATAGTAACCGACGAATGTGCTGAAAATAAAGTCTTGCCGATTACTTTTAAAATAGTAACCGACAAATATGCTGAAAATAAAAATCTTGCCGATTACTTTTGAAATAGTAACCGACGAATATGTTGAGAAAAAAAATCTTGCCGATTACTTTTGAAATAGTAACCGACGAATGTACTGAAAATAAAGTCTTGCCGATTACTTTTAAAATAGTAACCGACAAATATGCTGAAAATAAAAATCTTGCCGATTACTTTTGAAATAGTAACCGACGGATATGCAGAAAATAAAAATCTTGCCGATTACTTTTGAAATAGTAACCGACGAATGTGCTGAAAATAAAGTCTTGCCGATTACTTTTAAAATAGTAACCGACAAATATGCTGAAAATAAAAATCTTCCCGATTACTTTTGAAATAGTAACCGACGAATATGCTGAAAATAAAAATCTTGCCGATTACTTTTGAAATAGTAACCGACGAATGTGCTGAAAATAAAGTCTTGCCGATTACTTTTAAAATAGTAACCGACAAATATGCTGAAAATAAAAGTCTTGCCGATTACTTTTAAAATAGTAACCGACAAATATGCTGAAAATAAAAATATTGCCGATTACTTTTGAAATAGTAACCGACGAATATGTTGAGAAAAAAAATCTTGCCGATTACTTTTGAAATAGTAACCGACGAATGTGCTAAAAATAAAGTCTTGCCGATTACTTTTGAAATAGTAACCGACGAATATGCTGAAAATAAAGTTTGCCGATTACTTTTAAAATAGTAACCGACGAATATGCTGAAAATAAAAATCTTGCCGATTACTTTTGAAATAGTAACCGACGAATATGTTGGGAAAAAAAATCTTGCCGATTACTTTTGAAATAGTAACCGACGAATGTGCTGAAAATAAAATCTTGCCGATTGCTTTTGAAATAATAACCGACGAATGTGCTGAAAATAAAGTCTTGCCGATTACTTTTGAAATAGTAACCGACGAATGTGCTGAAAATAAAGTCTTGCCGATTACTTTTAAAATAGTAACCGACAAATATGCTGAAAATAAAAATCTTGCCGATTACTTTTGAAATAGTAACCGACGAATATGTTGAGAAAAAAAATCTTGCCGATTACTTTTGAAATAGTAACCGACGAATGTACTGAAAATAAAGTCTTGCCGATTACTTTTAAAATAGTAACCGACAAATATGCTGAAAATAAAAATCTTGCCGATTACTTTTGAAATAGTAACCGACGGATATGCAGAAAATAAAAATCTTGCCGATTACTTTTGAAATAGTAACCGACGAATGTGCTGAAAATAAAGTCTTGCCGATTACTTTTAAAATAGTAACCGACAAATATGCTGAAAATAAAAATCTTCCCGATTACTTTTGAAATAGTAACCGACGAATATGCTGAAAATAAAAATCTTGCCGATTACTTTTGAAATAGTAACCGACGAATGTGCTGAAAATAAAGTCTTGCCGATTACTTTTAAAATAGTAACCGACAAATATGCTGAAAATAAAAATCTTGCCGATTACTTTTGAAATAGTAACCGACGAATATGTTGAGAAAAAAAAATCTTGCCGATTACTTTTGAAATAGTAACCGACGAATGTGCTGAAAATAAAATCTTGCCGATTGCTTTTGAAATAATAACCGACGAATGTGCTGAAAATAAAGTCTTGCCGATTACTTTTGAAATAGTAACCGACGAATGTGCTGAAAATAAAGTCTTGCCGATTACTTTTAAAATAGTAACCGACAAATATGCTGAAAATAAAAATATTGCCGATTACTTTTGAAATAGTAACCGACGAATATGTTGAGAAAAAAAATCTTGCCGATTACTTTTGAAATAGTAACCGACGAATGTGCTAAAAATAAAGTCTTGCCGATTACTTTTGAAATAGTAACCGACGAATATGCTGAAAATAAAGTTTGCCGATTACTTTTAAAATAGTAACCGACGAATATGCTGAAAATAAAAATCTTGCCGATTACTTTTGAAATAGTAACCGACGAATATGTTGGGAAAAAAAATCTTGCCGATTACTTTTGAAATAGTAACCGACGAATGTGCTGAAAATAAAATCTTGCCGATTGCTTTTGAAATAATAACCGACGAATGTGCTGAAAATAAAGTCTTGCCGATTACTTTTGAAATAGTAACCGACGAATGTGCTGAAAATAAAGTCTTGCCGATTACTTTTAAAATAGTAACCGACAAATATGCTGAAAATAAAAATCTTGCCGATTACTTTTGAAATAGTAACCGACGAATATGTTGAGAAAAAAAATCTTGCCGATTACTTTTGAAATAGTAACCGACGAATGTGCTGAAAATAAAATCTTGCCGATTGCTTTTGAAATAATAACCGACGAATGTGCTGAAAATAAAGTCTTGCCGATTACTTTTGAAATAGTAACCGACGAATGTGCTGAAAATAAAGTCTTGCCGATTACTTTTAAAATAGTAACCGACAAATATGCTGAAAATAAAAATATTGCCGATTACTTTTGAAATAGTAACCGACGAATATGTTGAGAAAAAAAATCTTGCCGATTACTTTTGAAATAGTAACCGACGAATGTGCTAAAAATAAAGTCTTGCCGATTACTTTTGAAATAGTAACCGACGAATATGCTGAAAAAAAAGTCTTGCCGATTACTTTTGAAATAGTAACCGACGAATGTGCTGAAAATAAAGTCTTGCCGATTACTTTTAAAATAGTAACCGACAAATATGCTGAAAATAAATATCTTCCCGATTACTTTTGAAATAGTAACCGACGAATATGCTGAAAATAAAGTTTGCCGATTACTTTTAAAATAGTAACCGACGAATATGCTGAAAATAAAAATCTTGCCGATTACTTTTGAAATAGTAACCGACGAATATGTTGGGAAAAAAAATCTTGCCGATTACTTTTGAAATAGTAACCGACGAATGTGCTGAAAATAAAATCTTGCCGATTGCTTTTGAAATAATAACCGACGAATGTGCTGAAAATAAAGTCTTGCCGATTACTTTTGAAATAGTAACCGACGAATGTGCTGAAAATAAAGTCTTGCCGATTACTTTTAAAATAGTAACCGACAAATATGCTGAAAATAAAAATATTGCCGATTACTTTTGAAATAGTAACCGACGAATGTGCTAAAAATAAAGTCTTGCCGATTAATTTTGAAATAGTAACCGACGAATATGCTGAAAAAAAAGTCTTGCCGATTACTTTTGAAATAGTAACCGACGAATGTGCTGAAAATAAAGTCTTGCCGATTACTTTTAAAATAGTAACCGACAAATATGCTGAAAATAAAAATCTTCCCGATTACTTTTGAAATAGTAACCGACGAATATGCTGAAAATAAAGTTTGCCGATTACTTTTAAAATAGTAACCGACGAATATGCTGAAAATAAAAATCTTGCCGATTACTTTTGAAATAGTAACCGACGAATATGTTGGGAAAAAAAATCTTGCCGATTACTTTTGAAATAGTAACCGACGAATGTGCTGAAAATAAAATCTTGCCGATTGCTTTTGAAATAATAACCGACGAATGTGCTGAAAATAAAGTCTTGCCGATTACTTTTGAAATAGTAACCGACGAATGTGCTGAAAATAAAGTCTTGCCGATTACTTTTAAAATAGTAACCGACAAATATGCTGAAAATAAAAATATTGTCGATTACTTTTGAAATAGTAACCGACGAATATGTTGAGAAAAAAAATCTTGCCGATTACTTTTGAAATAGTAACCGACGAATGTGCTGAAAATAAAGTCTTGCCGATTACTTTTGAAATAGTAACCGACGAATATGCTGAAAAAAAAGTCTTGCCGATTACTTTTGAAATAGTAACCGACGAATGTGCTGAAAATAAAGTCTTGCCGATTACTTTTAAAATAGTAACCGACAAATATGCTGAAAATAAAAATCTTCCCGATTACTTTTGAAATAGTAACCGACGAATATGCTGAAAATAAAGTTTTCCGATTACTTTTAAAATAGTAACCGACGAATATGCTGAAAATAAAAATCTTGTCGATTACTTTTGAAATAGTAACCGACGAATATGTTGGGAAAAAAAATCTTGCCGATTACTTTTGAAATAGTAACCGACGAATGTGCTGAAAATAAAATCTTGCCGATTGCTTTTGAAATAATAACCGACGAATGTGCTGAAAATAAAGTCTTGCCGATTACTTTTGAAATAGTCACCGACGAATATGCAGAAAATAAAAATCTTGCCGATTACTTTTGAAATAGTAACCGACGAATGTGCTGAAAATAAATCTTGCCGATTAGCTTTGAAATAGTAGCCGACGAATATGCTGAATATAAAAATTTTGCTGATTACTTTTGAAATAGTAACCGAGGAATGTGTTGAATATAAAGTCTTGCCGATTACTTTTGAAATAGTAACCTACAAATGTGCTGAAAATAAATCATGCCAATTACTTTTGAAATAGTAACCGACAAATGTGCTGAAAATAAAAGTCTTGCCGATTACTTTTGAAATAGTAAACTGACGAATGTGCTGAAAATAAATCATGCCGATTACTTTTGAAATAGTCACCGACGAATATGCTGAAAATAAAAATCTTGCCGATTACTTTTGAAATAGTAACCGACGAATGTGCTGAAAATAAATCATGCTGATTACTTTTGAAATAGTAAGCGATGAATATGTTGGAAATAAAAATCTTACCAATTACTTTTAAAAAAGTAACCAATGAATGTGCTGAAAATAAAGTCTTGCCGATTACTTTTGAAATAGTAACCGACGAATATATTGAAAATAAAAATCTTGCCGATTACTTTTGAAATAGTAACCGACGAATGTGCTGAAAATAAAGTCTTGCCGATTACTTTTAAAATAGTAACTGACAAATATGCTGAAAATAAAAATCTTGCCGATTACTTTTGAAATAGTAACCGACGAACATGCTGAAAATAAAAATCTTCCGATTACTTTTGAAATAGTAACCGACGAATGTGCTGAAAATAAAGTCTTGCCGATTACTTTTGAAATAGTTACCGACGAATGTGCTGAAAATAAAGTCTTGCCGATTACTTCTAAAATAGTAACAGACAAATATGCTAAAAATTAAAATCTTGCCGATTACTTTTGAAATAGTAACCGACGAATGTGCTGAAAATAAATCTTGCCGATTAGCTTTGAAATAGTAACCGACGAATATGCTGAATATAAAAATTTTGCTGATTACTTTTGAAATAGTAACCGACGAATGTGTTGAATATAAAGTCTTGCCGATTACTTTTGAAATAGTAACCTACAAATGTGCTGAAAATAAATCATGCCAATTACTTTTGAAATAGTAACCGACAAATGTGCTGAAAATAAAAGTCTTGCCGATTACTTTTGAAATAGTAACCGACGAATGTGCTGAAAATAAAGTCTTGCCGATTACTTTTAAAATAGTAACCGACAAATATGCTGAAAATAAAAATCTTCCCGATTACTTTTGAAATAGTAACCGACGAATATGCTGAAAATAAAAATCTTGCCGATTACTTTTGAAATAGTAACCGACGAATGTGCTGAAAATAAAGTCTTGCCGATTACTTTTAAAATAGTAACCGACAAATATGCTGAAAATAAAAATCTTGCCGATTACTTTTGAAATAGTAACCGACGAATATGTTGAGAAAAAAAATCTTGCCGATTACTTTTGAAATAGTAACCGACGAATGTGCTGAAAATAAAATCTTGCCGATTGCTTTTGAAATAATAACCGACGAATGTGCTGAAAATAAAGTCTTGCCGATTACTTTTGAAATAGTAACCGACGAATGTGCTGAAAATAAAGTCTTGCCGATTACTTTTAAAATAGTAACCGACAAATATGCTGAAAATAAAAATATTGCCGATTACTTTTGAAATAGTAACCGACGAATATGTTGAGAAAAAAAATCTTGCCGATTACTTTTGAAATAGTAACCGACGAATGTGCTAAAAATAAAGTCTTGCCGATTACTTTTGAAATAGTAACCGACGAATATGCTGAAAAAAAAGTCTTGCCGATTACTTTTGAAATAGTAACCGACGAATGTGCTGAAAATAAAGTCTTGCCGATTACTTCTAAAATAGTAACAGACAAATATGCTAAAAATTAAAATCTTGCCGATTACTTTTGAAATAGTAACCGACGAATGTGCTGAAAATAAATCTTGCCGATTAGCTTTGAAATAGTAACCGACGAATATGCTGAATATAAAAATTTTGCTGATTACTTTTGAAATAGTAACCGACGAATGTGTTGAATATAAAGTCTTGCCGATTACTTTTGAAATAGTAACCTACAAATGTGCTGAAAATAAATCATGCCAATTACTTTTGAAATAGTAACCGACAAATGTGCTGAAAATAAAAGTCTTGCCGATTACTTTTGAAATAGTAACCGACGAATGTGCTGAAAATAAAGTCTTGCCGATTACTTTTAAAATAGTAACCGACAAATATGCTGAAAATAAAAATCTTCCCGATTACTTTTGAAATAGTAACCGACGAATATGCTGAAAATAAAAATCTTGCCGATTACTTTTGAAATAGTAACCGACGAATGTGCTGAAAATAAAGTCTTGCCGATTACTTTTAAAATAGTAACCGACAAATATGCTGAAAATAAAAATCTTGCCGATTACTTTTGAAATAGTAACCGACGAATATGTTGAGAAAAAAAATCTTGCCGATTACTTTTGAAATAGTAACCGACGAATGTGCTGAAAATAAAATCTTGCCGATTGCTTTTGAAATAATAACCGACGAATGTGCTGAAAATAAAGTCTTGCCGATTACTTTTGAAATAGTAACCGACGAATGTGCTGAAAATAAAGTCTTGCCGATTACTTTTAAAATAGTAACCGACAAATATGCTGAAAATAAAAATATTGCCGATTACTTTTGAAATAGTAACCGACGAATATGTTGAGAAAAAAAATCTTGCCGATTACTTTTGAAATAGTAACCGACGAATGTGCTAAAAATAAAGTCTTGCCGATTACTTTTGAAATAGTAACCGACGAATATGCTGAAAAAAAAGTCTTGCCGATTACTTTTGAAATAGTAACCGACGAATGTGCTGAAAATAAAGTCTTGCCGATTACTTTTAAAATAGTAACCGACGAATATGCTGAAAATAAAAATCTTCCCGATTACTTTTGAAATAGTCACCGACGAATATGCTGAAAATAAAGTTTGCCGATTACTTTTAAAATAGTAACCGACGAATATGCTGAAAATAAAAATCTTGCCGATTACTTTTGAAATAGTAACCGACGAATATGTTGGGAAAAAAAATCTTGCCGATTACTTTTGAAATAGTAACCGACGAATGTGCTGAAAATAAAATCTTGCCGATTGCTTTTGAAATAATAACCGACGAATGTGCTGAAAATAAAGTCTTGCCGATTACTTTTGAAATAGTAACCGACGAATGTGCTGAAAATAAAGTCTTGCCGATTACTTTTAAAATAGTAACCGACAAATATGCTGAAAATAAAAATATTGCCGATT
Organism: Medicago lupulina; assembly: GCA_958299785.1. Taxonomy (NCBI): domain Eukaryota; kingdom Viridiplantae; phylum Streptophyta; class Magnoliopsida; order Fabales; family Fabaceae; genus Medicago; species Medicago lupulina. The sequence goes on from OY283140.1 coordinate 48,070,981, forward strand.
ACTTTTGAAATAGTAACCGACGAATATGTTGAGAAAAAAAATCTTGCCGATTACTTTTGAAATAGTAACCGACGAATGTGCTGAAAATAAAGTCTTGCCGATTACTTTTGAAATAGTAACCGACGAATATGCTGAAAAAAAAGTCTTGCCGATTACTTTTGAAATAGTAACCGACGAATGTGCTGAAAATAAAGTCTTGCCGATTACTTTTAAAATAGTAACCGACAAATATGCTGAAAATAAAAATCTTGCCGATTACTTTTGAAATAGTAACCGTCGAATATGCTGAAAATAAAAATCTTGCCGATTACTTTTGAAATAGTAACCGACGAATATGCTGAAAATAAAAATCTTGCCAATTACTTTTGAAATAGTAACCGACGAATGTGCTGAAAATAAAATCTTGCCGATTACTTTTGAAATAGTAACCGACGAATGTGCTTAAAAAAAATTCTTGCCGATTACTTTTGAAATAGTAACCGACGAATGTGCTGAAAATAAAATCTTGCCGATTGCTTTTGAAATAATAACCGACGAATGTGCTGAAAATAAAGTCCTGCCGATTACTTTTAAAATAGTAACCGACAAATATGCTGAAAATAAAAATCTTGCCGATTACTTTTGAAATAGTAACCGACGGATATGCTGAAAATAAAAATCTTGCCGATTACTTTTGAAATAGTAACCGACGAATGTGCTAAAAATAAAGTCTTGCTGATTACTTTTGAAATAGTAACCGACGAATATGCTAAAAAAAAAATCTTGCCGATTACTTTTGAAATAGTAACCGACGAATGTGCTGAAAATAAAAATCTTGCCGATTACTTTTGAAATAGTAACCGACGGATATGCTGAAAATAAAAATCTTGCCGATTACTTTGGAAATAGTAACCGACGAATGTGCTGAAAATAAAGTCTTGCCGATTACTTTTAAAATAGTAACCGACAAATATGCTGAAAATAAAAATCTTCCCGATTACTTTTGAAATAGTAACCGACGAATATGCTGAAAATAAAAATCTTGCCGATTACTTTTGAAATAGTAACCTACGAATGTGCTGAAAATAAAGTCTTGCCGATTACTTTTAAAATAGTAACCGACCAATATGCTGAAAATAAAAATATTGCCGATTACTTTTGAAATAGTAACCGACGAATATGCTGAGAAAAAAAATCTTGCCGATTACTTTTGAAATAGTAACCGACGAATGTGCTGAAAATAAAAATCTTGCCGATTACTTTTGAAATAGTAACCGACGGATATGCTGAAAATAAAAATCTTGCCGATTACTTTTGAAATAGTAACCGACGAATGTGCTGAAAATAAAGTCTTGCCGATTACTTTTAAAATAGTACCCGACAAAATGCTAAAAATAAAAATCTTCCCGATTACTTTTGAAATAGTAAACGACGAATATGCTGAAAATAAAAATCTTGCCGATTACTTTTGAAATAGTAACCGACGAATATGCTGAAAATAAAAATCTTGCCGATTACTTTTGAAATAGTAACCGACGAATATGCTGAAAATAAAAATCTTGCCGATTACTTTTGAAATAGTAACCGACGAATATGCAGAAAAAAAAATCTTGCCGATTACTTTTGAAATAGTAACCGACGAATGTGCTGAAAATAAAATCTTGCCGATTGCTTTTGAAATAATAACCGACGAATGTGCTGAAAATAAAGTCTTGCCGATTACTTTTAAAATAGTAACCGACAAATATGCTGAAATTAAAAATCTTGCCGATTACTTTAGAAATAGTAACCGACGAATATGCTGAAAATAAAAATCTTGCTGATTACTTTTGAAATAGCAACCGACGACTGTGTTGAAAATAAAGTCTTGCCGATTACTTATGAAATTGTAACCGACAAATATGTTGAAAATAAAAATCTTGTCGATTACTTTTAAAATAGTAACCGACAAATATGCTGAAAATAAAAATCTTGCCGATTACTTTTGAAATAGTAACCGACGGATATGCTGAAAATAAAAATCTTGCCGATTACTTTTGAAATAGTAACCGACGAATGTGCTAAAAATAAAGTCTTGCCGATTACTTTTGAAATAGTAACCGACGAATATGCTGGAAAAAAAATCTTGCCGATTACTTTTGAAATAGTAACCGACGAATGTGCTGAAAATAAAAATCTTGCCGATTACTTTTGAAATAGTAACCGACGGATATGCTGAAAATAAAAATCTTGCCGATTACTTTTGAAATAGTAACCGACGAATGTGCTGAAAATAAAGTCTTGCCGATTACTTTTAAAATAGTAACCGACAAATATGCAGAAAATAAAAATCTTCCCGATTACTTTTGAAATAGTAACCGACGAATATGCTGAAAATAAAAATCTTGCCGATTACTTTTGAAATAGTAACCGACGAATGTGCTGAAAATAAAGTCTTGCCGATTACTTATGAAATTGTAACCGACGAATATGTTGAAAATAAAAATCTTGTTGATTACTTTTAAAATAGTAACCGGCAAATATGCTGAAAATAAAAATCTTGCCTATTACTTTTTAAATAGTAACCGTCGAATATGCTGAAAATAAAAATCTTGCCGATTACTTTTGAAATAGTAACCGACGAATATGCTGAAAATAAAAATCTTGCCGATTACTTTTGAAATAGTAACCGACGAATGTGCTGAAAATAAAATCTTGCCGATTACTTTTGAAATAGTAACCGACGAATGTGCTGAAAAAAAATTCTTGCCGATTACTTTTGAAATAGTAACCGACGAATGTGCTGAAAATAAAATCTTGCCGATTGCTTTTGAAATAATAACCGACGAATGTGCTGAAAATAAAGTCTTGCCGATTACTTTTAAAATAGTAACCGACAAATATGCTGAAATTAAAAATCTTGCCGATTACTTTTGAAATAGTAACCGACGAATTTGCTGAAAATAAAAATCTTGCCGATTACTTTTGAAATAGTAACCGACGAATGTGGTGAAAATAAAGTCTTGCCTATTACTTATGAAATTGTAACCGACGAATATGTTGAAAATAAAAATCTTGTCGATTACTTTTAAAATAGTAACCGACAAATATGCTGAAAATAAAAATCTTGCCGATTACTTTTGAAATTGTAACCGACGGATATGCTGAAAATAAAAATCTTGCCGATTACTTTTGAAATAGTAACCGACGAATGTGCTAAAAATAAAGTCTTGCTGATTACTTTTGAAATAGTAACCGACGAATATGCTGAAAAAAAAATCTTGCCGATTACTTTTGAAATAGTAACCGACGAATGTGCTAAAAATAAAAATCTTGCCGATTACTTTTGAAATAGTAACCGACGAATGTGCTAAAAATAAAAATCTTGCCGATTACTTTTGAAATAGTAACCTTCGAATATTCTGAAAATAAAGTCTTGCCGATTACTTTTAAAATAGTAACCGACCAATATGCTGAAAATAAAAATATTGCCGATTACTTTTGAAATAGTAACCGACGAATATGCTGAGAAAAAAAATCTTGCCGATTACTTTTGAAATAGTAACCGACGAATGTGCTGAAAATAAAAATCTTGCCGATTACTTTTGAAATAGTAACCGACGGATATGCTGAAAATAAAAATCTTGCCGATTACTTTTGAAATAGTAACCGACGAATGTGCTGAAAATAAAGTCTTGCCGATTACTTTTAAAATAGTACCCGACAAAATGCTGAAAATAAAAATCTTCCCGATTACTTTTGAAATAGTAAACCGACGAATATGCTGAAAATAAAAATCTTGCCGATTACTTTTGAAATAGTAACCGACGAATGTGCTAAAAATAAAGTCTTGCTGATTACTTTTGAAATAGTAACCGACGAATATGCTGAAAAAAAAATCTTGCCGATTACTTTTGAAATAGTAACCGACGAATGTGCTAAAAATAAAAATCTTGCCGATTACTTTTGAAATAGTAACCGACGAATGTGCTAAAAATAAAAATCTTGCCGATTACTTTTGAAATAGTAACCTTCGAATATTCTGAAAATAAAGTCTTGCCGATTACTTTTAAAATAGTAACCGACCAATATGCTGAAAATAAAAATATTGCCGATTACTTTTGAAATAGTAACCGACGAATATGCTGAGAAAAAAAATCTTGCCGATTACTTTTGAAATAGTAACCGACGAATGTGCTGAAAATAAAAATCTTGCCGATTACTTTTGAAATAGTAACCGACGGATATGCTGAAAATAAAAATCTTGCCGATTACTTTTGAAATAGTAACCGACGAATGTGCTGAAAATAAAGTCTTGCCGATTACTTTTAAAATAGTACCCGACAAAATGCTGAAAATAAAAATCTTCCCGATTACTTTTGAAATAGTAAACCGACGAATATGCTGAAAATAAAAATCTTGCCGATTACTTTTGAAATAGTAACCTACGAATGTGCTGAAAATAATTCTTGCCGATTACTTTTAAAATAGTAACCGACCAATATGCTGAAAATAAAAATATTGCCGATTACTTTTGAAATAGTAACCGACGAATATGCTGAGAAAAAAAATCTTGCCGATTACTTTTGAAATAGTAACCGACGAATGTGCTGAAAATAAAAATCTTGCCGATTACTTTTGAAATAGTAACCGACGGATATGCTGAAAATAAAAATCTTGCCGATTACTTTTGAAATAGTAACCGACGAATGTGCTGAAAATAAAGTCTTGCCGATTACTTTTAAAATAGTACCCGACAAAATGCTGAAAATAAAAATCTTCCCGATTACTTTTGAAATAGTAAACGACGAATATGCTGAAAATAAAAATCTTGCCGATTACTTTTGAAATAGTAACCGACGAATATGCTGAAAATAAAAATCTTGCCGATTACTTTTGAAATAGTAACCGACGAATATGCTGAAAATAAAAATCTTGCCGATTACTTTTGAAATAGTAACCGACGAATATGCAGAAAAAAAAATCTTGCCGATTACTTTTGAAATAGTAACCGACGAATGTGCTGAAAATAAAATCTTGCCGATTGCTTTTGAAATAATAACCGACGAATGTGCTGAAAATAAAGTCTTGCCGATTACTTTTAAAATAGTAACCGACAAATATGCTGAAATTAAAAATCTTGCCGATTACTTTAGAAATAGTAACCGACGAATATGCTGAAAATAAAAATCTTGCTGATTACTTTTGAAATAGTAACCGACGACTGTGTTGAAAATAAAGTCTTGCCGATTACTTATGAAATTGTAACCGACAAATATGTTGAAAATAAAAATCTTGTCGATTACTTTTAAAATAGTAACCGACAAATATGCTGAAAATAAAAATCTTGCCGATTACTTTTGAAATAGTAACCGACGGATATGCTGAAAATAAAAATCTTGCCGATTACTTTTGAAATAGTAACCGACGAATGTGCTAAAAATAAAGTCTTGCCGATTACTTTTGAAATAGTAACCGACGAATATGCTGAAAAAAAAATCTTGCCGATTACTTTTGAAATAGTAACCGACGAATGTGCTGAAAATAAAGTCTTGCCGATTACTTTTAAAATAGTAACCGACAAATATGCAGAAAATAAAAATCTTCCCGATTACTTTTGAAATAGTAACCGACGAATATGCTGAAAATAAAAATCTTGCCGATTACTTTTGAAATAGTAACCGACGAATGTGGTGAAAATAAAGTCTTGCCGATTACTTATGAAATTGTAACCGACGAATATGTTGAAAATAAAAATCTTGTTGATTACTTTTAAAATAGTAACCGGCAAATATGCTGAAAATAAAAATCTTGCCGATTACTTTTTAAATAGTAACCGTCGAATATGCTGAAAATAAAAATCTTGCCGATTACTTTTGAAATAGTAACCGACGAATATGCTGAAAATAAAAATCTTGCCGATTACTTTTGAAATAGTAACCGACGAATGTGCTGAAAATAAAATCTTGCCGATTACTTTTGAAATAGTAACCGACGAATGTGCTGAAAAAAAATTCTTGCCGATTACTTTTGAAATAGTAACCGACGAATGTGCTGAAAATAAAATCTTGCCGATTGCTTTTGAAATAATAACCGACGAATGTGCTGAAAATAAAGTCTTGCCCATTACTTTTAAAATAGTAACCGACAAATATGCTGAAATTAAAAATCTTGCCGATTACTTTTGAAATAGTAACCGACGAATTTGCTGAAAATAAAAATCTTGCCGATTACTTTTGAAATAGTAACCGACGAATGTGGTGAAAATAAAGTCTTGCCTATTACTTATGAAATTGTAACCGACGAATATGTTGAAAATAAAAATCTTGTCGATTACTTTTAAAATAGTAACCGACAAATATGCTGAAAATAAAAATCTTGCCGATTACTTTTGAAATAGTAACCGACGGATATGCTGAAAATAAAAATCTTGCCGATTACTTTTGAAATAGTAACCGACGAATGTGCTAAAAATAAAGTCTTGCTGATTACTTTTGAAATAGTAACCGACGAATATGCTGAAAAAAAAATCTTGCCGATTACTTTTGAAATAGTAACCGACGAATGTGCTAAAAATAAAAATCTTGCCGATTACTTTTGAAATAGTAACCGACGAATGTGCTAAAAATAAAAATCTTGCCGATTACTTTTGAAATAGTAACCTACGAATGTGCTGAAAATAAAGTCTTGCCGATTACTTTTAAAATAGTAACCGACCAATATGCTGAAAATAAAAATATTGCCGATTACTTTTGAAATAGTAACCGACGAATATGCTGAGAAAAAAAATCTTGCCGATTACTTTTGAAATAGTAACCGACGAATGTGCTGAAAATAAAAATCTTGCCGATTACTTTTGAAATAGTAACCGACGGATATGCTGAAAATAAAAATCTTGCCGATTACTTTTGAAATAGTAACCGACGAATGTGCTGAAAATAAAGTCTTGCCGATTACTTTTAAAATAGTACCCGACAAAATGCTGAAAATAAAAATCTTCCCGATTACTTTTGAAATAGTAAACGACGAATATGCTGAAAATAAAAATCTTGCCGATTACTTTTGAAATAGTAACCGACGAATATGCTGAAAATAAAAATCTTGCCGATTACTTTTGAAATAGTAACCGACGAATATGCTGAAAATAAAAATCTTGCCGATTACTTTTGAAATAGTAACCGACGAATATGCAGAAAAAAAAATCTTGCCGATTACTTTTGAAATAGTAACCGACGAATGTGCTGAAAATAAAATCTTGCCGATTGCTTTTGAAATAATAACCGACGAATGTGCTGAAAATAAAGTCTTGCCGATTACTTTTAAAATAGTAACCGACAAATATGCTGAAATTAAAAATCTTGCCGATTACTTTAGAAATAGTAACCGACGAATATGCTGAAAATAAAAATCTTGCTGATTACTTTTGAAATAGTAACCGACGACTGTGTTGAAAATAAAGTCTTGCCGATTACTTATGAAATTGTAACCGACAAATATGTTGAAAATAAAAATCTTGTCGATTACTTTTAAAATAGTAACCGACAAATATGCTGAAAATAAAAATCTTGCCGATTACTTTTGAAATAGTAACCGACGGATATGCTGAAAATAAAAATCTTGCCGATTACTTTTGAAATAGTAACCGACGAATGTGCTAAAAATAAAGTCTTGCCGATTACTTTTGAAATAGTAACCGACGAATATGCTGAAAAAAAAATCTTGCCGATTACTTTTGAAATAGTAACCGACGAATGTGCTGAAAATAAAAATCTTGCCGATTACTTTTGAAATAGTAACCGACGGATATGCTGAAAATAAAAATCTTGCCGATTACTTTTGAAATAGTAACCGACGAATGTGCTGAAAATAAAGTCTTGCCGATTACTTTTAAAATAGTAACCGACAAATATGCAGAAAATAAAAATCTTCCCGATTACTTTTGAAATAGTAACCGACGAATATGCTGAAAATAAAAATCTTGCCGATTACTTTTGAAATAGTAACCGACGAATGTGCTGAAAATAAAGTCTTGCCGATTACTTATGAAATTGTAACCGACGAATATGTTGAAAATAAAAATCTTGTTGATTACTTTTAAAATAGTAACCGGCAAATATGCTGAAAATAAAAATCTTGCCGATTACTTTTTAAATAGTAACCGTCGAATATGCTGAAAATAAAAATCTTGCCGATTACTTTTGAAATAGTAACCGACGAATATGCTGAAAATAAAAATCTTGCCGATTACTTTTGAAATAGTAACCGACGAATGTGCTGAAAATAAAATCTTGCCGATTACTTTTGAAATAGTAACCGACGAATGTGCTGAAAAAAAATTCTTGCCGATTACTTTTGAAATAGTAACCGACGAATGTGCTGAAAATAAAATCTTGCCGATTGCTTTTGAAATAATAACCGACGAATGTGCTGAAAATAAAGTCTTGCCGATTACTTTTAAAATAGTAACCGACAAATATGCTGAAATTAAAAATCTTGCCGATTACTTTTGAAATAGTAACCGACGAATTTGCTGAAAATAAAAATCTTGCCGATTACTTTTGAAATAGTAACCGACGAATGTGGTGAAAATAAAGTCTTGCCTATTACTTATGAAATTGTAACCGACGAATATGTTGAAAATAAAAATCTTGTCGATTACTTTTAAAATAGTAACCGACAAATATGCTGAAAATAAAAATCTTGCCGATTACTTTTGAAATAGTAACCGACGGATATGCTGAAAATAAAAATCTTGCCGATTACTTTTGAAATAGTAACCGACGAATGTGCTAAAAATAAAGTCTTGCTGATTACTTTTGAAATAGTAACCGACGAATATGCTGAAAAAAAAATCTTGCCGATTACTTTTGAAATAGTAACCGACGAATGTGCTAAAAATAAAAATCTTGCCGATTACTTTTGAAATAGTAACCGACGGATATGCTGAAAATAAAAATCTTGCCGATTACTTTTGAAATAGTAACCGACGAATGTGCTGAAAATAAAGTCTTGCCGATTACTTTTAAAATAGTAACCGACAAATATGCTGAAAATAAAAATCTTCCCGATTACTTTTGAAATAGTAACCGACGAATATGCTGAAAATAAAAATCTTGCCGATTACTTTTGAAATAGTAACCGACGAATGTGCTGAAAATAAAGTCTTGCCGATTACTTTTAAAATAGTAACCTACAAATATGCTGAAAATAAAAATATTGCCGATTACTTTTGAAATAGTAACCAACGAATATGCTGAGAAAAAAAATCTTGCCGATTACTTTTGAAATAGTAACCGACGAATGTGCTGAAAATAAAAATCTTGCCGATTACTTTTGAAATAGTAACCGACGGATATGCTGAAAATAAAAATCTTGCCGATTACTTTTGAAATAGTAACCGACGAATGTGTTGAAAATAAAGTCTTGCCGATTACTTTTAAAATAGTAACCGACAAAATGCTGAAAATAAAAATCTTCCCGATTACTTTTGAAATAGTAAACGACGAATACGCTGAAAATAAAAATCTTGCCGATTACTTTTGAAATAGTAACCGACGAATATGCTGAAAATAAAAATCTTGCCGATTACTTTTGAAATAGTAACCGACGAATATGCTGAAAATAAAAATCTTGCCGATTACTTTTGAAATAGTAACCGACGAATATGCAGAAAAAAAAATCTTGCCGATTACTTTTGAAATAGTAACCGACGAATGTGCTGAAAATAAAATCTTGCCGATTGCTTTTGAAATAATAACCGACGAATGTGCTGAAAATAAAGTCTTGCCGATTACTTTTAAAATAGTAACCGACAAATATGCTGAAATTAAAAATCTTGCCGATTACTTTAGAAATAGTAACCGACGAATATGCTGAAAATAAAAATCTTGCTGATTACTTTTGAAATAGTAACCGACGACTGTGTTGAAAATAAAGTCTTGCCGATTACTTATGAAATTGTAACCGACGAATATGTTGAAAATAAAAATCTTGTCGATTACTTTTAAAATAGTAACCGACAAATATGCTGAAAATAAAAATCTTGCCGATTAGTTTTGGAATAGTAACCGACGGATATGCTGAAAATAAAAATCTTGCCGATTACTTTTGAAATAGTAACCGACGAATGTGCTAAAAATAAAGTCTTGCCGATTACTTTTGAAATAGTAACCGACGAATATGCTGAAAAAAAAATCTTGCCGATTACTTTTGAAATAGTAACCGACGAATGTGCTGAAAATAAAAATCTTGCCGATTACTTTTGAAATAGTAACCGACGGATATGCTGAAAATAAAAATCTTGCCGATTACTTTTGAAATAGTAACCGACGAATGTGCTGAAAATAAAGTATTGCCGATTACTTTTAAAATAGTAACCGACAAATATGCTGAAAATAAAAATCTTCCCGATTACTTTTGAAATAGTAACCGACGAATATGCTGAAAATAAAAATCTTGCCGATTACTTTTGAAATAGTAACCGACGAATGTGCTGAAAATAAAGTCTTGCCGATTACTTATGAAATTGTAACCGACGAATATGTTGAAAATAAAAATCTTGTCGGTTACTTTTAAAATAGTAACCGACAAATATGCTGAAAATAAAAATCTTGCCGATTACTTTTTAAATAGTAACCGTCGAATATGCTGAAAATAAAAATCTTGCCGATTACTTTTGAAATAGTAACCGACGAATATGCTGAAAATAAAAATCTTGCCGATTACTTTTGAAATAGTAACGACGAATATGCAGAAAAAAAAAATCTTGCCGATTAGTTTTGGAATAGTAACCGACGGATATGCTGAAAATAAAAATCTTGCCGATTACTTTTGAAATAGTAACCGACGAATGTGCTGAAAATAAAATCTTGCCGATTGCTTTTGAAATAATAACCGACGAATGTGCTGAAAATAAAGTCTTGCCGATTACTTTTAAAATAGTAACCGACAAATATGCTGAAAATAAAAATATTGCCGATTACTTTTGAAATAGTAACCGACGAATATGTGGAGAAAAAAAATCTTGCCGATTACTTTTGAAATAGTAACCGACGAATGTGCTGAAAATAAAATCTTGCCGATTACTTTTGAAATAGTAACCGACGAATGTGCTGAAAATAAAGTCTTGCCGATTACTTTTAAAATAGTAACCGACGAATATGCTGAAAATAAAAATCTTGTCGATTACTTTTGAAATAGTAACCGATGGATATGCTGAAAATAAAAATCTTGCCGATTACTTTTGAAATAGTAACCGACGAATGTGCTGAAAATAAAGTCTTGCCGATTACTTTTGAAATAGTAACCGACGAATATGCTGAAAATAAAAATCTTGCCGATTACTTTTGAAATAGTAACCGACGAATGTGCTGAAAATAAAGTCTTGCCGATTACTTATGAAATTGTAACCGACGAATATGTTGAAAATAAAAATCTTGTCGATTACTTTTAAAATAGTAACCGACAAATATGCTGAAAATAAAAATCTTGCCGATTACTTTTTAAATAGTAAACGACGAATATGCTGAAAATAAAAATCTTGCCGATTACTTTTGAAATAGTAACCGACGAATATGCTGAAAATAAAAATCTTGCCGATTACTTTTGAAATAGTAACCGACGAATAAGCTGAAAATAAAGTCTTGCCGATTACTTATGAAATTGTAACCGACGAATATGTTGAAAATAAAAATCTTGTCGATTACTTTTAAAATAGTAACCGACAAATATGCTGAAAATAAAAATCTTGCCGATTACTTTTTAAATAGTAACCGTCGAATATGCTGAAAATAAAAATCTTGCCGATTACTTTTGAAATAGTAACCGACGAATATGCAGAAAAAAAAATCATGCCGATTACTTTTGAAATAGTAACCGACGAATGTGCTGAAAATAAAATCTTGCCGATTGCTTTTGAAATAATAACCGACGAATGTGCTGAAAATAAAGTCTTGCCGATTACTTTTAAAATAGTAACCGACAAATATGCTGAAATTAAAAGTCTTGCCGATTACTTTAGAAATAGTAACCGACGAATATGCTGAAAATAAAAATCTTGCTGATTACTTTTGAAATAGTAACCGACGACTGTGTTGAAAATAAAGTCTTGCCGATTACTTATGAAATTGTAACCGACGAATATGTTGAAAATAAAAATCTTGTCGATTACTTTTAAAATAGTAACCGACAAATATGCTGAAAATAAAAATCTTGCCGATTACTTTTGAAATAGTAACCGACGGATATGCTGAAAATAAAAATCTTGCCGATTACTTTTGAAATAGTAACCGACGAATGTGCTAAAAATAAAGTCTTGCCGATTACTTTTGAAATAGTAACCGACGAATATGCTGAAAAAAAAATCTTGCCGATTACTTTTGAAATAGTAACCGACGAATGTGCTGAAAATAAAAATCTTGCCGATTACTTTTGAAATAGTAACCGACGGATATGCTGAAAATAAAAATCTTGCCGATTACTTTTGAAATAGTAACCGACGAATGTGCTGAAAATAAAGTCTTGCCGATTACTTTTAAAATAGTAACCGACAAATATGCTGAAAATAAAAATCTTCCCGATTACTTTTGAAATAGTAACCGACGAATATGCTGAAAATAAAAATCTTGCCGATTACTTTTGAAATAGTAACCGACGAATGTGCTGAAAATAAAGTCTTGCCGATTACTTATGAAATTGTAACCGACGAATATGTTGAAAATAAAAATCTTGTCGGTTACTTTTAAAATAGTAACCGACAAATATGCTGAAAATAAAAATCTTGCCGATTACTTTTGAAATAGTAACCGACGGATATGCTGAAAATAAAAATCTTGCCGATTACTTTTAAAATAGTAACCGACAAATATGCTGAAATTAAAAATCTTGCCGATTACTTTTGAAATAGTAACCGACGAATTTGCTGAAAATAAAAATCTTGCCGATTACTTTTGAAATAGTAACCGACGAATGTGTTGAAAATAAAGTCTTGCCTGTTACTTATGAAATTGTAACCGACGAATATGTTGAAAATAAAAATCTTGTCGATTACTTTTAAAATAGTAACCGACAAATATGCTGAAAATAAAAATCTTGCCGATTACTTTTGAAATAGTAACCGACGGATATGCTGAAAATAAAAATCTTGCCGATTACTTTTGAAATAGTAACCGACGAATGTGCTAAAAATAAAGTCTTGCCGATTACTTTTGAAATAGTAACCGACGAATATGCTGAAAAAAAAATCTTGCCGATTACTTTTGAAATAGTAACCGACGAATGTGCTGAAAATAAAAATCTTGCCGATTACTTTTGAAATAGTAACCGACGGATATGCTGAAAATAAAAATCTTGCCGATTACTTTTGAAATAGTAACCGACGAATGTGCTGAAAATAAAGTCTTGCCGATTACTTTTAAAATAGTAACCGACAAATATGCTGAAAATAAAAATCTTCCCGATTACTTTTGAAATAGTAACCGACGAATATGCTGAAAATAAAAATCTTGCCGATTACTTTTGAAATAGTAACCGACGAATGTGCTGAAAATAAAGTCTTGCCGATTACTTATGAAATTGTAACCGACGAATATGTTGAAAATAAAAATCTTGTCGGTTACTTTTAAAATAGTAACCGACAAATATGCTGAAAATAAAAATCTTGCCGATTACTTTTGAAATAGTAACCGACGGATATGCTGAAAATAAAAATCTTGCCGATTACTTTTAAAATAGTAACCGACAAATATGCTGAAATTAAAAATCTTGCCGATTACTTTTGAAATAGTAACCGACGAATTTGCTGAAAATAAAAATCTTGCCGATTACTTTTGAAATAGTAACCGACGAATGTGTTGAAAATAAAGTCTTGCCTATTACTTATGAAATTGTAACCGACGAATATGTTGAAAATAAAAATCTTGTCGATTACTTTTAAAATAGTAACCGACAAATATGCTGAAAATAAAAATCTTGCCGATTACTTTTGAAATAGTAACCGACGAATGTGCTGAAAATAAAGTCTTGCCGATTACTTATGAAATTGTAACCGACGAATATGTTGAAAATAAAAATCTTGTCGGTTACTTTTAAAATAGTAACCGACAAATATGCTGAAAATAAAAATCTTGCCGATTACTTTTGAAATAGTAACCGACGGATATGCTGAAAATAAAAATCTTGCCGATTACTTTTAAAATAGTAACCGACAAATATGCTGAAATTAAAAATCTTGCCGATTACTTTTGAAATAGTAACCGACGAATTTGCTGAAAATAAAAATCTTGCCGATTACTTTTGAAATAGTAACCGACGAATGTGTTGAAAATAAAGTCTTGCCTATTACTTATGAAATTGTAACCGACGAATATGTTGAAAATAAAAATCTTGTCGATTACTTTTAAAATAGTAACCGACAAATATGCTGAAAATAAAAATCTTGCCGATCACTTTTGAAATAGTAACCGACGGATATGCTGAAAATAAAAATCTTGCCGATTACTTTTGAAATAGTAACCGACGAATGTGCTAAAAATAAAGTCTTGCCGATTACTTTTGAAATAGTAACCGACGAATATGCTGAAAAAAAAATCTTGCCGATTACTTTTGAAATAGTAACCGACGAATGTGCTGAAAATAAAAATCTTGCCGATTACTTTTGAAATAGTAACCGACGGATATGCTGAAAATAAAAATCTTGCCGATTACTTTTGAAATAGTAACCGACGAATGTGCTGAAAATAAAGTCTTGCCGATTACTTTTAAAATAGTAACCGACAAATATGCTGAAAATAAAAATCTTCCCGATTACTTTTGAAATAGTAACCGACGAATATGCTGAAAATAAAAATCTTGCCGATTACTTTTGAAATAGTAACCGACGAATGTGCTGAAAATAAAGTCTTGCCGATTACTTATGAAATTGTAACCGACGAATATGTTGAAAATAAAAATCTTGTCGGTTACTTTTAAAATAGTAACCGACAAATATGCTGAAAATAAAAATCTTGCCGATTACTTTTGAAATAGTAACCGACGGATATGCTGAAAATAAAAATCTTGCCGATTACTTTTAAAATAGTAACCGACAAATATGCTGAAATTAAAAATCTTGCCGATTACTTTTGAAATAGTAACCGACGAATTTGCTGAAAATAAAAATCTTGCCGATTACTTTTGAAATAGTAACCGACGAATGTGTTGAAAATAAAGTCTTGCCTATTACTTATGAAATTGTAACCGACGAATATGTTGAAAATAAAAATCTTGTCGATTACTTTTAAAATAGTAACCGACAAATATGCTGAAAATAAAAATCTTGCCGATTACTTTTGAAATAGTAACCGACGGATATGCTGAAAATAAAAATCTTGCCGATTACTTTTGAAATAGTAACCGACGAATGTGCTAAAAATAAAGTCTTGCCGATTACTTTTGAAATAGTAACCGACGAATATGCTGAAAAAAAAATCTTGCCGATTACTTTTGAAATAGTAACCGACGAATGTGCTGAAAATAAAAATCTTGCCGATTACTTTTGAAATAGTAACCGACGGATATGCTGAAAATAAAAATCTTGCCGATTACTTTTGAAATAGTAACCGACGAATGTGCTGAAAATAAAGTCTTGCCGATTACTTTTAAAATAGTAACCGACAAATATGCTGAAAATAAAACTCTTGCCGATTACTTTTGAAATAGTAACCGACAAATATGCTGAAAATAAAAATCTTGCCGATTACTTTTGAAATAGTAACCGACGAATGTGCTGAAAATAAAGTCTTGCCGATTACTTATGAAATTGTAACCGACGAATATGTTGAAAATAAAAATCTTGTCGGTTACTTTTAAAATAGTAACCGACAAATATGCTGAAAATAAAAATCTTGCCGATTACTTTTGAAATAGTAACCGACGGATATGCTGAAAATAAAAATCTTGCCGATTACTTTTGAAATAGTAACCGACAAATATGCTGAAATTAAAAATCTTGCCGATTACTTTTGAAATAGTAACCGACAAAAATGCTGAAATTAAAAATCTTGCCGATTACTTTTGAAATAGTAACCGACGAATTTGCTGAAAATAAAAATCTTGCCGATTACTTTTGAAATAGTAACCGACGAATGTGTTGAAAATAAAGTCTTGCCTATTACTTATGAAATTGTAACCGACGAATATGTTGAAAATAAAAATCTTGTCGATTACTTTTAAAATAGTAACCGACAAATATGCTGAAAATAAAAATCTTGCCGATTACTTTTGAAATAGTAACCGACGGATATGCTGAAAATAAAAATCTTGCCGATTACTTTTGAAATAGTAACCGACGAATGTGCTAAAAATAAAGTCTTGCGGATTACTTTTGAAATAGTAACCGACGAATATGCTGAAAAAAAAATCTTGCCGATTACTTTTGAAATAGTAACCGACGAATGTGCTGAAAATAAAAATCTTGCCGATTACTTTTGAAATAGTAACCGACGGATATGCTGAAAATAAAAATCTTGCCGATTACTTTTGAAATAGTAACCGACGAATGTGCTGAAAATAAAGTCTTGCCGATTACTTTTAAAATAGTAACCGACAAATATGCTGAAAATAAAAATCTTCCCGATTACTTTTGAAATAGTAACCGACGAATATGCTGAAAATAAAAATCTTGCCGATTACTTTTGAAATAGTAACCGACGAATGTGCTGAAAATAAAGTCTTGCCGATTACTTTTAAAATAGTAACCGACAAATATGCTGAAAATAAAAATATTGCCGATTACTTTTGAAATAGTAACCGACGAATATGCTGAGAAAAAAAATCTTGCCGATTACTTTTGAAATAGTAACCGACGAATGTGCTGAAAATAAAAATCTTGCCGATTACTTTTGAAATAGTAACCGACGGATATGCTGAAAATAAAAATCTTGCCGATTACTTTTGAAATAGTAACCGACGAATGTGTTGAAAATAAAGTCTTGCCGATTACTTTTACAATAGTAACCGACAAAATGCTGAAAATAAAAATCTTCCCGATTACTTTTGAAATAGTAAACGACGAATATGCTGAAAATAAAAATCTTGCCGATTACTTTTGAAATAGTAACCGACGAATATGCTGAAAATAAAAATCTTGCCGATTACTTTTGAAATAGTAACCGACGAATATGCTGAAAATAAAAATCTTGCCGATTACTTTTGAAATAGTAACCGACGAATATGCAGAAAAAAAAATCATGCCGATTACTTTTGAAATAGTAACCGACGAATGTGCTGAAAATAAAATCTTGCCGATTGCTTTTGAAATAATAACCGACGAATGTGCTGAAAATAAAGTCTTGCCGATTACTTTTAAAATAGTAACCGACAAATATGCTGAAATTAAAAGTCTTGCCGATTACTTTAGAAATAGTAACCGACGAATATGCTGAAAATAAAAATCTTGCTGATTACTTTTGAAATAGTAACCGACGACTGTGTTGAAAATAAAGTCTTGCCGATTACTTATGAAATTGTAACCGACGAATATGTTGAAAATAAAAATCTTGTCGATTACTTTTAAAATAGTAACCGACAAATATGCTGAAAATAAAAATCTTGCCGATTACTTTTGAAATAGTAACCGACGGATATGCTGAAAATAAAAATCTTGCCGATTACTTTTGAAATAGTAACCGACGAATGTGCTAAAAATAAAGTCTTGCCGATTACTTTTGAAATAGTAACCGACGAATATGCTGAAAAAAAAATCTTGCCGATTACTTTTGAAATAGTAACCGACGAATGTGCTGAAAATAAAAATCTTGCCGATTACTTTTGAAATAGTAACCGACGGATATGCTGAAAATAAAAATCTTGCCGATTACTTTTGAAATAGTAACCGACGAATGTGCTGAAAATAAAGTCTTGCCGATTACTTTTAAAATAGTAACCGACAAATATGCTGAAAATAAAAATCTTCCCGATTACTTTTGAAATAGTAACCGACGAATATGCTGAAAATAAAAATCTTGCCGATTACTTTTGAAATAGTAACCGACGAATGTGCTGAAAATAAAGTCTTGCCGATTACTTATGAAATTGTAACCGACGAATATGTTGAAAATAAAAATCTTGTCGGTTACTTTTAAAATAGTAACCGACAAATATGCTGAAAATAAAAATCTTGCCGATTACTTTTGAAATAGTAACCGACAGATATGCTGAAAATAAAAATCTTGCCGATTACTTTTGAAATAGTAACCGACGAATGTGCTGAAAATAAAGTCTTGCCGATTACTTTTGAAATAGTAACCGACGAATATGCTGAAAATAAAAATCTTGCCGATTACTTTTGAAATAGTAACCGACGGATATGCTGAAAATAAAAATCTTGCCGATTACTTTTGAAATAGTAACCGACGAATGTGCTGAAAATAAAGTCTTGCCGATTACTTTTAAAATAGTAACCGACAAATATGCTGAAAATAAAAATCTTCCCGATTACTTTTGAAATAGTAACCGACGAATATGCTGAAAATAAAAATCTTGCCGATTACTTTTGAAATAGTAACCGACGAATGTGCTGAAAATAAAGTCTTGCCGATTACTTATGAAATTGTAACCGACGAATATGTTGAAAATAAAAATCTTGTCGGTTACTTTTAAAATAGTAACCGACAAATATGCTGAAAATAAAAATCTTACCGATTACTTTTGAAATAGTAACCGACGAATATGCTGAAAATAAAAATCTTGCCGATTACTTTTGAAATAGTAACCGACGAATATGCTGAAAATAAAAATCTTGCCGATTACTTTTTAAATAGTAACCGACGGATATGCTGAAAATAAAAATCTTGCCGATTACTTTTGAAATAGTAACCGACGAATGTGTTGAAAATAAAGTCTTGCCGATTACTTTTACAATAGTAACCGACAAAATGCTAAAAATAAAAATCTTCCCGATTACTTTTGAAATAGTAAACGACGAATATGCTGAAAATAAAAATCTTGCCGATTACTTTTGAAATAGTAACCGACGAATATGCTGAAAATAAAAATCTTGCCGATTACTTTTGAAATAGTAACCGACGAATATGCTGAAAATAAAAATCTTGCCGATTACTTTTGAAATAGTAACCGACGAATATGCAGAAAAAAAAATCATGCCGATTACTTTTGAAATAGTAACCGACGAATGTGCTGAAAATAAAATCTTGCCGATTGCTTTTGAAATAATAACCGACGAATGTGCTGAAAATAAAGTCTTGCCGATTACTTTTAAAATAGTAACCGACAAATATGCTGAAATTAAAAGTCTTGCCGATTACTTTAGAAATAGTAACCGACGAATATGCTGAAAATAAAAATCTTGCTGATTACTTTTGAAATAGTAACCGACGACTGTGTTGAAAATAAAGTCTTGCCGATTACTTATGAAATTGTAACCGACGAATATGTTGAAAATAAAAATCTTGTCGATTACTTTTAAAATAGTAACCGACAAATATGCTGAAAATAAAAATCTTGCCGATTACTTTTGAAATAGTAACCGACAAATATGCTGAAAATAAAAATCTTGCCGATTACTTTTGAAATAGTAACCGACGAATGTGCTGAAAATAAAGTCTTGCCGATTACTTATGAAATTGTAACCGACGAATATGTTGAAAATAAAAATCTTGTCGGTTACTTTTAAAATAGTAACCGACAAATATGCTGAAAATAAAAATCTTGCCGATTACTTTTGAAATAGTAACCGACGGATATGCTGAAAATAAAACTCTTGCCGATTACTTTTGAAATAGTAACCGACAAATATGCTGAAAATAAAAATCTTGCCGATTACTTTTGAAATAGTAACCGACGAATGTGCTGAAAATAAAGTCTTGCCGATTACTTATGAAATTGTAACCGACGAATATGTTGAAAATAAAAATCTTGTCGGTTACTTTTAAAATAGTAACCGACAAATATGCTGAAAATAAAAATCTTGCCGATTACTTTTGAAATAGTAACCGACGGATATGCTGAAAATAAAAATCTTGCCGATTACTTTTGAAATAGTAACCGACAAATATGCTGAAATTAAAAATCTTGCCGATTACTTTTGAAATAGTAACCGACAAATATGCTGAAATTAAAAATCTTGCCGATTACTTTTGAAATAGTAACCGACGAATTTGCTGAAAATAAAAATCTTGCCGATTACTTTTGAAATAGTAACCGACGAATGTGTTGAAAATAAAGTCTTGCCTATTACTTATGAAATTGTAACCGACGAATATGTTGAAAATAAAAATCTTGTCGATTACTTTTAAAATAGTAACCGACAAATATGCTGAAAATAAAAATCTTGCCGATTACTTTTGAAATAGTAACCGACGGATATGCTGAAAATAAAAATCTTGCCGATTACTTTTGAAATAGTAACCGACGAATGTGCTAAAAATAAAGTCTTGCGGATTACTTTTGAAATAGTAACCGACGAATATGCTGAAAAAAAAATCTTGCCGATTACTTTTGAAATAGTAACCGACGAATGTGCTGAAAATAAAAATCTTGCCGATTACTTTTGAAATAGTAACCGACGGATATGCTGAAAATAAAAATCTTGCCGATTACTTTTGAAATAGTAACCGACGAATGTGCTGAAAATAAAGTCTTGCCGATTACTTTTAAAATAGTAACCGACAAATATGCTGAAAATAAAAATCTTCCCGATTACTTTTGAAATAGTAACCGACGAATATGCTGAAAATAAAAATCTTGCCGATTACTTTTGAAATAGTAACCGACGAATGTGCTGAAAATAAAGTCTTGCCGATTACTTTTAAAATAGTAACCGACAAATATGCTGAAAATAAAAATATTGCCGATTACTTTTGAAATAGTAACCGACGAATATGCTGAGAAAAAAAATCTTGCCGATTACTTTTGAAATAGTAACCGACGAATGTGCTGAAAATAAAAATCTTGCCGATTACTTTTGAAATAGTAACCGACGGATATGCTGAAAATAAAAATCTTGCCGATTACTTTTGAAATAGTAACCGACGAATGTGTTGAAAATAAAGTCTTGCCGATTACTTTTACAATAGTAACCGACAAAATGCTGAAAATAAAAATCTTCCCGATTACTTTTGAAATAGTAAACGACGAATATGCTGAAAATAAAAATCTTGCCGATTACTTTTGAAATAGTAACCGACGAATATGCTGAAAATAAAAATCTTGCCGATTACTTTTGAAATAGTAACCGACGAATATGCTGAAAATAAAAATCTTGCCGATTACTTTTGAAATAGTAACCGACGAATATGCAGAAAAAAAAATCATGCCGATTACTTTTGAAATAGTAACCGACGAATGTGCTGAAAATAAAATCTTGCCGATTGCTTTTGAAATAATAACCGACGAATGTGCTGAAAATAAAGTCTTGCCGATTACTTTTAAAATAGTAACCGACAAATATGCTGAAATTAAAAGTCTTGCCGATTACTTTAGAAATAGTAACCGACGAATATGCTGAAAATAAAAATCTTGCTGATTACTTTTGAAATAGTAACCGACGACTGTGTTGAAAATAAAGTCTTGCCGATTACTTATGAAATTGTAACCGACGAATATGTTGAAAATAAAAATCTTGTCGATTACTTTTAAAATAGTAACCGACAAATATGCTGAAAATAAAAATCTTGCCGATTACTTTTGAAATAGTAACCGACGGATATGCTGAAAATAAAAATCTTGCCGATTACTTTTGAAATAGTAACCGACGAATGTGCTAAAAATAAAGTCTTGCCGATTACTTTTGAAATAGTAACCGACGAATATGCTGAAAAAAAAATCTTGCCGATTACTTTTGAAATAGTAACCGACGAATGTGCTGAAAATAAAAATCTTGCCGATTACTTTTGAAATAGTAACCGACGGATATGCTGAAAATAAAAATCTTGCCGATTACTTTTGAAATAGTAACCGACGAATGTGCTGAAAATAAAGTCTTGCCGATTACTTTTAAAATAGTAACCGACAAATATGCTGAAAATAAAAATCTTCCCGATTACTTTTGAAATAGTAACCGACGAATATGCTGAAAATAAAAATCTTGCCGATTACTTTTGAAATAGTAACCGACGAATGTGCTGAAAATAAAGTCTTGCCGATTACTTATGAAATTGTAACCGACGAATATGTTGAAAATAAAAATCTTGTCGGTTACTTTTAAAATAGTAACCGACAAATATGCTGAAAATAAAAATCTTGCCGATTACTTTTGAAATAGTAACCGACGGATATGCTGAAAATAAAAATCTTGCCGATTACTTTTGAAATAGTAACCGACGAATGTGCTGAAAATAAAGTCTTGCCGATTACTTTTGAAATAGTAACCGACGAATATGCTGAAAATAAAAATCTTGCCGATTACTTTTGAAATAGTAACCGACGGATATGCTGAAAATAAAAATCTTGCCGATTACTTTTGAAATAGTAACCGACGAATGTGCTGAAAATAAAGTCTTGCCGATTACTTTTAAAATAGTAACCGACAAATATGCTGAAAATAAAAATCTTCCCGATTACTTTTGAAATAGTAACCGACGAATGTGCTGAAAATAAAAATCTTGCCGATTACTTTTGAAATAGTAACCGACGGATATGCTGAAAATAAAAATCTTGCCGATTACTTTTGAAATAGTAACCGACGAATGTGCTGAAAATAAAGTCTTGCCGATTACTTTTAAAATAGTAACCGACAAATATGCTGAAAATAAAAATCTTCCCGATTACTTTTGAAATAGTAACCGACGAATATGCTGAAAATAAAAATCTTGCCGATTACTTTTGAAATAGTAACCGACGAATGTGCTGAAAATAAAGTCTTGCCGATTACTTTTAAAATAGTAACCGACAAATATGCTGAAAATAAAAATATTGCCGATTACTTTTGAAATAGTAACCGACGAATATGCTGAGAAAAAAAATCTTGCCGATTACTTTTGAAATAGTAACCGACGAATGTGCTGAAAATAAAAATCTTGCCGATTACTTTTGAAATAGTAACCGACGGATATGCTGAAAATAAAAATCTTGCCGATTACTTTTGAAATAGTAACCGACGAATGTGTTGAAAATAAAGTCTTGCCGATTACTTTTACAATAGTAACCGACAAAATGCTGAAAATAAAAATCTTCCCGATTACTTTTGAAATAGTAAACGACGAATATGCTGAAAATAAAAATCTTGCCGATTACTTTTGAAATAGTAACCGACGAATATGCTGAAAATAAAAATCTTGCCGATTACTTTTGAAATAGTAACCGACGAATATGCTGAAAATAAAAATCTTGCCGATTACTTTTGAAATAGTAACCGACGAATATGCAGAAAAAAAAATCATGCCGATTACTTTTGAAATAGTAACCGACGAATGTGCTGAAAATAAAATCTTGCCGATTGCTTTTGAAATAATAACCGACGAATGTGCTGAAAATAAAGTCTTGCCGATTACTTTTAAAATAGTAACCGACAAATATGCTGAAATTAAAAGTCTTGCCGATTACTTTAGAAATAGTAACCGACGAATATGCTGAAAATAAAAATCTTGCTGATTACTTTTGAAATAGTAACCGACGACTGTGTTGAAAATAAAGTCTTGCCGATTACTTATGAAATTGTAACCGACGAATATGTTGAAAATAAAAATCTTGTCGATTACTTTTAAAATAGTAACCGACAAATATGCTGAAAATAAAAATCTTGCCGATTACTTTTGAAATAGTAACCGACGGATATGCTGAAAATAAAAATCTTGCCGATTACTTTTGAAATAGTAACCGACGAATGTGCTAAAAATAAAGTCTTGCCGATTACTTTTGAAATAGTAACCGACGAATATGCTGAAAAAAAAATCTTGCCGATTACTTTTGAAATAGTAACCGACGAATGTGCTGAAAATAAAAATCTTGCCGATTACTTTTGAAATAGTAACCGACGGATATGCTGAAAATAAAAATCTTGCCGATTACTTTTGAAATAGTAACCGACGAATGTGCTGAAAATAAAGTCTTGCCGATTACTTTTAAAATAGTAACCGACAAATATGCTGAAAATAAAAATCTTCCCGATTACTTTTGAAATAGTAACCGACGAATATGCTGAAAATAAAAATCTTGCCGATTACTTTTGAAATAGTAACCGACGAATGTGCTGAAAATAAAGTCTTGCCGATTACTTATGAAATTGTAACCGACGAATATGTTGAAAATAAAAATCTTGTCGGTTACTTTTAAAATAGTAACCGACAAATATGCTGAAAATAAAAATCTTGCCGATTACTTTTGAAATAGTAACCGACGGATATGCTGAAAATAAAAATCTTGCCGATTACTTTTGAAATAGTAACCGACGAATGTGCTGAAAATAAAGTCTTGCCGATTACTTTTGAAATAGTAACCGACGAATATGCTGAAAATAAAAATCTTGCCGATTACTTTTGAAATAGTAACCGACGGATATGCTGAAAATAAAAATCTTGCCGATTACTTTTGAAATAGTAACCGACGAATGTGCTGAAAATAAAGTCTTGCCGATTACTTTTAAAATAGTAACCGACAAATATGCTGAAAATAAAAATCTTCCCGATTACTTTTGAAATAGTAACCGACGAATATGCTGAAAATAAAAATCTTGCCGATTACTTTTGAAATAGTAACCGACGAATGTGCTGAAAATAAAGTCTTGCCGATTACTTATGAAATTGTAACCGACGAATATGTTGAAAATAAAAATCTTGTCGGTTACTTTTAAAATAGTAACCGACAAATATGCTGAAAATAAAAATCTTACCGATTACTTTTGAAATAGTAACCGACGAATATGCTGAAAATAAAAATCTTGCCGATTACTTTTGAAATAGTAACCGACGAATATGCTGAAAATAAAAATCTTGCCGATTACTTTTGAAATTGTAACCGACGAATAAGCTGAAAATAAAGTCTTGCCGATTACTTATGAAATTGTAACCGACGAATATGTTGAAAATAAAAATCTTGTCGATTACTTTTAAAATAGTAACCGACAAATATGCTGAAAATAAAAATCTTGCCGATTACTTTTTAAATAGTAACCGTCGAATATGCTGAAAATAAAAATCTTGCCGATTACTTTTGAAATAGTAACCGACGAATATGCAGAAAAAAAAATCATGCCGATTACTTTTGAAATAGTAACCGACGAATGTGCTGAAAATAAAATCTTGCCGATTGCTTTTGAAATAATAACCGACGAATGTGCTGAAAATAAAGTCTTGCCGATTACTTTTAAAATAGTAACCGACAAATATGCTGAAATTAAAAGTCTTGCCGATTACTTTAGAAATAGTAACCGACGAATATGCTGAAAATAAAGATCTTGCTGATTACTTTTGAAATAGTAACCGACGACTGTGTTGAAAATAAAGTCTTGCCGATTACTTATGAAATTGTAACCGACGAATATGTTGAAAATAAAAATCTTGTCGATTACTTTTAAAATAGTAACCGACAAATATGCTGAAAATAAAAATCTTGCCGATTACTTTTGAAATAGTAACCGACGGATATGCTGAAAATAAAAATCTTGCCGATTACTTTTGAAATAGTAACCGACGAATGTGCTAAAAATAAAGTCTTGCCGATTACTTTTGAAATAGTAACCGACGAATATGCTGAAAAAAAAATCTTGCCGATTACTTTTGAAATAGTAACCGACGAATGTGCTGAAAATAAAAATCTTGCCGATTACTTTTAAAATAGTAACCGACGGATATGCTGAAAATAAAAATCTTGCCGATTACTTTTGAAATAGTAACCGACGAATGTGCTGAAAATAAAGTCTTGCCGATTACTTTTAAAATAGTAACCGACAAATATGCTGAAAATAAAAATCTTCCCGATTACTTTTGAAATAGTAACCGACGAATATGCTGAAAATAAAAATCTTGCCGATTACTTTTGAAATAGTAACCGACGAATGTGCTGAAAATAAAGTCTTGCCGATTACTTATGAAATTGTAACCGACGAATATGTTGAAAATAAAAATCTTGTCGGTTACTTTTAAAATAGTAACCGACAAATATGCTGAAAATAAAAATCTTGCCGATTACTTTTGAAATAGTAACCGACGGATATGCTGAAAATAAAAATCTTGCCGATTACTTTTAAAATAGTAACCGACAAATATGCTGAAATTAAAAATCTTGCCGATTACTTTTGAAATAGTAACCGACGAATTTGCTGAAAATAAAAATCTTGCCGATTACTTTTGAAATAGTAACCGACGGATATGCTGAAAATAAAAATCTTGCCGATTACTTTTGAAATAGTAACCGACGAATGTGCTGAAAATAAAGTCTTGCCGATTACTTTTAAAATAGTAACCGACAAATATGCTGAAAATAAAAATCTTCCCGATTACTTTTGAAATAGTAACCGACGAATATGCTGAAAATAAAAATCTTGCCGATTACTTTTGAAATAGTAACCGACGAATGTGCTGAAAATAAAGTCTTGCCGATTACTTATGAAATTGTAACCGACGAATATGTTGAAAATAAAAATCTTGTCGGTTACTTTTAAAATAGTAACCGACAAATATGCTGAAAATAAAAATCTTGCCGATTACTTTTGAAATAGTAACCGACGGATATGCTGAAAATAAAAATCTTGCCGATTACTTTTAAAATAGTAACCGACAAATATGCTGAAATTAAAAATCTTGCCGATTACTTTTGAAATAGTAACCGACGAATTTGCTGAAAATAAAAATCTTGCCGATTACTTTTGAAATAGTAACCGACGAATGTGTTGAAAATAAAGTCTTGCCTATTACTTATGAAATTGTAACCGACGAATATGTTGAAAATAAAAATCTTGTCGATTACTTTTAAAATAGTAACCGACAAATATGCTGAAAATAAAAATCTTGCCGATTACTTTTGAAATAGTAACCGACGGATATGCTGAAAATAAAAATCTTGCCGATTACTTTTGAAATAGTAACCGACGAATGTGCTGAAAATAAAGTCTTGCCGATTACTTTTGAAATAGTAACCGACGAATATGCTGAAAATAAAAATCTTGCCGATTACTTTTGAAATAGTAACCGACGGATATGCTGAAAATAAAAATCTTGCCGATTACTTTTGAAATAGTAACCGACGAATGTGCTGAAAATAAAGTCTTGCCGATTACTTTTAAAATAGTAACCGACAAATATGCTGAAAATAAAAATCTTCCCGATTACTTTTGAAATAGTAACCGACGAATATGCTGAAAATAAAAATCTTGCCGATTACTTTTGAAATAGTAACCGACGAATGTGCTGAAAATAAAGTCTTGCCGATTACTTATGAAATTGTAACCGACGAATATGTTGAAAATAAAAATCTTGTCGGTTACTTTTAAAATAGTAACCGACAAATATGCTGAAAATAAAAATCTTACCGATTACTTTTGAAATAGTAACCGACGAATATGCTGAAAATAAAAATCTTGCCGATTACTTTTGAAATAGTAACCGACGAATATGCTGAAAATAAAAATCTTGCCGATTACTTTTGAAATAGTAACCGACGAATAAGCTGAAAATAAAGTCTTGCCGATTACTTATGAAATTGTAACCGACGAATATGTTGAAAATAAAAATCTTGTCGATTACTTTTAAAATAGTAACCGACAAATATGCTGAAAATAAAAATCTTGCCGATTACTTTTTAAATAGTAACCGTCGAATATGCTGAAAATAAAAATCTTGCCGATTACTTTTGAAATAGTAACCGACGAATATGCAGAAAAAAAAATCATGCCGATTACTTTTGAAATAGTAACCGACGAATGTGCTGAAAATAAAATCTTGCCGATTGCTTTTGAAATAATAACCGACGAATGTGCTGAAAATAAAGTCTTGCCGATTACTTTTAAAATAGTAACCGACAAATATGCTGAAATTAAAAGTCTTGCCGATTACTTTAGAAATAGTAACCGACGAATATGCTGAAAATAAAAATCTTGCTGATTACTTTTGAAATAGTAACCGACGACTGTGTTGAAAATAAAGTCTTGCCGATTACTTATGAAATTGTAACCGACGAATATGTTGAAAATAAAAATCTTGTCGATTACTTTTAAAATAGTAACCGACAAATATGCTGAAAATAAAAATCTTGCCGATTACTTTTGAAATAGTAACCGACGGATATGCTGAAAATAAAAATCTTGCCGATTACTTTTGAAATAGTAACCGACGAATGTGCTAAAAATAAAGTCTTGCCGATTACTTTTGAAATAGTAACCGACGAATATGCTGAAAAAAAAATCTTGCCGATTACTTTCGAAATAGTAACCGACGAATGTGCTGAAAATAAAAATCTTGCCGATTACTTTTGAAATAGTAATCGACGGATATGCTGAAAATAAAAATCTTGCCGATTACTTTTGAAATAGTAACCGACGAATGTGCTGAAAATAAAGTCTTGCCGATTACTTTTAAAATAGTAACCGACAAATATGCTGAAAATAAAAATCTTCCCGATTACTTTTGAAATAGTAACCGACGAATATGCTGAAAATAAAAATCTTGCCGATTACTTTTGAAATAGTAACCGACGAATGTGCTGAAAATAAAGTCTTGCCGATTACTTATGAAATTGTAACCGACGAATATGTTGAAAATAAAAATCTTGTCGGTTACTTTTAAAATAGTAACCGACAAATATGCTGAAAATAAAAATCTTGCCGATTACTTTTGAAATAGTAACCGACGGATATGCTGAAAATAAAAATCTTGCCGATTACTTTTAAAATAGTAACCGACAAATATGCTGAAATTAAAAATCTTGCCGATTACTTTTGAAATAGTAACCGACGAATTTGCTGAAAATAAAAATCTTGCCGATTACTTTTGAAATAGTAACCGACGAATGTGTTGAAAATAAAGTCTTGCCTATTACTTATGAAATTGTAACCGACGAATATGTTGAAAATAAAAATCTTGTCGATTACTTTTAAAATAGTAACCGACAAATATGCTGAAAATAAAAATCTTGTCGATTACTTTTGAAATAGTAACCGACGGATATGCTGAAAATAAAAATCTTGCCGATTACTTTTAAAATAGTAACCGACAAATATGCTGAAATTAAAAATCTTGCCGATTACTTTTGAAATAGTAACCGACGAATTTGCTGAAAATAAAAATCTTGCCGATTACTTTTGAAATAGTAACCGACGAATGTGTTGAAAATAAAGTCTTGCCTATTACTTATGAAATTGTAACCGACGAATATGTTGAAAATAAAAATCTTGTCGATTACTTTTAAAATAGTAACCGACAAATATGCTGAAAATAAAAATCTTGCCGATTACTT
The DNA here is from genome assembly GCA_958299785.1 of Medicago lupulina. Taxonomy (NCBI): domain Eukaryota; kingdom Viridiplantae; phylum Streptophyta; class Magnoliopsida; order Fabales; family Fabaceae; genus Medicago; species Medicago lupulina. The sequence continues at coordinate 48,100,321 of OY283140.1, forward strand.
TTGAAATAGTAACCGACGGATATGCTGAAAATAAAAATCTTGCCGATTACTTTTGAAATAGTAACCGACGAATGTGCTAAAAATAAAGTCTTGCCGATTACTTTTGAAATAGTAACCGACGAATATGCTGAAAAAAAAATCTTGCCGATTACTTTTGAAATAGTAACCGACGAATGTGCTGAAAATAAAAATCTTGCCGATTACTTTTGAAATAGTAACCGACGGATATGCTGAAAATAAAAATCTTGCCGATTACTTTTGAAATAGTAACTGACGAATGTGCTGAAAATAAAGTCTTGCCGATTACTTTTAAAATAGTAACCGACAAATATGCTGAAAATAAAAATCTTCCCGATTACTTTTGAAATAGTAACCGACGAATATGCTGAAAATAAAAATCTTGCCGATTACTTTTGAAATAGTAACCGACGAATTTGCTGAAAATAAAGTCTTGCCGATTACTTATGAAATTGTAACCGACGAATATGTTGAAAATAAAAATCTTGTCGGTTACTTTTAAAATAGTAACCGACAAATATGCTGAAAATAAAAATCTTGCCGATTACTTTAGAAATAGTAACCGACGAATATGCTGAAAATAAAAATCTTGCTGATTACTTTTGAAATAGTAACCGACGACTGTGTTGAAAATAAAGTCTTGCCGATTACTTATGAAATTGTAACCGACGAATATGTTGAAAATAAAAATCTTGTCGATTACTTTTAAAATAGTAACCGACAAATATGCTGAAAATAAAAATCTTGCCGATTACTTTTGAAATAGTAACCGACGGATATGCTGAAAATAAAAATCTTGCCGATTACTTTTGAAATAGTAACCGACGAATGTGCTAAAAATAAAGTCTTGCCGATTACTTTTGAAATAGTAACCGACGAATATGCTGAAAAAAAAATCTTGCCGATTACTTTCGAAATAGTAACCGACGAATGTGCTGAAAATAAAAATCTTGCCGATTACTTTTGAAATAGTAATCGACGGATATGCTGAAAATAAAAATCTTGCCGATTACTTTTGAAATAGTAACCGACGAATGTGCTGAAAATAAAGTCTTGCCGATTACTTTTAAAATAGTAACCGACAAATATGCTGAAAATAAAAATCTTCCCGATTACTTTTGAAATAGTAACCGACGAATATGCTGAAAATAAAAATCTTGCCGATTACTTTTGAAATAGTAACCGACGAATGTGCTGAAAATAAAGTCTTGCCGATTACTTAAGAAATTGTAACCGACGAATATGTTGAAAATAAAAATCTTGTCGGTTACTTTTAAAATAGTAACCGACAAATATGCTGAAAATAAAAATCTTGCCGATTACTTTTGAAATAGTAACCGACGGATATGCTGAAAATAAAAATCTTGCCGATTACTTTTAAAATAGTAACCGACAAATATGCTGAAATTAAAAATCTTGCCGATTACTTTTGAAATAGTAACCGACGAATTTGCTGAAAATAAAAATCTTGCCGATTACTTTTGAAATAGTAACCGACGAATGTGTTGAAAATAAAGTCTTGCCTATTACTTATGAAATTGTAACCGACGAATATGTTGAAAATAAAAATCTTGTCGATTACTTTTAAAATAGTAACCGACAAATATGCTGAAAATAAAAATCTTGCCGATTACTTTTGAAATAGTAACCGACGGATATGCTGAAAATAAAAATCTTGCCGATTACTTTTGAAATAGTAACCGACGAATGTGCTAAAAATAAAGTCTTGCCGATTACTTTTGAAATAGTAACCGACGAATATGCTGAAAAAAAAATCTTGCCGATTACTTTTGAAATAGTAACCGACGAATGTGCTGAAAATAAAAATCTTGCCGATTACTTTTGAAATAGTAACCGACGGATATGCTGAAAATAAAAATCTTGCCGATTACTTTTGAAATAGTAACTGACGAATGTGCTGAAAATAAAGTCTTGCCGATTACTTTTAAAATAGTAACCGACAAATATGCTGAAAATAAAAATCTTCCCGATTACTTTTGAAATAGTAACCGACGAATATGCTGAAAATAAAAATCTTGCCGATTACTTTTGAAATAGTAACCGACGAATGTGCTGAAAATAAAGTCTTGCCGATTACTTATGAAATTGTAACCGACGAATATGTTGAAAATAAAAATCTTGTCGGTTACTTTTAAAATAGTAACCGACAAATATGCTGAAAATAAAAATCTTGCCGATTACTTTTGAAATAGTAACCGACGGATATGCTGAAAATAAAAATCTTGCCGATTACTTTTAAAATAGTAACCGACAAATATGCTGAAATTAAAAATCTTGCCGATTACTTTTGAAATAGTAACCGACGAATTTGCTGAAAATAAAAATCTTGCCGATTACTTTTGAAATAGTAACCGACGAATGTGTTGAAAATAAAGTCTTGCCTATTACTTATGAAATTGTAACCGACGAATATGTTGAAAATAAAAATCTTGTCGATTACTTTTAAAATAGTAACCGACAAATATGCTGAAAATAAAAATCTTGCCGATTACTTTTGAAATAGTAACCGACGGATATGCTGAAAATAAAAATCTTGCCGATTACTTTTGAAATAGTAACCGACGAATGTGCTAAAAATAAAGTCTTGCCGATTACTTTTGAAACAGTAACCGACGAATATGCTGAAAAAAAAATCTTGCCGATTACTTTTGAAATAGTAACCGACGAATGTGCTGAAAATAAAAATCTTGCCGATTACTTTTGAAATAGTAACCGACGGATATGCTGAAAATAAAAATCTTGCCGATTACTTTTGAAATAGTAACCGACGAATGTGCTGAAAATAAAGTCTTGCCGATTACTTTTAAAATAGTAACCGACAAATATGCTGAAAATAAAAATCTTCCCGATTACTTTTGAAATAGTAACCGACGAATATGCTGAAAATAAAAATCTTGCCGATTACTTTTGAAATAGTAACCGACGAATGTGCTGAAAATAAAGTCTTGCCGATTACTTATGAAATTGTAACCGACGAATATGTTGAAAATAAAAATCTTGTCGGTTACTTTTAAAATAGTAACCGACAAATATGCTGTAAATAAAAATCTTGCCGATTACTTTTGAAATAGTAACCGACGGATATGCTGAAAATAAAAATCTTGCCGATTACTTTTAAAATAGTAACCGACAAATATGCTGAAATTAAAAATCTTGCCGATTACTTTTGAAATAGTAACCGACGAATTTGCTGAAAATAAAAATCTTGTCGATTACTTTTGAAATAGTAACCGACGAATGTGTTGAAAATAAAGTCTTGCCTATTACTTATGAAATTGTAACCGACGAATATGTTGAAAATAAAAATCTTGTCGATTACTTTTAAAATAGTAACCGACAAATATGCTGAAAATAAAAATCTTGCCGATTACTTTTGAAATAGTAACCGACGGATATGCTGAAAATAAAAATCTTGCCGATTACTTTTGAAATAGTAACCGACGAATGTGCTAAAAATAAAGTCTTGCTGATTACTTTTGAAATAGTAACCGACGAATGTGCTGAAAAAAAAAATCTTGCCGATTACTTTTGAAATAGTAACCGACGGATATGCTGAAAATAAAAATCTTGCCGATTACTTTTGAAATAGTAACCGACGAATGTGCTGAAAATAAAGTCTTGCCGATTACTTTTAAAATAGTAACCGACAAATATGCTGAAAATAAAAATCTTCCCGATTACTTTTGAAATAGTAACCGACGAATATGCTGAAAATAAAAATCTTGCCGATTACTTTTGAAATAGTAACCGACGAATGTGCTGAAAATAAAGTCTTGCCGATTACTTTTAAAATAGTAACCGACAAATATGCTGAAAATAAAAATATTGCCGATTACTTTTGAAATAGTAACCGACGAATATGCTGAGAAAAAAAATCTTGCCGATTACTTTTGAAATAGTAACCGACGCATGTGCTGAAAATAAAAATCTTGCCGATTACTTTTGAAATAGTAACCGACGGATATGCTGAAAATAAAAATCTTGCCGATTACTTTTGAAATAGTAACCGACGAATGTGTTGAAAATAAAGTCTTGCCGATTACTTTTACAATAGTAACCGACAAAATGCTGAAAATAAAAATCTTCCCGATTACTTTTGAAATAGTAAACGACGAATATGCTGAAAATAAAAATCTTGCCGATTACTTTTGAAATAGTAACCGACGAATATGCTGAAAAAAAAATCTTGCCGATTACTTTTGAAATAGTAACCGACGAATGTGCTGAAAATAAAAATCTTGCCGATTACTTTTGAAATAGTAACCGACGGATATGCTGAAAATAAAAATCTTGCCGATTACTTTTGAAATAGTAACCGACGAATGTGCTGAAAATAAAGTCTTGCCGATTACTTTTAAAATAGTAACCGACAAATATGCTGAAAATAAAAATCTTCCCGATTACTTTTGAAATAGTAACCGACGAATATGCTGAAAATAAAAATCTTGCCGATTACTTTTGAAATAGTAACCGACGAATGTGCTGAAAATAAAGTCTTGCCGATTACTTATGAAATTGTAACCGACGAATATGTTGAAAATAAAAATCTTGTCGGTTACTTTTAAAATAGTAACCGACAAATATGCTGTAAATAAAAATCTTGCCGATTACTTTTGAAATAGTAACCGACGGATATGCTGAAAATAAAAATCTTGCCGATTACTTTTAAAATAGTAACCGACAAATATGCTGAAATTAAAAATCTTGCCGATTACTTTTGAAATAGTAACCGACGAATTTGCTGAAAATAAAAATCTTGCCGATTACTTTTGAAATAGTAACCGACGAATGTGTTGAAAATAAAGTCTTGCCTATTACTTATGAAATTGTAACCGACGAATATGTTGAAAATAAAAATCTTGTCGATTACTTTTAAAATAGTAACCGACAAATATGCTGAAAATAAAAATCTTGCCGATTACTTTTGAAATAGTAACCGACGGATATGCTGAAAATAAAAATCTTGCCGATTACTTTTGAAATAGTAACCGACGAATGTGCTAAAAATAAAGTCTTGCTGATTACTTTTGAAATAGTAACCGACGAATGTGCTGAAAAAAAAAATCTTGCCGATTACTTTTGAAATAGTAACCGACGGATATGCTGAAAATAAAAATCTTGCCGATTACTTTTGAAATAGTAACCGACGAATGTGCTGAAAATAAAGTCTTGCCGATTACTTTTAAAATAGTAACCGACAAATATACTGAAAATAAAAATCTTCCCGATTACTTTTGAAATAGTAACCGACGAATATGCTGAAAATAAAAATCTTGCCGATTACTTTTGAAATAGTAACCGACGAATGTGCTGAAAATAAAGTCTTGCCGATTACTTTTAAAATAGTAACCGACAAATATGCTGAAAATAAAAATATTGCCGATTACTTTTGAAATAGTAACCGACGAATATGCTGAGAAAAAAAATCTTGCCGATTACTTTTGAAATAGTAACCGACGCATGTGCTGAAAATAAAAATCTTGCCGATTACTTTTGAAATAGTAACCGACGGATATGCTGAAAATAAAAATCTTGCCGATTACTTTTGAAATAGTAACCGACGAATGTGTTGAAAATAAAGTCTTGCCGATTACTTTTACAATAGTAACCGACAAAATGCTGAAAATAAAAATCTTCCCGATTACTTTTGAAATAGTAAACGACGAATATGCTGAAAATAAAAATCTTGCCGATTACTTTTGAAATAGTAACCGACGAATATGCTGAAAATAAAAATCTTGCCGATTACTTTTGAAATAGTAACCGACGAATATGCTGAAAATAAAAATCTTGCCGATTACTTTTGAAATAGTAACCGACGAATATGCAGAAAAAAAAATCATGCCGATTACTTTTGAAATAGTAACCGACGAATGTGCTGAAAATAAAATCTTGCCGATTGCTTTTGAAATAGTAACCGACAAATATGCTGAAATTAAAAGTCTTGCCGATTACTTTAGAAATAGTAACCGACGAATATGCTGAAAATAAAAATCTTGCTGATTACTTTTGAAATAGTAACCGACGACTGTGTTGAAAATAAAGTCTTGCCGATTACTTATGAAATTGTAACCGACGAATATGTTGAAAATAAAAATCTTGTCGATTACTTTTAAAATAGTAACCGACAAATATGCTGAAAATAAAAATCTTGCCGATTACTTTTGAAATAGTAACCGACGGATATGCTGAAAATAAAAATCTTGCCGATTACTTTTGAAATAGTAACCGACGAATGTGCTAAAAATAAAGTCTTGCCGATTACTTTTGAAATAGTAACCGACGAATATGCTGAAAAAAAAATCTTGCCGATTACTTTTGAAATAGTAACCGACGAATGTGCTGAAAATAAAAATCTTGCCGATTACTTTTGAAATAGTAACCGACGGATATGCTGAAAATAAAAATCTTGCCGATTACTTTTGAAATAGTAACCGACGAATGTGCTGAAAATAAAGTCTTGCCGATTACTTTTAAAATAGTAACCGACAAATATGCTGAAAATAAAAATCTTCCCGATTACTTTTGAAATAGTAACCGACGAATATTCTGAAAATAAAAATCTTGCCGATTAATTTTGAAATAGTAACCGACGAATGTGCTGAAAATAAAGTCTTGCCGATTACTTATGAAATTGTAACCGACGAATATGTTGAAAATAAAAATCTTGTCGGTTACTTTTAAAATAGTAACCGACAAATATGCTGAAAATAAAAATCTTGCCGATTACTTTTGAAATAGTAACCGACGGATATGGTGAAAATAAAAATCTTGCCGATTACTTTTGAAATAGTAACCGACGAATGTGCTGAAAATAAAGTCTTGCCGATTACTTTTGAAATAGTAACCGACGAATATGCTGAAAATAAAAATCTTGCCGATTACTTTTGAAATAGTAACCGACGGATATGCTGAAAATAAAAATCTTGCCGATTACTTTTGAAATAGTAACCGACGAATGTGCTGAAAATAAAAATCTTGCCGATTACTTTTGAAATAGTAACCGACGAATGTGCTGAAAATAAAGTCTTGCCGATTACTTTTAAAATAGTAACCGACAAATATGCTGAAAATAAAAATCTTCCCGATTACTTTTGAAATAGTAACCGACGAATATGCTGAAAATAAAAATCTTGCCGATTACTTTTGAAATAGTAACCGACGAATGTGCTGAAAATAAAGTCTTGCCGATTACTTATGAAATTGTAACCGACGAATATGTTGAAAATAAAAATCTTGTCGGTTACTTTTAAAATAGTAACCGACAAATATGCTGAAAATAAAAATCTTGCCGATTACTTTTGAAATAGTAACCGACGGATATGCTGAAAATAAAAATCTTGCCGATTACTTTTAAAATAGTAACCGACAAATATGCTGAAATTAAAAATCTTGCCGATTACTTTTGAAATAGTAACCGACGAATTTGCTGAAAATAAAAATCTTGCCGATTACTTTTGAAATAGTAACCGACGAATGTGTTGAAAATAAAGTCTTGCCTATTACTTATGAAATTGTAACCGACGAATATGTTGAAAATAAAAATCTTGTCGATTACTTTTAAAATAGTAACCGACAAATATGCTGAAAATAAAAATCTTGCCGATTACTTTTGAAATAGTAACCGACGGATATGCTGAAAATAAAAATCTTGCCGATTACTTTTGAAATAGTAACCGACGAATGTGCTAAAAATAAAGTCTTGCTGATTACTTTTGAAATAGTAACCGACGAATGTGCTGAAAAAAAAAATCTTGCCGATTACTTTTGAAATAGTAACCGACGGATATGCTGAAAATAAAAATCTTGCCGATTACTTTTGAAATAGTAACCGACGAATGTGCTGAAAATAAAGTCTTGCCGATTACTTTTAAAATAGTAACCGACAAATATGCTGAAAATAAAAATCTTCCCGATTACTTTTGAAATAGTAACCGACGAATATGCTGAAAATAAAAATCTTGCCGATTACTTTTGAAATAGTAACCGACGAATGTGCTGAAAATAAAGTCTTGCCGATTACTTTTAAAATAGTAACCGACAAATATGCTGAAAATAAAAATATTGCCGATTACTTTTGAAATAGTAACCGACGAATATGCTGAGAAAAAAAATCTTGCCGATTACTTTTGAAATAGTAACCGACGCATGTGCTGAAAATAAAAATCTTGCCGATTACTTTTGAAATAGTAACCGACGGATATGCTGAAAATAAAAATCTTGCCGATTACTTTTGAAATAGTAACCGACGAATGTGTTGAAAATAAAGTCTTGCCGATTACTTTTACAATAGTAACCGACAAAATGCTGAAAATAAAAATCTTCCCGATTACTTTTGAAATAGTAAACGACGAATATGCTGAAAATAAAAATCTTGCCGATTACTTTTGAAATAGTAACCGACGAATATGCTGAAAATAAAAATCTTGCCGATTACTTTTGAAATAGTAACCGACGAATATGCTGAAAATAAAAATCTTGCCGATTACTTTTGAAATAGTAACCGACGAATATGCAGAAAAAAAAATCATGCCGATTACTTTTGAAATAGTAACCGACGAATGTGCTGAAAATAAAATCTTGCCGATTGCTTTTGAAATAGTAACCGACAAATATGCTGAAATTAAAAGTCTTGCCGATTACTTTAGAAATAGTAACCGACGAATATGCTGAAAATAAAAATCTTGCTGATTACTTTTGAAATAGTAACCGACGACTGTGTTGAAAATAAAGTCTTGCCGATTACTTATGAAATTGTAACCGACGAATATGTTGAAAATAAAAATCTTGTCGATTACTTTTAAAATAGTAACCGACAAATATGCTGAAAATAAAAATCTTGCCGATTACTTTTGAAATAGTAACCGACGGATATGCTGAAAATAAAAATCTTGCCGATTACTTTTGAAATAGTAACCGACGAATGTGCTAAAAATAAAGTCTTGCCGATTACTTTTGAAATAGTAACCGACGAATATGCTGAAAAAAAAATCTTGCCGATTACTTTTGAAATAGTAACCGACGAATGTGCTGAAAATAAAAATCTTGCCGATTACTTTTGAAATAGTAACCGACGGATATGCTGAAAATAAAAATCTTGCCGATTACTTTTGAAATAGTAACCGACGAATGTGCTGAAAATAAAGTCTTGCCGATTACTTTTAAAATAGTAACCGACAAATATGCTGAAAATAAAAATCTTCCCGATTACTTTTGAAATAGTAACCGACGAATATGCTGAAAATAAAAATCTTGCCGATTACTTTTGAAATAGTAACCGACGAATGTGCTGAAAATAAAGTCTTGCCGATTACTTATGAAATTGTAACCGACGAATATGTTGAAAATAAAAATCTTGTCGGTTACTTTTAAAATAGTAACCGACAAATATGCTGAAAATAAAAATCTTGCCGATTACTTTTGAAATAGTAACCGACGGATATGCTGAAAATAAAAATCTTGCCGATTACTTTTAAAATAGTAACCGACAAATATGCTGAAATTAAAAATCTTGCCGATTACTTTTGAAATAGTAACCGACGAATTTGCTGAAAATAAAAATCTTGCCGATTACTTTTGAAATAGTAACCGACGAATGTGTTGAAAATAAAGTCTTGCCTATTACTTATGAAATTGTAACCGACGAATATGTTGAAAATAAAAATCTTGTCGATTACTTTTAAAATAGTAACCGACAAATATGCTGAAAATAAAAATCTTGCCGATTACTTTTGAAATAGTAACCGACGGATATGCTGAAAATAAAAATCTTGCCGATTACTTTTGAAATAGTAACCGACGAATGTGCTAAAAATAAAGTCTTGCTGATTACTTTTGAAATAGTAACCGACGAATGTGCTGAAAAAAAAAATCTTGCCGATTACTTTTGAAATAGTAACCGACGGATATGCTGAAAATAAAAATCTTGCCGATTACTTTTGAAATAGTAACCGACGAATGTGCTGAAAATAAAGTCTTGCCGATTACTTTTAAAATAGTAACCGACAAATATGCTGAAAATAAAAATCTTCCCGATTACTTTTGAAATAGTAACCGACGAATATGCTGAAAATAAAAATCTTGCCGATTACTTTTGAAATAGTAACCGACGAATGTGCTGAAAATAAAGTCTTGCCGATTACTTTTAAAATAGTAACCGACAAATATGCTGAAAATAAAAATATTGCCGATTACTTTTGAAATAGTAACCGACGAATATGCTGAGAAAAAAAATCTTGCCGATTACTTTTGAAATAGTAACCGACGCATGTGCTGAAAATAAAAATCTTGCCGATTACTTTTGAAATAGTAACCGACGGATATGCTGAAAATAAAAATCTTGCCGATTACTTTTGAAATAGTAACCGACGAATGTGTTGAAAATAAAGTCTTGCCGATTACTTTTACAATAGTAACCGACAAAATGCTGAAAATAAAAATCTTCCCGATTACTTTTGAAATAGTAAACGACGAATATGCTGAAAATAAAAATCTTGCCGATTACTTTTGAAATAGTAACCGACGAATATGCTGAAAATAAAAATCTTGCCGATTACTTTTGAAATAGTAACCGACGAATATGCTGAAAATAAAAATCTTGCCGATTACTTTTGAAATAGTAACCGACGAATATGCAGAAAAAAAAATCATGCCGATTACTTTTGAAATAGTAACCGACGAATGTGCTGAAAATAAAATCTTGCCGATTGCTTTTGAAATAGTAACCGACAAATATGCTGAAATTAAAAGTCTTGCCGATTACTTTAGAAATAGTAACCGACGAATATGCTGAAAATAAAAATCTTGCTGATTACTTTTGAAATAGTAACCGACGACTGTGTTGAAAATAAAGTCTTGCCGATTACTTATGAAATTGTAACCGACGAATATGTTGAAAATAAAAATCTTGTCGATTACTTTTAAAATAGTAACCGACAAATATGCTGAAAATAAAAATCTTGCCGATTACTTTTGAAATAGTAACCGACGGATATGCTGAAAATAAAAATCTTGCCGATTACTTTTGAAATAGTAACCGACGAATGTGCTAAAAATAAAGTCTTGCCGATTACTTTTGAAATAGTAACCGACGAATATGCTGAAAAAAAAATCTTGCCGATTACTTTTGAAATAGTAACCGACGAATGTGCTGAAAATAAAAATCTTGCCGATTACTTTTGAAATAGTAACCGACGGATATGCTGAAAATAAAAATCTTGCCGATTACTTTTGAAATAGTAACCGACGAATGTGCTGAAAATAAAGTCTTGCCGATTACTTTTAAAATAGTAACCGACAAATATGCTGAAAATAAAAATCTTCCCGATTACTTTTGAAATAGTAACCGACGAATATGCTGAAAATAAAAATCTTGCCGATTACTTTTGAAATAGTAACCGACGAATGTGCTGAAAATAAAGTCTTGCCGATTACTTATGAAATTGTAACCGACGAATATGTTGAAAATAAAAATCTTGTCGGTTACTTTTAAAATAGTAACCGACAAATATGCTGAAAATAAAAATCTTGCCGATTACTTTTGAAATAGTAACCGACGGATATGCTGAAAATAAAAATCTTGCCGATTACTTTTAAAATAGTAACCGACAAATATGCTGAAATTAAAAATCTTGCCGATTACTTTTGAAATAGTAACCGACGAATTTGCTGAAAATAAAAATCTTGCCGATTACTTTTGAAATAGTAACCGACGAATGTGTTGAAAATAAAGTCTTGCCTATTACTTATGAAATTGTAACCGACGAATATGTTGAAAATAAAAATCTTGTCGATTACTTTTAAAATAGTAACCGACAAATATGCTGAAAATAAAAATCTTGCCGATTACTTTTGAAATAGTAACCGACGGATATGCTGAAAATAAAAATCTTGCCGATTACTTTTGAAATAGTAACCGACGAATGTGCTAAAAATAAAGTCTTGCTGATTACTTTTGAAATAGTAACCGACGAATGTGCTGAAAAAAAAAATCTTGCCGATTACTTTTGAAATAGTAACCGACGGATATGCTGAAAATAAAAATCTTGCCGATTACTTTTGAAATAGTAACCGACGAATGTGCTGAAAATAAAGTCTTGCCGATTACTTTTAAAATAGTAACCGACAAATATGCTGAAAATAAAAATCTTCCCGATTACTTTTGAAATAGTAACCGACGAATATGCTGAAAATAAAAATCTTGCCGATTACTTTTGAAATAGTAACCGACGAATGTGCTGAAAATAAAGTCTTGCCGATTACTTTTAAAATAGTAACCGACAAATATGCTGAAAATAAAAATATTGCCGATTACTTTTGAAATAGTAACCGACGAATATGCTGAGAAAAAAAATCTTGCCGATTACTTTTGAAATAGTAACCGACGCATGTGCTGAAAATAAAAATCTTGCCGATTACTTTTGAAATAGTAACCGACGGATATGCTGAAAATAAAAATCTTGCCGATTACTTTTGAAATAGTAACCGACGAATGTGTTGAAAATAAAGTCTTGCCGATTACTTTTACAATAGTAACCGACAAAATGCTGAAAATAAAAATCTTCCCGATTACTTTTGAAATAGTAAACGACGAATATGCTGAAAATAAAAATCTTGCCGATTACTTTTGAAATAGTAACCGACGAATATGCTGAAAATAAAAATCTTGCCGATTACTTTTGAAATAGTAACCGACGAATATGCTGAAAATAAAAATCTTGCCGATTACTTTTGAAATAGTAACCGACGAATATGCAGAAAAAAAAATCATGCCGATTACTTTTGAAATAGTAACCGACGAATGTGCTGAAAATAAAATCTTGCCGATTGCTTTTGAAATAGTAACCGACAAATATGCTGAAATTAAAAGTCTTGCCGATTACTTTAGAAATAGTAACCGACGAATATGCTGAAAATAAAAATCTTGCTGATTACTTTTGAAATAGTAACCGACGACTGTGTTGAAAATAAAGTCTTGCCGATTACTTATGAAATTGTAACCGACGAATATGTTGAAAATAAAAATCTTGTCGATTACTTTTAAAATAGTAACCGACAAATATGCTGAAAATAAAAATCTTGCCGATTACTTTTGAAATAGTAACCGACGGATATGCTGAAAATAAAAATCTTGCCGATTACTTTTGAAATAGTAACCGACGAATGTGCTAAAAATAAAGTCTTGCCGATTACTTTTGAAATAGTAACCGACGAATATGCTGAAAAAAAAATCTTGCCGATTACTTTTGAAATAGTAACCGACGAATGTGCTGAAAATAAAAATCTTGCCGATTACTTTTGAAATAGTAACCGACGGATATGCTGAAAATAAAAATCTTGCCGATTACTTTTGAAATAGTAACCGACGAATGTGCTGAAAATAAAGTCTTGCCGATTACTTTTAAAATAGTAACCGACAAATATGCTGAAAATAAAAATCTTCCCGATTACTTTTGAAATAGTAACCGACGAATATTCTGAAAATAAAAATCTTGCCGATTACTTTTGAAATAGTAACCGACGAATGTGCTGAAAATAAAGTCTTGCCGATTACTTATGAAATTGTAACCGACGAATATGTTGAAAATAAAAATCTTGTCGGTTACTTTTAAAATAGTAACCGACAAATATGCTGAAAATAAAAATCTTGCCGATTACTTTTGAAATAGTAACCGACGGATATGCTGAAAATAAAAATCTTGCCGATTACTTTTGAAATAGTAACCGACGAATGTGCTGAAAATAAAGTCTTGCCGATTACTTTTGAAATAGTAACCGACGAATATGCTGAAAATAAAAATCTTGCCGATTACTTTTGAAATAGTAACCGACGGATATGCTGAAAATAAAAATCTTGCCGATTACTTTTGAAATAGTAACCGACGAATGTGCTGAAAATAAAGTCTTGCCGATTACTTTTAAAATAGTAACCGACAAATATGCTGAAAATAAAAATCTTCCCGATTACTTTTGAAATAGTAACCGACGAATATGCTGAAAATAAAAATCTTGCCGATTACTTTTGAAATAGTAACCGACGGATATGCTGAAAATAAAAATCTTGCCGATTACTTTTGAAATAGTAACCGACGAATGTGTTGAAAATAAAGTCTTGCCGATTACTTTTAAAATAGTAACCGACAAAATGCTGAAAATAAAAATCTTCCCGATTACTTTTGAAATAGTAAACGACGAATATGCTGAAAATAAAAATCTTGCCGATTACTTTTGAAATAGTAACCGACGAATATGCTGAAAATAAAAATCTTGCCGATTACTTTTGAAATAGTAACCGACGAATATGCTGAAAATAAAAATCTTGCCGATTACTTTTGAAATAGTAACCGACGAATATGCAGAAAAAAAAAATCATGCCGATTACTTTTGAAATAGTAACCGACGAATGTGCTGAAAATAAAATCTTGCCGATTGCTTTTGAAATAATAACCGACGAATGTGCTGAAAATAAAGTCTTGCCGATTACTTTTAAAATAGTAACCGACAAATATGCTGAAATTAAAAGTCTTGCCGATTACTTTAGAAATAGTAACCGACGAATATGCTGAAAATAAAAATCTTGCTGATTACTTTTGAAATAGTAACCGACGACTGTGTTGAAAATAAAGTCTTGCCGATTACTTATGAAATTGTAACCGACGAATATGTTGAAAATAAAAATCTTGTCGATTACTTTTAAAATAGTAACCGACAAATATGCTGAAAATAAAAATCTTGCCGATTACTTTTGAAATAGTAACCGACGGATATGCTGAAAATAAAAATCTTGCTGATTACTTTTGAAATAGTAACCGACGAATGTGCTAAAAATAAAGTCTTGCCGATTACTTTTGAAATAGTAACCGACGAATATGCTGAAAAAAAAATCTTGCCGATTACTTTTGAAATAGTAACCGACGAATGTGCTGAAAATAAAAATCTTGCCGATTACTTTTGAAATAGTAACCGACGGATATGCTGAAAATAAAAATCTTGCCGATTACTTTTGAAATAGTAACCGACGAATGTGCTGAAAATAAAGTCTTGCCGATTACTTTTAAAATAGTAACCGACAAATATGCTGAAAATAAAAATCTTCCCGATTACTTTTGAAATAGTAACCGACGAATATGCTGAAAATAAAAATCTTGCCGATTACTTTTGAAATAGTAACCGACGAATGTGCTGAAAATAAAGTCTTGCCGATTACTTATGAAATTGTAACCGACGAATATGTTGAAAATAAAAATCTTGTCGGTTACTTTTAAAATAGTAACCGACAAATATGCTGAAAATAAAAATCTTGCCGATTACTTTTGAAATAGTAACCGACGGATATGCTGAAAATAAAAATCTTGCCGATTACTTTTGAAATAGTAACCGACGAATGTGCTGAAAATAAAGTCTTGCCGATTACTTTTGAAATAGTAACCGACGAATATGCTGAAAATAAAAATCTTGCCGATTACTTTTGAAATAGTAACCGACGGATATGCTGAAAATAAAAATCTTGCCGATTACTTTTGAAATAGTAACCGACGAATGTGCTGAAAATAAAGTCTTGCCGATTACTTTTACAATAGTAACCGACAAATATGCTGAAAATAAAAATCTTCCCGATTACTTTTGAAATAGTAACCGACGAATATGCTGAAAATAAAAATCTTGCCGATTACTTTTGAAATAGTAACCGACGAATGTGCTGAAAATAAAGTCTTGCCGATTACTTATGAAATTGTAACCGACGAATATGTTGAAAATAAAAATCTTGTCGGTTACTTTTAAAATAGTAACCGACAAATATGCTGAAAATAAAAATCTTACCGATTACTTTTGAAATAGTAACCGACGAATATGCTGAAAATAAAAATCTTGCCGATTACTTTTGAAATAGTAACCGACGGATATGCTGAAAATAAAAATCTTGCCTATTACTTTTGAAATAGTAACCGACGAATGTGTTGAAAATAAAGTCTTGCCGATTACTTTTAAAATAGTAACCGACAAAATGCTGAAAATAAAAATCTTCCCGATTACTTTTGAAATAGTAAACGACGAATATGCTGAAAATAAAAATCTTGCCGATTACTTTTGAAATAGTAACCGACGAATATGCTGAAAATAAAAATCTTGCCGATTACTTTTGAAATAGTAACCGACGAATATGCTGAAAATAAAAATCTTGCCGATTACTTTTGAAATAGTAACCGACGAATATGCAGAAAAAAAAATCATGCCGATTACTTTTGAAATAGTAACCGACGAATGTGCTGAAAATAAAATCTTGCCGATTGCTTTTGAAATAATAACCGACGAATGTGCTGAAAATAAAGTCTTGCCGATTACTTTTAAAATAGTAACCGACAAATATGCTGAAATTAAAAGTCTTGCCGATTACTTTAGAAATAGTAACCGACGAATATGCTGAAAATAAAAATCTTGCCGATTACTTTTGAAATAGTAACCGACGAATGTGCTAAAAATAAAGTCTTGCCGATTACTTTTGAAATAGTAACCGACGAATATGCTGAAAAAAAAATCTTGCCGATTACTTTTGAAATAGTAACCGACGAATGTGCTGAAAATAAAAATCTTGCCGATTACTTTTGAAATAGTAACCGACGGATATGCTGAAAATAAAAATCTTGCCGATTACTTTTGAAATAGTAACCGACGAATGTGCTGAAAATAAAGTCTTGCCGATTACTTTTAAAATAGTAACCGACAAATATGCTGAAAATAAAAATCTTCCCGATTACTTTTGAAATAGTAACCGACGAATATGCTGAAAATAAAAATCTTGCCGATTACTTTTGAAATAGTAACCGACGAATGTGCTGAAAATAAAGTCTTGCCGATTACTTATGAAATTGTAACCGACGAATATGTTGAAAATAAAAATCTTGTCAGTTACTTTTAAAATAGTAACCGACAAATATGCTGAAAATAAAAATCTTGCCGATTACTTTTGAAATAGTAACCGACGGATATGCTGAAAATAAAAATCTTGCCGATTACTTTTGAAATAGTAACCGACGAATGTGCTGAAAATAAAGCCTTGCCGATTACTTTTGAAATAGTAACCGACGAATATGCTGAAAATAAAAATCTTGCCGATTACTTTTGAAATAGTAACCGACGGATATGCTGAAAATAAAAATCTTGCCGATTACTTTTGAAATAGTAACCGACGAATGTGCTGAAAATAAAGTCTTGCCGATTACTTTTAAAATAGTAACCGACAAATATGCTGAAAATAAAAATCTTCCCGATTACTTTTGAAATAGTAACCGACGAATATGCTGAAAATAAAAATCTTGCCGATTACTTTTGAAATAGTAACCGACGAATGTGCTGAAAATAAAGTCTTGCCGATTACTTATGAAATTGTAACCGACGAATATGTTGAAAATAAAAATCTTGTCGGTTACTTTTAAAATAGTAACCGACAAATATGCTGAAAATAAAAATCTTACCGATTACTTTTGAAATAGTAACCGACGAATATGCTGAAAATAAAAATCTTGCCGATTACTTTTGAAATAGTAACCGACGGATATGCTGAAAATAAAAATCTTGCCGATTACTTTTGAAATAGTAACCGACGAATGTCTTGAAAATAAAGTCTTGCCGATTACTTTTAAAATAGTAACCGACAAAATGCTGAAAATAAAAATCTTCCCGATTACTTTTGAAATAGTAAACGACGAATATGCTGAAAATAAAAATCTTGCCGATTACTTTTGAAATAGTAACCGACGAATATGCTGAAAATAAAAATCTTGCCGATTACTTTTGAAATAGTAACCGACGAATATGCTGAAAATAAAAATCTTGCCGATTACTTTTGAAATAGTAACCGACGAATATGCAGAAAAAAAAATCATGCCGATTACTTTTGAAATAGTAACCGACGAATGTGCTGAAAATAAAATCTTGCCGATTGCTTTTGAAATAATAACCGACGAATGTGCTGAAAATAAAGTCTTGCCGATTACTTTTAAAATAGTAACCGACAAATATGCTGAAATTAAAAATCTTGCCGATTACTTTAGAAATAGTAACCGACGAATATGCTGAAAATAAAAATCTTGCCGATTACTTTTGAAATAGTAACCGACGAATGTGCTGAAAATAAAGTCTTGCCGATTACTTTTAAAATAGTAACCGACAAATATGCTGAAAATAAAAATCTTCCCGATTACTTTTGAAATAGTAACCGACGAATATGCTGAAAATTAAAATCTTGCCGATTACTTTTGAAATAGTAACCGACGAATGTGCTGAAAATAAAGTCTTGCCGATTACTTATGAAATTGTAACCGACGAATATGTTGAAAATAAAAATCTTGTCGGTTACTTTTAAAATAGTAACCGACAAATATGCTGAAAATAAAAATCTTACCGATTACTTTTGAAATAGTAACCGACGAATATGCTGAAAATAAAAATCTTGCCGATTACTTTTGAAATAGTAACCGACGGATATGCTGAAAATAAAAATCTTGCCTATTACTTTTGAAATAGTAACCGACGAATGTGTTGAAAATAAAGTCTTGCCGATTACTTTTAAAATAGTAACCGACAAAATGCTGAAAATAAAAATCTTCCCGATTACTTTTGAAATAGTAAACGACGAATATGCTGAAAATAAAAATCTTGCCGATTACTTTTGAAATAGTAACCGACGAATATGCTGAAAATAAAAATCTTGCCGATTACTTTTGAAATAGTAACCGACGAATATGCTGAAAATAAAAATCTTGCCGATTACTTTTGAAATAGTAACCGACGAATATGCAGAAAAAAAAATCATGCCGATTACTTTTAAAATAGTAACCGACGAATGTGCTGAAAATAAAATCTTGCCGATTGCTTTCGAAATAATAACCGACGAATGTGCTGAAAATAAAGTCTTGCCGATTACTTTTAAAATAGTAACCGACAAATATGCTGAAATTAAAAGTCTTGCCGATTACTTTAGAAATAGTAACCGACGAATATGCTGAAAATAAAAATCTTGCCGATTACTTTTGAAATAGTAACCGACGAATGTGCTAAAAATAAAGTCTTGCCGATTACTTTTGAAATAGTAACCGACGAATATGCTGAAAAAAAATCTTGCCGATTACTTTTGAAATAGTAACCGACGAATGTGCTGAAAATAAAAATCTTGCCGATTACTTTTGAAATAGTAACCGACGGATATGCTGAAAATAAAAATCTTGCCGATTACTTTTGAAATAGTAACCGACGAATGTGCTGAAAATAAAGTCTTGCCGATTACTTTTAAAATAGTAACCGACAAATATGCTGAAAATAAAAATCTTCCCGATTACTTTTGAAATAGTAACCGACGAATATGCTGAAAATAAAAATCTTGCCGATTACTTTTGAAATAGTAACCGACGAATGTGCTGAAAATAAAGTCTTGCCGATTACTTATGAAATTGTAACCGACGAATATGTTGAAAATAAAAATCTTGTCAGTTACTTTTAAAATAGTAACCGACAAATATGCTGAAAATAAAAATCTTGCCGATTACTTTTGAAATAGTAACCGACGGATATGCTGAAAATAAAAATCTTGCCGATTACTTTTGAAATAGTAACCGACGAATGTGCTGAAAATAAAGCCTTGCCGATTACTTTTGAAATAGTAACCGACGAATATGCTGAAAATAAAAATCTTGCCGATTACTTTTGAAATAGTAACCGACGGATATGCTGAAAATAAAAATCTTGCCGATTACTTTTGAAATAGTAACCGACGAATGTGCTGAAAATAAAGTCTTGCCGATTACTTTTAAAATAGTAACCGACAAATATGCTGAAAATAAAAATCTTCCCGATTACTTTTGAAATAGTAACCGACGAATATGCTGAAAATAAAAATCTTGCCGATTACTTTTGAAATAGTAACCGACGAATGTGCTGAAAATAAAGTTTTGCCGATTACTTATGAAATTGTAACCGACGAATATGTTGAAAATAAAAATCTTGTCGGTTACTTTTAAAATAGTAACCGACAAATATGCTGAAAATAAAAATCTTACCGATTACTTTTGAAATAGTAACCGACGAATATGCTGAAAATAAAAATCTTGCCGATTACTTTTGAAATAGTAACCGACGGATATGCTGAAAATAAAAATCTTGCCGATTACTTTTGAAATAGTAACCGACGAATGTCTTGAAAATAAAGTCTTGCCGATTACTTTTAAAATAGTAACCGACAAAATGCTGAAAATAAAAATCTTCCCGATTACTTTTGAAATAGTAAACGACGAATATGCTGAAAATAAAAATCTTGCCGATTACTTTTGAAATAGTAACCGACGAATATGCTGAAAATAAAAATCTTGCCGATTACTTTTGAAATAGTAACCGACAAATATGCTGAAAATAAAAATCTTGCTGATTACTTTTGAAATAGTAACCGACGACTGTGTTGAAAATAAAGTCTTGCCGATTACTTATGAAATTGTAACCGACGAATATGTTGAAAATAAAAATCTTGTCGATTACTTTTAAAATAGTAACCGACAAATATGCTGAAAATAAAAATCTTGCCGATTACTTTTGAAATAGTAACCGACGGATATGCTGAAAATAAAAATCTTGCCGATTACTTTTGAAATAGTAACCGACGAATGTGCTAAAAATAAAGTCTTGCCGATTACTTTTGAAATAGTAACCGACGAATATGCTGAAAAAAAAATCTTGCCGATTACTTTTGAAATAGTAACCGACGAATGTGCTGAAAATAAAAATCTTGCCGATTACTTTTGAAATAGTAACCGACGGATATGCTGAAAATAAAAATCTTGCCGATTACTTTTGAAATAGTAACCGACGAATGTGCTGAAAATAAAGTCTTGCCGATTACTTTTAAAATAGTAACCGACAAATATGCTGAAAATAAAAATCTTCCCGATTACTTTTGAAATAGTAACCGACGAATATGCTGAAAATAAAAATCTTGCCGATTACTTTTGAAATAGTAACCGACGAATGTGCTGAAAATAAAGTCTTGCCGATTACTTATGAAATTGTAACCGACGAATATGTTGAAAATAAAAATCTTGTCGGTTACTTTTAAAATAGTAACCGACAAATATGCTGAAAATAAAAATCTTGCCGATTACTTTTGAAATAGTAACCGACGAATGTGCTGAAAATAAAGCCTTGCCGATTACTTTTGAAATAGTAACCGACGAATATGCTGAAAATAAAAATCTTGCCGATTACTTTTGAAATAGTAACCGACGGATATGCTGAAAATAAAAATCTTGCCGATTACTTTTGAAATAGTAACCGACGAATGTGCTGAAAATAAAGTCTTGCCGATTACTTTTAAAATAGTAACCGACAAATATGCTGAAAATAAAAATCTTCCCGATTACTTTTGAAATAGTAACCGACGAATATGCTGAAAATAAAAATCTTGCCGATTACTTTTGAAATAGTAACCGACGAATGTGCTGAAAATAAAGTTTTGCCGATTACTTATGAAATTGTAACCGACGAATATGTTGAAAATAAAAATCTTGTCGGTTACTTTTAAAATAGTAACCGACAAATATGCTGAAAATAAAAATCTTACCGATTACTTTTGAAATAGTAACCGACGAATATGCTGAAAATAAAAATCTTGCCGATTACTTTTGAAATAGTAACCGACGGATATGCTGAAAATAAAAATCTTGCCGATTACTTTTGAAATAGTAACCGACGAATGTCTTGAAAATAAAGTCTTGCCGATTACTTTTAAAATAGTAACCGACAAAATGCTGAAAATAAAAATCTTCCCGATTACTTTTGAAATAGTAACCGACGAATATGCTGAAAATAAAAATCTTGCTGATTACTTTTGAAATAGTAACCGACGACTGTGTTGAAAATAAAGTCTTGCCGATTACTTATGAAATTGTAACCGACGAATATGTTGAAAATAAAAATCTTGTCGATTACTTTTAAAATAGTAACCGACAAATATGCTGAAAATAAAAATCTTGCCGATTACTTTTGAAATAGTAACCGACGGATATGCTGAAAATAAAAATCTTGCCGATTACTTTTGAAATAGTAACCGACGAATGTGCTAAAAATAAAGTCTTGCCGATTACTTTTGAAATAGTAACCGACGAATATGCTGAAAAAAAAATCTTGCCGATTACTTTTGAAATAGTAACCGACGAATGTGCTGAAAATAAAAATCTTGCCGATTACTTTTGAAATAGTAACCGACGGATATGCTGAAAATAAAAATCTTGCCGATTACTTTTGAAATAGTAACCGACGAATGTGCTGAAAATAAAGTCTTGCCGATTACTTTTAAAATAGTAACCGACAAATATGCTGAAAATAAAAATCTTCCCGATTACTTTTGAAATAGTAACCGACGAATATGCTGAAAATAAAAATCTTGCCGATTACTTTTGAAATAGTAACTGACGAATGTGCTGAAAATAAAGTCTTGCCGATTACTTATGAAATTGTAACCGACGAATATGTTGAAAATAAAAATCTTGTCGGTTACTTTTAAAATAGTAACCGACAAATATGCTGAAAATAAAAATCTTGCCGATTACTTATGAAATTGTAACCGACGAATATGTTGAAAATAAAAATCTTGTCGGTTACTTTTAAAATAGTAACCGACAAATATGCTGAAAATAAAAATCTTGCCGATTACTTTTGAAATAGTAACCGACGAATATGCTGAAAATAAAAATCTTGTCGATTACTTTTAAAATAGTAACCGACAAATATGCTGAAAATAAAAATCTTGCCGATTACTTTTGAAATAGTAACCGACGGATATGCTGAAAATAAAAATCTTGCCGATTACTTTTGAAATAGTAACCGACGAATGTGCTAAAAATAAAGTCTTGCCGATTACTTTTGAAATAGTAACCGACGAATATGCTGAAAAAAAAATCTTGCCGATTACTTTTGAAATAGTAACCGACGAATGTGCTGAAAATAAAAATCTTGCCGATTACTTTTGAAATAGTAACCGACGGATATGCTGAAAATAAAAATCTTGCCGATTACTTTTGAAATAGTAACCGACGAATGTGCTGAAAATAAAGTCTTGCCGATTACTTTTAAAATAGTAACCGACAAATATGCTGAAAATAAAAATCTTCCCGATTACTTTTGAAATAGTAACCGACGAATATGCTGAAAATAAAAATCTTGCCGATTACTTTTGAAATAGTAACCGACGAATGTGCTGAAAATAAAGTCTTGCCGATTACTTATGAAATTGTAACCGACGAATATGTTGAAAATAAAAATCTTGTCGGTTACTTTTAAAATAGTAACCGACAAATATGCTGAAAATAAAAATCTTGCCGATTACTTTTGAAATAGTAACCGACGGATATGCTGAAAATAAAAATCTTGCCGATTACTTTTGAAATAGTAACCGACGAATGTGCTGAAAATAAAGTCTTGCCGATTACTTTTGAAATAGTAACCGACGAATATGCTGAAAATAAAAATCTTGCCGATTACTTTTGAAATAGTAACCGACGGATATGCTGAAAATAAAAATCTTGCCTATTACTTTTGAAATAGTAACCGACGAATGTGTTGAAAATAAAGTCTTGCCGATTACTTTTAAAATAGTAACCGACAAAATGCTGAAAATAAAAATCTTCCCGATTACTTTTGAAATAGTAAACGACGAATATGCTGAAAATAAAAATCTTGCCGATTACTTTTGAAATAGTAACCGACGAATATGCTGAAAATAAAAATCTTGCCGATTACTTTTGAAATAGTAACCGACGAATATGCTGAAAATAAAAATCTTGCCGATTACTTTTGAAATAGTAACCGACGAATATGCAGAAAAAAAAATCATGCCGATTACTTTTGAAATAGTAACCGACGAATGTGCTGAAAATAAAATCTTGCCGATTGCTTTTGAAATAATAACCGACGAATGTGCTGAAAATAAAGTCTTGCCGATTACTTTTAAAATAGTAACCGACAAATATGCTGAAATTAAAAATCTTGCCGATTACTTTAGAAATAGTAACCGACGAATATGCTGAAAATAAAAATCTTGCTGATTACTTTTGAAATAGTAACCGACGACTGTGTTGAAAATAAAGTCTTGCCGATTACTTATGAAATTGTAACCGACGAATATGTTGAAAATAAAAATCTTGTCGATTACTTTTAAAATAGTAACCGACAAATATGCTGAAAATAAAATCTTGCCGATTACTTTTGAAATAGTAACCGACGGATATGCTGAAAATAAAAATCTTGCCGATTACTTTTGAAATAGTAACCGACGAATGTGCTAAAAATAAAGTCTTGCCGATTACTTTTGAAATAGTAACCGACGAATATGCTGAAAAAAAAATCTTGCCGATTACTTTTGAAATAGTAACCGACGAATGTGCTGAAAATAAAAATCTTGCCGATTACTTTTGAAATAGTAACCGACGGATATGCTGAAAATAAAAATCTTGCCGATTACTTTTGAAATAGTAACCGACGAATGTGCTGAAAATAAAGTCTTGCCGATTACTTTTAAAATAGTAACCGACAAATATGCTGAAAATAAAAATCTTCCCGATTACTTTTGAAATAGTAACCGACGAATATGCTGAAAATAAAAATCTTGCCGATTACTTTTGAAATAGTAACTGACGAATGTGCTGAAAATAAAGTCTTGCCGATTACTTATGAAATTGTAACCGACGAATATGTTGAAAATAAAAATCTTGTCGGTTACTTTTAAAATAGTAACCGACAAATATGCTGAAAATAAAAATCTTGCCGATTACTTTTGAAATAGTAACCGACGGATATGCTGAAAATAAAAATCTTGCCGATTACTTTTGAAATAGTAACCGACGAATATGCTGAAAATAAAGTCTTGCCGATTACTTTTGAAATAGTAACCGACGAATATGCTGAAAATAAAAATCTTGCCGATTACTTTTGAAATAGTAACCGACGGATATGCTGAAAATAAAAATCTTGCCGATTACTTTTGAAATAGTAACCGACGAATGTGCTGAAAATAAAAATCTTGCCGATTACTTTTGAAATAGTAACCGACGGATATGCTGAAAATAAAAATCTTGCCGATTACTTTTGAAATAGTAACCGACGAATGTGCTGAAAATAAAGTCTTGCCGATTACTTTTAAAATAGTAACCGACAAATATGCTGAAAATAAAAATCTTCCCGATTACTTTTGAAATAGTAACCGACGAATATGCTGAAAATAAAAATCTTGCCGATTACTTTTGAAATAGTAACCGACGAATGTGCTGAAAATAAAGTCTTGCCGATTACTTTTAAAATAGTAACCGACAAATATGCTGAAAATAAAAATCTTCCCGATTACTTTTGAAATAGTAACCGACGGATATGCTGAAAATAAAAATCTTGCCGATTACTTTTGAAATAGTAACCGACGAATGTGCTAAAAATAAAGTCTTGCCGATTACTTTTGAAATAGTAACCGACGAATATGCTGAAAAAAAAATCTTGCCGATTACTTTTGAAATAGTAACCGACGAATGTGCTGAAAATAAAAATCTTGCCGATTACTTTTGAAATAGTAACCGACGGATATGCTGAAAATAAAAATCTTGCCGATTACTTTTGAAATAGTAACCGACGAATGTGCTGAAAATAAAGTCTTGCCGATTACTTTTAAAATAGTAACCGACAAATATGCTGAAAATAAAAATCTTCCCGATTACTTTTGAAATAGTAACCGACGAATATGCTGAAAATAAAAATCTTGCCGATTACTTTTGAAATAGTAACTGACGAATGTGCTGAAAATAAAGTCTTGCCGATTACTTATGAAATTGTAACCGACGAATATGTTGAAAATAAAAATCTTGTCGGTTACTTTTAAAATAGTAACCGACAAATATGCTGAAAATAAAAATCTTGCCGATTACTTTTGAAATAGTAACCGACGGATATGCTGAAAATAAAAATCTTGCCGATTACTTTTGAAATAGTAACCGACGAATATGCTGAAAATAAAGTCTTGCCGATTACTTTTGAAATAGTAACCGACGAATATGCTGAAAATAAAAATCTTGCCGATTACTTTTGAAATAGTAACCGACGGATATGCTGAAAATAAAAATCTTGCCGATTACTTTTGAAATAGTAACCGACGAATGTGCTGAAAATAAAAATCTTGCCGATTACTTTTGAAATAGTAACCGACGGATATGCTGAAAATAAAAATCTTGCCGATTACTTTTGAAATAGTAACCGACGAATGTGCTGAAAATAAAGTCTTGCCGATTACTTTTAAAATAGTAACCGACAAATATGCTGAAAATAAAAATCTTCCCGATTACTTTTGAAATAGTAACCGACGAATATGCTGAAAATAAAAATCTTGCCGATTACTTTTGAAATAGTAACCGACGAATGTGCTGAAAATAAAGTCTTGCCGATTACTTTTAAAATAGTAACCGACAAATATGCTGAAAATAAAAATCTTCCCGATTACTTTTGAAATAGTAACCGACGGATATGCTGAAAATAAAAATCTTGCCGATTACTTTTGAAATAGTTACCGACGAATGTGCTAAAAATAAAGTCTTGCCGATTACTTTTGAAATAGTAACCGACGAATATGCTGAAAAAAAAATCTTCCCGATTACTTTTGAAATAGTAACCGACGAATGTGCTGAAAATAAAAATCTTTCCGATTACTTTTGAAATAGTAACCGACGGATATGCTGAAAATAAAAATCTTGCCGATTACTTTTGAAATAGTAATCGACGAATGTGCTGAAAATAAAGTCTTGCCGATTACTTTTAAAATAGTAACCGACAAATATGCTGAAAATAAAAATCTTCCCGATTACTTTTGAAATAGTAACCGACGAATATGCTGAAAATAAAAATCTTGCCGATTACTTTTGAAATAGTAACCGACGAATGTGCTGAAAATAAAGTCTTGCCGATTACTTATGAAATTGTAACCGACGAATATGTTGAAAATAAAAATCTTGTCGGTTACTTTTAAAATAGTAACCGACAAATATGCTGAAAATAAAAATCTTGCCGATTACTTTTGAAATAGTAACCGACGGATATGCTGAAAATAAAAATCTTGCCGATTACTTTTGAAATAGTAACCGACGAATGTGCTGAAAATAAAGTCTTGCCGATTACTTTTGAAATAGTAACCGACGAATATGCTGAAAATAAAAATCTTGCCGATTACTTTTGAAATAGTAACCGACGGATATGCTGAAAATAAAAATCTTGCCGATTACTTTTGAAATAGTAACCGACGAATGTGCTGAAAATAAAAATCTTGCCGATTACTTTTGAAATAGTAACCGACGGATATGCTGAAAATAAAAATCTTGCCGATTACTTTTGAAATAGTAACCGACGAATGTGCTGAAAATAAAGTCTTGCCGATTACTTTTAAAATAGTAACCGACAAATATGCTGAAAATAAAAATCTTCCCGATTACTTTTGAAATAGTAACCGACGAATATGCTGAAAATAAAAATCTTGCCGATTACTTTTGAAATAGTAACCGACGAATGTGCTGAAAATAAAGTCTTGCCGATTACTTATGAAATTGTAACCGACGAATATGTTGAAAATAAAAATCTTGTCGGTTACTTTTAAAATAGTAACCGACAAGTATGCTGAAAATAAAAATCTTGCCGATTACTTTTGAAATAGTAACCGACGGATATGCTGAAAATAAAAATCTTGCCGATTACTTTTGAAATAGTAACCGACGAATGTGCTGAAAATAAAGTCTTGCCGATTACTTTTGAAATAGTAACCGACGAATATGCTGAAAATAAAAATCTTGCCGCTTACTTTTGAAATAGTAACCGACGGATATGCTGAAAATAAAAATCTTGCCGATTACTTTTGAAATAGTAACCGACGAATGTGCTGAAAATAAAGTCTTGCCGATTACTTTTAAAATAGTAATCGACAAATATGCTGAAAATAAAAATCTTCCCGATTACTTTTGAAATAGTAACCGACGAATATGCTGAAAATAAAAATCTTGCCGATTACTTTTGAAATAGTAACCGACGAATGTGCTGAAAATAAAGTCTTGCCGATTACTTATGAAATTGTAACCGACGAATACGTTGAAAAGAAAAATCTTGTCGGTTACTTTTAAAATAGTAACCGACAAATATGCTGAAAATAAAAATCTTACCGATTACTTTTGAAATAGTAACCGACGAATATGCTGAAAATAAAAATCTTGTCGATTACTTTTGAAATAGTAACCGACGGATATGCTGAAAATAAAAATCTTGCCGATTACTTTTGAAATAGTAACCGACGAATGTGCTGAAAATAAAGTCTTGCCGATTACTTTTAAAATAGTAACCGACGAATATGCTGAAAATAAAAATCTTGTCGATTACTTTTGAAATAGTAACCGACGGATATGCTGAAAATAAAAATCTTGCCGATTACTTTTGAAATAGTAACCGACGAATGTGCTGAAAATAAAGTCTTGCCGATTACTTTTGAAATAGTAACCGACGAATATGCTGAAAATAAAAATCTTGCCGATTACTTTTGAAATAGTAACCGACGAATGTGCTGAAAATAAAGTCTTGCCGATTACTTATGAAATTGTAACCGACGAATATGTTGAAAATAAAAATCTTGTCGGTTACTTTTAAAATAGTAACCGACAAATATGCTGAAAATAAAAATCTTCCCGATTACTTTTGAAATAGTAACCGACGAATATGCTGAAAATAAAAATCTTGCCGATTACTTTTGAAATAGTAACCGACGAATGTGCTGAAAATAAAGTCTTGCCGATTACTTTTAAAATAGTAACCGACGAATATGCTGAAAATAAAAATCTTGTCGATTACTTTTGAAATAGTAACCGACGGATATGCTGAAAATAAAAATCTTGCCGATTACTTTTGAAATAGTAACCGACGAATGTGCTGAAAATAAAGTCTTGCCGATTACTTTTGAAATAGTAACCGACGAATATGCTGAAAATAAAAATCTTGCCGATTACTTTTGAAATAGTAACCGACGAATGTGCTGAAAATAAAGTCTTGCCGATTACTTATGAAATAATAACCGACGAATGTGCTGAAAATAAAGTCTTGCCGATTACTTTTAAAATAGTAACCGACAAATATGCTGAAATTAAAAATCTTGCCGATTACTTTAGAAATAGTAACCGACGAATATGCTGAAAATAAAAATCTTGCTGATTACTTTTGAAATAGTAACCGACGACTGTGTTGAAAATAAAGTCTTGCCGATTACTTATGAAATTGTAACCGACGAATATGTTGAAAATAAAAATCTTGTCGATTACTTTTGAAATAGTAACCGACGGATATGCTGAAAATAAAAATCTTGCCGATTACTTTTGAAATAGTATCCGACGGATATGCTGAAAATAAAAATCTTGCCGATTACTTTTGAAATAGTAACCGACGAATGTGCTAAAAATAAAGTCTTGCCGATTACTTTTGAAATAGTAACCGACGAATATGCTGAAAAAAAAATCTTGCCGATTACTTTTGAAATAGTAACCGACGAATGTGCTGAAAATAAAAATCTTGCCGATTACTTTTGAAATAGTAACCGACGGATATGCTGAAAATAAAAATCTTGCCGATTACTTTTGAAATAGTAACCGACGAATGTGCTGAAAATAAAGTCTTGCCGATTACTTTTAAAATAGTAACCGACAAATATGCTGAAAATAAAAATCTTCCCGATTACTTTTGAAATAGTAACCGACGAATATGCTGAAAATAAAAATCTTGCCGATTACTTTTGAAATAGTAACCGACGAATGTGCTGAAAATAAAGTCTTGCCGATTACTTATGAAATTGTAACCGACGAATATGTTGAAAATAAAAATCTTGTCGGTTACTTTTAAAATAGTAACCGACAAATATGCTGAAAATAAAAATCTTGCCGATTACTTTTGAAATAGTAACCGACGGATATGCTGAAAATAAAAATCTTGCCGATTACTTTTGAAATAGTAACCGACGAATGTGCTGAAAATAAAGTCTTGCCGATTACTTTTGAAATAGTAACCGACGGATATGCTGAAAATAAAAATCTTGCCGATTACTTTTGAAATAGTAACCGACGAATGTGCTGAAAATAAAAATCTTGCCGATTACTTTTGAAATAGTAACCGACGGATATGCTGAAAATAAAAATCTTGCCGATTACTTTTGAAATAGTAACCGACGAATGTGCTGAAAATAAAGTCTTGCCGATTACTTTTAAAATAGTAACCGACAAATATGCTGAAAATAAAAATCTTCCCGATTACTTTTGAAATAGTAACCGACGAATATGCTGAAAATAAAAATCTTGCCGATTACTTTTGAAATAGTAACCGACGAATGTGCTGAAAATAAAGTCTTGCCGATTACTTTTAAAATAGTAACCGACAAATATGCTGAAAATAAAAATCTTCCCGATTACTTTTGAAATAGTAACCGACGGATATGCTGAAAATAAAAATCTTGCCGATTACTTTTGAAATAGTTACCGACGAATGTGCTAAAAATAAAGTCTTGCCGATTACTTTTGAAATAGTAACCGACGAATATGCTGGAAAAAAAATCTTGCCGATTACTTTTGAAATAGTAACCGACGAATGTGCTGAAAATAAAAATCTTTCCGATTACTTTTGAAATAGTAACCGACGGATATGCTGAAAATAAAAATCTTGCCGATTACTTTTGAAATAGTAACCGACGAATGTGCTGAAAATAAAGTCTTGCCGATTACTTTTAAAATAGTAACCGACAAATATGCTGAAAATAAAAATCTTCCCGATTACTTTTGAAATAGTAACCGACGAATATGCTGAAAATAAAAATCTTGCCGATTACTTTTGAAATAGTAACCGACGAATGTGCTGAAAATAAAGTCTTGCCGATTACTTATGAAATTGTAACCGACGAATATGTTGAAAATAAAAATCTTGTCAGTTACTTTTAAAATAGTAACCGACAAATATGCTGAAAATAAAAATCTTGCCGATTACTTTTGAAATAGTAACCGACGGATATGCTGAAAATAAAAATCTTGCCGATTACTTTTGAAATAGTAACCGACGAATGTGCTGAAAATAAAGTCTTGCCGATTACTTTTGAAATAGTAACCGACGAATATGCTGAAAATAAAAATCTTGCCGATTACTTTTGAAATAGTAACCGACGGATATGCTGAAAATAAAAATCTTGCCGATTACTTTTGAAATAGTAACCGACGAATGTGCTGAAAATAAAAATCTTGCCGATTACTTTTGAAATAGTAACCGACGGATATGCTGAAAATAAAAATCTTGCCGATTACTTTTGAAATAGTAACCGACGAATGTGCTGAAAATAAAGTCTTGCCGATTACTTATGAAATTGTAACCGACGAATATGTTGAAAATAAAAATCTTGTCGGTTACTTTTAAAATAGTAACCGACAAATATGCTGAAAATAAAAATCTTGCCGATTACTTTTGAAATAGTAACCGACGGATATGCTGAAAATAAAAATCTTGCCGATTACTTTTGAAATAGTAACCGACGAATGTGCTGAAAATAAAGTCTTGCCGATTACTTTTGAAATAGTAACCGACGAATATGCTGAAAATAAAAATCTTGCCGCTTACTTTTGAAATAGTAACCGACGGATATGCTGAAAATAAAAATCTTGCCGATTACTTTTGAAATAGTAACCGACGAATGTGCTGAAAATAAAGTCTTGCCGATTACTTTTAAAATAGTAACCGACAAATATGCTGAAAATAAAAATCTTCCCGATTACTTTTGAAATAGTAACCGACGAATATGCTGAAAATAAAAATCTTGCCGATTACTTTTGAAATAGTAACCGACGAATGTGCTGAAAATAAAGTCTTGCCGATTACTTATGAAATTGTAACCGACGAATATGTTGAAAATAAAAATCTTGTCGGTTACTTTTAAAATAGTAACCGACAAATATGCTGAAAATAAAAATCTTACCGATTACTTTTGAAATAGTAACCGACGAATATGCTGAAAATAAAAATCTTGTCGATTACTTTTGAAATAGTAACCGACGGATATGCTGAAAATAAAAATCTTGCCGATTACTTTTGAAATAGTAACCGACGAATGTGCTGAAAATAAAGTCTTGCCGATTACTTTTAAAATAGTAACCGACGAATATGCTGAAAATAAAAATCTTGTCGATTACTTTTGAAATAGTAACCGACGGATATGCTGAAAATAAAAATCTTGCCGATTACTTTTGAAATAGTAACCGACGAATGTGCTGAAAATAAAGTCTTGCCGATTACTTTTGAAATAGTAACCGACGAATATGTTGAAAATAAAAATCTTGTCGGTTACTTTTAAAATAGTAACCGACAAATATGCTGAAAATAAAAATCTTGCCGATTACTTTTGAAATAGTAACCGACGGATATGCTGAAAATAAAAATCTTGCCGATTACTTTTGAAATAGTAACCGACGAATGTGCTGAAAATAAAGTCTTGCCGATTACTTTTGAAATAGTAACCGACGGATATGCTGAAAATAAAAATCTTGCCGATTACTTTTGAAATAGTAACCGACGAATGTGCTGAAAATAAAAATCTTGCCGATTACTTTTGAAATAGTAACCGACGGATATGCTGAAAATAAAAATCTTGCCGATTACTTTTGAAATAGTAACCGACGAATGTGCTGAAAATAAAGTCTTGCCGATTACTTTTAAAATAGTAACCGACAAATATGCTGAAAATAAAAATCTTCCCGATTACTTTTGAAATAGTAACCGACGAATATGCTGAAAATAAAAATCTTGCCGATTACTTTTGAAATAGTAACCGACGAATGTGCTGAAAATAAAGTCTTGCCGATTACTTTTAAAATAGTAACCGACAAATATGCTGAAAATAAAAATCTTCCCGATTACTTTTGAAATAGTAACCGACGGATATGCTGAAAATAAAAATCTTGCCGATTACTTTTGAAATAGTTACCGACGAATGTGCTAAAAATAAAGTCTTGCCGATTACTTTTGAAATAGTAACCGACGAATATGCTGGAAAAAAAATCTTGCCGATTACTTTTGAAATAGTAACCGACGAATGTGCTGAAAATAAAAATCTTTCCGATTACTTTTGAAATAGTAACCGACGGATATGCTGAAAATAAAAATCTTGCCGATTACTTTTGAAATAGTAACCGACGAATGTGCTGAAAATAAAGTCTTGCCGATTACTTTTAAAATAGTAACCGACAAATATGCTGAAAATAAAAATCTTCCCGATTACTTTTGAAATAGTAACCGACGAATATGCTGAAAATAAAAATCTTGCCGATTACTTTTGAAATAGTAACCGACGAATGTGCTGAAAATAAAGTCTTGCCGATTACTTATGAAATTGTAACCGACGAATATGTTGAAAATAAAAATCTTGTCAGTTACTTTTAAAATAGTAACCGACAAATATGCTGAAAATAAAAATCTTGCCGATTACTTTTGAAATAGTAACCGACGGATATGCTGAAAATAAAAATCTTGCCGATTACTTTTGAAATAGTAACCGACGAATGTGCTGAAAATAAAGTCTTGCCGATTACTTTTGAAATAGTAACCGACGAATATGCTGAAAATAAAAATCTTGCCGATTACTTTTGAAATAGTAACCGACGGATATGCTGAAAATAAAAATCTTGCCGATTACTTTTGAAATAGTAACCGACGAATGTGCTGAAAATAAAAATCTTGCCGATTACTTTTGAAATAGTAACCGACGGATATGCTGAAAATAAAAATCTTGCCGATTACTTTTGAAATAGTAACCGACGAATGTGCTGAAAATAAAGTCTTGCCGATTACTTATGAAATTGTAACCGACGAATATGTTGAAAATAAAAATCTTGTCGGTTACTTTTAAAATAGTAACCGACAAATATGCTGAAAATAAAAATCTTGCCGATTACTTTTGAAATAGTAACCGACGGATATGCTGAAAATAAAAATCTTGCCGATTACTTTTGAAATAGTAACCGACGAATGTGCTGAAAATAAAGTCTTGCCGATTACTTTTGAAATAGTAACCGACGAATATGCTGAAAATAAAAATCTTGCCGCTTACTTTTGAAATAGTAACCGACGGATATGCTGAAAATAAAAATCTTGCCGATTACTTTTGAAATAGTAACCGACGAATGTGCTGAAAATAAAGTCTTGCCGATTACTTTTAAAATAGTAACCGACAAATATGCTGAAAATAAAAATCTTCCCGATTACTTTTGAAATAGTAACCGACGAATATGCTGAAAATAAAAATCTTGCCGATTACTTTTGAAATAGTAACCGACGAATGTGCTGAAAATAAAGTCTTGCCGATTACTTATGAAATTGTAACCGACGAATATGTTGAAAATAAAAATCTTGTCGGTTACTTTTAAAATAGTAACCGACAAATATGCTGAAAATAAAAATCTTACCGATTACTTTTGAAATAGTAACCGACGAATATGCTGAAAATAAAAATCTTGTCGATTACTTTTGAAATAGTAACCGACGGATATGCTGAAAATAAAAATCTTGCCGATTACTTTTGAAATAGTAACCGACGAATGTGCTGAAAATAAAGTCTTGCCGATTACTTTTAAAATAGTAACCGACGAATATGCTGAAAATAAAAATCTTGTCGATTACTTTTGAAATAGTAACCGACGGATATGCTGAAAATAAAAATCTTGCCGATTACTTTTGAAATAGTAACCGACGAATGTGCTGAAAATAAAGTCTTGCCGATTACTTTTGAAATAGTAACCGACGAATATGCTGAAAATAAAAATCTTGCCGATTACTTTTGAAATAGTAACCGACGAATGTGCTGAAAATAAAGTCTTGCCGATTACTTATGAAATAATAACCGACGAATGTGCTGAAAATAAAGTCTTGCCGATTACTTTTAAAATAGTAACCGACAAATATGCTGAAATTAAAAATCTTGCCGATTACTTTAGAAATAGTAACCGACGAATATGCTGAAAATAAAAATCTTGCTGATTACTTTTGAAATAGTAACCGACGACTGTGTTGAAAATAAAGTCTTGCCGATTACTTATGAAATTGTAACCGACGAATATGTTGAAAATAAAAATCTTGTCGATTACTTTTGAAATAGTAACCGACGGATATGCTGAAAATAAAAATCTTGCCGATTACTTTTGAAATAGTAACCGACGGATATGCTGAAAATAAAAATCTTGCCGATTACTTTTGAAATAGTAACCGACGAATGTGCTGAAAATAAAGTCTTGCCGATTACTTATGAAATTGTAACCGACGAATATGTTGAAAATAAAAATCTTGTCGGTTACTTTTAAAATAGTAACCGACAAATATGCTGAAAATAAAAATCTTACCGATTACTTTTGAAATAGTAACCGACGAATATGCTGAAAATAAAAATCTTGTCGATTACTTTTGAAATAGTAACCGACGGATATGCTGAAAATAAAAATCTTGCCGATTACTTTTGAAATAGTAACCGACGAATGTGCTGAAAATAAAGTCTTGCCGATTACTTTTAAAATAGTAACCGACGAATATGCTGAAAATAAAAATCTTGTCGATTACTTTTGAAATAGTAACCGACGGATATGCTGAAAATAAAAATCTTGCCGATTACTTTTGAAATAGTAACCGACGAATGTGCTGAAAATAAAGTCTTGCCGATTACTTTTGAAATAGTAACCGACGAATATGCTGAAAATAAAAATCTTGCCGATTACTTTTGAAATAGTAACCGACGAATGTGCTGAAAATAAAGTCTTGCCGATTACTTATGAAATAATAACCGACGAATGTGCTGAAAATAAAGTCTTGCCGATTACTTTTAAAATAGTAACCGACAAATATGCTGAAATTAAAAATCTTGCCGATTACTTTAGAAATAGTAACCGACGAATATGCTGAAAATAAAAATCTTGCTGATTACTTTTGAAATAGTAACCGACGACTGTGTTGAAAATAAAGTCTTGCCGATTACTTATGAAATTGTAACCGACGAATATGTTGAAAATAAAAATCTTGTCGATTACTTTTGAAATAGTAACCGACGGATATGCTGAAAATAAAAATCTTGCCGATTACTTTTGAAATAGTAACCGACGGATATGCTGAAAATAAAAATCTTGCCGATTACTTTTGAAATAGTAACCGACGAATGTGCTAAAAATAAAGTCTTGCCGATTACTTTTGAAATAGTAACCGACGAATATGCTGAAAAAAAAATCTTGCCGATTACTTTTGAAATAGTAACCGACGAATGTGCTGAAAATAAAAATCTTGCCGATTACTTTTGAAATAGTAACCGACGGATATGCTGAAAATAAAAATCTTGCCGATTACTTTTGAAATAGTAACCGACGAATGTGCTGAAAATAAAGTCTTGCCGATTACTTTTAAAATAGTAACCGACAAATATGTTGAAAATAAAAATCTTCCCGATTACTTTTGAAATAGTAACCGACGGATATGCTGAAAATAAAAATCTTGCCGATTACTTTTGAAATAGTAACCGACGAATGTGCTGAAAATAAAGTCTTGCCGATTACTTTTGAAATAGTAACCGACGAATATGCTGAAAATAAAAATCTTGCCGATTACTTTTGAAATAGTAACCGACGGATATGCTGAAAATAAAAATCTTGCCGATTACTTTTGAAATAGTAACCGACGAATGTGCTGAAAATAAAGTCTTGCCGATTACTTTTAAAATAGTAACCGACAAATATGCTGAAAATAAAAATCTTCCCGATTACTTTTGAAATAGTAACCGACGAATATGCTGAAAATAAAAATCTTGCCGATTACTTTTGAAATAGTAACCGACGAATGTGCTGAAAATAAAGTCTTGCCGATTACTTATGAAATTGTAACCGACGAATATGTTGAAAATAAAAATCTTGTCGGTTACTTTTAAAATAGTAACCGACAAATATGCTGAAAATAAAAATCTTCCCGATTACTTTTGAAATAGTAACCAACGGATATGCTGAAAATAAAAATCTTGCCGATTACTTTTGAAATAGTAACCGACGAATGTGCTGAAAATAAAGTCTTGCCGATTACTTTTGAAATAGTAACCGACGAATATGCTGAAAATAAAAATCTTGCCGATTACTTTTGAAATAGTAACCGACGAATGTGCTGAAAATAAAGTCTTGCCGATTACTTATGAAATTGTAACCGACGAATATGTTGAAAATAAAAATCTTGTCGATTACTTTTAAAATAGTAACCGACAAATATGCTGAAAATAAAAATCTTGCCGATTACTTTTTAAATAGTAAACGACGAATATGCTGAAAATAAAAATCTTGCCGATTACTTTTGAAATAGTAACCGACGAATATGCTGAAAATAAAAATCTTGCCGATTACTTTTGAAATAGTAACCGACGAATATGCTGAAAAAAAATCTTGCCGATTACTTTTGAAATAGTAACCGACGAATGTGCTGAAAATAAAATCTTGCCGATTGCTTTTGAAATAATAACCGACGAATGTGCTGAAAATAAAGTCTTGCCGATTACTTTTAAAATAGTAACCGACAAATATGCTGAAATTAAAAATCTTGCCTATTACTCTAGAAATAGTAACCGACGAATATGCTGAAAATAAAAATCTTGCCGATTACTTTTGAAATAGTAACCGACGGATATGCTGAAAATAAAAATCTTGCCTATTACTTTTGAAATAGTAACCGACGAATATGCTGAAAATAAAAATCTTGTCGATTACTTTTGAAATAGTAACCGACGGATATGCTGAAAATAAAAATCTTGCCGATTACTTTTGAAATAGTAACCGACGAATGTGCTGAAAATAAAGTCTTGCCGATTACTTTTAAAATAGTAACCGACGAATATGCTGAAAATAAAAATCTTGTCGATTACTTTTGAAATAGTAACCGACGGATATGCTGAAAATAAAAATCTTGCCGATTACTTTTGAAATAGTAACCGACGAATGTGCTGAAAATAAAGTCTTGCCGATTACTTTTGAAATAGTAACCGACGAATATGCTGAAAATAAAAATCTTGCCGATTACTTTTGAAATAGTAACCGACGAATGTGCTGAAAATAAAGTCTTGCCGATTACTTATGAAATAATAACCGACGAATGTGCTGAAAATAAAGTCTTGCCGATTACTTTTAAAATAGTAACCGACAAATATGCTGAAATTAAAAATCTTGCCGATTACTTTAGAAATAGTAACCGACGAATATGCTGAAAATAAAAATCTTGCTGATTACTTTTGAAATAGTAACCGACGACTGTGTTGAAAATAAAGTCTTGCCGATTACTTATGAAATTGTAACCGACGAATATGTTGAAAATAAAAATCTTGTCGATTACTTTTGAAATAGTAACCGACGGATATGCTGAAAATAAAAATCTTGCCGATTACTTTTGAAATAGTAACCGACGGATATGCTGAAAATAAAAATCTTGCCGATTACTTTTGAAATAGTAACCGACGAATGTGCTAAAAATAAAGTCTTGCCGATTACTTTTGAAATAGTAACCGACGAATATGCTGAAAAAAAAATCTTGCCGATTACTTTTGAAATAGTAACCGACGAATGTGCTGCAAATAAAAATCTTGCCGATTACTTTTGAAATAGTAACCGACGGATATGCTGAAAATAAAAATCTTGCCGATTACTTTTGAAATAGTAACCGACGAATGTGCTGAAAATAAAGTCTTGCCGATTACTTTTAAAATAGTAACCGACAAATATGTTGAAAATAAAAATCTTCCCGATTACTTTTGAAATAGTAACCGACGGATATGCTGAAAATAAAAATCTTGCCGATTACTTTTGAAATAGTAACCGACGAATGTGCTGAAAATAAAGTCTTGCCGATTACTTTTGAAATAGTAACCGACGAATATGCTGAAAAAAAATCTTGCCGATTACTTTTGAAATAGTAACCGACGAATGTGCTGAAAATAAAATCTTGCCGATTGCTTTTGAAATAATAACCGACGAATGTGCTGAAAATAAAGTCTTGCCGATTACTTTTAAAATAGTAACCGACAAATATGCTGAAATTAAAAATCTTGCCTATTACTCTAGAAATAGTAACCGACGAATATGCTGAAAATAAAAATCTTGCCGATTACTTTTGAAATAGTAACCGACGGATATGCTGAAAATAAAAATCTTGCCTATTACTTTTGAAATAGTAACCGACGAATATGCTGAAAATAAAAATCTTGTCGATTACTTTTGAAATAGTAACCGACGGATATGCTGAAAATAAAAATCTTGCCGATTACTTTTGAAATAGTAACCGACGAATGTGCTGAAAATAAAGTCTTGCCGATTACTTTTAAAATAGTAACCGACGAATATGCTGAAAATAAAAATCTTGTCGATTACTTTTGAAATAGTAACCGACGGATATGCTGAAAATAAAAATCTTGCCGATTACTTTTGAAATAGTAACCGACGAATGTGCTGAAAATAAAGTCTTGCCGATTACTTTTGAAATAGTAACCGACGAATATGCTGAAAATAAAAATCTTGCCGATTACTTTTGAAATAGTAACCGACGAATGTGCTGAAAATAAAGTCTTGCCGATTACTTATGAAATAATAACCGACGAATGTGCTGAAAATAAAGTCTTGCCGATTACTTTTAAAATAGTAACCGACAAATATGCTGAAATTAAAAATCTTGCCGATTACTTTAGAAATAGTAACCGACGAATATGCTGAAAATAAAAATCTTGCTGATTACTTTTGAAATAGTAACCGACGACTGTGTTGAAAATAAAGTCTTGCCGATTACTTATGAAATTGTAACCGACGAATATGTTGAAAATAAAAATCTTGTCGATTACTTTTGAAATAGTAACCGACGGATATGCTGAAAATAAAAATCTTGCCGATTACTTTTGAAATAGTAACCGACGGATATGCTGAAAATAAAAATCTTGCCGATTACTTTTGAAATAGTAACCGACGAATGTGCTAAAAATAAAGTCTTGCCGATTACTTTTGAAATAGTAACCGACGAATATGCTGAAAAAAAAATCTTGCCGATTACTTTTGAAATAGTAACCGACGAATGTGCTGCAAATAAAAATCTTGCCGATTACTTTTGAAATAGTAACCGACGGATATGCTGAAAATAAAAATCTTGCCGATTACTTTTGAAATAGTAACCGACGAATGTGCTGAAAATAAAGTCTTGCCGATTACTTTTAAAATAGTAACCGACAAATATGTTGAAAATAAAAATCTTCCCGATTACTTTTGAAATAGTAACCGACGGATATGCTGAAAATAAAAATCTTGCCGATTACTTTTGAAATAGTAACCGACGAATGTGCTGAAAATAAAGTCTTGCCGATTACTTTTGAAATAGTAACCGACGAATATGCTGAAAATAAAAATCTTGCCGATTACTTTTGAAATAGTAACCGACGGATATGCTGAAAATAAAAATCTTGCCGATTACTTTTGAAATAGTAACCGACGAATGTGCTGAAAATAAAGTCTTGCCGATTACTTTTAAAATAGTAACCGACAAATATGCTGAAAATAAAAATCTTCCCGATTACTTTTGAAATAGTAACCGACGAATATGCTGAAAATAAAAATCTTGCCGATTACTTTTGAAATAGTAACCGACGAATGTGCTGAAAATAAAGTCTTGCCGATTACTTATGAAATTGTAACCGACGAATATGTTGAAAATAAAAATCTTGTCGGTTACTTTTAAAATAGTAACCGACAAATATGCTGAAAATAAAAATCTTCCCGATTACTTTTGAAATAGTAACCAACGGATATGCTGAAAATAAAAATCTTGCCGATTACTTTTGAAATAGTAACCGACGAATGTGCTGAAAATAAAGTCTTGCCGATTACTTTTGAAATAGTAACCGACGAATATGCTGAAAATAAAAATCTTGCCGATTACTTTTGAAATAGTAACCGACGAATGTGCTGAAAATAAAGTCTTGCCGATTACTTATGAAATTGTAACCGACGAATATGTTGAAAATAAAAATCTTGTCGATTACTTTTAAAATAGTAACCGACAAATATGCTGAAAATAAAAATCTTGCCGATTACTTTTTAAATAGTAAACGACGAATATGCTGAAAATAAAAATCTTGCCGATTACTTTTGAAATAGTAACCGACGAATATGCTGAAAATAAAAATCTTGCCGATTACTTTTGAAATAGTAACCGACGAATATGCTGAAAAAAAATCTTGCCGATTACTTTTGAAATAGTAACCGACGAATGTGCTGAAAATAAAATCTTGCCGATTGCTTTTGAAATAATAACCGACGAATGTGCTGAAAATAAAGTCTTGCCGATTACTTTTAAAATAGTAACCGACAAATATGCTGAAATTAAAAATCTTGCCTATTACTCTAGAAATAGTAACCGACGAATATGCTGAAAATAAAAATCATGCCGATTACTTTTGAAATAGTAACCGACGGATATGCTGAAAATAAAAATCTTGCCTATTACTTTTGAAATAGTAACCGACGAATTTGCTAAAAATAAAGTCTTGCCGATTACTTTTGAAATACTAACCGACGAATATGCTGAAAAAAAAATCTTGCCGATTACTTTTGAAATAGTAACCGACGAATGTGCTGAAAATAAAAATCTTGCCGATTACTTTTGAAATAGTAACCGACGGATATGCTGAAAATAAAAATCTTGCCGATTACTTTTGAAATAGTAACCGACGAATGTGCTGAAAATAAAGTCTTGCCGATTACTTTTAAAATAGTAACCGACAAATATGCTGAAAATAAAAATCTTCCCGATTACTTTTGAAATAGTAACCGACGAATATGCTGAAAATAAAAATCTTGCCGATTACTTTTGAAATAGTAACCGACGAATGTGCTGAAAATAAAGTCTTGCCGATTACTTTTAAAATAGTAACCGACAAATATGCTGAAAATAAAAATATTGCCGATTACTTTTGAAATAGTAACCGACGAATATGCTGAGAAAAAAAATCTTGCCGATTACTTTTGAAATAGTAACCGACGAATGTGCTGAAAATAAAAATCTTGCCGATTACTTTTGAAATAGTAACCGACGGATATGCTGAAAATAAAAATCTTGCCGATTACTTTTGAAATAGTAACCGACGAATGTGTTGAAAATAAAGTCTTGCCGATTACTTTTAAAATAGTAACCGACAAAATGCTGAAAATAAAAATCTTCCCGATTACTTTTGAAATAGTAAACGACGAATATGCTGAATATAAAAATCTTGCCGATTACTTTTGAAATAGTAACCGACGAATGTGCTGAAAATAAAAATCTTGCCGATTACTTTTGAAATAGTAACCGACGGATATGCTGAAAATAAAATCTTGCCGATTGCTTTTGAAATAATAACCGACGAATGTGCTGAAAATAAAGTCTTGCCGATTACTTTTAAAATAGTAACCGACAAATATGCTGAAATTAAAAATCTTGCCGATTACTTTAGAAATAGTAACCGACGAATATGCTGAAAATAAAAATCTTGCTGATTACTTTTGAAATAGTAACCGACGACTGTGTTGAAAATAAAGTCTTGCCGATTACTTATGAAATTGTAACCGACGAATATGTTGAAAATAAAAATCTTGTCGATTACTTTTGAAATAGTAACCGACGGATATGCTGAAAATAAAAATCTTGCCGATTACTTTTGAAATAGTAACCGACGGATATGCTGAAAATAAAAATCTTGCCGATTACTTTTGAAATAGTAACCGACGAATGTGCTAAAAATAAAGTCTTGCCGATTACTTTTGAAATAGTAACCGACGAATATGCTGAAAAAAAAATCTTGCCGATTACTTTTGAAATAGTAACCGACGAATGTGCTGAAAATAAAAATCTTGCCGATTACTTTTGAAATAGTAACCGACGGATATGCTGAAAATAAAAATCTTGCCGATTACTTTTGAAATAGTAACCGACGAATGTGCTGAAAATAAAGTCTTGCCGATTACTTTTAAAATAGTAACCGACAAATATGTTGAAAATAAAAATCTTCCCGATTACTTTTGAAATAGTAACCGACGGATATGCTGAAAATAAAAATCTTGCCGATTACTTTTGAAATAGTAACCGACGAATGTGCTGAAAATAAAGTCTTGCCGATTACTTTTGAAATAGTAACCGACGAATATGCTGAAAATAAAAATCTTGCCGATTACTTTTGAAATAGTAACCGACGGATATGCTGAAAATAAAAATCTTGCCGATTACTTTTGAAATAGTAACCGACGAATGTGCTGAAAATAAAGTCTTGCCGATTACTTTTAAAATAGTAACCGACAAATATGCTGAAAATAAAAATCTTCCCGATTACTTTTGAAATAGTAACCGACGAATATGCTGAAAATAAAAATCTTGCCGATTACTTTTGAAATAGTAACCGACGAATGTGCTGAAAATAAAGTCTTGCCGATTACTTATGAAATTGTAACCGACGAATATGTTGAAAATAAAAATCTTGTCGGTTACTTTTAAAATAGTAACCGACAAATATGCTGAAAATAAAAATCTTCCCGATTACTTTTGAAATAGTAACCAACGGATATGCTGAAAATAAAAATCTTGCCGATTACTTTTGAAATAGTAACCGACGAATGTGCTGAAAATAAAGTCTTGCCGATTACTTTTGAAATAGTAACCGACGAATATGCTGAAAATAAAAATCTTGCCGATTACTTTTGAAATAGTAACCGACGAATGTGCTGAAAATAAAGTCTTGCCGATTACTTATGAAATTGTAACCGACGAATATGTTGAAAATAAAAATCTTGTCGATTACTTTTAAAATAGTAACCGACAAATATGCTGAAAATAAAAATCTTGCCGATTACTTTTTAAATAGTAAACGACGAATATGCTGAAAATAAAAATCTTGCCGATTACTTTTGAAATAGTAACCGACGAATATGCTGAAAATAAAAATCTTGCCGATTACTTTTGAAATAGTAACCGACGAATATGCTGAAAAAAAATCTTGCCGATTACTTTTGAAATAGTAACCGACGAATGTGCTGAAAATAAAATCTTGCCGATTGCTTTTGAAATAATAACCGACGAATGTGCTGAAAATAAAGTCTTGCCGATTACTTTTAAAATAGTAACCGACAAATATGCTGAAATTAAAAATCTTGCCTATTACTCTAGAAATAGTAACCGACGAATATGCTGAAAATAAAAATCTTGCCGATTACTTTTGAAATAGTAACCGACGGATATGCTGAAAATAAAAATCTTGCCTATTACTTTTGAAATAGTAACCGACGAATTTGCTAAAAATAAAGTCTTGCCGATTACTTTTGAAATACTAACCGACGAATATGCTGAAAAAAAAATCTTGCCGATTACTTTTGAAATAGTAACCGACGAATGTGCTGAAAATAAAAATCTTGCCGATTACTTTTGAAATAGTAACCGACGGATATGCT
Source organism: Medicago lupulina (assembly GCA_958299785.1). Classification (NCBI taxonomy): domain Eukaryota; kingdom Viridiplantae; phylum Streptophyta; class Magnoliopsida; order Fabales; family Fabaceae; genus Medicago; species Medicago lupulina. The sequence continues at coordinate 48,144,927 of OY283140.1, forward strand.
GAAAATAAAAATCTTGCCGATTACTTTTGAAATAGTAACCGACGAATGTGCTGAAAATAAAGTCTTGCCGATTACTTTTAAAATAGTAACCGACAAATATGCTGAAAATAAAAATCTTCCCGATTACTTTTGAAATAGTAACCGACGAATATGCTGAAAATAAAAATCTTGCCGATTACTTTTGAAATAGTAACCGACGAATGTGCTGAAAATAAAGTCTTGCCGATTACTTTTAAAATAGTAACCGACAAATATGCTGAAAATAAAAATATTGCCGATTACTTTTGAAATAGTAACCGACGAATATGCTGAGAAAAAAAATCTTGCCGATTACTTTTGAAATAGTAACCGACGAATGTGCTGAAAATAAAAATCTTGCCGATTACTTTTGAAATAGTAACCGACGGATATGCTGAAAATAAAAATCTTGCCGATTACTTTTGAAATAGTAACCGACGAATGTGTTGAAAATAAAGTCTTGCCGATTACTTTTAAAATAGTAACCGACAAAATGCTGAAAATAAAAATCTTCCCGATTACTTTTGAAATAGTAAACGACGAATATGCTGAAAATAAAAATCTTGCCGATTACTTTTGAAATAGTAACCGACGAATGTGCTGAAAATAAAAATCTTGCCGATTACTTTTGAAATAGTAACCGACGGATATGCTGAAAATAAAATCTTGCCGATTGCTTTTGAAATAATAACCGACGAATGTGCTGAAAATAAAGTCTTGCCGATTACTTTTAAAATAGTAACCGACAAATATGCTGAAATTAAAAATCTTGCCGATTACTTTAGAAATAGTAACCGACGAATATGCTGAAAATAAAAATCTTGCTGATTACTTTTGAAATAGTAACCGACGACTGTGTTGAAAATAAAGTCTTGCCGATTACTTATGAAATTGTAACCGACGAATATGTTGAAAATAAAAATCTTGTCGATTACTTTTAAAATAGTAACCGACAAATATGCTGAAAATAAAAATCTTGCCGATTACTTTTGAAATAGTAACCGACGGATATGTGCTGAAAATAAATCTTGCCGATTACTTTTGAAATAGTAACCGACGAATGTGCTAAAAATAAAGTCTTGCCGATTACTTTTGAAATAGTAACCGACGAATATGCTGAAAAAAAAATCTTGCCGATTACTTTTGAAATAGTAACCGACGAATGTGCTGAAAATAAAAATCTTGCCGATTACTTTTGAAATAGTAACCGACGGATATGTGCTGAAAATAAATCTTGCCGATTACTTTTGAAATAGTAACCGACGAATGTGCTGAAAATAAATCATGCCGATTACTTTTGAAATAGTAAGCGACGAATATGTTGAAAATTAAAATCTTACCGATTACTTTTGAAATAGTAACCAATGAATATGCTGAAAATAAAGTCTTGCCGATTACTTTTGAAATAGTAACCGACGAATATGTTGAAAATAAAAATCTTGTCGATTACTTTTAAAATAGTAACTGACAAATATGCTAAAAATAAAAATCTTGCCGATTACTTTTGAAATAGTAACCGACGAATGTGCAGAAAATAGATCATGCCGATTACTTTTGAAATAGTAACCGACGAATGTGTTGAAAATAAATCATGCTGATTACCGTTGAAATAGTAACCGACGAATATGTTGAAAATAAAAATCTTACCGATTACTTTTGAAATAGTAACCAACGAATATGCTGAAAATAAAGTCTTGCCCATTACTTTTGAAATAGTAACCGACGAATATGTGCTGAAAATAAATCATGCCGATTACTTTTGAAATAGTAAGCGAAGAATATGTTGAAAATAAAAATCTTGTCGATTACTTTTAAAATAGTAACCGACAAATATGCTAAAAATAAAAATCTTGCCGATTACTTTTGAAATAGTAACCGACAAATGTGCTGAAAATAAAAGTCTTGCCCATTACTTTTGAAATAGTAACCGACGAATATGTGCTGAAAATAAATCTTGCCGATTACTTTTGAAATAGTAACCGACGAATGTGCTGAAAATAAATCATGCCGATTACTTTTAAAATAGTAACCGACGAATATGTTGAAAATAAAAATCTTGTCGATTACTTTTAAAATAGTAACTGACAAATATGCTGAAAATAAAAATCTCGCCGATTACTTTTGAAAAAGTAACCGACAAATATGTTGAAAATAAAAATCTTGCCGATTACTTTTGAAAAAGTAACCGATAAATATGCTGAAAATAAAAATCTTGCCGATTACTTTTGAAAAAGTAACCGACAAATATGTTGAAAATAAAAATCTTGCCGATTACTTTTGAAAAAGTAACCGATAAATATGCTGAAAATAAAAATCTTGCCCATTACTTTTGAAATAGTCACCGACCAATATGCTGAAAATAAAAATCTTGCCGATTACTTTTGAAATAGTAACCGACAAATGTGCTGAAAATAAAAGTCTTGCCCATTACTTTTGAAATAGTAACCGACGAATATGTGCTGAAAATAAATCTTGCCGATTACTTTTGAAATAGTAACCGACGAATGTGCTGAAAATAAATCATGCCGATTACTTTTGAAATAGTAAGCGACGAATATGTTGAAAATAAAAATCTTGTCGATTACTTTTAAAATAGTAACCGACAAATATGCTAAAAATAAAAATCTTGCCGATTACTTTTGAAATAGGAACCGACGAATATGTTGAAAATAAAAATCTTGTCGATTACTTTTAAAATAGTAACTGACAAATATGCTGAAAATAAAAATCTTGCCGATTACTTTTGAAAAAGTAACCGACAAATATGTTGAAAATAAAAATCTTGCCGATTACTTTTGAAAAAGTAACCGACAAATATGCTGAAAATAAAAATCTTGCCGATTACTTTTGAAATAGTAACCGACGAATGTGCTGAAAATAAATCATGCCGATTACTATTGAAATAGTAACCGACAAATGTGCTGAAAATAAAAGTCTTGCCCATTACTTTTGAAATAGTAACCGACGAATATGTGCTGAAAATAAATCTTGCCGATTACTTTTGAAATAGTAACCGACGAATGTGCTGAAAATAAATCATACCATTACTTTTGAAATAGTAAGCGACGAATATGTTGAAAATAAAAATCTTGTCGATTACTTTTAAAATAGTAACCGACAAATATGCTAAAAATAAAAATCTTGCCGATTACTTTTGAAATAAGAACCGACGAATATGTTGAAAATAAAAATCTTGTCGATTACTTTTAAAATAGTAACTGACAAATATGCTAAAAATAAAAATCTTGCCGATTACTTTTGAAATAGTAACCGACGAATGTTCAGAAAATAGATCATGCCGATTACTTTTGAAATAGTAACCGACGAATGTGTTGAAAATAAATCATGCTGATTACCTTTGAAATAGTAACCGACGAATATGTTGAAAATAAAAATCTTACCGATTACTTTTGAAATAGTAACCAACGAATATGCTGAAAATAAAGTCTTGCCCATTACTTTTGAAATAGTAACCGACGAATATGTGCTGAAAATAAATCATGCCGATTACTTTTGAAATAGTAAGCGACGAATATGTTGAAAATAAAAATCTTGTCGATTACTTTTAAAATAGTAACCGACAAATATGCTAAAAATAAAAATCTTGCCGATTACTTTTGAAAAAGTAACCGACAAATATGTTGAAAATAAAAATCTTGCCGATTACTTTTGAAAAAGTAACCGATAAATATGCTGAAAATAAAAATCTTGCCCATTACTTTTGAAATAGTCACCGACCAATATGCTGAAAATAAAAATCTTGCCGATTACTTTTGAAATAGTAACCGACAAATGTGCTGAAAATAAAAGTCTTGCCCATTACTTTTGAAATAGTAACCGACGAATATGTGCTGAAAATAAATCTTGCCGATTACTTTTGAAATAGTAACCGACGAATGTGCTGAAAATAAATCATGCCGATTACTTTTGAAATAGTAAGCGACGAATATGTTGAAAATAAAAATCTTGTCGATTACTTTTAAAATAGTAACCGACAAATATGCTAAAAATAAAAATCTTGCCGATTACTTTTGAAATAGGAACCGACGAATATGTTGAAAATAAAAATCTTGTCGATTACTTTTAAAATAGTAACTGACAAATATGCTGAAAATAAAAATCTTGCCGATTACTTTTGAAAAAGTAACCGACAAATATGTTGAAAATAAAAATCTTGCCGATTACTTTTGAAAAAGTAACCGACAAATATGCTGAAAATAAAAATCTTGCCGATTACTTTTGAAATAGTCACCAACCAATATGCTGAAAATAAAAATCTTGCCGATTACTTTTGAAATAGTAACCGACGAATGTGCTGAAAATAAATCATGCCGATTACTATTGAAATAGTAACCGACAAATGTGCTGAAAATAAAAGTCTTGCCCATTACTTTTGAAATAGTAACCGACAAATATGTGCTGAAAATAAATCTTGCCGATTACTTTTGAAATAGTAACCGACGAATGTGCTGAAAATAAATCATACCATTACTTTTGACATAGTAAGCGACGAATATGTTGAAAATAAAAATCTTGTCGATTACTTTTAAAATAGTAACCGACAAATATGCTAAAAATTAAAATCTTGCCGATTACTTTTGAAATAAGAACCGACGAATATGTTGAAAATAAAAATCTTGTCGATTACTTTTAAAATAGTAACTGACAAATGTGCTGAAAATAAAAATCTTGCCGATTACTTTTGAAATAGTAACCGACGAATGTGCAGAAAATAGATCATGCCGATTACTTTTGAAATAGTAACCGACGAATGTGTTGAAAATAAATCATGCTGATTACCTTTGAAATAGTAACCGACGAATATGTTGAAAATAAAAATCTTACCGATTACTTTCGAAATAGTAACCAACGAATATGCTGAAAATAAAGTCTTGCCCATTACTTTTGAAATAGTAACCGACGAATATGTGCTGAAAATAAATCATGCCGATTACTTTTGAAATAGTAAGCGACGAATATGTTGAAAATAAAAATCTTGTCGATTACATTTAAAATAGTTACCGACAAATATGCTAAAAATAAAAATCTTGCCGATTACTTTTGAAATAGTAACCGACAAATGTGCTGAAAATAAAAGTCTTGCCCATTACTTTTGAAATAGTAACCGACGAATATGTGCTGAAAATAAATCTTGCCGATTACTTTTGAAATAGTAATCGACGAATGTGCTGAAAATAAATCATGCCGATTACTTTTGAAATAGTAAGCGACAATTATGTTGAAAATAAAAATCTTGTCGATTACTTTTAAAATAGTAACCGACAAATATGCTAAAAATAAAAATCTTGCCGATTACTTTTGAAATAGGAACCGACGAATATGTTGAAAATAAAAATCTTGTCGATTACTTTTAAAATAGTAACGGACAAATATGCTGAAAATAAAAATCTTGCCGATTACTTTTGAAAAAGTAACCGACAAATATGTTGAAAGTAAAATTCTTGCTGATTACTTTTGAAAAAGTAACCGACAAATATGCTGAAAATAAAAATCTTGCCGATTACTTTTGAAATAGTCACCGACCAATATGCTGAAAATAAAAATCTTGCCGATTACTTTTGAAATAGTAACCGACAAATGTGCTGAAAATAAAAGTCTTGCCCATTACTTTTGAAATAGTAACCGACGAATATGTGCTGAAAATAAATCTTGCCGATTAGTTTTGAAATAGTAACCGACGAATGTGCTGAAAATAAATCATGCCGATTACTTTTGAAATAGTAAGCGACGAATATGTTGAAAATAAAAATCTTGTCGATTACTTTTAAAATAGTAACCGACAAATATGCTAAAAATAAAAATCTTGCCGATTATTTTTGAAATAGGAACCGATGAATATGTTGAAAATAAAAATCTTGTCGATTACTTTTAAAATAGTAACTGACAAATATGCTGAAAATAAAAATCTTGCCGATTACTTTTGAAAAAGTAACCGACTAATATGTTGAAAATAAAAATCTTGCCGATTACTTTTGAAAAAGTAACCGACAAATATGCTGAAAATAAAAATCTTGCCGATTACTTTTGAAATAGTCACCGACCAATATGCTGAAAATAAAAATCTTGCCGATTACTTTTGAAATAGTAACCGACGAATGTGCTGAAAATAAATCATGCCGATTACTATTGAAATAGTAACCGACAAATGTGCTGAAAATAAAAGTCTTGCCCATTACTTTTGAAATAGTAACCGACGAATATGTGCTGAAAATAAATTTTGCCGATTATTTTTGAAATAGTAACCGACGAATGTGCTGAAAATAAATCATAACAATTACTTTTGAAATAGTAAGCGACGAATATGTTGAAAATAAAAATCTTGTCGATTACTTTTAAAATAGTAACCGACAAATATGCTAAAAATAAAAATCTTGCCGATTACTTTTGAAATAAGAACCGACGAATATGTTGAAAATAAAAATCTTGTCGATTACTTTTAAAATAGTAACTGACAAATATGCTAAAAATAAAAATCTTGCCGATTACTTTTGAAATAGTAACCGACGAATGTGCAGAAAATAGATCATGCCGATTACTTTTGAAATAGTAACCGACGAATGTGTTGAAAATAAATCATGCTGATTACCTTTGAAATAGTAACCGACGAATATGTTGAAAATAAAAATCTTACCGATTACTTTTGAAATAGTAACCAACGAATATGCTGAAAATAAAGTCTTGCCCATTACTTTTGAAATAGTAACCGACGAATATGTGCTGAAAATAAATCATGCCGATTACTTTTGAAATAGTAAGCGACGAATATGTTGAAAATAAAAATCTTGCCGATTACTTTTGAAAAAGTAACCGACAAATATGCTGAAAATAAAAATCTTGCCGATTACTTTTGAAATAGTCACCGACCAATATGCTGAAAATAAAAATCTTGCCGATTACTTTTGAAATAGTAACCGACGAATATGTGCTGAAAATAAATCTTGCCGATTACTTTTGAAATAGTAACCGACGAATGTGCTGAAAATAAATCATGCCGATTACTTTTGAAATAGTAAGCGACGAATATGTTGAAAATAAAAATCTTGTCGATTACTTTTAAAATAGTAACCGACAAATATGCTAAAAATAAAAATCTTGCCGATTACTTTTGAAATAGGAACCGACGAATATGTTGAAAATAAAAATCTTGTCGATTACTTTTGAAATAGTAACCGACGAATGTGCAGAAAATAGATCATGCCGATTACTTTTGAAATAGTAACCGACGAATGTGTTGAAAATAAATCATGCTGATTACCTTTGAAATAGTAACCGACGAATATGTTGAAAATAAAAATCTTACCGATTACTTTTGAAATAGTAACCAACGAATATGCTGAAAATAAAGTCTTGCCCATTACTTTTGAAATAGTAACCGACGAATATGTGCTGAAAATAAATCATGCCGATTACTTTTGAAATAGTAAGCGACGAATATGTTGAAAATAAAAATCTTGCCGATTACTTTTGAAAAAGTAACCGACAAATATGCTGAAAATAAAAATCTTGCCGATTACTTTTGAAATAGTCACCGACCAATATGCTGAAAATAAAAATCTTGCCGATTACTTTTGAAATAGTAACCGACGAATATGTGCTGAAAATAAATCTTGCCGATTACTTTTGAAATAGTAACCGACGAATGTGCTGAAAATAAATCATGCCGATTACTTTTGAAATAGTAAGCGACGAATATGTTGAAAATAAAAATCTTGTCGATTACTTTTAAAATAGTAACCGACAAATATGCTAAAAATAAAAATCTTGCCGATTACTTTTGAAATAGGAACCGACGAATATGTTGAAAATAAAAATCTTGTCGATTACTTTTAAAATAGTAACTGACAAATATGCTGAAAATAAAAATCTTTTCGATTACTTTTGAAAAAGTAACCGACTATTATGTTGAAAATAAAAATCTTGCCGATTACTTTTGAAAAAGTAACCGACAAATATGCTGAAAATAAAAATCTTGCCGATTACTTTTGAAATAGTCACCGACCAATATGCTGAAAATAAAAATCTTGCCGATTACTTTTGAAATAGTAACCGACGAATGTGCTGAAAATAAATCATGCCGATTACTATTGAAATAGTAACCGACAAATGTGCTGAAAATAAAAGTCTTGCCCATTACTTTTGAAATAGTAACCGACGAATATGTGCTGAAAATAAATCTTGCCGATTACTTTTGAAATAGTAACCGACGAATGTGCTGAAAATAAATCATACCATTACTTTTGAAATAGTAAGCGACGAATATGTTGAAAATAAAAATCTTGTCGATTACTTTTAAAATAGTAACCGACAAATATGCTAAAAATAAAAATCTTGCCGATTACTTTTGAAATAAGAACCGACGAATATGTTGAAAATAAAAATCTTGTCGATTACTTTTAAAATAGTAACTGACAAATGTGCTGAAAATAAAAATCTTGCCGATTACTTTTGAAATAGTAACCGACGAATGTGCAGAAAATAGATCATGCCGATTACTTTTGAAATAGTAACCGACGAATGTGTTGAAAATAAATCATGCTGATTACCTTTGAAATAGTAACCGACGAATATGTTGAAAATAAAAATCTTACCGATTACTTTCGAAATAGTAACCAACGAATATGCTGAAAATAAAGTCTTGCCCATTACTTTTGAAATAGTAACCGACGAATATGTGCTGAAAATAAATCATGCCGATTACTTTTGAAATAGTAAGCGACGAATATGTTGAAAATAAAAATCTTGTCGATTACATTTAAAATAGTAACCGACAAATATGCTAAAAATAAAAATCTTGCCGATTACTTTTGAAATAGTAACCGACAAATGTGCTGAAAATAAAAGTCTTGCCCATTACTTTTGAAATAGTAACCGACGAATATGTGCTGAAAATAAATCTTGCCGATTACTTTTGAAATAGTAACCGACGAATGTGCTGAAAATAAATCATGCCGATTACTTTTGAAATAGTAAGCGACAATTATGTTGAAAATAAAAATCTTGTCGATTACTTTTAAAATAGTAACCGACAAATATGCTAAAAATAAAAATCTTGCCGATTACTTTTGAAATAGGAACCGACGAATATGTTGAAAATAAAAATCTTGTCGATTACTTTTAAAATAGTAACTGACAAATATGCTGAAAATAAAAATCTTGCCGATTACTTTTGAAAAAGTAACCGACAAATATGTTGAAAATAAAAATCTTGCTGATTACTTTTGAAAAAGTAACCGACAAATATGCTGAAAATAAAAATCTTGCCGATTACTTTTGAAATAGTCACCGACCAATATGCTGAAAATAAAAATCTTGCCGATTACTTTTGAAATAGTAACCGACAAATGTGCTGAAAATAAAAGTCTTGCCCATTACTTTTGAAATAGTAACCGACGAATATGTGCTGAAAATAAATCTTGCCGATTACTTTTGAAATAGTAACCGACGAATGTGCTGAAAATAAATCATGCCGATTACTTTTGAAATAGTAAGCGACGAATATGTTGAAAATAAAAATCTTGTCGATTACTTTTAAAATAGTAACCGACAAATATGCTAAAAATAAAAATCTTGCCGATTACTTTTGAAATAGGAACCGACGAATATGTTGAAAATAAAAATCTTGTCGATTACTTTTAAAATAGTAACTGACAAATATGCTGAAAATAAAAATCTTGCCGATTACTTTTGAAAAAGTAACCGACAAATATGTTGAAAATAAAAATCTTGCCGATTACTTTTGAAAAAGTAACCGACAAATATGCTGAAAATAAAAATCTTGCCGATTACTTTTGAAATAGTCACCGACCAATATGCTGAAAATAAAAATCTTGCCGATTACTTTTGAAATAGTAACCGACGAATGTGCTGAAAATAAATCATGCCGATTACTGTTGAAATAGTAACCGACAAATGTGCTGAAAATAAAAGTCTTGCCCATTACTTTTGAAATAGTAACCGACGAATATGTGCTGAAAATAAATCTTGCCGATTACTTTTGAAATAGTAACCGACGAATGTGCTGAAAATAAATCATACCATTACTTTTGAAATAGTAAGCGACGAATATGTTGAAAATAAAAATCTTGTCGATTACTTTTAAAATAGTAACCGACAAATATGCTAAAAATAAAAATCTTGCCGATTACTTTTGAAATAAGAACCGACGAATATGTTGAAAATAAAAATCTTGTCGATTACTTTTAAAATAGTAACTGACAAATGTGCTGAAAATAAAAATCTTGCCGATTACTTTTGAAATAGTAACCGACGAATGTGCAGAAAATAGATCATGCCGATTACTTTTGAAATAGTAACCGACGAATGTGTTGAAAATAAATCATGCTGATTACCTTTGAAATAGTAACCGACGAATATGTTGAAAATAAAAATCTTACCGAATACTTTCGAAATAGTAACCAACGAATATGCTGAAAATAAAGTCTTGCCCATTACTTTTGAAATAGTAACCGACGAATATGTGCTGAAAATAAATCATGCCGATTACTTTTGAAATAGTAAGCGACGAATATGTTGAAAATAAAAATCTTGTCGATTACATTTAAAATAGTAACCGACAAATATGCTAAAAATAAAAATCTTGCCGATTACTTTTGAAATAGTAACCGACAAATGTGCTGAAAATAAAAGTCTTGCCCATTACTTTTGAAATAGTAACCGACGAATATGTGCTGAAAATAAATCTTGCCGATTACTTTTGAAATAGTAACCGACGAATGTGCTGAAAATAAATCATGCCGATTACTTTTGAAATAGTAAGCGACAATTATGTTGAAAATAAAAATCTTGTCGATTACTTTTAAAATAGTAACCGACAAATATGCTAAAAATAAAAATCTTGCCGATTACTTTTGAAATAGGAACCGACGAATATGTTGAAAATAAAAATCTTGTCGATTACTTTTAAAATAGTAACTGACAAATATGCTGAAAATAAAAATCTTGCCGATTACTTTTGAAAAAGTAACCGACAAATATGTTGAAAATAAAAATCTTGCTGATTACTTTTGAAAAAGTAACCGACAAATATGCTGAAAATAAAAATCTTGCCGATTACTTTTGAAATAGTCACCGACCAATATGCTGAAAATAAAAATCTTGCCGATTACTTTTGAAATAGTAACCGACAAATGTGCTGAAAATAAAAGTCTTGCCCATTACTTTTGAAATAGTAACCGACGAATATGTGCTGAAAATAAATCTTGCCGATTAGTTTTGAAATAGTAACCGACGAATGTGCTGAAAATAAATCATGCCGATTACTTTTGAAACAGTAAGCGACGAATATGTTGAAAATAAAAATCTTGTCGATTACTTTTAAAATAGTAACCGACAAATATGCTAAAAATAAAAATCTTGCCGATTACTTTTGAAATACGAACCGACGAATATGTTGAAAATAAAAATCTTGTCGATTACTTTTAAAATAGTAACTGACAAATATGCTGAAAATAAAAATCTTGCCGATTACTTTTGAAAAAGTAACCGACTAATATGTTGAAAATAAAAATCTTGCCGATTACTTTTGAAAAAGTAACCGACAAATATGCTGAAAATAAAAATCTTGTCGATTACTTTTGAAATAGTCACCGACCAATATGCTGAAAATAAAAATCTTGCCGATTACTTTTGAAATAGTAACCGACGAATGTGCTGAAAATAAATCATGCCGATTACTATTGAAATAGTAACCGACAAATGTGCTGAAAATAAAAGTCTTGCCCATTACTTTTGAAATAGTAACCGACGAATATGTGCTGAAAATAAATCTTGCTGATTACTTTTGAAATAGTAACCGACGAATGTGCTGAAAATAAATCATACCATTACTTTTGAAATAGTAAGCGACGAATATGTTGAAAATAAAAATCTTGTCGATTACTTTTAAAATAGTAACCGACAAATATGCTAAAAATAAAAATCTTGCCGATTACTTTTGAAATAAGAACCGACGAATATGTTGAAAATAAAAATCTTGTCGATTACTTTTAAAATAGTAACTGACAAATATGCTAAAAATAAAAATCTTGCCGATTACTTTTGAAATAGTAACCGACGAATGTGCAGAAAATAGATCATGCCGATTACTTTTGAAATAGTAACCGACGGATGTGTTGAAAATAAATCATGCTGATTACCTTTGAAATAGTAACCGACGAATATGTTGAAAATAAAAATCTTACCGAATACTTTCGAAATAGTAACCAACGAATATGCTGAAAATAAAGTCTTGCCCATTACTTTTGAAATAGTAACCGACGAATATGTGCTGAAAATAAATCATGCCGATTACTTTTGAAATAGTAAGCGACGAATATGTTGAAAATAAAAATCTTGTCGATTACATTTAAAATAGTAACCGACAAATATGCTAAAAATAAAAATCTTGCCGATTACTTTTGAAATAGTAACCGACAAATGTGCTGAAAATAAAAGTCTTGACCATTACTTTTGAAATAGTAACCGACGAATATGTGCTGAAAATAAATCTTGCCGATTACTTTTGAAATAGTAACCGACGAATGTGCTGAAAATAAATCATGCCGATTACTTTTGAAATAGTAAGCGACAATTATGTTGAAAATAAAAATCTTGTCGATTACTTTTAAAATAGTAACCGACAAATATGCTAAAAATAAAAATCTTGCCGATTACTTTTGAAATAGGAACCGACGAATATGTTGAAAATAAAAATCTTGTCGATTACTTTTAAAATAGTAACTGACAAATATGCTGAAAATAAAAATCTTGTCGATTACTTTTAAAATAGTAACTGACAAATATGCTAAAAATAAAAATCTTGCCGATTACTTTTGAAATAGTAACCGACGAATGTGCTGAAAATAAATCATGCCGATTACTGTTGAAATAGTAACCGACAAATGTGCTGAAAATAAAAGTCTTGCCCATTACTTTTGAAATAGTAACCGACGAATATGTGCTGAAAATAAATCTTGCCGATTACTTTTGAAATAGTAACCGACGAATGTGCTGAAAATAAATCATACCATTACTTTTGAAATAGTAAGCGACGAATATGTTGAAAATAAAAATCTTGTCGATTACTTTTAAAATAGTAACCGACAAATATGCTAAAAATAAAAATCTTGCCGATTACTTTTGAAATAAGAACCGACGAATATGTTGAAAATAAAAATCTTGTCGATTACTTTTAAAATAGTAACTGACAAATGTGCTGAAAATAAAAATCTTGCCGATTACTTTTGAAATAGTAACCGACGAATGTGCAGAAAATAGATCATGCCGATTACTTTTGAAATAGTAACCGACGAATGTGTTGAAAATAAATCATGCTGATTACCTTTGAAATAGTAACCGACGAATATGTTGAAAATAAAAATCTTACCGAATACTTTCGAAATAGTAACCAACGAATATGCTGAAAATAAAGTCTTGCCCATTACTTTTGAAATAGTAACCGACGAATATGTGCTGAAAATAAATCATGCCGATTACTTTTGAAATAGTAAGCGACGAATATGTTGAAAATAAAAATCTTGTCGATTACATTTAAAATAGTAACCGACAAATATGCTAAAAATAAAAATCTTGCCGATTACTTTTGAAATAGTAACCGACAAATGTGCTGAAAATAAAAGTCTTGCCCATTACTTTTGAAATAGTAACCGACGAATATGTGCTGAAAATAAATCTTGCCGATTACTTTTGAAATAGTAACCGACGAATGTGCTGAAAATAAATCATGCCGATTACTTTTGAAATAGTAAGCGACAATTATGTTGAAAATAAAAATCTTGTCGATTACTTTTAAAATAGTAACCAACAAATATGCTAAAAATAAAAATCATGCCGATTACTTTTGAAATAGGAACCGACGAATATGTTGAAAATAAAAATCTTGTCGATTACTTTTAAAATAGTAACTGACAAATATGCTGAAAATAAAAATCTTGCCGATTACTTTTGAAAAAGTAACCGACAAATATGTTGAAAATAAAAATCTTGCTGATTACTTTTGAAAAAGTAACCGACAAATATGCTGAAAATAAAAATCTTGCCGATTACTTTTGAAATAGTCACCGACCAATATGCTGAAAATAAAAATCTTGCCGATTACTTTTGAAATAGTAACCGACGAATGTGCTGAAAATAAATCATGCCGATTACTTTTGAAACAGTAAGCGACGAATATGTTGAAAATAAAAATCTTGTCGATTACTTTTAAAATAGTAACCGACAAATATGCTAAAAATAAAAATCTTGCCGATTACTTTTGAAATACGAACCGACGAATATGTTGAAAATAAAAATCTTGTCGATTACTTTTAAAATAGTAACTGACAAATATGCTGAAAATAAAAATCTTGCCGATTACTTTTGAAAAAGTAACCGACTAATATGTTGAAAATAAAAATCTTGCCGATTACTTTTGAAAAAGTAACCGACAAATATGCTGAAAATAAAAATCTTGCCGATTACTTTTGAAATAGTCACCGACCAATATGCTGAAAATAAAAATCTTGCCGATTACTTTTGAAATAGTAACCGACGAATGTGCTGAAAATAAATCATGCCGATTACTGTTGAAATAGTAACCGACAAATGTGCTGAAAATAAAAGTCTTGCCCATTACTTTTGAAATAGTAACCGACGAATATGTGCTGAAAATAAATCTTGCCGATTACTTTTGAAATAGTAACCGACGAATGTGCTGAAAATAAATCATACCATTACTTTTGAAATAGTAAGCGACGAATATGTTGAAAATAAAAATCTTGTCGATTACTTTTAAAATAGTAACCGACAAATATGCTAAAAATAAAAATCTTGCCGATTACTTTTGAAATAAGAACCGACGAATATGTTGAAAATAAAAATCTTGTCGATTACTTTTAAAATAGTAACTGACAAATGTGCTGAAAATAAAAATCTTGCCGATTACTTTTGAAATAGTAACCGACGAATGTGCAGAAAATAGATCATGCCGATTACTTTTGAAATAGTAACCGACGAATGTGTTGAAAATAAATCATGCTGATTACCTTTGAAATAGTAACCGACGAATATGTTGAAAATAAAAATCTTACCGAATACTTTCGAAATAGTAACCAACGAATATGCTGAAAATAAAGTCTTGCCCATTACTTTTGAAATAGTAACCGACGAATATGTGCTGAAAATAAATCATGCCGATTACTTTTGAAATAGTAAGCGACGAATATGTTGAAAATAAAAATCTTGTCGATTACATTTAAAATAGTAACCGACAAATATGCTAAAAATAAAAATCTTGCCGATTACTTTTGAAATAGTAACCGACAAATGTGCTGAAAATAAAAGTCTTGCCCATTACTTTTGAAATAGTAACCGACGAATATGTGCTGAAAATAAATCTTGCCGATTACTTTTGAAATAGTAACCGACGAATGTGCTGAAAATAAATCATGCCGATTACTTTTGAAATAGTAAGCGACAATTATGTTGAAAATAAAAATCTTGTCGATTACTTTTAAAATAGTAACCGACAAATATGCTAAAAATAAAAATCTTGCCGATTACTTTTGAAATAGGAACCGACGAATATGTTGAAAATAAAAATCTTGTCGATTACTTTTAAAATAGTAACTGACAAATATGCTGAAAATAAAAATCTTGCCGATTACTTTTGAAAAAGTAACCGACAAATATGTTGAAAATAAAAATCTTGCTGATTACTTTTGAAAAAGTAACCGACAAATATGCTGAAAATAAAAATCTTGCCGATTACTTTTGAAATAGTCACCGACCAATATGCTGAAAATAAAAATCTTGCCGATTACTTTTGAAATAGTAACCGACAAATGTGCTGAAAATAAAAGTCTTGCCCATTACTTTTGAAATAGTAACCGACGAATATGTGCTGAAAATAAATCTTGCCGATTAGTTTTGAAATAGTAACCGACGAATGTGCTGAAAATAAATCATGCCGATTACTTTTGAAACAGTAAGCGACGAATATGTTGAAAATAAAAATCTTGTCGATTACTTTTAAAATAGTAACCGACAAATATGCTAAAAATAAAAATCTTGCCGATTACTTTTGAAATACGAACCGACGAATATGTTGAAAATAAAAATCTTGTCGATTACTTTTAAAATAGTAACTGACAAATATGCTGAAAATAAAAATCTTGCCGATTACTTTTGAAAAAGTAACCGACTAATATGTTGAAAATAAAAATCTTGCCGATTACTTTTGAAAAAGTAACCGACAAATATGCTGAAAATAAAAATCTTGTCGATTACTTTTGAAATAGTCACCGACCAATATGCTGAAAATAAAAATCTTGCCGATTACTTTTGAAATAGTAACCGACGAATGTGCTGAAAATAAATCATGCCGATTACTATTGAAATAGTAACCGACAAATGTGCTGAAAATAAAAGTCTTGCCCATTACTTTTGAAATAGTAACCGACGAATATGTGCTGAAAATAAATCTTGCTGATTACTTTTGAAATAGTAACCGACGAATGTGCTGAAAATAAATCATACCATTACTTTTGAAATAGTAAGCGACGAATATGTTGAAAATAAAAATCTTGTCGATTACTTTTAAAATAGTAACCGACAAATATGCTAAAAATAAAAATCTTGCCGATTACTTTTGAAATAAGAACCGACGAATATGTTGAAAATAAAAATCTTGTCGATTACTTTTAAAATAGTAACTGACAAATATGCTAAAAATAAAAATCTTGCCGATTACTTTTGAAATAGTAACCGACGAATGTGCAGAAAATAGATCATGCCGATTACTTTTGAAATAGTAACCGACGGATGTGTTGAAAATAAATCATGCTGATTACCTTTGAAATAGTAACCGACGAATATGTTGAAAATAAAAATCTTACCGAATACTTTCGAAATAGTAACCAACGAATATGCTGAAAATAAAGTCTTGCCCATTACTTTTGAAATAGTAACCGACGAATATGTGCTGAAAATAAATCATGCCGATTACTTTTGAAATAGTAAGCGACGAATATGTTGAAAATAAAAATCTTGTCGATTACATTTAAAATAGTAACCGACAAATATGCTAAAAATAAAAATCTTGCCGATTACTTTTGAAATAGTAACCGACAAATGTGCTGAAAATAAAAGTCTTGACCATTACTTTTGAAATAGTAACCGACGAATATGTGCTGAAAATAAATCTTGCCGATTACTTTTGAAATAGTAACCGACGAATGTGCTGAAAATAAATCATGCCGATTACTTTTGAAATAGTAAGCGACAATTATGTTGAAAATAAAAATCTTGTCGATTACTTTTAAAATAGTAACCGACAAATATGCTAAAAATAAAAATCTTGCCGATTACTTTTGAAATAGGAACCGACGAATATGTTGAAAATAAAAATCTTGTCGATTACTTTTAAAATAGTAACTGACAAATATGCTGAAAATAAAAATCTTGCCGATTACTTTTGAAAAAGTAACCGACAAATATGTTGAAAATAAAAATCTTGCTGATTACTTTTGAAAAAGTAACCGACAAATATGCTGAAAATAAAAATCTTGCCGATTACTTTTGAAATAGTCACCGACCAATATGCTGAAAATAAAAATCTTGCCGATTACTTTTGAAATAGTAACCGACAAATGTGCTGAAAATAAAAGTCTTGCCCATTACTTTTGAAATAGTAACCGACGAATATGTGCTGAAAATAAATCTTGCCGATTAGTTTTGAAATAGTAACCGACGAATGTGCTGAAAATAAATCATGCCGATTACTTTTGAAATAGTAAGCGACGAATATGTTGAAAATAAAAATCTTGTCGATTACTTTTAAAATAGTAACCGACAAATATGCTAAAAATAAAAATCTTGCCGATTACTTTTGAAATACGAACCGACGAATATGTTGAAAATAAAAATCTTGTCGATTACTTTTAAAATAGTAACTGACAAATATGCTGAAAATAAAAATCTTGCCGATTACTTTTGAAAAAGTAACCGACTAATATGTTGAAAATAAAAATCTTGCCGATTACTTTTGAAAAAGTAACCGACAAATATGCTGAAAATAAAAATCTTGTCGATTACTTTTGAAATAGTCACCGACCAATATGCTGAAAATAAAAATCTTGCCGATTACTTTTGAAATAGTAACCGACGAATGTGCTGAAAATAAATCATGCCGATTACTATTGAAATAGTAACCGACAAATGTGCTGAAAATAAAAGTCTTGCCCATTACTTTTGAAATAGTAACCGACGAATATGTGCTGAAAATAAATCTTGCTGATTACTTTTGAAATAGTAACCGACGAATGTGCTGAAAATAAATCATACCATTACTTTTGAAATAGTAAGCGACGAATATGTTGAAAATAAAAATCTTGTCGATTACTTTTAAAATAGTAACCGACAAATATGCTAAAAATAAAAATCTTGCCGATTACTTTTGAAATAAGAACCGACGAATATGTTGAAAATAAAAATCTTGTCGATTACTTTTAAAATAGTAACTGACAAATATGCTAAAAATAAAAATCTTGCCGATTACTTTTGAAATAGTAACCGACGAATGTGCAGAAAATAGATCATGCCGATTACTTTTGAAATAGTAACCGACGAATGTGTTGAAAATAAATCATGCTGATTACCTTTGAAATAGTAACCGACGAATATGTTGAAAATAAAAATCTTACCGATTACTTTTGAAATAGTAACCAACGAATATGCTGAAAATAAAGTCTTGCCCATTACTTTTGAAATAGTAACCGACGAATATGTGCTGAAAATAAATCATGCCGATTACTTTTGAAATAGTAAGCGACGAATATGTTGAAAATAAAAATCTTGCTAATTACTTTTGAAAAAGTAACCGACAAATATGCTGAAAATAAAAATCTTGCCGATTACTTTTGAAATAGTCACCGACCAATATGCTGAAAATAAAAATCTTGCCGATTACTTTTGAAATAGTAACCGACAAATGTGCTGAAAATAAAAGTCTTGCCCATTACTTTTGAAATAGTAACCGACGAATATGTGCTGAAAATAAATCTTGCCGATTACTTTTGAAATAGTAACCGACGAATGTGCTGAAAATAAATCATGCCGATTACTTTTGAAATAGTAACCGACGAATATGTTGAAAATAAAAATCTTGTCGATTACTTTTAAAATAGTAACTGACAAATATGCTGAAAATAAAAATCTTTTCGATTACTTTTGAAAAAGTAACCGACTATTATGTTGAAAATAAAAATCTTGCCGATTACTTTTGAAAAAGTAACCGACAAATATGCTGAAAATAAAAATCTTGCCGATTACTTTTGAAATAGTCACCGACCAATATGCTGAAAATAAAAATCTTGCCGATTACTTTTGAAATAGTAACCGACGAATGTGCTGAAAATAAATCATGCCGATTACTATTGAAATAGTAACCGACAAATGTGCTGAAAATAAAAGTCTTGCCCATTACTTTTGAAATAGTAACCGACGAATATGTGCTGAAAATAAATCTTGCCGATTACTTTTGAAATAGTAACCGACGAATGTGCTGAAAATAAATCATGCCGATTACTTTTGAAATAGTAAGCGACGAATATGTTGAAAATAAAAATCTTGTCGATTACTTTTAAAATAGTAACCGACAAATATGCTAAAAATAAAAATCTTGCCGATTACTTTTGAAATAAGAACCGACGAATATGTTGAAAATAAAAATCTTGTCGATTACTTTTAAAATAGTAACCGACAAATATGCTAAAAATAAAAATCTTGCCGATTACTTTTGAAATAGTAACCGACGAATGTGCAGAAAATAGATCATGCCGATTACTTTTGAAATAGTAACCGACGAATGTGTTGAAAATAAATCATGCCGATTACCTTTGAAATAGTAACCGACGAATATGTTGAAAATAAAAATCTTACCGATTACTTTTGAAATAGTAACCAACGAATATGCTGAAAATAAAGTCTTGCCCATTACTTTTGAAATAGTAACCGACGAATATGTGCTGAAAATAAATCTTGCCGATTACTTTTAAAATAGTAACCGACAAATATACTGAAAATAAAAATCTTGCCGATTACTTTTGAAAAAGTAACCGACAAATATGCTGAAAATAAAAATCTTGCCGATTACTTTTGAAATAGTCACCGACCAATATGCTGAAAATAAAAATCTTGCCGATTACTTTTGAAATAGTAACCGACGAATGTGCTGAAAATAAATCATGCCGATTACTATTGAAATAGTAACCGACAAATGTGCTGAAAATAAAAGTCTTGCCCATTACTTTTGAAATAGTAACCGACGAATATGTGCTGAAAATAAATCTTGTCGATTAGTTTTGAAATAGTAACCGACGAATGTGCTGAAAATAAATCATGCCGATTACTTTTGAAATAGTAAGCGACGAATATGTTGAAAATAAAAATCTTGTCGATTACTTTTAAAATAGTAACCGACAAATATGCTAAAAATAAAAATCTTGCCGATACTTTTGAAATAGTAACCGACGAATGTGCAGAAAATAGATCATGCCGATTACTTTTGAAATAGTAACCGACGAATGTGTTGAAAATAAATCATGCCGATTACTTTTGAAATAGTAAGCGACGAATATGTTGAAAATAAAAATCTTGTCGATTACTTTTAAAATAGTAACCGACAAATATGCTAAAAATAAAAATCTTGCCGATTACTTTTGAAAAGGAACCGATGAATATGTTGAAAATAAAAATCTTGTCGATTACTTTTAAAATAGTAACCGACAAATATGCTAAAAATAAAAATCTTGCCGATTACTTTTGAAATAGTCACCGACTAATATGCTGAAAATAAAAATCTTACCGATTACTTTTAAAAAAGTAACCAATGAATGTGCTGAAAATAAAGTCTTGCCGATTACTTTTGAAATAGTAACCGACGAATGTGCTGAAAATAAATCATGCCGATTACTTTGGAAATAGTAAGTGACGAATATGTTGAAAATAAAAATCTTACCGATTACTTTTGAAATAGTAACCAACGACTGTGCTGAAAATAAAGTCTTGCCGATAACTTTTGAAATAGTAACCGACGAATATGTGCTGAAAATAAATCTTGCCGATTACTTTTAAAATAGTAACCGACGAATGTGCTGAAAATAGATCATGCCGATTACTTTTGAAATAGTAACCGACGAATGTGTTGAAAATAAATCATGCTGATTACCTTTGAAATAGTAACCGACGAATATGTTGAAAATAAAAATCTTACCGATTACTTTTGAAATAGTAACCAACGAATATGCTGAAAATAAAGTCTTGCCCATTACTTTTGAAATAGTAACCGACGAATATGTGCTGAAAATAAATCATGCCGATTACTTTTGAAATAGTAAGCGACGAATATGTTGAAAATAAAAATCTTGTCGATTACTTTTAAAATAGTAACCGACAAATATGCTAAAAATAAAAATCTTGCCGATTACTTTTGAAATAGTAACCGACAAATGTGCTGAAAATAAAAGTCTTGCCCATTACTTTTGAAATAGTAACCGACGAATATGTGCTGAAAATAAATCTTGCCGATTACTTTTGAAATAGTAACCGACGAATGTGCTGAAAATAAATCATGCCGATTACTTTTGAAATAGTAAGCGACGAATATGTTGAAAATAAAAATCTTGTCGATTACTTTTAAAATAGTAACCGACAAATATGCTAAAAATAAAAATCTTGCCGATTACTTTTGAAATAGGAACCGACGAATATGTTGAAAATAAAAATCTTGTCGATTACTTTTAAAATAGTAACTGACAAATATGCTGAAAATAAAAATCTTGCCGATTACTTTTGAAAAAGTAACCGACAAATATGTTGAAAATAAAAATCTTGCCGATTACTTTTGAAAAAGTAACCGACAAATATGCTGAAAATAAAAATCTTGCCGATTACTTTTGAAATAGTCACCGACCAATATGCTGAAAATAAAAATCTTGCCGATTACTTTTGAAATAGTAACCGACAAATGTGCTGAAAATAAAAGTCTTGCCCATTACTTTTGAAATAGTAACCGACGAATATGTGCTGAAAATAAATCTTGCCGATTACTTTTGAAATAGTAACCGACGAATGTGCTGAAAATAAATCATGCCGATTACTTTTGAAATAGTAAGCGACGAATATGTTGAAAATAAAAATCTTGTCGATTACTTTTAAAATAGTAACCGACAAATATGCTAAAAATAAAAATCTTGCCGATTACTTTTGAAATAGGAACCGACGAATATGTTGAAAATAAAAATCTTGTCGATTACTTTTGAAATAGTCACCGACCAATATGCTGAAAATAAAAATCTTGCCGATTACTTTTGAAATAGTCACCGACCAATATGCTGAAAATAAAAATCTTGTCGATTACTTTTAAAATAAGTAACTGACAAATATGCTGAAAATAAAAATCTTGCCGATTACTTTTAAAATAGTAACTGACAAATATGCTGAAAATAAAAATCTTGCCGATTACTTTTGAAAAAGTAACCGACTAATATGTTGAAAATAAAAATCTTGCCGATTACTTTTGAAAAAGTAACCGACAAATATGCTGAAAATAAAAATCTTGCCGATTACTTTTGAAATAGTCACCGACCAATATGCTGAAAATAAAAATCTTGCCGATTACTTTTGAAATAGTAACCGACGAATGTGCTGAAAATAAATCATGCCGATTACTATTGAAATAGTAACCGACAAATGTGCTGAAAATAAAAGTCTTGCCCATTACTTTTGAAATAGTAACCGACGAATATGTGCTGAAAATAAATCTTGCCGATTACTTTTGAAATAGTACCCGACGAATGTGCTGAAAATAAATCATGCCGATTACTTTTGAAATAGTAAGCGACGAATATGTTGAAAATAAAAATCTTGTCGATTACTTTTAAAATAGTAACCGACAAATATGCTAAAAATAAAAATCTTGCCGATTACTTTTGAAATAAGAACCGACGAATATGTTGAAAATAAAAATCTTGTCGATTACTTTTAAAATAGTAACCGACAAATATGCTAAAAATAAAAATCTTGCCGATTACTTTTGAAATAGTAACCGACGAATGTGCAGAAAATAGATCATGCCGATTACTTTTGAAATAGTAACCGACGAATGTGTTGAAAATAAATCATGCCGATTACCTTTGAAATAGTAACCGACGAATATGTTGAAAATAAAAATCTTACCGATTACTTTTGAAATAGTAACCAACGAATATGCTGAAAATAAAGTCTTGCCCATTACTTTTGAAATAGTAACCGACGAATATGTGCTGAAAATAAATCTTGCCGATTACTTTTAAAATAGTAACCGACAAATATGCTGAAAATAAAAATCTTGCCGATTACTTTTGAAAAAGTAACCGACAAATATGCTGAAAATAAAAATCTTGCCGATTACTTTTGAAATAGTCACCGACCAATATGCTGAAAATAAAAATCTTGCCGATTACTTTTGAAATAGTAACCGACGAATGTGCTGAAAATAAATCATGCCGATTACTATTGAAATAGTAACCGACAAATGTGCTGAAAATAAAAGTCTTGCCCATTACTTTTGAAATAGTAACCGACGAATATGTGCTGAAAATAAATCTTGTCGATTAGTTTTGAAATAGTAACCGACGAATGTGCTGAAAATAAATCATGCCGATTACTTTTGAAATAGTAAGCGACGAATATGTTGAAAATAAAAATCTTGTCGATTACTTTTAAAATAGTAACTGACAAATATGCTGAAAATAAAAATCTTGCCGATTACTTTTGAAAAAGTAACCGACTAATATGTTGAAAATAAAAATCTTGCCGATTACTTTTGAAAAAGTAACCGACAAATATGCTGAAAATAAAAATCTTGCCGATTACTTTTGAAATAGTCACCGACCAATATGCTGAAAATAAAAATCTTGCCGATTACTTTTGAAATAGTAACCGACGAATGTGCTGAAAATAAATCATGCCGATTACTATTGAAATAGTAACCGACAAATGTGCTGAAAATAAAAGTCTTGCCCATTACTTTTGAAATAGTAACCGACGAATATGTGCTGAAAATAAATCTTGCCGATTACTTTTGAAATAGTACCCGACGAATGTGCTGAAAATAAATCATGCCGATTACTTTTGAAATAGTAAGCGACGAATATGTTGAAAATAAAAATCTTGTCGATTACTTTTAAAATAGTAACCGACAAATATGCTAAAAATAAAAATCTTGCCGATTACTTTTGAAATAAGAACCGACGAATATGTTGAAAATAAAAATCTTGTCGATTACTTTTAAAATAGTAACCGACAAATATGCTAAAAATAAAAATCTTGCCGATTACTTTTGAAATAGTAACCGACGAATGTGCAGAAAATAGATCATGCCGATTACTTTTGAAATAGTAACCGACGAATGTGTTGAAAATAAATCATGCCGATTACCTTTGAAATAGTAACCGACGAATATGTTGAAAATAAAAATCTTACCGATTACTTTTGAAATAGTAACCAACGAATATGCTGAAAATAAAGTCTTGCCCATTACTTTTGAAATAGTAACCGACGAATATGTGCTGAAAATAAATCTTGCCGATTACATTTAAAATAGTAACCGACAAATATGCTGAAAATAAAAATCTTGCCGATTACTTTTGAAAAAGTAACCGACAAATATGCTGAAAATAAAAATCTTGCCGATTACTTTTGAAATAGTCACCGACCAATATGCTGAAAATAAAAATCTTGCCGATTACTTTTGAAATAGTAACCGACGAATGTGCTGAAAATAAATCATGCCGATTACTATTGAAATAGTAACCGACAAATGTGCTGAAAATAAAAGTCTTGCCCATTACTTTTGAAATAGTAACCGACGAATATGTGCTGAAAATAAATCTTGTCGATTAGTTTTGAAATAGTAACCGACGAATGTGCTGAAAATAAATCATGCCGATTACTTTTTAAATAGTAAGCGACGAATATGTTGAAAATAAAAATCTTGTCGATTACTTTTAAAATAGTAACTGACAAATATGCTGAAAATAAAAATCTTGCCGATTACTTTTGAAAAAGTAACCGACTAATATGTTGAAAATAAAAATCTTGCCGATTACTTTTGAAAAAGTAACCGACAAATATGCTGAAAATAAAAATCTTGCCGATTACTTTTGAAATAGTCACCGACCAATATGCTGAAAATAAAAATCTTGCCGATTACTTTTGAAATAGTAACCGACGAATGTGCTGAAAATAAATCATGCCGATTACTATTGAAATAGTAACCGACAAATGTGCTGAAAATAAAAGTCTTGCCCATTACTTTTGAAATAGTAACCGACGAATATGTGCTGAAAATAAATCTTGCCGATTACTTTTGAAATAGTACCCGACGAATGTGCTGAAAATAAATCATGCTGATTACTTTTGAAATAGTAAGCGACGAATATGTTGAAAATAAAAATCTTGTCGATTACTTTTAAAATAGTAACCGACAAATATGCTAAAAATAAAAATCTTGCCGATTACTTTTGAAATAAGAACCGACGAATATGTTGAAAATAAAAATCTTGTCGATTACTTTTAAAATAGTAACCGACAAATATGCTAAAAATAAAAATCTTGCCGATTACTTTTGAAATAGTAACCGACGAATGTGCAGAAAATAGATCATGCCGATTACTTTTGAAATAGTAACCGACGAATGTGTTGAAAATAAATCATGCCGATTACCTTTGAAATAGTAACCGACGAATATGTTGAAAATAAAAATCTTACCGATTACTTTTGAAATAGTAACCAACGAATATGCTGAAAATAAAGTCTTGCCCATTACTTTTGAAATAGTAACCGACGAATATGTGCTGAAAATAAATCTTGCCGATTACTTTTAAAATAGTAACCGACAAATATGCTGAAAATAAAAATCTTGCCGATTACTTTTGAAAAAGTAACCGACAAATATGCTGAAAATAAAAATCTTGCCGATTACTTTTGAAATAGTCACCGACCAATATGCTGAAAATAAAAATCTTGCCGATTACTTTTGAAATAGTAACCGACGAATGTGCTGAAAATAAATCATGCCGATTACTATTGAAATAGTAACCGACAAATGTGCTGAAAATAAAAGTCTTGCCCATTACTTTTGAAATAGTAACCGACGAATATGTGCTGAAAATAAATCTTGTCGATTAGTTTTGAAATAGTAACCGACGAATGTGCTGAAAATAAATCATGCCGATTACTTTTGAAATAGTAAGCGACGAATATGTTGAAAATAAAAATCTTGTCGATTACTTTTAAAATAGTAACCGACAAATATGCTAAAAATAAAAATCTTGCCGATTACTTTTGAAATAGTAACCGACGAATGTGCAGAAAATAGATCATGCCGATTACTTTTGAAATAGTAACCGACGAATGTGTTGAAAATAAATCATGCCGATTACTTTTGAAATAGTAAGCGACGAATATGTTGAAAATAAAAATCTTGTCGATTACTTTTGAAATAGGAACCGATGAATATGTTGAAAATAAAAATCTTGTCGATTACTTTTAAAATAGTAACCGACAAATATGCTAAAAATAAAAATCTTGCCGATTACTTTTGAAATAGTAACCGACAAATGTGCTGAAAATAAAAGTCTTGCCCATTACTTTTGAAATAGTAACCGACGGATATGTGCTGAAAATAAATCTTGCCGATTACTTTTGAAATAGTAACCGACGAATGTGCTGAAAATAAATCATGCCGATTACTTTTGAAATAGTAAGCGACGAATATGTTGAAAATAAAAATCTTGTCGATTACTTTTAAAATAGTAACCGACAAATATGCTAAAAATAAAAATCTTGCCGATTACTTTTGAAATAGGAACCGACGAATATGTTGAAAATAAAAATCTTGTCGATTACTTTTAAAATAGTAACTGACAAATATGCTGAAAATAAAAATCTTGCCGATTACTTTTGAAAAAGTAACCGACAAATATGTTGAAAATAAAAATCTTGCCGATTACTTTTGAAAAAGTAACCGACAAATATGCTGAAAATAAAAATCTTGCCGATTACTTTTGAAATAGTCACCGACCAATATGCTGAAAATAAAAATCTTGCCGATTACTTTTGAAATAGTAACCGACAAATGTGCTGAAAATAAAAGTCTTGCCCATTACTTTTGAAATAGTAACCGACGAATATGTGCTGAAAATAAATCTTGTCGATTACTTTTAAAATAGTAACCGACAAATATGCTAAAAATAAAAATCTTGCCGATTACTTTTGAAATAAGAACCGACGAATATGTTGAAAATAAAAATCTTGTCGATTACTTTTAAAATAGTAACCGACAAATATGCTAAAAATAAAAATCTTGCCGATTACTTTTGAAATAGTAACCGACGAATGTGCAGAAAATAGATCATGCCGATTACTTTTGAAATAGTAACCGACGAATGTGTTGAAAATAAATCATGCCGATTACCTTTGAAATAGTAACCGACGAATATGTTGAAAATAAAAATCTTACCGATTACTTTTGAAATAGTAACCAACGAATATGCTGAAAATAAAGTCTTGCCCATTACTTTTGAAATAGTAACCGACGAATATGTGCTGAAAATAAATCTTGCCGATTACTTTTAAAATAGTAACCGACAAATATGCTGAAAATAAAAATCTTGCCGATTACTTTTGAAAAAGTAACCGACAAATATGCTGAAAATAAAAATCTTGCCGATTACTTTTGAAATAGTCACCGACCAATATGCTGAAAATAAAAATCTTGCCGATTACTTTTGAAATAGTAACCGACGAATGTGCTGAAAATAAATCATGCCGATTACTTTTGAAATAGTAAGCGACGAATATGTTGAAAATAAAAATCTTGTCGATTACTTTTAAAATAGTAACCGACAAATATGCTAAAAATAAAAATCTTGCCGATTACTTTTGAAATAGTAACCGACGAATGTGCAGAAAATAGATCATGCCGATTACTTTTGAAATAGTAACCGACGAATGTGTTGAAAATAAATCATGCCGATTACTTTTGAAATAGTAAGCGACGAATATGTTGAAAATAAAAATCTTGTCGATTACTTTTGAAATAGGAACCGATGAATATATTGAAAATAAAAATCTTGTCGATTACTTTTAAAATAGTAACCGACAAATATGCTAAAAATAAAAATCTTGCCGATTACTTTTGAAATAGTCACCGACCAATATGCTGAAAATAAAATCTTACCGATTACTTTTAAAAAAGTAACCAATGAATGTGCCGAAAATAAAGTCTTGCCGATTACTTTTGAAATAGTAACCGACGAATGTGCTGAAAATAAATCATGCCGATTACTTTGGAAATAGTAAGTGACGAATATGTTGAAAATAAAAATCTTACCGATTACTTTTGAAATAGTAACCAACGACTGTGCTGAAAATAAAGTCTTGCCGATAACTTTTGAAATAGTAACCGACGAATATGTGCTGAAAATAAATCTTGCCGATTACTTTTAAAATAGTAACCGACGAATGTGCTGAAAATAGATCATGCCGATTACTTTTGAAATAGTTACCGACGAATGTGTTGAAAATAAATCATGCTGATTACCTTTGAAATAGTAACCGACGAATATGTTAAAAATAAAAATCTTACCGATTACTTTTGAAATAGTAACCAACGAATATGCTGAAAATAAAGTCTTGCCCGTTACTTTTGAAATAGTAACCGACGAATATGTGCTGAAAATAAATCATGCCGATTACTTTTGAAATAGGAACCGACGAATATGTTGAAAATAAAAATCTTGTCGATTACTTTTAAAATAGTAACTGACAAATATGCTGAAAATAAAAATCTTGCCGATTACTTTTGAAAAAGTAACCGACAAATATGGTGAAAATAAAAATCTTGCCGATTACTTTTGAAAAAGTAACCGACAAATATGCTGAAAATAAAAATCTTGCCGATTACTTTTGAAATAGTCACCGACCAATATGCTGAAAATAAAAATCTTGCCGATTACTTTTGAAATAGTAACCGACAAATGTGCTGAAAATAAAAGTCTTGCCCATTACTTTTGAAATAGTAACCGACGAATATGTGCTGAAAATAAATCTTGCCGATTACTTTTGAAATAGTAACCGACGAATGTGCTGAAAATAAATCATGCCGATTACTTTTGAAATAGTAAGCGACGAATATGTTGAAAATAAAAATCTTGTCGATTACTTTTAAAATAGTAACCGACAAATATGCTAAAAATAAAAATCTTGCCGATTACTTTTGAAATAGGAACCGACGAATATGTTGAAAATAAAAATCTTGTCGATTACTTTTAAAATAGTAACTGACAAATATGCTGAAAATAAAAATCTTGCCGATTACTTTTGAAAAAGTAACCGACTAATATGTTGAAAATAAAAATCTTGCCGATTACTTTTGAAAAAGTAACCGACAAATATTCTGAAAATAAAAATCTTGCCGATTACTTTTGAAATAGTCACCGACCAATATGCTGAAAATAAAAATCTTGCCGATTACTTTTGAAATAGTAACCGACGAATGTGCTGAAAATAAATCATGCCGATTACTATTGAAATGGTAACCGAAAAATGTGCTGAAAATAAAAGTCTTGCCCATTACTTTTGAAATAGTAACCGACGAATATGTGCTGAAAATAAATCTTGCCGATTACTTTTGAAATAGTAACCGACGAATGTGCTGAAAATAAATCATGCCGATTACTTTTGAAATAGTAAGCGACGAATATGTTGAAAATAAAAATCTTGTCGATTACTTTTAAAATAGTAACCGACAAATATGCTAAAAATAAAAATCTTGCCGATTACTTTTGAAATAAGAACCGACGAATATGTTGAAAATAAAAATCTTGTCGATTACTTTTAAAATAGTAACCGACAAATATGCTAAAAATAAAAATCTTGCCGATTACTTTTGAAATAGTAACCGACGAATGTGCAGAAAATAGATCATGCCGATTACTTTTGAAATAGTAACCGACGAATGTGTTGAAAATAAATCATGCCGATTACCTTTGAAATAGTAACCGACGAATATGTTGAAAATAAAAATCTTACCGATTACTTTTGAAATAGTAACCAACGAATATGCTGAAAATAAAGTCTTGCCCATTACTTTTGAAATAGTAACCGACGAATATGTGCTGAAAATAAATCTTGCCGATTACTTTTAAAATAGTAACCGACAAATATGCTGAAAATAAAAATCTTGCCGATTACTTTTGAAAAAGTAACCGACAAATATGCTGAAAATAAAAATCTTGCCGATTACTTTTGAAATAGTCACCGACCAATATGCTGAAAATAAAAATCTTGCCGATTACTTTTGAAATAGTAACCGACGAATGTGCTGAAAATAAATCATGCCGATTACTATTGAAATAGTAACCGACAAATGTGCTGAAAATAAAAGTCTTGCCCATTACTTTTGAAATAGTAACCGACGAATATGTGCTGAAAATAAATCTTGTCGATTAGTTTTGAAATAGTAACCGACGAATGTGCTGAAAATAAATCATGCCGATTACTTTTGAAATAGTAAGCGACGAATATGTTGAAAATAAAAATCTTGTCGATTACTTTTAAAATAGTAACTGACAAATATGCTAAAAATAAAAATCTTGCCGATTACTTTTGAAATAGTAACCGACGAATGTGCAGAAAATAGATCATGCCGATTACTTTTGAAATAGTAACCGACGAATGTGTTGAAAATAAATCATGCCGATTACTTTTGAAATAGTAAGCGACGAATATGTTGAAAATAAAAATCTTGTCGATTACTTTTGAAATAGGAACCGATGAATATGTTGAAAATAAAAATCTTGTCGATTACTTTTAAAATAGTAACCGACAAATATGCTAAAAATAAAAATCTTGCCGATTACTTTTGAAATAGTCACCGACCAATATGCTGAAAATAAAATCTTACCGATTACTTTTAAAAAAGTAACCAATGAATGTGCCGAAAATAAAGTCTTGCCGATTACTTTTGAAATAGTAACCGACGAATGTGCTGAAAATAAATCATGCCGATTACTTTGGAAATAGTAAGTGACGAATATGTTGAAAATAAAAATCTTACCGATTACTTTTGAAATAGTAACCAACGACTGTGCTGAAAATAAAGTCTTGCCGATAACTTTTGAAATAGTAACCGACGAATATGTGCTGAAAATAAATCTTGCCGATTACTTTTAAAATAGTAACCGACGAATGTGCTGAAAATAGATCATGCCGATTACTTTTGAAATAGTTACCGACGAATGTGTTGAAAATAAATCATGCTGATTACCTTTGAAATAGTAACCGACGAATATGTTAAAAATAAAAATCTTACCGATTACTTTTGAAATAGTAACCAACGAATATGCTGAAAATAAAGTCTTGCCCGTTACTTTT
The DNA here is from genome assembly GCA_958299785.1 of Medicago lupulina. Taxonomy (NCBI): domain Eukaryota; kingdom Viridiplantae; phylum Streptophyta; class Magnoliopsida; order Fabales; family Fabaceae; genus Medicago; species Medicago lupulina. The sequence continues at coordinate 48,176,442 of OY283140.1, forward strand.
GAAATAGTAACCGACGAATATGTGCTGAAAATAAATCATGCCGATTACTTTTGAAATAGTAAGCGACGAATATGTTGAAAATAAAAATCTTGTCGATTACTTTTAAAATAGTAACCGACAAATATGCTAAAAATTAAAATCTTGCCGATTACTTTTGAAATAGTAACCGACAAATGTGCTGAAAATAAAAGTCTTGCCCATTACTTTTGAAATCGTAACCGACGAATATGTGCTGAAAATAAATCTTGCCGATTACTTTTGAAATAGTAACCGACGAATGTGCTGAAAATAAATCATGCCGATTACTTTTGAAATAGTAAGCGACGAATATGTTGAAAATAAAAATCTTGTCGATTACTTTTAAAATAGTAACCGACAAATATGCTAAAAATAAAAATCTTGCCGATTACTTTTGAAATAGGAACCGACGAATATGTTGAAAATAAAAATCTTGTCGATTACTTTTAAAATAGTAACTGACAAATATGCTGAAAATAAAAATCTTGCCGATTACTTTTGAAAAAGTAACCGACAAATATGTTGAAAATAAAAATCTTGCCGATTACTTTTAAAATAGTAACCGACAAATATGCTAAAAATTAAAATCTTGCCGATTACTTTTGAAATAGTAACCGACAAATGTGCTGAAAATAAAAGTCTTGCCCATTACTTTTGAAATCGTAACCGACGAATATGTGCTGAAAATAAATCTTGCCGATTACTTTTGAAATAGTAACCGACGAATGTGCTGAAAATAAATCATGCCGATTACTTTTGAAATAGTAAGCGACGAATATGTTGAAAATAAAAATCTTGTCGATTACTTTTAAAATAGTAACAGACAAATATGCTAAAAATAAAAATCTTGCCGATTACTTTTGAAATAGGAACCGACGAATATGTTGAAAATAAAAATCTTGTCGATTACTTTTAAAATAGTAACTGACAAATATGCTGAAAATAAAAATCTTGCCGATTACTTTTGAAAAAGTAACCGACAAATATGTTGAAAATAAAAATCTTGCCGATTACTTTTAAAAAGTAACCGACAAATATGCTGAAAATAAAAATCTTGCCGATTACTTTTGAAATAGTAACCGACGAATGTGCAGAAAATAGATCATGCCGATTACTTTTGAAATAGTAACCGACGAATGTGTTGAAAATAAATCATGCCGATTACCTTTGAAATAGTAACCGACGAATATGTTGAAAATAAAAATCTTACCGATTACTTTTGAAATAGTAACCAACGAATATGCTGAAAATAAAGTCTTGCCCATTACTTTTGAAATAGTAACCGACGAATATGTGCTGAAAATAAATCTTGCCGATTACTTTTAAAATAGTAACCGACAAATATGCTGAAAATAAAAATCTTGCCGATTACTTTTGAAAAAGTAACCGACAAATATGCTGAAAATAAAAATCTTGCCGATTACTTTTGAAATAGTCACCGACCAATATGCTGAAAATAAAAATCTTGCCGATTACTTTTGAAATAGTAACCGACGAATGTGCTGAAAATAAATCATGCCGATTACTATTGAAATAGTGTAACGCCCTAGTTGATATTTTATTATTTTGGTTGATTTAATATGTTTTATGTATTTTATATAATTTATGTGATTTATGTGAATAATTTGAAGTGTTGTTATTTATCATATAATTATTTGTGTGATTTTTGTTATTTAAGTAATTTAGGAGGAATTAGTAATTATTTAGAATTAGTAGAGTTTAAGGGGGTTAATGGAGATTAAAAGAAAATTTAAGTGAGGGAATAAAGAAAGAAAAGGAGTTACACTTTGTAAGGAAATAGGGAAGCCAGTAAGGAAAGAAAAGAAAAGAGCACGTATCAGTAAAACAAAAGAAACAGAGTTTTGGGAGAAAAGAGAAGAACCAAGAGGGAAGAGCTAGGAAGAGAGAATCTGATCAATTGCTGTAGATTTTCGCTGAATTAAGGTAAGGGTGGGCTAGCATTTCAATTGTTGATATATACATGTATGATTTCATGAAAATGGATTGAAATTGGTAGTTTTGGAATTAGGTTTATGAACATGATGAATTGCTCATTTTTCTGATGAATTGCGTTGTAATGTTGTTGTTATGAGATGTTTATGTTGTTTTGTCGTATAATGAACCCATAACATTGTTCAAAAATCATTTTGGGTGATTGAGGGATCAAAGTTGGGATTTTTGGGTTAGAACTATGCTGTTATCGCAACTGTTTTGCTGAACCTGAGACCTGCTCGCTTAAGCGTGCTGCAAGCGTGCAGCTGGCGAGCAAAACCAAACTTACGTCTTTTTGGACGCTTAAGCGTGCAGCTGCTCGCTTAAGCGTGCTGAATCTTTTCCCAGACCATAGTGCGCACGCTCAAGCGTACCGTAAGCGTGCAGTAAGCGAACAAGAACCCAACCTTCGTGTTTTGGCTCGCTTAAGCGTGCAGCTGCTCGCTTAAGCGTGCTGGGTCCTGTGCGACCCATAACGTGATTTTTCTAAGATGTTCCAAACCCAAACCTAAGCTTTCTAAGATGTTTATTATAATTTTTAAGAATTATTTGGATGATAAAAACTATATCACGGAGATGATTAGATGGAATTATGTATGCTTATGTGCAAATAATTATACTTGCTAAGTTGAATTGCCTTGTCGATTGTTGAGTGCTATTGTCCAGTTGGGGAGGGTATCCTAAGTTGTTGTTGTTGTTGGTTGCATGCTGATATGCTCCATTAAGATGTTGGGTTGTATGCTGATATACACCATAGAGTCATTCATACTCATTTGCATTTGTTGGGGGCTTATTGCCCTGGAATGTTTATCATTCACTGTTGGGGGCTTATTGCCCTGGAACGCTTTATCGTTCAACTGTTGGGGGCTTATTGCCCTGGGATGCTTTAACCATCCAAATTGTTGGGGGCTTATTGCCCTGGAATGCTTAGCATTCAACGCGCGTAGTTGGTACCACATGCATAATGCATTAGATGTTGATGGAGTCTTGCATTAGTTGTAGGAGTGAGTCGTCCTTTTGGGATTGTTGTTGGTGAGATGTCGCCACAAGTGTTGTTGTTGTTGTTGCTGATATTAATCAAGATGAATTTAAATTATAAAGTTGAGATGATATTGATGGTGTTGCTGTTGCAAGTTGTTATGAATTGTTGTTGTTTCAATTTACTTTGATGATTCATATATCTGTATATTTACTTTTGATTTGTGAACTCACCCCTTCTGCTGGAATTGCCGCCTTGTGGGCAAGTGCAGGTAGCGAAGACTAGCGGTGCTGGCTCTTGAGTCTAGGGCTCTGATACATAATAGGGATGGGGAAACGTTATCTTTCTTGTATTCCTTATGTATCATTTCTTTGAAGAAAATGTTGTTGAGATTCTATTGTTGAATAATTTTATTATGTTGACGGCCTCTGTGCCAAGATTTATGATGTAGTTGTTGAACATGATTTTATATAAAGATTTTCCGCTGCAGAATTTTTAATATGATGATAATGTATGTTGGTTTTAAATAGTTTTTATATCCTATTTAAATGATTTTGAAAAAGAAGTGTGATACTCCGTTGTTAAGTTGAATTACTCTGATTTTGATTATTAGTAATATTATTATTACGTTATTTCGGGAACGGGGTGTTACAAATAGTAACCGACAAATGTGCTGAAAATAAAAGTCTTGCCCATTACTTTTGAAATAGTAACCGACGAATATGTGCTAAAAATAAATCTTGCCGATTACTTTTGAAATAGTAACCGACGAATGTGCTGAAAATAAATCATGCCGATTACTTTTGAAATAGTAAGCGACGAATATGTTGAAAATAAAAATCTTGTCGATTACTTTTAAAATAGTAACCGACAAATATGCTAAAAATAAAAATCTTGCCGATTACTTTTGAAATAAGAACCGACGAATATGTTGAAAATAAAAATCTTGTCGATTACTTTTAAAATAGTAACCGACAAATATGCTAAAAATAAAAATCTTGCCGATTACTTTTGAAATAGTAACCGACGAATGTGCAGAAAATAGATCATGCCGATTACTTTTGAAATAGTAACCGACGAATGTGTTGAAAATAAATCATGCCGATTACCTTTGAAATAGTAACCGACGAATATGTTGAAAATAAAAATCTTACCGATTACTTTTGAAATAGTAACCAACGAATATGCTGAAAATAAAGTCTTGCCCATTACTTTTGAAATAGTAACCGACGAATATGTGCTGAAAATAAATCTTGCCGATTACTTTTAAAATAGTAACCGACAAATATGCTGAAAATAAAAATCTTGCCGATTACTTTTGAAAAAGTAACCGACAAATATGCTGAAAATAAAAATCTTGCCGATTACTTTTGAAATAGTCACCGACCAATATGCTGAAAATAAAAATCTTGCCGATTACTTTTGAAATAGTAACCGACGAATGTGCTGAAAATAAATCATGCCGATTACTATTGAAATAGTAACCGACAAATGTGCTGAAAATAAAAGTCTTGCCCATTACTTTTGAAATAGTAACCGACGAATATGTGCTGAAAATAAATCTTGTCGATTAGTTTTGAAATAGTAACCGACGAATGTGCTGAAAATAAATCATGCCGATTACTTTTGAAATAGTAAGCGACGAATATGTTGAAAATAAAAATCTTGTCGATTACTTTTAAAATAGTAACCGACAAATATGCTAAAAATAAAAATCTTGCCGATTACTTTTGAAATAGTAACCGACGAATGTGCAGAAAATAGATCATGCCGATTACTTTTGAAATAGTAACCGACGAATGTGTTGAAAATAAATCATGCCGATTACTTTTGAAATAGTAAGCGACGAATATGTTGAAAATAAAAATCTTGTCGATTACTTTTGAAATAGGAACCGATGAATATGTTGAAAATAAAAATCTTGCCCATTACTTTTAAAATAGTAACCGACAAATATGCTAAAAATAAAAATCTTGCCGATTACTTTTGAAATAGTCACCGACCAATATGCTGAAAATAAAATCTTACCGATTACTTTTAAAAAAGTAACCAATGAATGTGCCGAAAATAAAGTCTTGCCCATTACTTTTGAAATAGTAACCGACGAATGTGCTGAAAATAAATCATGCCGATTACTTTGGAAATAGTAAGTGACGAATATGTTGAAAATAAAAATCTTACCGATTACTTTTGAAATAGTAACCAACGACTGTGCTGAAAATAAAGTCTTGCCGATAACTTTTGAAATAGTAACCGACGAATATGTGCTGAAAATAAATCTTGCCGATTACTTTTAAAATAGTAACCGACGAATGTGCTGAAAATAGATCATGCCGATTACTTTTGAAATAGTTACCGACGAATGTGTTGAAAATAAATCATGCTGATTACCTTTGAAATAGTAACCGACGAATATGTTAAAAATAAAAATCTTACCGATTACTTTTGAAATAGTAACCAACGAATATGCTGAAAATAAAGTCTTGCCCGTTACTTTTGAAATAGTAACCGACGAATATGTGCTGAAAATAAATCATGCCGATTACTTTTGAAATAGTAAGCGACGAATATGTTGAAAATAAAAATCTTGTCGATTACTTTTAAAATAGTAACCGACAAATATGCTAAAAATTAAAATCTTGCCGATTACTTTTGAAATAGTAACCGACAAATGTGCTGAAAATAAAAGTCTTGCCCATTACTTTTGAAATCGTAACCGACGAATATGTGCTGAAAATAAATCTTGCCGATTACTTTTGAAATAGTAACCGACGAATGTGCTGAAAATAAATCATGCCGATTACTTTTGAAATAGTAAGCGACGAATATGTTGAAAATAAAAATCTTGTCGATTACTTTTAAAATAGTAACCGACAAATATGCTAAAAATAAAAATCTTGCCGATTACTTTTGAAATAGGAACCGACGAATATGTTGAAAATAAAAATCTTGTCGATTACTTTTAAAATAGTAACTGACAAATATGCTGAAAATAAAAATCTTGCCGATTACTTTTGAAAAAGTAACCGACAAATATGTTGAAAATAAAAATCTTGCCGATTACTTTTAAAATAGTAACCGACAAATATGCTAAAAATTAAAATCTTGCCGATTACTTTTGAAATAGTAACCGACAAATGTGCTGAAAATAAAAGTCTTGCCCATTACTTTTGAAATCGTAACCGACGAATATGTGCTGAAAATAAATCTTGCCGATTACTTTTGAAATAGTAACCGACGAATGTGCTGAAAATAAATCATGCCGATTACTTTTGAAATAGTAAGCGACGAATATGTTGAAAATAAAAATCTTGTCGATTACTTTTAAAATAGTAACCGACAAATATGCTAAAAATAAAAATCTTGCCGATTACTTTTGAAATAGGAACCGACGAATATGTTGAAAATAAAAATCTTGTCGATTACTTTTAAAATAGTAACTGACAAATATGCTGAAAATAAAAATCTTGCCGATTACTTTTGAAAAAGTAACCGACAAATATGTTGAAAATAAAAATCTTGCCGATTACTTTTAAAAAGTAACCGACAAATATGCTGAAAATAAAAATCTTGCCGATTACTTTTGAAATAGTAACCGACGAATGTGCAGAAAATAGATCATGCCGATTACTTTTGAAATAGTAACCGACGAATGTGTTGAAAATAAATCATGCCGATTACCTTTGAAATAGTAACCGACGAATATGTTGAAAATAAAAATCTTACCGATTACTTTTGAAATAGTAACCAACGAATATGCTGAAAATAAAGTCTTGCCCATTACTTTTGAAATAGTAACCGACGAATATGTGCTGAAAATAAATCTTGCCGATTACTTTTAAAATAGTAACCGACAAATATGCTGAAAATAAAAATCTTGCCGATTACTTTTGAAAAAGTAACCGACAAATATGCTGAAAATAAAAATCTTGCCGATTACTTTTGAAATAGTCACCGACCAATATGCTGAAAATAAAAATCTTGCCGATTACTTTTGAAATAGTAACCGACGAATGTGCTGAAAATAAATCATGCCGATTACTATTGAAATAGTAAACGACAAATGTGCTGAAAATAAAAGTCTTGCCCATTACTTTTGAAATAGTAACCGACGAATATGTGCTGAAAATAAATCTTGTCGATTAGTTTTGAAATAGTAACCCACGAATGTGCTGAAAATAAATCATGCCGATTACTTTTGAAATAGTAAGCGACGAATATGTTGAAAATAAAAATCTTGTCGATTACTTTTAAAATAGTAACCGACAAATATGCTAAAAATAAAAATCTTGCCGATTACTTTTGAAATAGTAACCGACGAATGTGCAAAAAATAGATCATGCCGATTACTTTTGAAATAGTAACCGACGAATGTGTTGAAAATAAATCATACCGATTACTTTTGAAATAGTAAGCGACGAATATGTTGAAAATAAAAATCTTGTCGATTACTTTTGAAATAGGAACCGATGAATATGTTGAAAATAAAAATCTTGTCGATTACTTTTAAAATAGTAACCGACAAATATGCTAAAAATAAAAATCTTGCCGATTACTTTTGAAATAGTCACCGACCAATATGCTGAAAATAAAAATCTTACCGATTACTTTTAAAAAAGTAACCAATGAATGTGCCGAAAATAAAGTCTTGCCGATTACTTTTGAAATAGTAACCGACGAATGTGCTGAAAATAAATCATGCCGATTACTTTGGAAATAGTAAGTGACGAATATGTTGAAAATAAAAATCTTACCGATTACTTTTGAAATAGTAACCAACGACTGTGCTGAAAATAAAGTCTTGCCGATAACTTTTGAAATAGTAACCGACGAATATGTGCTGAAAATAAATCTTGCCGATTACTTTTAAAATAGTAACCGACGAATGTGCTGAAAATAGATCATGCCGATTACTTTTGAAATAGTAACCGACGAATGTGTTGAAAATAAATCATGCTGATTACCTTTGAAATAGTAACCGACGAATATGTTGAAAATAAAAATCTTACCGATTACTTTTGAAATAGTAACCAACGAATATGCTGAAAATAAAGTCTTGCCCATTACTTTTGAAATAGTAACCGACGAATATGTGCTGAAAATAAATCATGCCGATTACTTTTGAAATAGTAAGCGACGAATATGTTGAAAATAAAAATCTTGTCGATTACTTTTAAAATAGTAACCGACAAATATGCTAAAAATAAAAATCTTGCCGATTACTTTTGAAATAGTAACCGACAAATGTGCTGAAAATAAAAGTCTTGCCCATTACTTTTGAAATAGTAACCGACGAATATGTGCTGAAAATAAATCTTGCCGATTACTTTTGAAATAGTAACCGACGAATGTGCTGAAAATAAATCATGCCGATTACTTTTGAAATAGTAAGCGACGAATATGTTGAAAATAAAAATCTTGTCGATTACTTTTAAAATAGTAACCGACAAATATGCTAAAAATAAAAATCTTGCCGATTACTTTTGAAATAGGAACCGACGAATATGTTGAAAACAAAAATCTTGTCGATTACTTTTAAAATAGTAACTGACAAATATGCTGAAAATAAAAATCTTGCCGATTACTTTTGAAAAAGTAACCGACAAATATGTTGAAAATAAAAATCTTGCCGATTACTTTTAAAAAGTAACCGACAAATATGCTGAAAATAAAAATCTTGCCGATTACTTTTGAAATAGTCACCGACCAATATGCTGAAAATAAAAATCTTGCCGATTACTTTTGAAATAGTAACCGACAAATGTGCTGAAAATAAAAGTCTTGCCCATTACTTTTGAAATAGTAACCGACGAATATGTGCTGAAAATAAATCTTGCCGATTACTTTTGAAATAGTAACCGACGAATGTGCTGAAAATAAATCATGCCGATTACTTTTGAAATAGTAAGCGACGAATATGTTGAAAATAAAAATCTTGTCGATTACTTTTAAAATAGTAACCGACAAATATGCTAAAAATAAAAATCTTGCCGATTACTTTTGAAATAGGAACCGACGAATATGTTGAAAATAAAAATCTTGTCGATTACTTTTAAAATAGTAACTGACAAATATGCTGAAAATAAAAATCTTGCCGATTACTTTTGAAAAAGTAACCGACTAATATGTTGAAAATAAAAGTCTTGCCGATTACTTTTGAAAAAGTAACCAACAAATATGCTGAAAATAAAAATCTTGCCGATTACTTTTGAAATAGTCACCGACCAATATGCTGAAAATAAAAATCTTGCCGATTACTTTTGAAATAGTAACCGACGAATGTGCTGAAAATAAATCATGCCGATTACTATTGAAATAGTAACCGACAAATGTGCTGAAAATAAAAGTCTTGCCCATTACTTTTGAAATAGTAACCGACGAATATGTGCTGAAAATAAATCTTGCCGATTACTTTTGAAATAGTAACCGACGAATCTGCTGAAAATAAATCATGCCGATTACTTTTGAAATAGTAAGCGACGAATATGTTGAAAATAAAAATCTTGTCGATTACTTTTAAAATAGTAACCGACAAATATGCTAAAAATAAAAATCTTGCCGATTACTTTTGAAATAAGAACCGACGAATATATTGAAAATAAAAATCTTGTCGATTACTTTTAAAATAGTAACCGACAAATATGCTAAAAATAAAAATCTTGCCGATTACTTTTGAAATAGTAACCGACGAATGTGCAGAAAATAGATCATGCCGATTACTTTTGAAATAGTAACCGACGAATGTGTTGAAAATAAATCATGTCGATTACCTTTGAAATAGTAACCGACGAATATGTTGAAAATAAAAATCTTACCGATTACTTTTGAAATAGTAACCAACGAATATGCTGAAAATAAAGTCTTGCCCATTACTTTTGAAATAGTAACCGACGAATATGTGCTGAAAATAAATCTTGCCGATTACTTTTAAAATAGTAACCGACAAATATGCTGAAAATAAAAATCTTGCCGATTACTTTTGAAAAAGTAACCGACAAATATGCTGAAAATAAAAATCTTGCCGATTACTTTTGAAATAGTCACCGACCAATATGCTGAAAATAAAAATCTTGCCGATTACTTTTGAAATAGTAACCGACGAATGTGCTGAAAATAAATCATGCCGATTACTATTGAAATAGTAACCGACAAATGTGCTGAAAATAAAAGTCTTGCCCATTACATTTGAAATAGTAACCGACGAATATGTGCTGAAAATAAATCTTGTCGATTAGTTTTGAAATAGTAACCGACGAATGTGCTGAAAATAAATCATGCCGATTACTTTTGAAATAGTAAGCGACGAATATGTTGAAAATAAAAATCTTGTCGATTACTTTTAAAATAGTAACCGACAAATATGCTAAAAATAAAAATCTTGTCGATTACTTTTGAAATAGTAACCGACAAATGTGCTGAAAATAAAAGTCTTGCCCATTACTTTTGAAATAGTAACCGACGAATATGTGCTGAAAATAAATCTTGCCGATTACTTTTGAAATAGTAACCGACGAATGTGCTGAAAATAAATCATGCCGATTACTTTTGAAATAGTAAGCGACGAATATGTTGAAAATAAAAATCTTGTCGATTACTTTTAAAATAGTAACCGACAAATATGCTAAAAATAAAAATCTTGCCGATTACTTTTGAAATAAGAACCGACGAATATGTTGAAAATAAAAATCTTGTCGATTACTTTTAAAATAGTAACCGACAAAAATGCTAAAAATAAAAATCTTGCCGATTACTTTTGAAATAGTAACCAACGAATGTGCAGAAAATAGATCATGCCGATTACTTTTGAAATAGTAACCGACGAATGTGTTGAAAATAAATCATGCCGATTACCTTTGAAATAGTAACCGACGAATATGTTGAAAATAAAAATCTTACCGATTACTTTTGAAATAGTAACCAACGAATATGCTGAAAATAAAGTCTTGCCCATTACTTTTGAAATAGTAACCGACGAATATGTGCTGAAAATAAATCTTGCCGATTACTTTTAAAATAGTAACCGACAAATATGCTGAAAATAAAAATCTTGCCGATTACTTTTGAAAAAGTAACCGACAAATATGCTGAAAATAAAAATCTTGCCGATTACTTTTGAAATAGTCACCGACCAATATGCTGAAAATAAAAATCATGCCGATTACTTTTGAAATAGTAACCGACGAATGTGCTGAAAATAAATCATGCCGATTACTATTGAAATAGTAACCGACAAATGTGCTGAAAATAAAAGTCTTGCCCATTACTTTTGAAATATTAACCGACGAATATGTGCTGAAAATAAATCTTGTCGATTAGTTTTGAAATAGTAACCGACGAATGTGCTGAAAATAAATCATGCCGATTACTTTTGAAATAGTAAGCGACGAATATGTTGAAAATAAAAATCTTGTCGATTACTTTTAAAATAGTAACCGACAAATATGCTAAAAATAAAAATCTTGCCGATTACTTTTGAAATAGTAACCGACGAATGTGCAGAAAATAGATCATGCCGATTACTTTTGAAATAGTAACCGACGAATGTGTTGAAAATAAATCATGCCGATTACTTTTGAAATAGTAAGCGACGAATATGTTGAAAATAAAAATCTTGTCGATTACTTTTAAAATAGTAACCGACAAATATGCTAAAAATAAAAATCTTGCCGATTACTTTTGAAATAGGAACCGATGAATATGTTGAAAATAAAAATCTTGTCGATTACTTTTAAAATAGTAACCGACAAATATGCTAAAAATAAAAATCTTGCCGATTACTTTTGAAATAGTCACCGACCAATATGCTGAAAATAAAAATCTTACCGATTACTTTTAAAAAAGTAACCAATGAATGTGCTGAAAATAAAGTCTTGCCGATTACTTTTGAAATAGTAACCGACGAATGTGCTGAAAATAAATCATGCCGATTACTTTGGAAATAGTAAGTGACGAATATGTTGAAAATAAAAATCTTACCGATTACTTTTGAAAAAGTAACCAACGACTGTGCTGAAAATAAAGTCTTGCCGATAACTTTTGAAATAGTAACCGACGAATATGTGCTGAAAATAAATCTTGCCGATTACTTTTAAAATAGTAACCGACGAATGTGCTGAAAATAAATCATGCCGATTACTTTTGAAATAGTAAGCGACGAATATGTTGAAAATAAAAATCTTACCGATTACTTTTGAAATAGTAACCAACGAATATGCTGAAAATAAAGTCTTGCCGATTACTTTTGAAATAGTAACCGACGAATATGTTGAAAATAAAAATCTTGTCGATTACTTTTAAAATAGTAACCGACAAATATGCTGAAAATAAAAATCTTGCCGATTACTTTTGAAATAGTAACCGACGAATGTGCTGAAAATAAATCATGCCGATTACTTTTGAAATAGTAAGCGACGAATATGTTGAAAATAAAAATCTTGTCGATTACTTTTAAAATAGTAACCGACAAATATGCTAAAAATAAAAATCTTGCCGATTACTTTTGAAATAGGGACCGACGATTATGTTGAAAATAAAAATCTTGTCGATTACTTTTAAAATAGTAACTGACAAATATGCTAAAAATAAAAATCTTGCCGATTACTTTTGAAATAGTAACCGACGAATGTGCAGAAAATAGATCATGCCGATTACTTTTGAAATAGTAACCGACGAATGTGTTGAAAATAAATCATGCTGATTACCTTTGAAATAGTAACCGACGAATATGTTGAAAATAAAAATCTTACCGATTACTTTTGAAATAGTAACCAACGAATATGCTGAAAATAAAGTCTTGCCCATTACTTTTGAAATAGTAACCGACGAATATGTGCTGAAAATAAATCATGCCGATTATTTTTGAAATAGTAAGCGACGAATATGTTGAAAATAAAAATCTTGTCGATTACTTTTAAAATAGTAACCGACAAATATGCTAAAAATAAAAATCTTGCCGATTACTTTTGAAATAGGAACCGACGAATATGTTGAAAATAAAAATCTTGTCGATTACTTTTAAAATAGTAACTGACAAATATGCTAAAAATAAAAATCTTGCCGATTACTTTTGAAATAGTAACCGACGAATGTGCAGAAAATAGATCATGCCGATTACTTTTGAAATAGTAACCGACGAATGTGTTGAAAATAAATCATGCTGATTACCTTTGAAATAGTAACCGACGAATATGTTGAAAATAAAAATCTTACCGATTACTTTTGAAATAGTAACCAACGAATATGCTGAAAATAAAGTCTTGCCGATTACTTTTAAAATAGTAACCGACAAATATGCTGAAAATAAAAATCTTTCCGATTACTTTTGAAAAAGTAACCGACAAATATGCTGAAAATAAAAATCTTGCCGATTACTTTTGAAATAGTCACCGACCAATATGCTGAAAATAAAAATCTTGCCGATTACTTTTGAAATAGTAACCGACGAATGTGCTGAAAATAAATCATGCCGATTACTATTGAAATAGTAACCGACAAATGTGCTGAAAATAAAAGTCTTGCCCATTACTTTTGAAATAGTAACCGACGAATATGTGCTGAAAATAAATCTTGTCGATTAGTTTTGAAATAGTAACCGACGAATGTGCTGAAAATAAATCATGCCGATTACTTTTGAAATAGTAAGCGACGAATATGTTGAAAATAAAAATCTTGTCGATTACTTTTAAAATAGTAACCGACAAATATGCTAAAAATAAAAATCTTGCCGATTACTTTTGAAATAGTAACCGACGAATGTGCAGAAAATAGATCATGCCGATTACTTTTGAAATAGTAACCGACGAATGTGTTGAAAATAAATCATGCCGATTACTTTTGAAATAGTAAGCGACGAATATGTTGAAAATAAAAATCTTGTCGATTACTTTTAAAATAGTAACCGACAAATATGCTAAAAATAAAAATCTTGCCGATTACTTTTGAAATAGGAACCGATGAATATGTTGAAAATAAAAATCTTGTCGATTACTTTTAAAATAGTAACCGACAAATATGCTAAAAATAAAAATCTTGCCGATTACTTTTGAAATAGTCACCGACCAATAAGCTGAAAATAAAAATCTTACCGATTTCTTTTAAAAAAGTAACCAATGAATGTGCTGAAAATAAAGTCTTGCCGATTACTTTTGAAATAGTAACCGACGAATGTGCTGAAAATAAATCATGCCGATTACTTTGGAAATAGTAAGTGACGAATATGTTGAAAATAAAAATCTTACCGATTACTTTTGAAATAGTAACCAACGACTGTGCTGAAAATAAAGTCTTGCCGATAACTTTTGAAATAGTAACCAACGAATATGTGCTGAAAATAAATCTTGCCGATTACTTTTAAAATAGTAACCGACGAATGTGCTGAAAATAAATCATGCCGATTACTTTTGAAATAGTAAGCGACGAATATGTTGAAAATAAAAATCTTACCGATTACTTTTGAAATAGTAACCAACGAATATGCTGAAAATAAAGTCTTGCCGATTACTTTTGAAATAGTAACCGACGAATATGTTGAAAATAAAAATCTTGTCGATTACTTTTAAAATAGTAACTGACAAATATGCTAAAAATAAAAATCTTGCCGATTACTTTTGAAATAGGAACCGACGATTATGTTGAAAATAAAAATCTTGTCGATTACTTTTAAAATAGTAACCGACAAATATGCTAAAAATAAAAATCTTGCCGATTACTTTTGAAATAGGAACCGACGATTATGTTGAAAATAAAAATCTTGTCGATTACTTTTAAAATAGTAACTGACAAATATGCTAAAAATAAAAATCTTGCCGATTACTTTTGAAATAGTAACCGACGAATGTGCAGAAAATAGATCATGCCGATTACTTTTGAAATAGTAACCGACGAATGTGTTGAAAATAAATCATGCTGATTACCTTTGAAATAGTAACCGACGAATATGTTGAAAATAAAAATCTTACCGATTACTTTTGAAATAGTAACCAACGAATATGCTGAAAATAAAGTCTTGCCCATTACTTTTGAAATAGTAACCGACGAATATGTGCTGAAAATAAATCATGCCGATTATTTTTGAAATAGTAAGCGACGAATATGTTGAAAATAAAAATCTTGTCGATTACTTTTAAAATAGTAACCGACAAATATGCTAAAAATAAAAATCTTGCCGATTACTTTTGAAATAGGAACCGACGAATATGTTGAAAATAAAAATCTTGTCGATTACTTTTAAAATAGTAACTGACAAATATGCTAAAAATAAAAATCTTGCCGATTACTTTTGAAATAGTAACCGACGAATGTGCAGAAAATAGATCATGCCGATTACTTTTGAAATAGTAACCGACGAATGTGTTGAAAATAAATCATGCTGATTACCTTTGAAATAGTAACCGATGAATATGTTGAAAATAAAAATCTTACCGATTACTTTTGAAATAGTAACCAACGAATATGCTGAAAATAAAGTCTTGTCGATTACTTTTAAAATAGTAACCGACAAATATGCTGAAAATAAAAATCTTTCCGATTACTTTTGAAAAAGTAACCGACAAATATGCTGAAAATAAAAATCTTGCCGATTACTTTTGAAATAGTCACCGACCAATATGCTGAAAATAAAAATCATGCCGATTACTTTTGAAATAGTAACCGACGAATGTGCTGAAAATAAATCATGCCGATTACTATTGAAATAGTAACCGACAAATGTGCTGAAAATAAAAGTCTTGCCCATTACTTTTGAAATAGTAACCGACGAATATGTGCTGAAAATAAATCTTGTCGATTAGTTTTGAAATAGTAACCGACGAATGTGCTGAAAATAAATCATGCCGATTACTTTTGAAATAGTAAGCGACGAATATGTTGAAAATAAAAATCTTGTCGATTACTTTTAAAATAGTAACCGACAAATATGCTAAAAATAAAAATCTTGCCGATTACTTTTGAAATAGTAACCGACGAATGTGCAGAAAATAGATCATGCCGATTACTTTTGAAATAGTAACCGACGAATGTGTTGAAAATAAATCATGCCGATTACTTTTGAAATAGTAAGCGACGAATATGTTGAAAATAAAAATCTTGTCGATTACTTTTAAAATAGTAACCGACAAATATGCTAAAAATAAAAATCTTGCCGATTACTTTTGAAATAGGAACCGATGAATATGTTGAAAATAAAAATCTTGTCGATTACTTTTAAAATAGTAACCGACAAATATGCTAAAAATAAAAATCTTGCCGATTACTTTTGAAATAGTCACCGACCAATAAGCTGAAAATAAAAATCTTACCGATTACTTTTAAATAAGTAACCAATGAATGTGCTGAAAATAAAGTCTTGCCGATTACTTTTGAAATAGTAACCGACGAATGTGCTGAAAATAAATCATGCCGATTACTTTGGAAATAGTAAGTGACGAATATGTTGAAAATAAAAATCTTACCGATTACTTTTGAAATAGTAACCAACGACTGTGCTGAAAATAAAGTCTTGCCGATAACTTTTGAAATAGTAACCAACGAATATGTGCTGAAAATAAATCTTGCCGATTACTTTTAAAATAGTAACCGACGAATGTGCTGAAAATAAATCATGCCGATTACTTTTGAAATAGTAAGCGACGAATATGTTGAAAATAAAAATCTTACCGATTACTTTTGAAATAGTAACCGACGAATGTGTTGAAAATAAATCATGCCGATTACTTTTGAAATAGTAAGCGACGAATATGTTGAAAATAAAAATCTTGTCGATTACTTTTAAAATAGTAACCGACAAATATGCTAAAAATAAAAATCTTGCCGATTACTTTTGAAATAGGAACCGATGAATATGTTGAAAATAAAAATCTTGTCGATTACTTTTAAAATAGTAACCGACAAATATGCTAAAAATAAAAATCTTGCCGATTACTTTTGAAATAGTCACCGACCAATAAGCTGAAAATAAAAATCTTACCGATTACTTTTAAAAAAGTAACCAATGAATGTGCTGAAAATAAAGTCTTGCCGATTACTTTTGAAATAGTAACCGACGAATGTGCTGAAAATAAATCATGCCGATTACTTTGGAAATAGTAAGTGACGAATATGTTGAAAATAAAAATCTTACCGATTACTTTTGAAATAGTAACCAACGACTGTGCTGAAAATAAAGTCTTGCCGATAACTTTTGAAATAGTAACCAACGAATATGTGCTGAAAATAAATCTTGCCGATTACTTTTAAAATAGTAACCGACGAATGTGCTGAAAATAAATCATGCCGATTACTTTTGAAATAGTAAGCGACGAATATGTTGAAAATAAAAATCTTACCGATTACTTTTGAAATAGTAACCAACGAATATGCTGAAAATAAAGTCTTGCCGATTACTTTTGAAATAGTAACCGACGAATATGTTGAAAATAAAAATCTTGTCGATTACTTTTAAAATAGTAACTGACAAATATGCTAAAAATAAAAATCTTGCCGATTACTTTTGAAATAGGAACCGACGATTATGTTGAAAATAAAAATCTTGTCGATTACTTTTAAAATAGTAACCGACAAATATGCTATAAATAAAAATCTTGCCGATTACTTTTGAAATAGGAACCGACGATTATGTTGAAAATAAAAATCTTGTCGATTACTTTTAAAATAGTAACTGACAAATATGCTAAAAATAAAAATCTTGCCGATTACTTTTGAAATAGTAACCGACGAATGTGCAGAAAATAGATCATGCCGATTACTTTTGAAATAGTAACCGACGAATGTGTTGAAAATAAATCATGCTGATTACCTTTGAAATAGTAACCGACGAATATGTTGAAAATAAAAATCTTACCGATTACTTTTGAAATAGTAACCAACGAATATGCTGAAAATAAAGTCTTGCCCATTACTTTTGAAATAGTAACCGACGAATATGTGCTGAAAATAAATCATGCCGATTACTATTGAAATGGTAACCGAAAAATGTGCTGAAAATAAAAGTCTTGCCCATTACTTTTGAAATAGTAACCGACGAATATGTGCTGAAAATAAATCTTGTCGATTAGTTTTGAAATAGTAACCGACGAATGTGCTGAAAATAAATCATGCCGATTACTTTTGAAATAGTAAGCGACGAATATGTTGAAAATAAAAATCTTGTCGATTACTTTTAAAATAGTAACCGACAAATATGCTAAAAATAAAAATCTTGCCGATTACTTTTGAAATAGTAACCGACGAATGTGCAGAAAATAGATCATGCCGATTACTTTTGAAATAGTAACCGACGAATGTGTTGAAAATAAATCATGCCGATTACTTTTGAAATAGTAAGCGACGAATATGTTGAAAATAAAAATCTTGTCGATTACTTTTAAAATAGTAACCGACAAATATGCTAAAAATAAAAATCTTGCCGATTACTTTTGAAATAGGAACCGATGAATATGTTGAAAATAAAAATCTTGTCGATTACTTTTAAAATAGTAACCGACAAATATGCTAAAAATAAAAATCTTGCCGATTACTTTTGAAATAGTCACCGACCAATAAGCTGAAAATAAAAATCTTACCGATTACTTTTAAATAAGTAACCAATGAATGTGCTGAAAATAAAGTCTTGCCGATTACTTTTGAAATAGTAACCGACGAATGTGCTGAAAATAAATCATGCCGATTACTTTGGAAATAGTAAGTGACGAATATGTTGAAAATAAAAATCTTACCGATTACTTTTGAAATAGTAACCAACGACTGTGCTGAAAATAAAGTCTTGCCGATAACTTTTGAAATAGTAACCAACGAATATGTGCTGAAAATAAATCTTGCCGATTACTTTTAAAATAGTAACCGACGAATGTGCTGAAAATAAATCATGCCGATTACTTTTGAAATAGTAAGCGACGAATATGTTGATAATAAAAATCTTACCGATTACTTTTGAAATAGTAACCAACGAATATGCTGAAAATAAAGTCTTGCCGATTACTTTTGAAATAGTAACCGACGAATATGTTGAAAATAAAAATCTTGTCGATTACTTTTAAAATAGTAACCGACAAATATGCTGAAAATAAAAATCTTGCCGATTACTTTTGAAATAGTAACCGACGAATGTGCTGAAAATAAATCATGCCGATTACTTTTGAAATAGTAAGCGACGAATATGTTGAAAATAAAAATCTTGTCGATTACTTTTAAAATAGTAACCGACAAATATGCTAAAAATAAAAATCTTGCCGATTACTTTTGAAATAGGAACCGACGATTATGTTGAAAATAAAAATCTTGTCGATTACTTTTAAAATAGTTACTGACAAATATGCTAAAAATAAAAATCTTGCCGATTACTTTTGAAATAGTAACCGACGAATGTGCAGAAAATAGATCATGCCGATTACTTTTGAAATAGTAAGCGACGAATATGTTGCAAATAAAAATCTTGTCGATTACTTTTAAAATAGTAACCGACAAATATGCTAAAAATAAAAATCTTGCCGATTACTTTTGAAATAGTAACCGACGAATGTGCAGAAAATAGATCATGCCGATTACTTTTGAAATAGTAACCGACGAATATGTTGAAAATAAAAATCTTGTCGATTACTTTTAAAATAGTAACCGACAAATATGCTGAAAATAAAAATCTTGCCGATTACTTTTGAAATAGTAACCGACGAATGTGCAGAAAATAGATCATGCCGATTACTTTTGAAATAGTAACCGACGAATGTGTTGAAAATAAATCATGCCGATTACTTTTGAAATAGTAAGCGACGAATATGTTGAAAATAAAAATCTTGTCGATTACTTTTAAAATAGTAACCGACAAATATGCTAAAAATAAAAATCTTGCCGATTACTTTTGAAATAGGAACCGATGAATATGTTGAAAATAAAAATCTTGTCGATTACTTTTAAAATAGTAACCGACAAATATGCTAAAAATAAAAATCTTGCCGATTACTTTTGAAATAGTCACCGACCAATAAGCTGAAAATAAAAATCTTACCGATTACTTTTAAATAAGTAACCAATGAATGTGCTGAAAATAAAGTCTTGCCGATTACTTTTGAAATAGTAACCGACGAATGTGCTGAAAATAAATCATGCCGATTACTTTGGAAATAGTAAGTGACGAATATGTTGAAAATAAAAATCTTACCGATTACTTTTGAAATAGTAACCAACGACTGTGCTGAAAATAAAGTCTTGCCGATAACTTTTGAAATAGTAACCAACGAATATGTGCTGAAAATAAATCTTGCCGATTACTTTTAAAATAGTAACCGACGAATGTGCTGAAAATAAATCATGCCGATTACTTTCGAAATAGTAAGCGACGAATATGTTGAAAATAAAAATCTTACCGATTACTTTTGAAATAGTAACCGACGAATGTGTTGAAAATAAATCATGCCGATTACTTTTGAAATAGTAAGCGACGAATATGTTGAAAATAAAAATCTTGTCGATTACTTTTAAAATAGTAACCGACAAATATGCTAAAAATAAAAATCTTGCCGATTACTTTTGAAATAGGAACCGATGAATATGTTGAAAATAAAAATCTTGTCGATTACTTTTAAAATAGTAACCGACAAATATGCTAAAAATAAAAATCTTGCCGATTACTTTTGAAATAGGAACCGACGAATATGTTGAAAATAAAAATCTTGTCGATTACTTTTAAAATAGTAACTGACAAATATGCTAAAAATAAAAATCTTGCCGATTACTTTTGAAATAGGAACCGACGAATATGTTGAAAATAAAAATCTTGTCGATTACTTTTAAAATAGTAACTGACAAATATGCTAAAAATAAAAATCTTGCCGATTACTTTTGAAATAGTAACCGACGAATGTGCAGAAAATAGATCATGCCGATTACTTTTGAAATAGTAACCGACGAATGTGTTGAAAATAAATCATGCTGATTACCTTTGAAATAGTAACCGACGAATATGTTGAAAATAAAAATCTTACCGATTACTTTTGAAATAGTAACCAACGAATATGCTGAAAATAAAGTCTTGCCGATTACTTTTAAAATAGTAACCGACAAATATGCTGAAAATAAAAATCTTTCCGATTACTTTTGAAAAAGTAACCGACAAATATGCTGAAAATAAAAATCTTGCCGATTACTTTTGAAATAGTCACCGACCAATATGCTGAAAATAAAAATCTTGCCGATTACTTTTGAAATAGTAACCGACGAATGTGCTGAAAATAAATCATGCCGATTACTATTGACATAGTAACCGACAAATGTGCTGAAAATAAAAGTCTTGCCCATTACTTTTGAAATAGTAACCGACGAATATGTGCTGAAAATAAATCTTGTCGATTAGTTTTGAAATAGTAACCGACGAATGTGCTGAAAATAAATCATGCCGATTACTTTTGAAATAGTAAGCGACGAATATGTTGAAAATAAAAATCTTGTCGATTACTTTTAAAATAGTAACCGACAAATATGCTAAAAATAAAAATCTTGCCGATTACTTTTGAAATAGTAACCGACGAATGTGCAGAAAATAGATCATGCCGATTACTTTTGAAATAGTAACCGACGAATGTGTTTAAAATAAATCATGCCGATTACTTTTGAAATAGTAAGCGACGAATATGTTGAAAATAAAAATCTTGTCGATTACTTTTAAAATAGTAACCGACAAATATGCTAAAAATAAAAATCTTGCCGATTACTTTTGAAATAGGAACCGATGAATATGTTGAAAATAAAAATCTTGTCGATTACTTTTAAAATTGTAACCGACAAATATGCTAAAAATAAAAATCTTGCCGATTACTTTTGAAATAGTCACCGACCAATATGCTGAAAATAAAAATCTTACCGATTACTTTTAAAAAAGTAACCAATGAATGTGCTGAAAATAAAGTCTTGCCGATTACTTTTGAAATAGTAACCGACGAATGTGCTGAAAATAAATCATGCCGATTACTTTGGAAATAGTAAGTGACGAATATGTTGAAAATAAAAATCTTACCGATTACTTTTGAAATAGTAACCAACGACTGTGCTGAAAATAAAGTCTTGCCGATAACTTTTGAAATAGTAACCAACGAATATGTGCTGAAAATAAATCTTGCCGATTACTTTTAAAATAGTAACCGACGAATGTGCTGAAAATAAATCATGCCGATTACTTTTGAAATAGTAAGCGACGAATATGTTGAAAATAAAAATCTTACCGATTACTTTTGAAATAGTAACCAACGAATATGCTGAAAATAAAGTCTTGCCGATTACTTTTGAAATAGTAACCGACGAATATGTTGAAAATAAAAATCTTGTCGATTACTTTTAAAATAGTAACCGACAAATATGCTGAAAATAAAAATCTTGCCGATTACTTTTGAAATAGTAACCGACGAATGTGCTGAAAATAAATCATGCCGATTACTTTTGAAATAGTAAGCGACGAATATGTTGAAAATAAAAATCTTGTCGATTACTTTTAAAATAGTAACCAACAAATATGCTAAAAATAAAAATCTTGCCGATTACTTTTGAAATAGGAACCGACGATTATGTTGAAAATAAAAATCTTGTCGATTACTTTTAAAATAGTTACTGACAAATATGCTAAAAATAAAAATCTTGCCGATTACTTTTGAAATAGTAACCGACGAATGTGCAGAAAATAGATCATGCCGATTACTTTTGAAATAGTAACCGACGAATGTGTTGAAAATAAATCATGCTGATTACCTTTGAAATAGTAACCGACGAATATGTTGAAAATAAAAATCTTACCGATTACTTTTGAAATAGTAACCAACGAATATGCTGAAAATAAAGTCTTGCCCGTTACTTTTGAAATAGTAACCGACGAATATGTGCTGAAAATAAATCATGCCGATTACTTTTGAAATAGTAAGCGACGAATATGTTGAAAATAAAAATCTTGTCGATTACTTTTAAAATAGTAACCGACAAATATGCTGAAAATAAAAATCTTGCCGATTACTTTTGAAAAAGTAACCGACAAATATGTTGAAAATAAAAATCTTGCCGATTACTTTTGAAAAAGTAACCGACAAATATGCTGAAAATAAAAATCTTGCCGATTACTTTTGAAATAGTCACCGACCAATATGCTGAAAATAAAAATCTTGCCGATTACTTTTGAAATAGTAACCGACGAATATGCTGAAAATAAAAATCTTGCCGATTACTTTTGAAATAGTAACCGACGAATATGCTGAAAATAAAGTCTTGCCCGTTACTTTTGAAATAGTAACCGACGAATATGTGCTGAAAATAAATCATGCCGATTACTTTTGAAATAGTAAGCGACGAATATGTTGAAAATAAAAATCTTGTCGATTACTTTTAAAATTGTAACCGACAAATATGCTAAAAATAAAAATCTTGCCGATTACTTTTGAAATAGGAACCGACGAATATGTTGAAAATAAAAATCTTGTCGATTACTTTTAAAATAGTAACCGACAAATATGCTAAAAATAAAAATCTTGTCGATTACTTTTGAAATAGTAACCGACGAATATGTTGAAAATAAAAATCTTGTCGATTACTTTTAAAATAGTAACCGACAAATATGCTGAAAATAAAAATCTTGCCGATTACTTTTGAAAAAGTAACCGACAAATATGTTGAAAATAAAAATCTTGCCGATTACTTTTGAAAAAGTAACCGACAAATATGCTGAAAATAAAAATCTTGCCGATTACTTTTGAAATAGTCACCGACCAATATGCTGAAAATAAAAATCTTGCCGATTACTTTTGAAATAGTAACCGACGAATATGCTGAAAATAAAAATCTTGCCGATTACTTTTGAAATAGTAACCGACGAATATGCTGAAAATAAAAATCTTGCCGATTACTTTTGAAATAGTAACCGACGAATGTGCTGAAAATAAAGTCTTGCCGATTACTTTTAAAATAGTAACCGACAAATATGCTGAAAATAAAAATCTTGCCGATTACTTTTGAAATAGTAACCGACGAATATGCTGAAAATAAAAATCTTGCCGATTACTTTTGAAATAGTAACCGACGAATATGCAGAAAAAAAAATCTTGCCGATTACTTTTGAAATAGTAACCGACGAATGTGCTGAAAATAAAATCTTGCCCATTGCTTTTGAAATAATAACCGACGAATGTGCTGAAAATAAAGTCTTGCCGATTACTTTTAAAATAGTAACCGACAAATATGCTGAAAATAAAAATCTTGCCAATTACTCTTGAAATAGTAACCGACGAATATGTTGAGAAAAAAAATCTTGCCGATTACTATTGAAATAGTAACCGACGAATGTGCTGAAAATAAAGTCTTGCCGATTACTTTTAAAATAGTAACCGACAAATATGCTGAAAATAAAAATCTTGCCGATTACTTTTGAAATAGTAACCGACAAATGTGCTGAAAATAAAGTCTTGCCGATTACTTTTAAAATAGTAACCGACAAATATGCTGAAATTAAAAATCTTGCCGATTACTTTTGAAATAGTAACCGACGAATGTGCTGAAAATAAAATCTTGCCCATTGCTTTTGAAATAATAACCGACGAATGTGCTGAAAATAAAGTCTTGCAGATTACTTTTGAAATAGTAACCGACGAATGTGCTGAAAATAAAATCTTGCCGATTGCTTTTGAAATAATAACCGACGAATGTGCTGAAAATAAAGTCTTGCCGATTACTTTTGAAATAGTAACTGACGAATGTGCTGAAAATAAAGTCTTGCCGATTACTTTTGAAATAGTAATCGACGAATGTGCTGAAAATAAAGTCTTGCCGATTACTTTTGAAATAGTAACCGACGAATATGCTGAAAATAAAAATCTTGCCGATTACTTTTGAAATAGTAACCGACGAATGTGCTGAAAATAAAGTCTTGCCGATTACTTTTGAAATAGTAACCGACAAATGTGCTGAAAATAAAGTCTTGCCGATTACTTTTGAGATAGTAACCGACGAATATGCTGAAAATAAAAATCTTGCCGATTACTTTTGAAATAGTAACCGACGAATGTGCTGAAAATAAAGTCTTGCCGATTACTTTTGAAATAGTAACCGACGAATATGCTGAAAATAAAAATCTTCCCGATTACTTTTGAAATAGTAACCGACGAATGTGCTGAAAATAAAGTCTTGCCGATTACTTTTAAAATAGTAACCGACAAATATGCTGAAATTAAAAATCTTGCCGATTACTTTTGAAATAGTAACCGACGAATATGCAGAAAAAAAAATCTTGCCGATTACTTTTGAAATAGTAACCGACGAATGTGCTGAAAATAAAGTCTTGCCGATTACTTTTGAAATAGTAATCGACGAATGTGCTGAAAATAAAGTCTTGCCGATTACTTTTGAAATAGTAACCGACGAATATGCTGAAAATAAAAATCTTGCCGATTACTTTTGAAATAGTAACCGACGAATGTGCTGAAAATAAAGTCTTGCCGATTACTTTTGAAATAGTAACCGACAAATGTGCTGAAAATAAAGTCTTGCCGATTACTTTTAAAATAGTAACCGACAAATATGCTGAAATTAAAAATCTTGCCGATTACTTTTGAAATAGTCACCGACCAATATGCTGAAAATAAAAATCTTGCCGATTACTTTTGAAATAGTAACCGACGAATATGCTGAAAATAAAAATCTTGCCGATTACTTTTGAAATAGTAACCGACGAATATGCAGAAAAAAAAATCTTGCCGATTACTTTTGAAATAGTAACCGACGAATGTGCTGAAAATAAAATCTTGCCCATTGCTTTTGAAATAATAACCGACGAATGTGCTGAAAATAAAGTCTTGCCGATTACTTTTAAAATAGTAACCGACAAATATGCTGAAAATAAAAATCTTGCCAATTACTCTTGAAATAGTAACCGACGAATATGTTGAGAAAAAAAATCTTGCCGATTACTATTGAAATAGTAACCGACGAATGTGCTGAAAATAAAGTCTTGCCGATTACTTTTAAAATAGTAACCGACAAATATGCTGAAAATAAAAATCTTGCCGATTACTTTTGAAATAGTAACCGACAAATGTGCTGAAAATAAAGTCTTGCCGATTACTTTTAAAATAGTAACCGACAAATATGCTGAAATTAAAAATCTTGCCGATTACTTTTGAAATAGTAACCGACGAATGTGCTGAAAATAAAATCTTGCCCATTGCTTTTGAAATAATAACCGACGAATGTGCTGAAAATAAAGTCTTGCAGATTACTTTTGAAATAGTAACCGACGAATGTGCTGAAAATAAAATCTTGCCGATTGCTTTTGAAATAATAACCGACGAATGTGCTGAAAATAAAGTCTTGCCGATTACTTTTGAAATAGTAACTGACGAATGTGCTGAAAATAAAGTCTTGCCGATTACTTTTGAAATAGTAATCGACGAATGTGCTGAAAATAAAGTCTTGCCGATTACTTTTGAAATAGTAACCGACGAATATGCTGAAAATAAAAATCTTGCCGATTACTTTTGAAATAGTAACCGACGAATATGCAGAAAAAAAAATCTTGCCGATTACTTTTGAAATAGTAACCGACGAATGTGCTGAAAATAAAATCTTGCCCATTGCTTTTGAAATAATAACCGACGAATGTGCTGAAAATAAAGTCTTGCCGATTACTTTTAAAATAGTAACCGACAAATATGCTGAAAATAAAAATCTTGCCAATTACTCTTGAAATAGTAACCGACGAATATGTTGAGAAAAAAAATCTTGCCGATTACTATTGAAATAGTAACCGACGAATGTGCTGAAAATAAAGTCTTGCCGATTACTTTTAAAATAGTAACCGACAAATATGCTGAAAATAAAAATCTTGCCGATTACTTTTGAAATAGTAACCGACAAATGTGCTGAAAATAAAGTCTTGCCGATTACTTTTAAAATAGTAACCGACAAATATGCTGAAATTAAAAATCTTGCCGATTACTTTTGAAATAGTAACCGACGAATGTGCTGAAAATAAAATCTTGCCCATTGCTTTTGAAATAATAACCGACGAATGTGCTGAAAATAAAGTCTTGCAGATTACTTTTGAAATAGTAACCGACGAATGTGCTGAAAATAAAATCTTGCCGATTGCTTTTGAAATAATAACCGACGAATGTGCTGAAAATAAAGTCTTGCCGATTACTTTTGAAATAGTAACTGACGAATGTGCTGAAAATAAAGTCTTGCCGATTACTTTTGAAATAGTAATCGACGAATGTGCTGAAAATAAAGTCTTGCCGATTACTTTTGAAATAGTAACCGACGAATATGCTGAAAATAAAAATCTTGCCGATTACTTTTGAAATAGTAACCGACGAATGTGCTGAAAATAAAGTCTTGCCGATTACTTTTGAAATAGTAACCGACAAATGTGCTGAAAATAAAGTCTTGCCGATTACTTTTGAGATAGTAACCGACGAATATGCTGAAAATAAAAACCTTGCCGATTACTTTTGAAATAGTAACCGACGAATGTGCTGAAAATAAAGTCTTGCCGATTACTTTTGAAATAGTAACCGACGAATATGCTGAAAATAAAAATCTTCCCGATTACTTTTGAAATAGTAACCGACGAATGTGCTGAAAATAAAGTCTTGCCGATTACTTTTAAAATAGTAACCGACAAATATGCTGAAATTAAAAATCTTGCCGATTACTTTTGAAATAGTAACCGACGAATATGCAGAAAAAAAAATCTTGCCGATTACTTTTGAAATAGTAACCGACGAATGTGCTGAAAATAAAGTCTTGCCGATTACTTTTGAAATAGTAATCGACGAATGTGCTGAAAATAAAGTCTTGCCGATTACTTTTGAAATAGTAACCGACGAATATGCTGAAAATAAAAATCTTGCCGATTACTTTTGAAATAGTAACCGACGAATGTGCTGAAAATAAAGTCTTGCCGATTACTTTTGAAATAGTAACCGACAAATGTGCTGAAAATAAAGTCTTGCCGATTACTTTTAAAATAGTAACCGACAAATATGCTGAAATTAAAAATCTTGCCGATTACTTTTGAAATAGTCACCGACCAATATGCTGAAAATAAAAATCTTGCCGATTACTTTTGAAATAGTAACCGACGAATATGCTGAAAATAAAAATCTTGCCGATTACTTTTGAAATAGTAACCGACGAATATGCAGAAAAAAAAAATCTTGCCGATTACTTTTGAAATAGTAACCGACGAATGTGCTGAAAATAAAATCTTGCCCATTGCTTTTGAAATAATAACCGACGAATGTGCTGAAAATAAAGTCTTGCCGATTACTTTTAAAATAGTAACCGACAAATATGCTGAAAATAAAAATCTTGCCAATTACTCTTGAAATAGTAACCGACGAATATGTTGAGAAAAAAAATCTTGCCGATTACTTTTGAAATAGTAACCGACGAATGTGCTGAAAATAAAGTCTTGCCGATTACTTTTAAAATAGTAACCGACAAATATGCTGAAAATAAAAATCTTGCCGATTACTTTTGAAATTGTAACCGACAAATGTGCTGAAAATAAAGTCTTGCCGATTACTTTTAAAATAGTAACCGACAAATATGCTGAAATTAAAAATCTTGCCGATTACTTTTGAAATAGTAACCGACGAATGTGCTGAAAATAAAATCTTGCCCATTGCTTTTGAAATAATAACCGACGAATGTGCTGAAAATAAAGTCTTGCAGATTACTTTTGAAATAGTAACCGACGAATGTGCTGAAAATAAAATCTTGCCGATTGCTTTTGAAATAATAACCGACGAATGTGCTGAAAATAAAGTCTTGCCGATTACTTTTGAAATAGTAACTGACGAATGTGCTGAAAATAAAGTCTTGCCGATTACTTTTGAAATAGTAATCGACGAATGTGCTGAAAATAAAGTCTTGCCGATTACTTTTGAAATAGTAACCGACGAATATGCTGAAAATAAAAATCTTGCCGATTACTTTTGAAATAGTAACCGACGAATGTGCTGAAAATAAAGTCTTGCCGATTACTTTTGAAATAGTAACCGACAAATGTGCTGAAAATAAAGTCTTGCCGATTACTTTTGAGATAGTAACCGACGAATATGCTGAAAATAAAAATCTTGCCGATTACTTTTGAAATAGTAACCGACGAATGTGCTGAAAATAAAGTCTTGCCGATTACTTTTAAAATAGTAACCGACGAATATGCTGAAAATAAAAATCTTCCCGATTACTTTTGAAATAGTAACCGACGAATGTGCTGAAAATAAAGTCTTGCCGATTACTTTTAAAATAGTAACCGACAAATATGCTGAAATTAAAAATCTTGCCGATTACTTTTGAAATAGTAACCGACGAATATGCAGAAAAAAAAATCTTGCCGATTACTTTTGAAATAGTAACCGACGAATGTGCTGAAAATAAAGTCTTGCCGATTACTTTTGAAATAGTAATCGACGAATGTGCTGAAAATAAAGTCTTGCCGATTACTTTTGAAATAGTAACCGACGAATATGCTGAAAATAAAAATCTTGCCGATTACTTTTGAAATAGTAACCGACGAATGTGCTGAAAATAAAGTCTTGCCGATTACTTTTGAAATAGTAACCGACAAATGTGCTGAAAATAAAGTCTTGCCGATTACTTTTAAAATAGTAACCGACAAATATGCTGAAATTAAAAATCTTGCCGATTACTTTTGAAATAGTCACCGACCAATATGCTGAAAATAAAAATCTTGCCGATTACTTTTGAAATAGTAACCGACGAATGTGCTGAAAATAAAGTCTTGCCGATTACTTTTAAAATAGTAACCGACAAATATGCTGAAATTAAAAATCTTGCCGATTACTTTTGAAATATTTACCGACGAATATGCAGAAAAAAAATCTTGCCGATTACTTTTGAAATAGTAACCGACGAATGTGCTGAAAATAAAATCTTGCCCATTACTTTTGAAATAATAACCGACGAATGTGCTTAAAATAAAGTCTTGCCGATTACTTTTAAAATAGTAACCGACAAATATGCTGAAAATAAAAATCTTGCCGATTACTTTTGAAATAGTAACCGACGAATATGCTGAAAATAAAAATCTTGCCGATTACTTTTGAAATAGTAACCGACGAATATGCAGAAAAAAAAAATCTTGCCGATTACTTTTGAAATAGTAACCGACGAATGTGCTGAAAATAAAATCTTGCCCATTGCTTTTGAAATAATAACCGACGAATGTGCTGAAAATAAAGTCTTGCCGATTACTTTTAAAATAGTAACCGACAAATATGCTGAAAATAAAAATCTTGCCGATTACTCTTGAAATAGTAACCGACGAATATGTTGAGAAAAAAAATCTTGCCGATTACTTTTGAAATAGTAACCGACGAATGTGCTGAAAATAAAGTCTTGCCGATTACTTTTAAAATAGTAACCGACAAATATGCTGAAAATAAAAATCTTGCCGATTACTTTTGAAATAGTAACCGACAAATGTGCTGAAAATAAAGTCTTGCCGATTACTTTTAAAATAGTAACCGACAAATATAATGAAATTAAAAATCTTGCCGATTACTTTTGAAATAGTAACCGAGGAATGTGCTGAAAATAAAATCTTGCCCATTGCTTTTGAAATAATAACCGACGAATGTGCTGAAAATAAAGTCTTGCCGATTACTTTTGAAATAGTAACCGACGAATGTGCTGAAAATAAAATCTTGCCGATTGCTTTTGAAATAATAACCGACGAATGTGCTGAAAATAAAGTCTTGCCGATTACTTTTGAAATAGTAACCGACGAATATGCTGAAAATAAAAATCTTGCCGATTACTTTTGAAATAGTAACCGACGAATGTGCTGAAAATAAAGTCTTGCCGATTACTTTTGAAATAGTAACCGACAAATGTGCTGAAAATAAAAATCTTGCCGATTACTTTTGAAATAGTAACTGACGAATGTGCTGAAAATAAAATCTTGCCCATTGCTTTTGAAATAGTAACCGACGAATATGCTGAAAATAAAAATCTTGCCGATTACTTTTGAAATAGTAACCGACGAATGTGCTGAAAATAAAGTCTTGCCGATTACTTTTAAAATAGTAACCGACAAATATGCTGAAAATAAAAATCTTGCCGATTACTTTTGAAATAGTAACTGACGAATGTGCTGAAAATAAAATCTTGCCCATTGCTTTTGAAATAGTAACCGACGAATATGCTGAAAATAAAAATCTTGCCGATTACTTTTGAAATAGTAACCGACGAATATGCAGAAAAAAAAAATCTTGCCGATTACTTTTGAAATAGTAACCGACGAATGTGCTGAAAATGAAATCTTGCCCATTGCTTTTGAAATAGTAACCGACGAATGTGCTGAAAATAAAGTCTTGCCGATTACTTTTAAAATAGTAACCGACAAATATGCTGAAAATAAAAATCTTGCCGATTACTTTTGAAATAGTAACTGACGAATGTGCTGAAAATAAAATCTTGCCCATTGCTTTTGAAATAGTAACCGACGAATATGCTGAAAATAAAAATCTTGCCGATTACTTTTGAAATAGTAACCGACGAATATGCAGAAAAAAAAAATCTTGCCGATTACTTTTGAAATAGTAACCGACGAATGTGCTGAAAATAAAATCTTGCCCATTGCTTTTGAAATAATAACCGACGAATGTGCTGAAAATAAAGTCTTGCCGATTACTTTTAAAATAGTAACCGACAAATATGCTGAAAATAAAAATCTTGCCGATTACTTTTGAAATAGTAACCAACGAATATGCTGAAAATAAAGTCTTGCCGATTACTTTTGAAATAGTAACCGACGAATATGTTGAAAATAAAAATCTTGTCGATTACTTTTAAAATAGTAACCGACAAATATGCTGAAAATAAAAATCTCGCCGATTACTTTTGAAATAGTAACCGACGAATGTGCTGAAAATAAATCATGCCGATTACTTTTGAAATAGTAAGCGACGAATATGTTGAAAATAAAAATCTTGTCGATTACTTTTAAAATAGTAACCGACAAATATGCTAAAAATAAAAATCTTGCCGATTACTTTTGAAATAGGAACCGACGATTATGTTGAAAATAAAAATCTTGTCGATTACTTTTAAAATAGTAACTGAAAAATATGCTAAAACTAAAAATCTTGCCGATTACTTTTGAAATAGTAACCGACGAATGTGCAGAAAATAGATCATGCCGATTACTTTTGAAATAGTAACCGACGAATGTGTTGAAAATAAATCATGCTGATTACCTTTGAAATAGTAACCGACGAATATGTTGAAAATAAAAATCTTACCGATTACTTTTGAAATAGTAACCAACGAGTATGCTGAAAATAAAGTCTTGCCGATTACTTTTAAAATAGTAACCGACAAATATGCTGAAAATAAAAATCTTTCCGATTACTTTTGAAAAAGTAACCGACAAATATGCTGAAAATAAAAATCTTGCCGATTACTTTTGAAATAGTCACCGACCAGTATGCTGAAAATAAAAATCTTGCCGATTACTTTTGAAATAGTAACCGACGAATGTGCTGAAAATAAATCATGCCGATTACTATTGACATAGTAACCGACAAATGTGCTGAAAATAAAAGTCTTGCCCATTACTTTTGAAATAGTAACCGACGAATATGTGCTGAAAATAAATCTTGTCGATTAGTTTTGAAATAGTAACCGACGAATGTGCTGAAAATAAATCATGCCGATTACTTTTGAAATAGTAAGCGACGAATATGTTGAAAATAAAAATCTTGTCGATTACTTTTTAAATAGTAACCGACAAATTTGCTAAAAATAAAAATCTTGCCGATTACTTTTGAAATAGTAACCGACGAATGTGCAGAAAATAGATCATGCCGATTACTTTTGAAATAGTAACCGACGAATGTGTTGAAAATAAATCATGCCGATTATTTTTGAAATAGTAACCGACGAATGTGCTGAAAATAAATCATGCCGATTACTATTGAAATAGTAACCGACAAATGTGCTGAAAATAAAAGACTTGCGCATTACTTTTGAAATAGTAACCGACGAATATGTGCTGAAAATAAATCTTGCCGATTACTTTTGAAATAGTAACCGACGAATGTGCTGAAAATAAATCATGCCGATTACTTTTGAAATAGTAAGCGACGAATATGTTGAAAATAAAAATCTTCTCGATTACTTTTAAAATAGTAACCGACAAATATGCTAAAACTAAAAATCTTGCCGATTACTTTTGAAATAGGAACCGACGAATATGTTGAAAATAAAAATCTTGCCGATTACTTTTGAAAAAGTAACCGACAAATATGCTGAAAATAAAAATCTTGCCGATTACTTTTGAAATAGTCACCGACCAATATGCTGAAAATAAAAGTCTTGCCCATTACTTTTGAAATAGTAACCGACGAATATGTGCTGAAAATAAATCTTGCCGATTACTTTTGAAAGAGTAACCGACGAATGTGCTGAAAATAAATCATGCCGATTACTTTTGAAATAGTAAGCGACGAATATGTTGAAAATAAAAATCTTCTCGATTACTTTTAAAATAGTAACCGACAAATATGCTAAAACTAAAAATCTTGCCGATTACTTTTGAAATAGTAACCGACGAATATGTTGAAAATAAAAATCTTGTCGATTACTTTTAAAATAATAACCGACAAATATGCTAAAAATAAAAATCTTGCCGATTACTTTTGAAATACTAACCGACGAATGTGCAGAAAATAGATCATGCCGATTACTTTTGAAATAGTAACCGACGAATGTGTTGAAAATAAATCATGCCGATTATTTTTGAAATAGTAACCGACGAATGTGCTGAAAATAAATCATGCCGATTACTATTGAAATAGTAACCGACAAATGTGCTGAAAATAAAAGACTTGCGCATTACTTTTGAAATAGTAACCAACGAATATGTGCTGAAAATAAATCTTGCCGATTACTTTTGAAATAGTAACCGACGAATGTGCTGAAAATAAATCATTCCGATTACTTTTTAAATAGTAAGCGACGAATATGTTGAAAATAAAAATCTTCTCGATTACTTTTAAAATAGTAACCGACAAATATGCTAAAACTAAAAATCTTGCCGATTACTTTTGAAAAAGTAACCGACAAATATGCTGAAAATAAAAATCTTGCCGATTACTTTTGAAATAGTCACCGACCAATATGCTGAAAATAAAAATCATGCCGATTACTTTTGAAATAGTAAGCGACGAATTTGTTGAAAATAAAAATCTTCTCGATTACTTTTAAAATAGTAACCGACAAATATGCTAAAACTAAAAATCTTGCCGATTACTTTTGAAATAGTAACCGACGAATATGTTGAAAATAAAAATCTTGTCGATTACTTTTAAAATAATAACCGACAAATATGCTAAAAATAAAAATCTTGCCGATTACTTTTGAAATACTAACCGACGAATGTGCAGAAAATAGATCATGCCGATTACTTTTGAAATAGTAACCGACGAATGTGTTGAAAATAAATCATGCCGATTATTTTTGAAATAGTAACCGACGAATGTGCTGAAAATAAATCATGCCGATTACTATTGAAATAGTAACCGACAAATGTGCTGAAAATAAAAGACTTGCCCATTACTTTTGAAATAGTAACCGACGAATATGTGCTGAAAATAAATCTTGCCGATTACTTTTGAAATAGTAACCGACGAATGTGCTGAAAATAAATCATGCCGATTACTATTGAAATAGTAACCGACAAATGTGCTGAAAATAAAAGACTTGCGCATTACTTTTGAAATAGTAACCGACGAATATGTGCTGAAAATAAATCTTGCCGATTACTTTTGAAATAGTAACCGACGAATGTGCTGAAAATAAATCATGCCGATTACTTTTGAAATAGTAAGCGACGAATATGTTGAAAATAAAAATCTTCTCGATTACTTTTAAAATAGTAACCGACAAATATGCTAAAACTAAAAATCTTGCCGATTACTTTTGAAATAGGAACCGACGAATATGTTGAAAATAAAAATCTTGCCGATTACTTTTGAAAAAGTAACCGACAAATATGCTGAAAATAAAAATCTTGCCGATTACTTTTGAAATAGTCACCGACCAATATGCTGAAAATAAAAGTCTTGCCCATTACTTTTGAAATAGTAACCGACGAATATGTGCTGAAAATAAATCTTGCCGATTACTTTTGAAAGAGTAACCGACGAATGTGCTGAAAATAAATCATGCCGATTACTTTTGAAATAGTAAGCGACGAATATGTTGAAAATAAAAATCTTCTCGATTACTTTTAAAATAGTAACCGACAAATATGCTAAAACTAAAAATCTTGCCGATTACTTTTGAAATAGTAACCGACGAATATGTTGAAAATAAAAATCTTGTCGATTACTTTTAAAATAATAACCGACAAATATGCTAAAAATAAAAATCTTGCCGATTACTTTTGAAATACTAACCGACGAATGTGCAGAAAATAGATCATGCCGATTACTTTTGAAATAGTAA
Organism: Medicago lupulina; assembly: GCA_958299785.1. Classification (NCBI taxonomy): domain Eukaryota; kingdom Viridiplantae; phylum Streptophyta; class Magnoliopsida; order Fabales; family Fabaceae; genus Medicago; species Medicago lupulina. The sequence continues at coordinate 48,211,927 of OY283140.1, forward strand.
CCGACGAATGTGTTGTGTAACGCCCTAGTTGTTATCTTACTATTTTTGGTTGAATTTAATATGTTTATGTATTTTATATAATTTATGTGAATATTGGATGTGTTAATATTTATTATATAATTATTTGTATGATTTTTATTATTTATGAAAATAGGAGAAATATAGTAACTATTAGAATTAAGGGGGTAATGAGAATTAAAGGAGACTTAATAGAAAGTTAGTGTGGAGTTAAGAGTAAAAAGAGGGGTTACACTTTGGGGAAAAAGAAAAAGAGAAAAGTCAGTAAGGAAAGAAAATTGTACGTACAGTAAGAACAAAACAAGAGTTTTGGGGGAAAGAGAGAAGAAGCCAAGGGAAGAACTAGGAAGAGGGAAATTCATCCATTTGCTGTAGAATTTGCTGAATTAAGGTAAGGGTGGGTTTACTTTTCAATTGTTAATATATATGTATATGCCTTCATGAAAGTATATTGAAATTGGTGATTGTTGTTCTAGGTTTAAGAAATATGAAAAATGCCATTGTTGATGAATTATGCATGATTGATGATGTTTCTATGAGATGTTTCTGTTGTTTTCATGTGTAGTGAACCTATAAACAATGTTCTAATTCATTTTGGGTGTTTGGGGGATCAAAATTGGGTTTTTGGATGATTTAGGGCTTAGAAAATCGTAGTTTGAAATTCTGCCCAGATGAACACTCGCTCAAGCGAGCCATGCCGTCGCTCAAGCGAGAGACACCTTTCTGTGCCCAGTTCAGAATTTTGCCCGCTCGCTCAAGCGAATGCCAAGCGAACCCCAAGCGAACCCCAAGCGAGCGCCAAGCGAACAAGAATCTAACTTTCGTCATTTGGTTCGCTCAAGCGAAAATCCTGTCGCTCAAGCGAAGTCCGTCCAGAACCTGTAGTATGTTAGCGTCGCTCAAGCGAACGCCAAGCGAGCCCCAAGCGATGAACACCCAGACTTTCGTCATTTGACTCGCTCAAGCGAACCGTGCTTCGCTTAAGCGAATTTGGTCCTGAACGACCATTTTGTGTGATTTTTCTAAGTGTTCCAAACCCAAACCTAAGCTTCCTAACTTGTTTATTGGATTTATTAAGAATTGTTTAGATGATAAAACTATATTATGAAGATGGTTAAGATGGATTAATGTACGTTTACATGAAAATAATTATATTTGCTAAAGTTGAGTTGCCTTGATTGATGCTGAGTGGTATTGTCCAGTTGGGGAGGGTATCTTAAGTTGTTGTTGTTGTTGGTTGCATGTTGATATGCTCCATTAAGATGTTGGGTTGTATGCAGATATACACCATAGAGTCATTCATACTCATATGCATTTGTTGGGGGCTTATTGCCCTGGAATGTTTATCATTCACCTGTTGGGGGCTTATTGCCCTGGAACGCTTTATCGTTCACCTGTTGGGGGCTTATTGCCCTGGGATGCTTTAACCATCCAAATTGTTGGGGGCTTATTGCCCTGGAATGCTTAGCATTCAACGCGCGTAGTTGGTACCACATTTGCATAATGCATTCGTTGTTGAGGTCTTGCATTAGTTGTCGTAGGTGTGAGTTGACAGTTGTGAGTTGTTGTTGGTGAGGTGTCGCCACAAGTGTTGTTGTTGATGTTAATCAAAGATGAATCAAAATGATAATGTTGAGATGATAATGTTGATAATGTTGCTGCTGATTGTTAATATTTGCTGTTGTTTTCAATTTATTTTGATGATTCATATATCTGTATATTACTTTTGATTTGTGAACTCACCCCTTCTGCTGGAATTGCCGCCTCGTGGGCAAGTGCAGGTAGCGAAGATTAGTGATGTTGGCCCTTGCGTCTAGGGCTCTGATACATAGTAGGGATGGGGAATCGTTGTCTTGTCTTGCGTTCCTTTATGTATCATTTCTTTTGAAGACGATGTTGTTGAGATTTAATTGTTGGATAATTTTACTATGTTGATGGCCTTTAGTGCCAAGGATATGATGTAGTTGTTGCATATGATTTCTAATTAAAGATTTTCCGCTGCAGAATTTTAATATGATGAAATGTGTAGATGTTTTTAAATAGTTTTTACATTCTATTTAAACGAAATTTGAAAAAAGTAGTGTAATGCTCCGTGGAATGTTGATAACTCTGATTATGTTTTACTGATAATATTATTATTACGTCTTTCTGGGAAACGGGGTGTTACATGTTGAAAATAAATCATGCCGATTATTTTTGAAATAGTAACCGACGAATGTGCTGAAAATAAATCATGCCGATTACTATTGAAATAGTAACCGACAAATGTGCTGAAAATAAAAGACTTGCGCATTACTTTTGAAATAGTAACCGACGAATATGTGCTGAAAATAAATCTTGCCGATTACTTTTGAAATAGTAACCGACGAATGTGCTGAAAATAAATCATGCCGATTACTTTTGAAATAGTAAGCGACGAATATGTTGAAAATAAAAATCTTCTCGATTACTTTTAAAATAGTAACCGACAAATATGCTAAAACTAAAAATCTTGCCGATTACTTTTGAAATAGGAACCGACGAATATGTTGAAAATAAAAATCTTGCCGATTACTTTTAAAATAGTAACCGACAAATATGCTAAAAATAAAAATCTTGCCGATTACTTTTGAAAAAGTAACCGACAAATATGCTGAAAATAAAAATCTTGCCGATTACTTTTGAAATAGTCACCGACCAATATGCTGAAAATAAAAATCTTGCCGATTACTTTTGAAATAGTAACCGACGAATGTGCTGAAAATAAATCATGCTGATTACTGTTGAAATAGTAAGCGATGAATATGTTGGAAATAAAAATCTTACCGATTACTTTTAAAAAAGTAACCAATGAATGTGCTGAAAATAAAGTCTTGCCGATTACTTTTGAAATAGTAACCGACGAATATGTTGAAAATAAAAATCTTGTCGATTACTTTTAAAATAGTAACCGACAAATATGTTGAAAATAAAAATCTTGCCGATTACTTTTGAAATAGTAACCGACGAATATGCTGAAAATAAATCATGCCGATTACTTTCAAAATAGTAAGCGACAAATATGCTGAAAATAAAAATCTTGTCGATTACTTTTAAAATAGTAACCGACAAATATGCTGAAAATAAAAATCTTGCCGATTACTTTTGAAATAGTAACCGACGATTGTGCAGAAAATAGATCATGCCGATTACTTTTGAAATAGTAACCGACGAATGTGTTGAAAATAAATCATGCCGATTATTTTTGAAATAGTAACCGACGAATGTGCTGAAAATAAATCATGCCGATTACTATTGAAATAGTAACCGACAAATGTGCTGAAAATAAAAGACTTGCCCATTACTTTTGAAATAGTAACCGACGAATATGTGCTGAAAATAAATCTTGCCGATTACTTTTGAAATAGTAACCGACGAATGTGCTGAAAATAAATCATGCCGATTACTTTTGAAATAGTAAGCGACGAATATGTTGAAAATAAAAATCTTCTCGATTACTTTTAAAATAGTAACCGACAAATATGCTAAAACTAAAAATCTTGCCGATTACTTTTGAAATAGGAACCGACGAATATGTTGAAAATAAAAATCTTGCCGATTACTTTTAAAATAGTAACTGACAAATATGCTAAAAATAAAAATCTTGCCGATAACTTTTGAAATAGTCACCGACCAATATGCTAAAAATAAAAGTCTTGCCCATTACTTTTGAAATAGTAACCGACGAATATGTGCTGAAAATAAATCTTGCCGATTACTTTTGAAATAGTAACCGACGAATGTGCTGAAAATAAATCATGCCGATTACTTTTGAAATAGTAAGCGACGAATATGTTGAAAATAAAAATCTTCTCGATTACTTTTAAAATAGTAACCGACAAATATGCTAAAACTAAAAATCTTGCCGATTACTTTTGAAATAGGAACCGACGAATATGTTGAAAATAAAATCTTGCCGATTACTTTTAAAATAGTAACCGACAAATATGCTAAAAATAAAAATCTTGCCGATTACTTTTGAAAAAGTAACCGACAAATATGCTGAAAATAAAAATCTTGCCGATTACTTTTGAAATAGTCACCGACCAATATGCTAAAAATAAAAATCTTGCCGATTACTTTTGAAATAGTAACCGACGAATGTGCTGAAAATAAATCATGCTGATTACTTTTGAAATAGTAAGCGATGAATATGTTGGAAATAAAAATCTTACCGATTACTTTTAAAAAAGTAACCAATGAATGTGCTGAAAATAAAGTCTTGCCGATTACTTTTGAAATAGTAACCGACGAATATGTTGAAAATAAAAATCTTGTCGATTACTTTTAAAATAGTAACCGACAAATATGTTGAAAATAAAAATCTTGCCGATTACTTTTGAAATAGTAACCGACGAATATGCTGAAAATAAATCATGCCGATTACTTTCAAAATAGTAAGCGACAAATATGCTGAAAATAAAAATCTTGTCGATTACTTTTGAAATAGTAACCGACGAATATGCTGAAAATAAAAATCTTGCCGATTACTTTTGAAATAGTAACCGACGATTGTGCAGAAAATAGATCATGCCGATTACTTTTGAAATAGTAACCGACGAATGTGTTGAAAATAAATCATGCCGATTATTTTTGAAATAGTAACCAACGAATGTGCTGAAAATAAATCATGCCGATAACTATTGAAATAGTAACCGACAAATGTGCTGAAAATAAAAGACTTGCCCATTACTTTTGAAATAGTAACCGACGAATATGTGCTGAAAATAAATCTTGCCGATTACTTTTGAAATAGTAAGCGACGAATATGTTGAAAATAAAAATCTTCTCGATTACTTTTAAAATAGTAACCGACAAATATGCTAAAACTAAAAATCTTGCCGATTACTTTTGAAATAGGAACCGACGAATATGTTGAAAATAAAAATCTTGCCGATTACTTTTGAAATAGGAACCGACGAATATGTTGAAAATAAAAATCTTGTCGATTACTTTTAAAATAATAACCGACAAATATGCTAAAAATAAAAATCTTGCCGATTACTTTTGAAATAGTAACCGACGAATGTGCAGAAAATAGATCATGCCGATTACTTTTGAAATAGTAACCGACGAATGTGTTGAAAATAAATCATGCCGTTTATTTTTGAAATAGTAACCGACGTATGTGCTGAAAATAAATCATGCCGATTACTATTGAAATAGTAACCGACAAATGTGCTGAAAATAAAAGACTTGCCCATTACTTTTGAAATAGTAACCGACGAATATGTCCTGAAAATAAATCTTGCCGATTACTTTTGAAATAGTAACCGACGAATGTGCTGAAAATAAATCATGCCGATTACTTTTGAAATAGTAAGCGACGAATATGTTGAAAATAAAAATCTTCTCGATTACTTTTAAAATAGTAACCGACAAATATGCTAAAACTAAAAATCCTGCCGATTACTTTTGAAATAGGAACCGACGAATATGTTGAAAATAAAAATCTTGCCGATTACTTTTAAAATAGTAACTGACAAATATGCTAAAAATAAAAATCTTGCCGATAACTTTTGAAATAGTTACCGACCAATATGCTGAAAATAAAAGTCTTGCCCATTACTTTTGAAATAGTAACCGACGAATATGTGCTGAAAATAAATCTTGCCGATTACTTTTGAAATAGTAACCGACGAATGTGCTGAAAATAAATCGTGCCGATTACTTTTGAAATAGTAAGCGACGAATATGTTGAAAATAAAAATCTTCTCGATTACTTTTAAAATAGTAACCGACAAATATGCTAAAACTAAAAATCTTGCCGATTACTTTTGAAATAGGAACCGACGAATATGTTAAAAATAAAAATCTTGCCGATTACTTTTAAAATAGTAACCGACAAATATGCTAAAAATAAAAATCTTGCCGATTACTTTTGAAAAAGTAACCGACAAATATGCTGAAAATAAAAATCTTGCCGATAACTTTTGAAATAGTCACCGACCAATATGCTGAAAATAAAAGTCTTGCCCATTACTTTTGAAATAGTAACCGACGAATATGTGCTGAAAATAAATCTTGCCGATTACTTTTGAAATAGTAACCGACGAATGTGCTGAAAATAAATCGTGCCGATTACTTTTGAAATAGTAAGCGACGAATATGTTGAAAATAAAAATCTTCTCGATTACTTTTAAAATAGTAACCGACAAATATGCTAAAACTAAAAATCTTGCCGATTACTTTTGAAATAGGAACCGACGAATATGTTGAAAATAAAAATCTTGTCGATTACTTTTAAAATAGTAACCGACAAATATGTTGAAAATAAAAATCTTGCCGATTACTTTTGAAATAGTAACCGACGAATATGCTGAAAATAAATCATGCCGATTACTTTCAAAATAGTAAGCGACAAATATGCTGAAAATAAAAATCTTGCCGATTACTTTTGAAAAAGTAACCGACAAATATGCTGAAAATAAAAATCTTGCCGATTACTTTTGAAATAGTCACCGACCAATATGCTGAAAATAAAAATCTTGCCGATTACTTTTAAAATAGTAACCGACGAATGTGCTGAAAATAAATCATGCTGATTACTTTTGAAATAGTAAGCGATGAATATGTTGGAAATAAAAATCTTACCGATTACTTTTAAAAAAGTAACCAATGAATGTGCTGAAAATAAAGTCTTGCCGATTACTTTTGAAATAGTAACCGACGAATATGTTGAAAATAAAAATCTTGTCGATTACTTTTAAAATAGTAACCGACAAATATGTTGAAAATAAAAATCTTGCCGATTACTTTTGAAATAGTAACCGACGAATATGCTGAAAATAAATCATGCCGATTACTTTCAAAATAGTAAGCGACAAATATGCTGAAAATAAAAATCTTCTCGATTACTTTTGAAATAGTAACCGACAAATATGCTGAAAATAAAAATCTTGCCGATTACTTTTGAAATAGTAACCGACGATTGTGCAGAAAATAGATCATGCCGATTACTTTTGAAATAGTAACCGACGAATGTGTTGAAAATAAATCATGCCGATTATTTTTGAAATAGTAACCAACGAATGTGCTGAAAATAAATCATGCCGATTACTATTGAAATAGTAACCGACAAATGTGCTGAAAATAAAAGACTTGCCCATTACTTTTGAAATAGTAACCGACGAATATGTGCTGAAAATAAATCTTGCCGATTACTTTTGAAATAGTAACCGACGAATGTGCTGAAAATAAATCATGCCGATTACTTTTGAAATAGTAAGCGACGAATATGTTGAAAATAAAAATCTTCTCGATTACTTTTAAAATAGTAACCGACAAATATGCTAAAACTAAAAATCCTGCCGATTACTTTTGAAATAGGAACCGACGAATATGTTGAAAATAAAAATCTTGCCGATTACTTTTAAAATAGTAACTGACAAATATGCTAAAAATAAAAATCTTGCCGATAACTTTTGAAATAGTCACCGACCAATATGCTGAAAATAAAAGTCTTGCCCATTACTTTTGAAATAGTAACCGACGAATATGTGCTGAAAATAAATCTTGCCGATTACTTTTGAAATAGTAACCGACGAATGTGCTGAAAATAAATCGTGCCGATTACTTTTGAAATAGTAAGCGACGAATATGTTGAAAATAAAAATCTTCTCGATTACTTTTAAAATAGTAACCGACAAATAAGCTAAAACTAAAAATCTTGCCGATTACTTTTGAAATAGGAACCGACGAATATGTTGAAAATAAAAATCTTGTCGATTACTTTTAAAATAGTAACCGACAAATATGTTGAAAATAAAAATCTTGCCGATTACTTTTGAAATAGTAACCGACGAATATGCTGAAAATAAATCATGTCGATTACTTTCAAAATAGTAAGCGACAAATATGCTGAAAATAAAAATCTTCTCGATTACTTTTGAAATAGTAACCGACAAATATGCTGAAAATAAAAATCTTGCCGATTACTTTTGAAATAGTAACCGACGATTGTGCAGAAAATAGATCATGCCGATTACTTTTGAAATAGTAACCGACGAATGTGTTGAAAATAAATCATGCCGATTATTTTTGAAATAGTAACCAACGAATGTGCTGAAAATAAATCATGCCGATTACTATTGAAATAGTAACCGACAAATGTGCTGAAAATAAAAGACTTGCCCATTACTTTTGAAATAGTAACCGACGAATATGTGCTGAAAATAAATCTTGCCGATTACTTTTGAAATAGTAACCGACGAATGTGCTGAAAATAAATCATGCCGATTACTTTTGAAATAGTAAGCGACGAATATGTTGAAAATAAAAATCTTCTCGATTACTTTTAAAATAGTAACCGACAAATATGCTAAAACTAAAAATCCTGCCGATTACTTTTGAAATAGGAACCGACGAATATGTTGAAAATAAAAATCTTGCCGATTACTTTTAAAATAGTAACTGACAAATATGCTAAAAATAAAAATCTTGCCGATAACTTTTGAAATAGTCACCGACCAATATGCTGAAAATAAAAGTCTTGCCCATTACTTTTGAAATAGTAACCGACGAATATGTGCTGAAAATAAATCTTGCCGATTACTTTTGAAATAGTAACCGACGAATGTGCTGAAAATAAATCGTGCCGATTACTTTTGAAATAGTAAGCGACGAATATGTTGAAAATAAAAATCTTCTCGATTACTTTTAAAATAGTAACCGACAAATAAGCTAAAACTAAAAATCTTGCCGATTACTTTTGAAATAGGAACCGACGAATATGTTGAAAATAAAAATCTTGTCGATTACTTTTAAAATAGTAACCGACAAATATGTTGAAAATAAAAATCTTGCCGATTACTTTTGAAATAGTAACCGACGAATATGCTGAAAATAAATCATGCCGATTACTTTCAAAATAGTAAGCGACAAATATGCTGAAAATAAAAATCTTGTCGATTACTTTTAAAATAGTAACCGACAAATATGCTGAAAATAAAAATCTTGCCGATTACTTTTGAAATAGTAACCGACGATTGTGCAGAAAATAGATCATGCCGATTACTTTTGAAATAGTAACCGACGAATGTGTTGAAAATAAATCATGCCGATTATTTTTGAAATAGTAACCGACGAATGTGCTGAAAATAAATCATGCCGATTACTATTGAAATAGTAACCGACAAATGTGCTGAAAATAAAAGACTTGCCCATTACTTTTGAAATAGTAACCGACGAATATGTGCTGAAAATAAATCTTGCCGATTACTTTTGAAATAGTAACCGACGAATGTGCTGAAAATAAATCATGCCGATTACTTTTGAAATAGTAAGCGACGAATATGTTGAAAATAAAAATCTTCTCGATTACTTTTAAAATAGTAACCGACAAATATGCTAAAACTAAAAATCTTGCCGATTACTTTTGAAATAGGAACCGACGAATATGTTGAAAATAAAAATCTTGCCGATTACTTTTAAAATAGTAACTGACAAATATGCTAAAAATAAAAATCTTGCCGATAACTTTTGAAATAGTCACCGACCAATATGCTGAAAATAAAAGTCTTGCCCATTACTTTTGAAATAGTAACCGACGAATATGTGCTGAAAATAAATCTTGCCGATTACTTTTGAAATAGTAACCGACGAATGTGCTGAAAATAAATCATGCCGATTACTTTTGAAATAGTAAGCGACGAATATGTTGAAAATAAAAATCTTCTCGATTACTTTTAAAATAGTAACCGACAAACATGCTAAAACTAAAAATCTTGCCGATTACTTTTGAAATAGGAACCGACGAATATGTTGAAAATAAAAATCTTGCCGATTACTTTTAAAATAGTAACCGACAAATATGCTAAAAATAAAAATCTTGCCGATTACTTTTGAAAAAGTAACCGACAAATATGCTGAAAATAAAAATCTTGCCGATTACTTTTGAAATAGTCACCGACCAATATGCTGAAAATAAAAATCTTGCCGATTACTTTTGAAATAGTAACCGACGAATGTGCTGAAAATAAATCATGCTGATTACTTTTGAAATAGTAAGCGATGAATATGTTGGAAATAAAAATCTTACCGATTACTTTTAAAAAAGTAACCAATGAATGTGCTGAAAATAAAGTCTTGCCGATTACTTTTGAAATAGTAACCGACGAATATGTTGAAAATAAAAATCTTGTCGATTACTTTTAAAATAGTAACCGACAAATATGTTGAAAATAAAAATCTTGCCGATTACTTTTGAAATAGTAACCGACGAATATGCTGAAAATAAATCATGCCGATTACTTTCAAAATAGTAAGCGACAAATATGCTGAAAATAAAAATCTTGTCGATTACTTTTGAAATAGTAACCGACGAATATGCTGAAAATAAAAATCTTGCCGATTACTTTTGAAATAGTAACCGACGATTGTGCAGAAAATAGATCATGCCGATTACTTTTGAAATAGTAACCGACGAATGTGTTGAAAATAAATCATGCCGATTATTTTTGAAATAGTAACCAACGAATGTGCTGAAAATAAATCATGCCGATAACTATTGAAATAGTAACCGACAAATGTGCTGAAAATAAAAGACTTGCCCATTACTTTTGAAATAGTAACCGACGAATATGTGCTGAAAATAAATCTTGCCGATTACTTTTGAAATAGTAAGCGACGAATATGTTGAAAATAAAAATCTTCTCGATTACTTTTAAAATAGTAACCGACAAATATGCTAAAACTAAAAATCTTGCCGATTACTTTTGAAATAGGAACCGACGAATATGTTGAAAATAAAAATCTTGCCGATTACTTTTGAAATAGGAACCGACGAATATGTTGAAAATAAAAATCTTGTCGATTACTTTTAAAATAATAACCGACAAATATGCTAAAAATAAAAATCTTGCCGATTACTTTTGAAATAGTAACCGACGAATGTGCAGAAAATAGATCATGCCGATTACTTTTGAAATAGTAACCGACGAATGTGTTGAAAATAAATCATGCCGTTTATTTTTGAAATAGTAACCGACGTATGTGCTGAAAATAAATCATGCCGATTACTATTGAAATAGTAACCGACAAATGTGCTGAAAATAAAAGACTTGCCCATTACTTTTGAAATAGTAACCGACGAATATGTCCTGAAAATAAATCTTGCCGATTACTTTTGAAATAGTAACCGACGAATGTGCTGAAAATAAATCATGCCGATTACTTTTGAAATAGTAAGCGACGAATATGTTGAAAATAAAAATCTTCTCGATTACTTTTAAAATAGTAACCGACAAATATGCTAAAACTAAAAATCCTGCCGATTACTTTTGAAATAGGAACCGACGAATATGTTGAAAATAAAAATCTTGCCGATTACTTTTAAAATAGTAACTGACAAATATGCTAAAAATAAAAATCTTGCCGATAACTTTTGAAATAGTTACCGACCAATATGCTGAAAATAAAAGTCTTGCCCATTACTTTTGAAATAGTAACCGACGAATATGTGCTGAAAATAAATCTTGCCGATTACTTTTGAAATAGTAACCGACGAATGTGCTGAAAATAAATCGTGCCGATTACTTTTGAAATAGTAAGCGACGAATATGTTGAAAATAAAAATCTTCTCGATTACTTTTAAAATAGTAACCGACAAATATGCTAAAACTAAAAATCTTGCCGATTACTTTTGAAATAGGAACCGACGAATATGTTAAAAATAAAAATCTTGCCGATTACTTTTAAAATAGTAACCGACAAATATGCTAAAAATAAAAATCTTGCCGATTACTTTTGAAAAAGTAACCGACAAATATGCTGAAAATAAAAATCTTGCCGATAACTTTTGAAATAGTCACCGACCAATATGCTGAAAATAAAAGTCTTGCCCATTACTTTTGAAATAGTAACCGACGAATATGTGCTGAAAATAAATCTTGCCGATTACTTTTGAAATAGTAACCGACGAATGTGCTGAAAATAAATCGTGCCGATTACTTTTGAAATAGTAAGCGACGAATATGTTGAAAATAAAAATCTTCTCGATTACTTTTAAAATAGTAACCGACAAATATGCTAAAACTAAAAATCTTGCCGATTACTTTTGAAATAGGAACCGACGAATATGTTGAAAATAAAAATCTTGTCGATTACTTTTAAAATAGTAACCGACAAATATGTTGAAAATAAAAATCTTGCCGATTACTTTTGAAATAGTAACCGACGAATATGCTGAAAATAAATCATGCCGATTACTTTCAAAATAGTAAGCGACAAATATGCTGAAAATAAAAATCTTGCCGATTACTTTTGAAAAAGTAACCGACAAATATGCTGAAAATAAAAATCTTGCCGATTACTTTTGAAATAGTCACCGACCAATATGCTGAAAATAAAAATCTTGCCGATTACTTTTAAAATAGTAACCGACGAATGTGCTGAAAATAAATCATGCTGATTACTTTTGAAATAGTAAGCGATGAATATGTTGGAAATAAAAATCTTACCGATTACTTTTAAAAAAGTAACCAATGAATGTGCTGAAAATAAAGTCTTGCCGATTACTTTTGAAATAGTAACCGACGAATATGTTGAAAATAAAAATCTTGTCGATTACTTTTAAAATAGTAACCGACAAATATGTTGAAAATAAAAATCTTGCCGATTACTTTTGAAATAGTAACCGACGAATATGCTGAAAATAAATCATGCCGATTACTTTCAAAATAGTAAGCGACAAATATGCTGAAAATAAAAATCTTCTCGATTACTTTTGAAATAGTAACCGACAAATATGCTGAAAATAAAAATCTTGCCGATTACTTTTGAAATAGTAACCGACGATTGTGCAGAAAATAGATCATGCCGATTACTTTTGAAATAGTAACCGACGAATGTGTTGAAAATAAATCATGCCGATTATTTTTGAAATAGTAACCAACGAATGTGCTGAAAATAAATCATGCCGATTACTATTGAAATAGTAACCGACAAATGTGCTGAAAATAAAAGACTTGCCCATTACTTTTGAAATAGTAACCGACGAATATGTGCTGAAAATAAATCTTGCCGATTACTTTTGAAATAGTAACCGACGAATGTGCTGAAAATAAATCATGCCGATTACTTTTGAAATAGTAAGCGACGAATATGTTGAAAATAAAAATCTTCTCGATTACTTTTAAAATAGTAACCGACAAATATGCTAAAACTAAAAATCCTGCCGATTACTTTTGAAATAGGAACCGACGAATATGTTGAAAATAAAAATCTTGCCGATTACTTTTAAAATAGTAACTGACAAATATGCTAAAAATAAAAATCTTGCCGATAACTTTTGAAATAGTCACCGACCAATATGCTGAAAATAAAAGTCTTGCCCATTACTTTTGAAATAGTAACCGACGAATATGTGCTGAAAATAAATCTTGCCGATTACTTTTGAAATAGTAACCGACGAATGTGCTGAAAATAAATCGTGCCGATTACTTTTGAAATAGTAAGCGACGAATATGTTGAAAATAAAAATCTTCTCGATTACTTTTAAAATAGTAACCGACAAATAAGCTAAAACTAAAAATCTTGCCGATTACTTTTGAAATAGGAACCGACGAATATGTTGAAAATAAAAATCTTGTCGATTACTTTTAAAATAGTAACCGACAAATATGTTGAAAATAAAAATCTTGCCGATTACTTTTGAAATAGTAACCGACGAATATGCTGAAAATAAATCATGCCGATTACTTTCAAAATAGTAAGCGACAAATATGCTGAAAATAAAAATCTTGTCGATTACTTTTAAAATAGTAACCGACAAATATGCTGAAAATAAAAATCTTGCCGATTACTTTTGAAATAGTAACCGACGATTGTGCAGAAAATAGATCATGCCGATTACTTTTGAAATAGTAACCGACGAATGTGTTGAAAATAAATCATGCCGATTATTTTTGAAATAGTAACCGACGAATGTGCTGAAAATAAATCATGCCGATTACTATTGAAATAGTAACCGACAAATGTGCTGAAAATAAAAGACTTGCCCATTACTTTTGAAATAGTAACCGACGAATATGTGCTGAAAATAAATCTTGCCGATTACTTTTGAAATAGTAACCGACGAATGTGCTGAAAATAAATCATGCCGATTACTTTTGAAATAGTAAGCGACGAATATGTTGAAAATAAAAATCTTCTCGATTACTTTTAAAATAGTAACCGACAAATATGCTAAAACTAAAAATCTTGCCGATTACTTTTGAAATAGGAACCGACGAATATGTTGAAAATAAAAATCTTGCCGATTACTTTTAAAATAGTAACTGACAAATATGCTAAAAATAAAAATCTTGCCGATAACTTTTGAAATAGTCACCGACCAATATGCTGAAAATAAAAGTCTTGCCCATTACTTTTGAAATAGTAACCGACGAATATGTGCTGAAAATAAATCTTGCCGATTACTTTTGAAATAGTAACCGACGAATGTGCTGAAAATAAATCATGCCGATTACTTTTGAAATAGTAAGCGACGAATATGTTGAAAATAAAAATCTTCTCGATTACTTTTAAAATAGTAACCGACAAATATGCTAAAACTAAAAATCTTGCCGATTACTTTTGAAATAGGAACCGACGAATATGTTGAAAATAAAAATCTTGCCGATTACTTTTAAAATAGTAACCGACAAATATGCTAAAAATAAAAATCTTGCCGATTACTTTTGAAAAAGTAACCGACAAATATGCTGAAAATAAAAATCTTGCCGATTACTTTTGAAATAGTCACCGACCAATATGCTGAAAATAAAAATCTTGCCGATTACTTTTGAAATAGTAACCGACGAATGTGCTGAAAATAAATCATGCTGATTACTTTTGAAATAGTAAGCGATGAATATGTTGGAAATAAAAATCTTACCGATTACTTTTAAAAAAGTAACCAATGAATGTGCTGAAAATAAAGTCTTGCCGATTACTTTTGAAATAGTAACCGACGAATATGTTGAAAATAAAAATCTTGTCGATTACTTTTAAAATAATAACCGACAAATATGTTGAAAATAAAAATCTTGCCGATTACTTTTGAAATAGTAACCGACGAATATGCTGAAAATAAATCATGCCGATTACTTTCAAAATAGTAAGCGACAAATATGCTGAAAATAAAAATCTTGTCGATTACTTTTGAAATAGTAACCGACAAATATGCTGAAAATAAAAATCTTGCCGACTACTTTTGAAATAGTAACCGACGATTGTGCAGAAAATAGATCATGCCGATTACTTTTGAAATAGTAACCGACGAATGTGTTGAAAATAAATCATGCCGATTATTTTTGAAATAGTAACCAACGAATGTGCTGAAAATAAATCATGCCGATAACTATTGAAATAGTAACCGACAAATGTGCTGAAAATAAAAGACTTGCCCATTACTTTTGAAATAGTAACCGACGAATATGTGCTGAAAATAAATCTTGCCGATTACTTTTGAAATAGTAAGCGACGAATATGTTGAAAATAAAAATCTTCTCGATTACTTTTAAAATAGGAACCGACGAATATGTTGAAAATAAAAATCTTGTCGATTACTTTTAAAATAATAACCGACAAATATGCTAAAAATAAAAATCTTGCCGATTACTTTTGAAATAGTAACCGACGAATGTGCAGAAAATAGATCATGCCGATTACTTTTGAAATAGTAACCGACGAATGTGTTGAAAATAAATCATGCCGATTATTTTTGAAATAGTAACCGACGTATGTGCTGAAAATAAATCATGCCGATTACTATTGAAATAGTAACCGACAAATGTGCTGAAAATAAAAGACTTGCCCATTACTTTTGAAATAGTAACCGACGAATATGTCCTGAAAATAAATCTTGCCGATTACTTTTGAAATAGTAACCGACGAATGTGCTGAAAATAAATCATGCCGATTACTTTTGAAATAGTAAGCGACGAATATGTTGAAAATAAAAATCTTCTCGATTACTTTTAAAATAGTAACCGACAAATATGCTAAAACTAAAAATCCTGCCGATTACTTTTGAAATAGGAACCGACGAATATGTTGAAAATAAAAATCTTGCCGATTACTTTTAAAATAGTAACTGACAAATATGCTAAAAATAAAAATCTTGCCGATAACTTTTGAAATAGTCACCGACCAATATGCTGAAAATAAAAGTCTTGCCCATTACTTTTGAAATAGTAACCGACGAATATGTGCTGAAAATAAATCTTGCCGATTACTTTTGAAATAGTAACCGACGAATGTGCTGAAAATAAATCGTGCCGATTACTTTTGAAATAGTAAGCGACGAATATGTTGAAAATAAAAATCTTCTCGATTACTTTTAAAATAGTAACCGACAAATATGCTAAAACTAAAAATCTTGCCGATTACTTTTGAAATAGGAACCGACGAATATGTTGAAAATAAAAATCTTGTCGATTACTTTTAAAATAGTAACCGACAAATATGTTGAAAATAAAAATCTTGCTGATTACTTTTGAAATAGTAACCGACGAATATGCTGAAAATAAATCATGCCGATTACTTTCAAAATAGTAAGCGACAAATATGCTGAAAATAAAAATCTTGTCGATTACTTTTAAAATAGTAACCGACAAATATGCTGAAAATAAAAATCTTGCCGATTACTTTTGAAATAGTAACCGACGATTGTGCAGAAAATAGATCATGCCGATTACTTTTGAAATAGTAACCGACGAATGTGTTGAAAATAAATCATGCCGATTATTTTTGAAATAGTAACCGACGAATGTGTTGAAAATAAATCATGCCGATTACTATTGAAATAGTAACCGACAAATGTGCTGAAAATAAAAGACTTGCCCATTACTTTTGAAATAGTAACCGACGAATATGTGCTGAAAATAAATCTTGCCGATTACTTTTGAAATAGTAACCGACGAATGTGCTGAAAATAAATCATGCCGATTACTTTTGAAATAGTAAGCGACGAATATGTTGAAAATAAAAATCTTCTCGATTACTTTTAAAATCGTAACCGACAAATATGCTAAAACTAAAAATCCTGCCGATTACTTTTGAAATAGGAACCGACGAATATGTTGAAAATAAAAATCTTGCCGATTACTTTTAAAATAGTAACTGACAAATATGCTAAAAATAAAAATCTTGCCGATAACTTTTGAAATAGTCACCGACCAATATGCTGAAAATAAAAGTCTTGCCCATTACTTTTGAAATAGTAACCGACGAATATGTGCTGAAAATAAATCTTGCCGATTACTTTTGAAATAGTAACCGACGAATGTGCTGAAAATAAATCGTGCCGATTACTTTTGAAATAGTAAGCGACGAATATGTTGAAAATAAAAATCTTCTCGATTACTTTTAAAATAGTAACCGACAAATATGCTAAAACTAAAAATCTTGCCGATTACTTTTGAAATAGGAACCGACGAATATGTTGAAAATAAAAATCTTGCCGATTACTTTTAAAATAGTAACCGACAAATATGCTAAAAATAAAAATCTTGCCGATTACTTTTGAAAAAGTAACCGACAAATATGCTGAAAATAAAAATCTTGCCGATTACTTTTGAAATAGTCACCGACCAATATGCTGAAAATAAAAATCTTGCCGATTACTTTTGAAATAGTAACCGACGAATGTGCTGAAAATAAATCATGCTGATTACTTTTGAAATAGTAAGCGATGAATATGTTGGAAATAAAAATCTTACCGATTACTTTTAAAAAAGTAACCAATGAATGTGCTGAAAATAAAGTCTTGCCGATTACTTTTGAAATAGTAACCGACGAATATGTTGAAAATAAAAATCTTGTCGATTACTTTTAAAATAGTAACCGACAAATATGTTGAAAATAAAAATCTTGCCGATTACTTTTGAAATAGTAACCGACGAATATGCTGAAAATAAATCATGCCGATTACTTTCAAAATAGTAAGCGACAAATATGCTGAAAATAAAAATCTTGTCGATTACTTTTGAAATAGTAACCGACAAATATGCTGAAAATAAAAATCTTGCCGACTACTTTTGAAATAGTAACCGACGATTGTGCAGAAAATAGATCATGCCGATTACTTTTGAAATAGTAACCGACGAATGTGTTGAAAATAAATCATGCCGATTATTTTTGAAATAGTAACCAACGAATGTGCTGAAAATAAATCATGCCGATAACTATTGAAATAGTAACCGACAAATGTGCTGAAAATAAAAGACTTGCCCATTACTTTTGAAATAGTAACCGACGAATATGTGCTGAAAATAAATCTTGCCGATTACTTTTGAAATAGTAAGCGACGAATATGTTGAAAATAAAAATCTTCTCGATTACTTTTAAAATAGTAACCGACAAATATGCTAAAACTAAAAATCTTGCCGATTACTTTTGAAATAGGAACCGACGAATATGTTGAAAATAAAAATCTTGCCGATTACTTTTGAAATAGGAACCGACGAATATGTTGAAAATAAAAATCTTGTCGATTACTTTTAAAATAATAACCGACAAATATGCTAAAAATAAAAATCTTGCCGATTACTTTTGAAATAGTAACCGACGAATGTGCAGAAAATAGATCATGCCGATTACTTTTGAAATAGTAACCGACGAATGTGTTGAAAATAAATCATGCCGATTATTTTTGAAATAGTAACCGACGTATGTGCTGAAAATAAATCATGCCGATTACTATTGAAATAGTAACCGACAAATGTGCTGAAAATAAAAGACTTGCCCATTACTTTTGAAATAGTAACCGACGAATATGTGCTGAAAATAAATCTTGCCGATTACTTTTGAAATAGTAACCGACGAATGTGCTGAAAATAAATCATGCCGATTACTTTTGAAATAGTAAGCGACGAATATGTTGAAAATAAAAATCTTCTCGATTACTTTTAAAATAGTAACCGACAAATATGCTAAAACTAAAAATCCTGCCGATTACTTTTGAAATAGGAACCGACGAATATGTTGAAAATAAAAATCTTGCCGATTACTTTTAAAATAGTAACTGACAAATATGCTAAAAATAAAAATCTTGCCGATAACTTTTGAAATAGTCACCGACCAATATGCTGAAAATAAAAGTCTTGCCCATTACTTTTGAAATAGTAACCGACGAATATGTGCTGAAAATAAATCTTGCCGATTACTTTTGAAATAGTAACCGACGAATGTGCTGAAAATAAATCGTGCCGATTACTTTTGAAATAGTAAGCGACGAATATGTTGAAAATAAAAATCTTCTCGATTACTTTTAAAATAGTAACCGACAAATATGCTAAAACTAAAAATCTTGCCGATTACTTTTGAAATAGGAACCAACGAATATGTTGAAAATAAAAATCTTGCCGATTACTTTTAAAATAGTAACCGACAAATATGCTAAAAATAAAAATCTTGCCGATTACTTTTGAAAAAGTAACCGACAAATATGCTGAAAATAAAAATCTTGCCGATTACTTTTGAAATAGTCACCGACCAATATGCTGAAAATAAAAATCTTGCCGATTACTTTTGAAATAGTAACCGACGAATGTGCTGAAAATAAATCATGCTGATTACTTTTGAAATAGTAAGCGATGAATATGTTGGAAATAAAAATCTTACCGATTACTTTTAAAAAAGTAACCAATGAATTTGCTGAAAATAAAGTCTTGCCGATTACTTTTGAAATAGTAACCGACGAATATGTTGAAAATAAAAATCTTGTCGATTACTTTTAAAATAGTAACCGACAAATATGTTGAAAATAAAAATGTTGCGAATTACTTTTGAAATAGTAACCGACGAATATGCTGAAAATAAATCATGCCGATTACTTTCAAAATAGTAAGCGACAAATATGCTGAAAATAAAAATCTTGTCGATTACTTTTGAAATAGTAACCGACAAATATGCTGAAAATAAAAATCTTGCCGACTACTTTTGAAATAGTAACCGACGATTGTGCAGAAAATAGATCATGCCGATTACTTTTGAAATAGTAACCGACGAATGTGTTGAAAATAAATCATGCCGATTATTTTTGAAATAGTAACCAACGAATGTGCTGAAAATAAATCATGCCGATAACTATTGAAATAGTAACCGACAAATGTGCTGAAAATAAAAGACTTGCCCATTACTTTTGAAATAGTAACCGACGAATATGTGCTGAAAATAAATCTTGCCGATTACTTTTGAAATAGTAAGCGACGAATATGTTGAAAATAAAAATCTTCTCGATTACTTTTAAAATAGTAACCGACAAATATGCTAAAACTAAAAATCTTGCCGATTACTTTTGAAATAGGAACCGACGAATATGTTGAAAATAAAAATCTTGCCGATTACTTTTGAAATAGGAACCGACGAATATGTTGAAAATAAAAATCTTGTCGATTACTTTTAAAATAATAACCGACAAATATGCTAAAAATAAAAATCTTGCCGATTACTTTTGAAATAGTAACCGACGAATGTGCAGAAAATAGATCATGCCGATTACTTTTGAAATAGTAACCGACGAATGTGTTGAAAATAAATCATGCCGATTATTTTTGAAATAGTAACCGACGTATGTGCTGAAAATAAATCATGCCGATTACTATTGAAATAGTAACCGACAAATGTGCTGAAAATAAAAGACTTGCCCATTACTTTTGAAATAGTAACCGACGAATATGTGCTGAAAATAAATCTTGCCGATTACTTTTGAAATAGTAACCGACGAATGTGCTGAAAATAAATCATGCCGATTACTTTTGAAATAGTAAGCGACGAATATGTTGAAAATAAAAATCTTCTCGATTACTTTTAAAATAGTAACCGACAAATATGCTAAAACTAAAAATCCTGCCGATTACTTTTGAAATAGGAACCGACGAATATGTTGAAAATAAAAATCTTGCCGATTACTTTTAAAATAGTAACTGACAAATATGCTAAAAATAAAAATCTTGCCGATAACTTTTGAAATAGTCACCGACCAATATGCTGAAAATAAAAGTCTTGCCCATTACTTTTGAAATAGTAACCGACGAATATGTGCTGAAAATAAATCTTGCCGATTACTTTTGAAATAGTAACCGACGAATGTGCTGAAAATAAATCGTGCCGATTACTTTTGAAATAGTAAGCGACGAATATGTTGAAAATAAAAATCTTCTCGATTACTTTTAAAATAGTAACCGACAAATATGCTAAAACTAAAAATCTTGCCGATTACTTTTGAAATAGGAACCAACGAATATGTTGAAAATAAAAATCTTGCCGATTACTTTTAAAATAGTAACCGACAAATATGCTAAAAATAAAAATCTTGCCGATTACTTTTGAAAAAGTAACCGACAAATATGCTGAAAATAAAAATCTTGCCGATTACTTTTGAAATAGTCACCGACCAATATGCTGAAAATAAAAATCTTGCCGATTACTTTTGAAATAGTAACCGACGAATGTGCTGAAAATAAATCATGCTGATTACTTTTGAAATAGTAAGCGATGAATATGTTGGAAATAAAAATCTTACCGATTACTTTTAAAAAAGTAACCAATGAATGTGCTGAAAATAAAGTCTTGCCGATTACTTTTGAAATAGTAACCGACGAATATGTTGAAAATAAAAATCTTGTCGATTACTTTTAAAATAGTAACCGACAAATATGTTGAAAATAAAAATGTTGCGAATTACTTTTGAAATAGTAACCGACGAATATGCTGAAAATAAATCATGCCGATTACTTTCAAAATAGTAAGCGACAAATATGCTGAAAATAAAAATCTTGTCGATTACTTTTGAAATAGTAACCGACAAATATGCTGAAAATAAAAATCTTGCCGACTACTTTTGAAATAGTAACCGACGATTGTGCAGAAAATAGATCATGCCGATTACTTTTGAAATAGTAACCGACGAATGTGTTGAAAATAAATCATGCCGATTATTTTTGAAATAGTAACCAACGAATGTGCTGAAAATAAATCATGCCGATAACTATTGAAATAGTAACCGACAAATGTGCTGAAAATAAAAGACTTGCCCATTACTTTTGAAATAGTAACCGACGAATATGTGCTGAAAATAAATCTTGCCGATTACTTTTGAAATAGTAAGCGACGAATATGTTGAAAATAAAAATCTTCTCGATTACTTTTAAAATAGTAACCGACAAATATGCTAAAACTAAAAATCTTGCCGATTACTTTTGAA
This sequence comes from Medicago lupulina, assembly GCA_958299785.1. NCBI lineage: Eukaryota > Viridiplantae > Streptophyta > Magnoliopsida > Fabales > Fabaceae > Medicago > Medicago lupulina. The sequence goes on from OY283140.1 coordinate 48,234,152, forward strand.
ATAGGAACCGACGAATATGTTGAAAATAAAAATCTTGCCGATTACTTTTGAAATAGGAACCGACGAATATGTTGAAAATAAAAATCTTGTCGATTACTTTTAAAATAATAACCGACAAATATGCTAAAAATAAAAATCTTGCCGATTACTTTTGAAATAGTAACCGACGAATGTGCAGAAAATAGATCATGCCGATTACTTTTGAAATAGTAACCGACGAATGTGTTGAAAATAAATCATGCCGATTATTTTTGAAATAGTAACCGACGTATGTGCTGAAAATAAATCATGCCGATTACTATTGAAATAGTAACCGACAAATGTGCTGAAAATAAAAGACTTGCCCATTACTTTTGAAATAGTAACCGACGAATATGTCCTGAAAATAAATCTTGCCGATTACTTTTGAAATAGTAACCGACGAATGTGCTGAAAATAAATCATGCCGATTACTTTTGAAATAGTAAGCGACGAATATGTTGAAAATAAAAATCTTCTCGATTACTTTTAAAATAGTAACCGACAAATATGCTAAAACTAAAAATCCTGCCGATTACTTTTGAAATAGGAACCGACGAATATGTTGAAAATAAAAATCTTGCCGATTACTTTTAAAATAGTAACTGACAAATATGCTAAAAATAAAAATCTTGCCGATAACTTTTGAAATAGTCACCGACCAATATGCTGAAAATAAAAGTCTTGCCCATTACTTTTGAAATAGTAACCGACGAATATGTGCTGAAAATAAATCTTGCCGATTACTTTTGAAATAGTAACCGACGAATGTGCTGAAAATAAATCGTGCCGATTACTTTTGAAATAGTAAGCGACGAATATGTTGAAAATAAAAATCTTCTCGATTACTTTTAAAATAGTAACCGACAAATATGCTAAAACTAAAAATCTTGCCGATTACTTTTGAAATAGGAACCGACGAATATGTTGAAAATAAAAATCTTGCCGATTACTTTTAAAATAGTAACCGACAAATATGCTAAAAATAAAAATCTTGCCGATTACTTTTGAAAAAGTAACCGACAAATATGCTGAAAATAAAAATCTTGCCGATTACTTTTGAAATAGTCACCGACCAATATGCTGAAAATAAAAATCTTGCCGATTACTTTTGAAATAGTAACCGACGAATGTGCTGAAAATAAATCATGCTGATTACTTTTGAAATAGTAAGCGATGAATATGTTGGAAATAAAAATCTTACCGATTACTTTTAAAAAAGTAACCAATGAATGTGCTGAAAATAAAGTCTTGCCGATTACTTTTGAAATAGTAACCGACGAATATGTTGAAAATAAAAATCTTGTCGATTACTTTTAAAATAGTAACCGACAAATATGTTGAAAATAAAAATGTTGCGAATTACTTTTGAAATAGTAACCGACGAATATGCTGAAAATAAATCATGCCGATTACTTTCAAAATAGTAAGCGACAAATATGCTGAAAATAAAAATCTTGTCGATTACTTTTGAAATAGTAACCGACGAATATGCTGAAAATAAAAATCTTGCCGATTACTTTTGAAATAGTAACCGACGATTGTGCAGAAAATAGATCATGCCGATTACTTTTGAAATAGTAACCGACGAATGTGTTGAAAATAAATCATGCCGATTATTTTTGAAATAGTAACCAACGAATGTGCTGAAAATAAATCATGCCGATAGCTATTGAAATAGTAACCGACAAATGTGCTGAAAATAAAAGACTTGCCCATTACTTTTGAAATAGTAACCGACGAATATGTGCTGAAAATAAATCTTGCCGATTACTTTTGAAATAGTAAGCGACGAATATGTTGAAAATAAAAATCTTCTCGATTACTTTTAAAATAGTAACCGACAAATATGCTAAAACTAAAAATCTTGCCGATTACTTTTGAAATAGGAACCGACGAATATGTTGAAAATAAAAATCTTGCCGATTACTTTTGAAATAGGAACCGACGAATATGTTGAAAATAAAAATCTTGTCGATTACTTTTAAAATAATAACCGACAAATATGCTAAAAATAAAAATCTTGCCGATTACTTTTGAAATAGTAACCGACGAATGTGCAGAAAATAGATCATGCCGATTACTTTTGAAATAGTAACCGACGAATGTGTTGAAAATAAATCATGCCGATTATTTTTGAAATAGTAACCGACGTATGTGCTGAAAATAAATCATGCCGATTACTATTGAAATAGTAACCGACAAATGTGCTGAAAATAAAAGACTTGCCCATTACTTTTGAAATAGTAACCGACGAATATGTCCTGAAAATAAATCTTGCCGATTACTTTTGAAATAGTAACCGACGAATGTGCTGAAAATAAATCATGCCGATTACTTTTGAAATAGTAAGCGACGAATATGTTGAAAATAAAAATCTTCTCGATTACTTTTAAAATAGTAACCGACAAATATGCTAAAACTAAAAATCCTGCCGATTACTTTTGAAATAGGAACCGACGAATATGTTGAAAATAAAAATCTTGCCGATTACTTTTAAAATAGTAACTGACAAATATGCTAAAAATAAAAATCTTGCCGATAACTTTTGAAATAGTCACCGACCAATATGCTGAAAATAAAAGTCTTGCCCATTACTTTTGAAATAGTAACCGACGAATATGTGCTGAAAATAAATCTTGCCGATTACTTTTGAAATAGTAACCGACGAATGTGCTGAAAATAAATCGTGCCGATTACTTTTGAAATAGTAAGCGACGAATATGTTGAAAATAAAAATCTTCTCGATTACTTTTAAAATAGTAACCGACAAATATGCTAAAACTAAAAATCTTGCCGATTACTTTTGAAATAGGAACCGACGAATATGTTGAAAATAAAAATCTTGCCGATTACTTTTAAAATAGTAACCGACAAATATGCTAAAAATAAAAATCTTGCCGATTACTTTTGAAAAAGTAACCGACAAATATGCTGAAAATAAAAATCTTGCCGATTACTTTTGAAATAGTCACCGACCAATATGCTGAAAATAAAAATCTTGCCGATTACTTTTGAAATAGTAACCGACGAATGTGCTGAAAATAAATCATGCTGATTACTTTTGAAATAGTAAGCGATGAATATTGTCATACCCCAAATTTTGACCAGCGTCCTCCGTTTGATTTTCACTTTGTGCGTTGTTAAAACTCGTTTCATTCGTCTTTAATCCTTTTATTCGCATCTCTACCTGCATTTTAACCGTGCTTTAATGTTTGTCGTGTTCGTAATTTAATTTTTAATTTAATTTGCATTCGCGCTCATTTTATTTATTACTCATTTTTTTTCGTTTTTGAAATTTTATTCGTCGAGTAATTTCGTTGTCTCAGACGAAATTTCGGCAGAGAGGTATTTTAAAATACCTCATTTTGGTTCCGAAGGGACAATTTTATTTTCTACTTTTATTTTTAATTAGTTTTTAAGTTTTCTTTTCATTTATTTATTTAATTTTCGTTTTTAATTATTAGTTATTTATTGTTATTTTTACTTTTTTAGTATTTATGGTTTAATGTTTTATTTTTATATCATTTTTAGAATTAAACTTTGTTCTTATCTCTTTGTCCATGTGTCACTATTCTATTGGTCCTTGGTCCAACTTTTTCTCCAAGTTTCTGCAGGGGTATTTTGGACTTTGCCATGTATCAGAGACATTTTACTATTTAAAGCACTGTTCATGTGTCAGAGAAAGGGGGGGCAGCAGCAATTTTTCCAGAAACCCTAATTCCTTCTTCCAATTCCAAATTTCAGAATCAAACACAACAAAAATCAAAAAAAATATGAATAACAAATGAAGAACACTCATCAACAAATTGATTCTCATCACTGTGATTCACCAAAACCGAACCTTCCTGCCCATTTTTCGTTCGGATTCCAAAAATAACACACAAACAACACAAATCCGAACCACATACAGTCATTTTTCCACACGGATTCGAACAACAACACATTCAAACGCAAATCCGAACCCAAACAAGGAAAGGAGGTAGTCTTTCTTTTTTCGTTTTCTTGCTTTCTTTGTTCAAGATTTCCGAAAAATAGAACCTAGATCTAGGCTTTATGTGTATGTTTTTGCGAATTCTAAGTTTAGATTCGTGAAGAGGAGAAAAAATGGAGAAGATTGGTGTAAAAAAAAATTTAAAAAAAAAGAGTTAAAATTTCTGGCACGGCGGCGCCACCGTGGTGGCTTCTCCAGCCACCGTGCCGGAAGCTTCTTAACTCGCCGGAGAAGATGAAGATTCATCTTCTCCGGCCGCGCCATTCTTCACCATTTCCAGCAAGAGTAGAGAGAAGGGAGAGGGTTTGTGCTTTAGAGAGAGAAAAGGGATGGTATAATAAAAAAAAACCGGTCCCTTCCCCCTTATATAGGGAGTGAACCGGACCGGTTTATTTTTAAAAAACCGGATTTCTCTTCTGAACCACAAGCTCTCATCACAGCCGTTAGATCGTAGATCTAACGGCTACTGTGCGTTTTTGGCTTCTTTGTTTCTCTATGTGTTTTGTTTTTTTTATTATTGTGTTCCTGCGCGTTGCTAACCGTCAGATCTTTGATCTGACGGTCTCTGTTTTACTGGCTTTATTATTTTCTTTATTATTTAATTCTGATGGCTGTGATCTTAGCTTCTGAGATTAAATCTGAGCCCCTGGATCAATCAGATGGCTCAGATTATACCAGAAATTGTGAGCCATGGTACTCTGTTTTTTTTAGTTTTATTTTTATTTTTATTACTAGTTTTTTTTACTACATTTTTATTATCTCCACATCATTTTTTTTACCACTTATGCATTATGTTTTTACTCAAATTTTCTTCTCATTTACCTCTAAAAATCATAAAAAATATTTTCTACTTCTTGTTACTTGTTTTTTTTATTTCACCATCATTATTTATTTAGTTGTTATTCTTGCCATTTTGTTTATTTATCATCCTCATCTCATGCATTTTATTTCTTGTCACTTTATTTTTTATCACCTTTTAGTATGTAGTTAGGTTTCAATGTAACTTAATTTTCCGCATTTTTTCTATTTCTCGTCATTTATTTTTTTATGCAAGACTCTAGAATGTAACTAGGACCTATGTAAATATCAAAAATAATAAAAAATGCACCGACACATACACCGACACAATCACACACTTTATTTACCGCAATTTTTTACCGTAACCGTGACCGAGGCGAAAAACGAACTAGTGACAAATTAGGCTTAAAAACTTGACTTTAATTTGCTTTAAAAATGAACAACTAGTAGATTTTTTAGGTTTGAGCTTTATTTACTTTTTTCGCTTTACGCTTAGTTTTACCGTTAGTAAAAAAAATCAATTTCCAAAAAAAAATCAAATAATCAATAACACCAAAAATATTTTCTTAACAAACCTTGGAAACAAACCAAGTGATCTTTTTCCTTTTATTTTCTTAATCAAATACTTAATGAATTTAATTCTCACCTTAGACTTTATTTTCATAATTAAAATTGAATCAATCTCACATTATTTTGCTTTCTTCTTATGCCTTGAGGCCTCTAATCTCCTTCTTAAAACCTTTTTTTCAAAAATCATTAAAAATAACCCAACTCACCAAAAGAAATTTTTGAGGTGAACTACATGATTTTGATCCCTTCTTTAAGGGTATGTAGGCAAAGGATTTATCCTTCCAAATCAATAAAAACAACCAAAAACATGCATCTTCTCCCTCCATTCTTTCACTTAGATTTTAGGCATATATTTTACAAATAATTAAGCAAATGATTAGCATAAGATAATTTAGATAAGAGGCTCCTTCGGAGTACCGAAGTCGTTTAGGGTGCTTAACACCTTCCCTAATCGAAACCAACCCCCGGACCTTAATCTCTTTAAGGGTTTTTACTCGTTTTTTCCCTTCCCGCGGATAAAAATTGAGAGTTCAAAGATTGACGGTTCAAAACCAATAAATGGATTGATACCCGAAAATCACGAGCACAGAAATGGCGACTTCACTGGGGATATTAATTTCCTAAGTGGGTTAAGCCTACCTTACCTTTCTTTTCTTATGCTTATTATTTGCTTATATACTTTGTAAATATGTGTCTTTTTGTTTACTTTTTACCGTGAGTGGTGAGATAAGTCCTACACCCGGGCTTGAGCGAAATATAAGATAGGACGGGGTATAATCAAAGTTCCATTCCAAGAGTAATCTTGAGTCTTGGTTCATGTGATAACCCCACTCAATGGAGGGATCTTGGAAGTAATACTTGTTGACACGAGTAATCATGTTGGCTTTATTATTTTCAAGTGACCGTCGAAGTTGAGGACCTTAGTTACCTTTAACCCATCCTAGCCTTTTAGGACGTAGTGCGGTGGCTAATCAAGAGTAATCTTGAATTGGTCGATACGCGATACTACACCCAAACGAGACTTTCTTACGAGTGTCATTGGACCAAGAGTAATCTTGCAATCCGATGACGTTTGGAAGTGGTTGACAACTTTGGGAACCTTGGTAGAACCCGTGATGCAGGTACACTTTAAAACATAGTCCTTACCAAATGGCGTTGTTACCCTTGGCTCCATCATGTTGGACTTAACCTCACAATGTTTTCTATAGCATAATCATGCATACATGCATTCATTCATAAACAACTTTTTCCATCAAAATTGAAGGACTTAGCCAAGTTTTTGGTAAACATCAAAGGAATGGACCTTGTGAGAATGAACACCAAGAAATACAACTTCAAAGATCTTAATTAAGCTTTTGTTTTTGTTAAGAACTTCTTCCTTGGTTTCGTTCTTACCTTTGTTGAAAGGACTTTATTTCAATATCTATACAATTTTCAAATGAAACCACGTTCCTCTATGATGTTTACAATAAACTTTGATAAGTCCTTCAAAAAAAAAATCTTTTAATCAGATCATGCATCATTTGCATTCATAGTTTCTAGCCCGTGTCTCATATTGTGTCTTCTCCATAAAAGGTCAACCCATCGATCTACTCGCATCTACAAACACTCGGGCAAATCAGAATGGATCATCTTGAACAAGAGAACCACAAGATTCGCGAAGAGGTGACGAACCTCCGGGCCGAAAATGAGATTTTGAGGAATTTAGTATCTTTGATGACAGTTGCGCAGGGTCAGCCATTTTCTCTTGACAGCACTCAAGCTGAGACAGTTGCCTCCACTACCCCGATTTCAACAGTGTTTGCTAGTACTCCTCTACATGCTATGCTGGAGGGTTATCTCTGGAGCACACCTTTAAATTCTGGTGAAGTACTCTGTTCTGGTGTCTCTAAGGTTCAAGCTCCTTTTGTGCAACAAACAATGTCTATCCCTCAACCGGGCCCATTGTTCCCATTGGCTGCTATGACTTACTCATCGCCTTTGATTCACACTACTCAGCAAAACCATGGACCCAACTACCACTCGAAGGGTGTGGAAGCATACGACCAGAAAGATAGACTGGAAGAAAAGTTTGACCAAAAGTTTGACAAAATGCAGTTGGAATTGAAAGCTCTCAGTGGGAAGGACTTGTTTGGGAAAAGTGCTTATGATCTTTGCTTGGTTCCCAATGTTGTGATACCACCTAAGTTCAAGGTCCCCGATTTTGAAAAATACAAAGGGAACACTTGCCCTGAGACTCATCTAGCGATGTACGTGAGAAAGATGTCTGCCCAAGTCGGTAATGATGAACTTCTCATCCATTGTTTCCAAGATAGTTTGACGGGTGCCGCACTGACATGGTACGTGGGTCTGAACAAGGTTGATATCAAAAATTTCAAGGATTTGTGCGAGGCTTTCGTTCAGCGATACAACTACAACTTGCACTTGGCCCTAAATAGAAGGGAACTGCAGGCCATGACCCAGGATGATAATGAATCTTTCAAAGCTTATGCCCAACGTTGGAGAGATTTCGCCGCACAGGTCCGTCCACCTCTAGAGGAGAAAGAGTTTACCGAGATTTTCCTGGAGACTTTGGATCAGCCTTATTATGAGCATATGCTTGCAAGTGCATTCAGCGGCTTTGCAAAGATGGTGACCCTAGGCATGCGTATTGAAGAATGGGTCCAAAAGAGACGTTCGGTCGAAGAAAGTGTTCCCGATGATGATTCCGAGTACGAAGATCAGGAAATGAGTGGGGTACAGGGTCAGCCTCAACAACAGTATCTGGCGCATCACCCTGTCACTGCCGTTATGCCTGTAACAAATGTCGTTCAAAGTTCGGTTTATCAACCGCAGTTTCAGCAATATCAACAACAGCCTCAACAACAGGCTCCAAGAACTCAGATTCATCCTATTTCTATGAGTTATGCAGATTTGTTTCCAAGGTTACTTAAGAGGAATTTGATCTACACCAAGGCACCGCCTCCAATGCCAACAAAATTGACATCTCGGTACAGGCCCGATCTCTTTTGTGCTTTCCATCAAGGAGCACCGGGTCATGATATTGAGCACTGTTTTGCATTTCAGAAGGTAGTTCAGAAGTTGGTCCAAAAGAATCTCATACCTTTCGAAGAGTTTGAATTTGAATATGCAGGTTAATCTGCTATCGGATCTTGGTACCTTTTGTTGCCACATGGAATGTTTAGCTGCATTTGGGTCGTTTGTTGTTGTTTCTTTCTACTACTTATTTGTTCATTTAATATGTCTGTTTGTTGTTTTATGTTTTTCAAAAGAAATTCTTCTGTCCCACCCGAGACGGAAGCGAACTTGTTTAGGGCTTTTGCTTTACGTATTTTCATCATTAATAAAAAGGTCGCCTCGATCCCGACCTTGTTATATTTTATTTTGTGCTTATTCTAGAAAAATGGTAATACAAAAAAAACCAAAAAATATATATTTTCTTTTCTTCAATGTCTGCATAATCATAATATTTATTTACTTGACAAAATCAACAAAATCATGCATTAATAAACCCGTTGAACATTCAAACCCTGTGCTCTCTCCCAACTTTGAGTTCCTTGCATCTGAGATTGGAGGATAGGAAAACGAAGGGATTCCCGTTGAGATTTCGTGTCTATTGGGGCATCTTAGCCGTCAAAGCTACAAACAAAGACATCAAGAAGATTGTCCAAAAGAAGGCATTCATTTACAAAGATTGGCATGAGATGCTACCATTTGCCTTGCAGGAATATTGTACTTCAAGTGCACACTTTAACAGGGACAAACCCCCCCACCATCCCTCAGTATAAAACATAAAGGCAGTGCTTCACATGGAGGTCAAAGTCCCGTCAATGGAAGTTCCAATGAAAGCTAAGCTTGATTGAATTTAAAGGCATTACTGTTGTATGGCGTGGATAGTTATATCAAAAGGATGAAACAGGTTTTCAACTAAGAAGGTTTGTCCCCACGAATGTCAAGAAACTGGTCTTGTGATCAAAGTTATACTATCTAATTTAACCAGGTTCCGGAGGCAAGGATTGCCTAAAATACAAAGAAAAAGGGTGACGAACTTGTATGTCCTGTGAATACCGATGCAGTCAAGAAATACTTTGTCAAAAAAAGAAGCTCGATAAGTCGCAAACCTGAATAAGCGGCTTAGGCAAAAAGGAGCGTCTCGATGGACTGAAAACCCGAAAGGGCGGTCCATGCAAAAGTTAGAGACATGTGTAAAAAAAAAAAAAAAAAAAAAAAAAAGAGGAACAAAAAAAAATGAAAATGTATATCCTGATAGGTTGAAACCAGCAAGGGCGATCTATGCAAAAGTTAAGGATTATGACAAGGTAACTGCATCTGGTCGGGCATGACTCACTTGGGGCATTTCACCCATAAAAAAAAAAAGAAGGAGAAAAACCGCCAACTTACGGCAAGGTTACTGCATCAAATCAGATATAATTCAACTGGGGCATCCTAGCTGTTAAAAGACCGCCGATCTGAAGCATTTGCAAATCAAAGGCTCGGAACTGTGGAATTCAAAGTTGTCAGGGAGAATAGCGGATATTGTGTTTAACGTACCTCTCCCATATAATTACCATTTTTCAAACTTTTAAAATCCGTGGAGTCATGCTTTTGGCAGGCCACCACTCCATTTACATTAATTTGAGCCTGTGCCCATTTACTTGAAACTCTTATTTTATTCTGTTTGCATATTTCTCTTCTATTTTTTTTGATGTTAATACTTAAAGCAAAACATTCTTTTAAAACTTTTTCATGTCTTTTGAAATGCATAAACAACAGGTACATTTTCTTTGAACTCATGAGTAGAAGAAATATACATCAACATTCGTCTCAAGGACAGTTAAACACTACAGGATGAGTATGACCAAAGGCCGTGAGATGACCTCTGTCAAAAAAAAAAGAAATAAAAAAAAATATACAAAAAAGAGCTCGCTAAGTCGAAAACCTGAAAAGGCGACTTAAGCAAAAAATGAGCGTCCCGGTGGACTGAAAACCCAAGAAAGGACGGTCCAGGCAAAATTAGGGGCATACAAAAAAAAGAATATATTCCCGGTGGATTGAAAACCCAAAAGGGCGGTCCAGGCAAAAGTTAGGGATTTGTAAAAAAAATGATGATGAAAAATGATAAATAAATAAAAAGACAGAGGCATCACATTTCCAATGGGCCAAACAGAAGAATACACATCGTGCTGATCTACAAATAACGAATGCTGCCTGTGGTTTGATTAATGGCGATTTCTGTCAGTTTGATTGATTGATGGGTTTAATCCCGAGAAATGGCGACTAATGCATGTGGTTTGATTTATGGTAACTTCTGCCTGTTGTTTATAGTGACGTCTGCCTATGGTTTGATTAATGGCGTCTTTTGCATGTGGTTTAAGTGAAGACGATTTCTGCCAAGTTTTTGATAAATGGGCTTTACCCCTTCAGTGTTTAGATGTTTGAGCTTCCGCTCATCAGTGGTTTGATAGCGGGCTTTACCCCAACAGTGATATGATTCATCTCCAATATAACATCATCCCACAATGAAGATTGTCGAGTGTTTGTACTGCGACGTCATCAGTCCGACTCCCATATTACTTGTTCGGTCTTGTCAGTTTCATTTGTTATATAGAGTCATCCAAACCATGCATTCATATATTCATGCATCCATACATTTATTCATACACATATTCATGCATATAGATATTCTTGCACATATAACTGCATACAATCATCATTTATACATGAATGCATCGACCACGTGTTGTCTTATTTCATTTGTATCTCACAAAAGCGTCATCCCCAATGTGTATGATCCAGAGATTTCACCAATAGTCTTGTTTGGTCGTATCCTTTCTGTTCGAACCTCACTTACATGTGCGTCAAGTGAATAACTCGCAATTTATCTTTTGTTACCTGTGAGTCAAGCGAATAGCTTGCAAAAAAACCTTTAAATGCCTTTTGAGTCAGGTTAATACCCTGCAAATGTCTTTAAGTCAGGTTAATACCCTGCAAATGCCTTTTGAGTCAGGTTAATACCCTGCAAATGCCTTTTGAGTCAGGTTAATACCCTGCAAATGCCTTTTGAGTCAGGTTAATACCCTGCAAATGCCTTTTGAGTCAGGTTAATACCCTGCAAATGCCTTTTGAGTCAGGTTAATACCCTGCAAATGTCTTTTGAGTCAGGTTAATACCCTGCAAATGCTTTTTAAGTCAGGTTAATACCCTGCAAATGTCTTTTGAGTCAGGTTAATACCCTGCAAATGTCTTTTGAGTCAGGTTAATACCCTGCAAATGTCTTTTGAGTCAGGTTAATACCCTGCAAATGTCTTTTGAGTCAGGTTAAGACCCTGCAAATGCCTTTTGAGTCAGGTTAAGACCCTGCAAATGCCTTTTGAGTCAGGTTAAGACCCTGCAAATGTCTTTGAGTCAGGTTAAGACCCTGCAAATGCCTTTTGAGTCAGGTTAAGACCCTGCAAATGTCTTTGAATCAGGTTATTAGCCCGCAAATGCCTTTGTGTTAATCAATCAATTTGTCAATACTTTTTCAGCATCCCCAGTGTGTCTAACCCGAAGATATCACCAAGTATACACTTCAAGTGTCAGTTTCCACAAACCATCAGCCTACAAATACACATTTTCATTTTCTCCAGTGTCTTCTCAAGTTTTACCTCACCAACATTGCATTTACCTTTACCATTTTTAAGCTTCTGTTCCCCAGTGAACTTTTTGTCCCCAGTCAGGTCGTCACCATCTGGCATTCATAACACCACATTCGTCAGTAATTGACATGCTTTATTTCTTGCAAAAATGCTTTATTTCTTGCAAAAATGCTTTATTTTCTGAAAATGCTTTACTTCCTGCAAAATGCTTTACTTCCTGCAAAATGCTTTACTTCCTGCAAAATGCTTTACTTTCTCACAATTGTTTTATTTTCTTGCTAAATGCTTTATTTCCCGTAAAATGCTTTATTTCTTGCAAAATGCTTTATTCTTCGCAAAAGATGCTTTATTTTTTCGCAATTGCTTTACTTCATGCAAAAATTACCTTATTTTCGCAAAAAAATATTGGAATTCCAGTAAGATGCTTTAATTTCTGCAAAGGTGCTTTAATTTCTGTTAAATTGCTTTATTGCCTGCAAATTGCTTTATTTCTTGTAACATGCTTTATTTCCTGTAAATTGCTTTATTTTTTGTAACATGCTTTATTTCCTGTAAATTGCTTTATTTTTTGTAACATGCTTTATTTCCTGTAAATTGCTTTATTTCTTGCAACATGCTTTATTTTCTGCAAAGGCTTTATTTCCAACAACATGCTTTATTTCCTGTAAAATGCTTTACTCCCTGTAAAATGCTTTATTTTCATGCAACGTGCTTTATGCTCTACATATGCTCTATCTTCTGCAATTGCTTTATTTCCTGCAACGTGCTTTATTTCTTGTAAATTGCTTTATTTCTCGTAATGCACTTTATTTCCGGCAAATACTTCATCTCTTGCAACATGCTTTATTTTCTGCAAATGCTTTACTTTCTTGTGACATGCTTTATTCTCTTGCAACATGCTTTATTTTCCGCAAATGCTTTATTTCTTGCAACAGGTTGATATTGTGGCAATTCAAAGGCAATAGGTAATGCCTTCCTCCCCAGTGCTATCTGTTAACTTGTCATTTCAACTGGTCAAATTTGGTGTATTCGATATTTAAGTCTCTTCGACCCGTTGATTCAAAAAATCTTACTTTTTTAAATCTCCGCGACGAAGAAACTTAAATAGGGGCATCTGTCATACCCCAAATTTTGACCAGCGTCCTCCGTTTGATTTTCACTTTGTGCGTTGTTAAAACTCGTTTCATTCGTCTTTAATCCTTTTATTCGCATCTCTACCTGCATTTTAACCGTGCTTTAATGTTTGTCGTGTTCGTAATTTAATTTTTAATTTAATTTGCATTCGCGCTCATTTTATTTATTACTCATTTTTATTCGTTTTTGAAATTTTATTCGTCGAGTAATTTCGTTGTCTCAGACGAAATTTCGGCAGAGAGGTATTTTAAAATACCTCATTTTGGTTCCGAAGGGACAATTTTATTTTCTACTTTTATTTTTAATTAGTTTTTAAGTTTTCTTTTCATTTATTTATTTAATTTTCGTTTTTAATTATTAGTTATTTATTGTTATTTTTACTTTTTTAGTATTTATGGTTTAATGTTTTATTTTTATATCATTTTTAGAATTAAACTTTGTTCTTATCTCTTTGTCCATGTGTCACTATTCTATTGGTCCTTGGTCCAACTTTTTCTCCAAGTTTCTGCAGGGGTATTTTGGACTTTGCCATGTATCAGAGACATTTTACTATTTAAAGCACTGTTCATGTGTCAGAGAAAGGGGGGGCAGCAGCAATTTTTCCAGAAACCCTAATTCCTTCTTCCAATTCCAAATTTCAGAATCAAACACAACAAAAATCAAAAAAAATATGAATAACAAATGAAGAACACTCATCAACAAATTGATTCTCATCACTGTGATTCACCAAAACCGAACCTTCCTGCCCATTTTTCGTTCGGATTCCAAAAATAACACACAAACAACACAAATCCGAACCACATACAGTCATTTTTCCACACGGATTCGAACAACAACACATTCAAACGCAAATCCGAACCCAAACAAGGAAAGGAGGTAGTCTTTCTTTTTTCGTTTTCTTGCTTTCTTTGTTCAAGATTTCCGAAAAATAGAACCTAGATCTAGGCTTTATGTGTATGTTTTTGCGAATTCTAAGTTTAGATTCGTGAAGAGGAGAAAAAATGGAGAAGATTGGTGTAAAAAAAAATTTAAAAAAAAAGAGTTAAAATTTCTGGCACGGCGGCGCCACCGTGGTGGCTTCTCCAGCCACCGTGCCGGAAGCTTCTTAACTCGCCGGAGAAGATGAAGATTCATCTTCTCCGGCCGCGCCATTCTTCACCATTTCCAGCAAGAGTAGAGAGAAGGGAGAGGGTTTGTGCTTTAGAGAGAGAAAAGGGATGGTATAATAAAAAAAAACCGGTCCCTTCCCCCTTATATAGGGAGTGAACCGGACCGGTTTATTTTTAAAAAACCGGATTTCTCTTCTGAACCACAAGCTCTCATCACAGCCGTTAGATCGTAGATCTAACGGCTACTGTGCGTTTTTGGCTTCTTTGTTTCTCTATGTGTTTTGTTTTTTTTATTATTGTGTTCCTGCGCGTTGCTAACCGTCAGATCTTTGATCTGACGGTCTCTGTTTTACTGGCTTTATTATTTTCTTTATTATTTAATTCTGATGGCTGTGATCTTAGCTTCTGAGATTAAATCTGAGCCCCTGGATCAATCAGATGGCTCAGATTATACCAGAAATTGTGAGCCATGGTACTCTGTTTTTTTTAGTTTTATTTTTATTTTTATTACTAGTTTTTTTTACTACATTTTTATTATCTCCACATCATTTTTTTTACCACTTATGCATTATGTTTTTACTCAAATTTTCTTCTCATTTACCTCTAAAAATCATAAAAAATATTTTCTACTTCTTGTTACTTGTTTTTTTTATTTCACCATCATTATTTATTTAGTTGTTATTCTTGCCATTTTGTTTATTTATCATCCTCATCTCATGCATTTTATTTCTTGTCACTTTATTTTTTATCACCTTTTAGTATGTAGTTAGGTTTCAATGTAACTTAATTTTCCGCATTTTTTCTATTTCTCGTCATTTATTTTTTTATGCAAGACTCTAGAATGTAACTAGGACCTATGTAAATATCAAAAATAATAAAAAATGCACCGACACATACACCGACACAATCACACACTTTATTTACCGCAATTTTTTACCGTAACCGTGACCGAGGCGAAAAATGAACTAGTGACAAATTAGGCTTAAAAACTTGACTTTAATTTGCTTTAAAAATGAACAACTAGTAGATTTTTTAGGTTTGAGCTTTATTTACTTTTTTCGCTTTACGCTTAGTTTTACCGTTAGTAAAAAAAATCAATTTCCAAAAAAAAATCAAATAATCAATAACACCAAAAATATTTTCTTAACAAACCTTGGAAACAAACCAAGTGATCTTTTTCCTTTTATTTTCTTAATCAAATACTTAATGAATTTAATTCTCACCTTAGACTTTATTTTCATAATTAAAATTGAATCAATCTCACATTATTTTGCTTTCTTCTTATGCCTTGAGGCCTCTAATCTCCTTCTTAAAACCTTTTTTTCAAAAATCATTAAAAATAACCCAACTCACCAAAAGAAATTTTTGAGGTGAACTACATGATTTTGATCCCTTCTTTAAGGGTATGTAGGCAAAGGATTTATCCTTCCAAATCAATAAAAACAACCAAAAACATGCATCTTCTCCCTCCATTCTTTCACTTAGATTTTAGGCATATATTTTACAAATAATTAAGCAAATGATTAGCATAAGATAATTTAGATAAGAGGCTCCTTCGGAGTACCGAAGTCGTTTAGGGTGCTTAACACCTTCCCTAATCGAAACCAACCCCCGGACCTTAATCTCTTTAAGGGTTTTTACTCGTTTTTTCCCTTCCCGCGGATAAAAATTGAGAGTTCAAAGATTGACGGTTCAAAACCAATAAATGGATTGATACCCGAAAATCACGAGCACAAATATGTTGGAAATAAAAATCTTACCGATTACTTTTAAAAAAGTAACCAATGAATGTGCTGAAAATAAAGTCTTGCCGATTACTTTTGAAATAGTAACCGACGAATATGTTGAAAATAAAAATCTTGTCGATTACTTTTAAAATAGAAACCGACAAATATGTTGAAAATAAAAATCTTGCCGATTACTTTTGAAATAGTAACCGACGAATATGCTGAAAATAAATCATGCCGATTACTTTCAAAATAGTAAGCGACAAATATGCTGAAAATAAAAATCTTGTCGATTACTTTTGAAATAGTAACCGACGAATATGCTGAAAATAAAAATCTTGCCGATTACTTTTGAAATAGTAACCGACGATTGTGCAGAAAATAGATCATGCCGATTACTTTTGAAATAGTAACCGACGAATGTGTTCAAAATAAATCATGCCGATTATTTTTGAAATAGTAACCAACGAATGTGCTGAAAATAAATCATGCCGATAACTATTGAAATAGTAACCGACAAATGTGCTGAAAATAAAAGACTTGCCCATTACTTTTGAAATAGTAACCGACGAATATGTGCTGAAAATAAATCTTGCCGATTACTTTTGAAATAGTAACCGACGAATGTGCTGAAAATAAATCATGCCGATTACTTTTGAAATAGTAAGCGACGAATATGTTGAAAATAAAAATCTTCTCGATTACTTTTAAAATAGTAACCGACAAATATGTTAAAACTAAAAATCCTGCCGATTACTTTTGAAATAGGAACCGACGAATATGTTGAAAATAAAAATCTTGCCGATTACTTTTAAAATAGTAACTGACAAATATGCTAAAAATAAAAATATTGCCGATAACTTTTGAAATAGTCACCGACCAATATGCTGAAAATAAAAGTCTTGCCCATTACTTTTGAAATAGTAACCGACGAATATGTGCTGAAAATAAATCTTGCCGATTACTTTTGAAATAGTAACCGACGAATGTGCTGAAAATAAATCGTGCCGATTACTTTTGAAATAGTAAGCGACGAATATGTTGAAAATAAAAATCTTCTCGATTACTTTTAAAATAGTAACCGACAAATATGCTAAAACTAAAAATCTTGCCGATTACTTTTGAAATAGGAACCGACGAATATGTTGAAAATAAAAATCTTCTCGATTACTTTTAAAATAGTAACCGACAAATATGTTGAAAATAAAAATCTTGCCGATTACTTTTGAAATAGTAACCGACGAATATGCTGAAAATAAATCATGCCGATTACTTTCAAAATAGTAAGCGACAAATATGCTGAAAATAAAAATCTTGTCGATTACTTTTAAAATAGTAACCGACAAATATGCTGAAAATAAAAATCTTGCCGATTACTTTTGAAATAGTAACCGACGATTGTGCAGAAAATAGATCATGCCGATGACTTTTTTTAAATAGTAACCGACGAATGTGTTGAAAATAAATCATGCCGATTATTTTTGAAATAGTAACCGACGAATGTGCTGAAAATAAATCATGCCGATTACTATTGAAATAGTAACCGACAAATGTGCTGAAAATAAAAGACTTGCCCATTACTTTTGAAATAGTAACCGACGAATATGTGCTGAAAATAAATCTTGCCGATTACTTTTGAAATAGTAACCGACGAATGTGCTGAAAATAAATCATGCCGATTACTTTTGAAATAGTAAGCGACGAATATGTTGAAAATAAAAATCTTCTCGATTACTTTTAAAATAGTAACCGACAAATATGCTAAAACTAAAAATCTTGCCGATTACTTTTGAAATAGGAACCGACGAATATGTTGAAAATAAAAATCTTGCCGATTACTTTTAAAATAGTAACTGACAAATATGCTAAAAATAAAAATCTTGCCGATAACTTTTGAAATAGTCACCGACCAATATGCTGAAAATAAAAGTCTTGCCCATTACTTTTGAAATAGTAACCGACGAATATGTGCTGAAAATAAATCTTGCCGATTACTTTTGAAATAGTAACCGACGAATGTGCTGAAAATAAATCATGCCGATTACTTTTGAAATAGTAAGCGACGAATATGTTGAAAATAAAAATCTTCTCGATTACTTTTAAAATAGTAACTGACAAATATGCTAAAACTAAAAATCTTGCCGATTACTTTTGAAATAGGAACCGACGAATATGTTGAAAATAAAAATCTTGCCGATTACTTTTAAAATAGTAACCGACAAATATGCTAAAAATAAAAATCTTGCCGATTACTTTTGAAAAAGTAACCGACAAATATGCTGAAAATAAAAATCTTGCCGATTACTTTTGAAATAGTCACCGACCAATATGCTGAAAATAAAAATCTTGCCGATTACTTTTGAAATAGTAACCGACGAATGTGCTGAAAATAAATCATGCTGATTACTTTTGAAATAGTAAGCGATGAATATGTTGGAAATAAAAATCTTACCGATTACTTTTAAAAAAGTAACCAATGAATGTGCTGAAAATAAAGTCTTGCCGATTACTTTTGAAATAGTAACCGACGAATATGTTGAAAATAAAAATCTTGTCGATTACTTTTAAAATAGTAACCGACAAATATGTTGAAAATAAAAATCTTGCCGATTACTTTTGAAATAGTAACCAACGAATATGCTGAAAATAAATCATGCCGATTACTTTCAAAATAGTAAGCGACAAATATGCTGAAAATAAAAATCTTGTCGATTACTTTTGAAATAGTAACCGACGAATATGCTGAAAATAAAAATCTTGCCGATTACTTTTGAAATAGTAACCGACGATTGTGCAGAAAATAGATCATGCCGATTACTTTTGAAATAGTAACCGACGAATGTGTTGAAAATAAATCATGCCGATTATTTTTGAAATAGTAACCAACGAATGTGCTGAAAATAAATCATGCCGATTACTATTGAAATAGTAACCGACAAATGTGCTGAAAATAAAAGACTTGCCCATTACTTTTGAAATAGTAACCGACGAATATGTCCTGAAAATAAATCTTGCCGATTACTTTTGAAATAGTAACCGACGAATGTGCTGAAAATAAATCATGCCGATTACTTTTGAAATAGTAAGCGACGAATATGTTGAAAATAAAAATCTTCTCGATTACTTTTAAAATTCTAACCGACAAATATGCTAAAACTAAAAATCCTGCCGATTACTTTTGAAATAGGAACCGACGAATATGTTGAAAATAAAAATCTTGCCGATTACTTTTAAAATAGTAACTGACAAATATGCTAAAAATAAAAATCTTGTTGATAACTTTTGAAATAGTCACCGACCAATATGCTGAAAATAAAAGTCTTGCCCATTACTTTTGAAATAGTAACCGACGAATATGTGCTGAAAATAAATCTTGCCGATTACTTTTGAAATAGTAACCGACGAATGTGCTGAAAATAAATCGTGCCAATTACTTTTGAAATAGTAAGCGACGAATATGTTGAAAATAAAAATCTTCTCGATTACTTTTAAAATAGTAACCGACAAATATGCTAAAACTAAAAATCTTGCCGATTACTTTTGAAATAGGAACCGACGAATATGTTGAAAATAAAAATCTTGCCGATTACTTTTAAAATAGTAACCGACAAATATGCTAAAAATAAAAATCTTGCCGATTACTTTTGAAAAAGTAACCGACAAATATGCTGAAAATAAAAATCTTGCCGATTACTTTTGAAATAGTCACCGACCAATATGCTG
Source organism: Medicago lupulina (assembly GCA_958299785.1). Lineage (NCBI taxonomy): Eukaryota > Viridiplantae > Streptophyta > Magnoliopsida > Fabales > Fabaceae > Medicago > Medicago lupulina. The sequence continues at coordinate 48,253,863 of OY283140.1, forward strand.
AAAATAAAAATCTTGCCGATCACTTTTGAAATAGTAACCGACGAATGTGCTGAAAATAAATCATGCTGATTACTTTTGAAATAGTAAGCGATGAATATGTTGGAAATAAAAATCTTTCCGATTACTTTTAAAAAAGTAACCAATGAATGTGCTGAAAATAAAGTCTTGCCGATTACTTTTGAAATAGTAACCGACGAATATGTTGAAAATAAAAATCTTGTCGATTACTTTTAAAATAGTAACCGACATATATGTTGAAAATAAAAATCTTGCCGATTACTTTTGAAATAGTAACCGACGAATATGCTGAAAATAAATCATGCCGATTAATTTCAAAATAGTAAGCGACAAATATGCTGAAAATAAAAATCTTGTCGATTACTTTTGAAATAGTAACCGACAAATATGCTGAAAATAAAAATCTTGCCGATTACTTTTGAAATAGTAACCGACGATTGTGCAGAAAATAGATTATGCCGATTACTTTTGAAATAGTAACCGACGAATGTGTTGAAAATAAATCATGCCGATTATTTTTGAAATAGTAACCAACGAATGTGCTGAAAATAAATCATGCCGATTACTATTGAAATAGTAACCGACAAATGTGCTGAAAATAAAAGACTTGCCCATTACTTTTGAAATAGTAACCGACGAATATGTGCTGAAAATAAATCTTGCCGATTACTTTTGAAATAGTAAGCGACGAATATGTTGAAAATAAAAATCTTCTCGATTACTTTTAAAATAGTAACCGACAAATATGCTAAAACTAAAAATCTTGCCGATTACTTTTGAAATAGGAACTGACGAATATGTTGAAAATAAAAATCTTGCCGATTACTTTTGAAATAGGAACCGACGAATATGTTGAAAATAAAAATCTTGTCGATTACTTTTAAAATAATAACCGACAAATATGCTAAAAATAAAAATCTTGCCGATTACTTTTGAAATAGTAACCGACGAATGTGCAGAAAATAGATCATGCCGATTACTTTTGAAATAGTAACCGACGAATGTGTTGAAAATAAATCATGCCGATTATTTTTGAAATAGTAACCGACGTATGTGCTGAAAATAAATCATGCCGATTACTATTGAAATAGTAACCGACAAATGTGCCGAAAATAAAAGACTTGCCCATTACTTTTGAAATAGTAACCGACGAATATGTCCTGAAAATAAATCTTGCCGATTACTTTTGAAATAGTAACCGACAAATGTGCTGAAAATAAATCATGCCGATTACTTTTGAAATAGTAAGCGACGAATATGTTGAAAATAAAAATCTTCTCGATTACTTTTAAAATAGTAACCGACAAATATGCTAAAACTAAAAATTCTGCCGATTACTTTTGAAATATGAACCGACGAATATGTTGAAAATAAAAATCTTGCCGATTACTTTTAAAATAGTAACCGACAAATATGCTAAAAATAAAAATCTTGCCGATAACTTTTGAAATAGTCACCGACCAATATGCTGAAAATAAAAGTCTTGCCCATTACTTTTGAAATAGTAACCGACGAATATGTGCTGAAAATAAATCTTGCTGATTACTTTTGAAATAGTAACCGACGAATGTGCTGAAAATAAATCATGCCGATTACTTTTGAAATAGTAAGCGACGAATATGTTGAAAATAAAAATCTTCTCGATTACTTTTAAAATAGTAACCGACAAATATGCTAAAACTAAAAATCTTGCCGATTACTTTTGAAATAGGAACCGACGAATATGTTGAAAATAAAAATCTTGCCGATTACTTTTAAAATAGTAACCGACAAATATGCTAAAAATAAAAATCTTGCCGATTACTTTTGAAAAAGTGACCGACAAATATGCTGAAAATAAAAATCTTGCCGATTACTTTTGAAATAGTCACCGACCAATATGCTGAAAATAAAAATCTTGCCGATTACTTTTGAAATAGTAACCGACGAATGTGCTGAAAATAAATCATGCTGATTACTTTTGAAATAGTAAGCGATGAATATGTTGGAAATAAAAATCTTACCGATTACTTTTAAAAAAGTAACCGATGAATATGTTGAAAATAAAAATCTTGTCGATTACTTTTAAAATAGTAACCGACAAATATGTTGAAAATAAAAATCTTGCCGATTACTTTTGAAATAGTAACCAACGAATATGCTGAAAATAAATCATGCCGATTACTTTCAAAATAGTAAGCGACAAATATGCTGAAAATAAAAATCTTGTCGATTACTTTTGAAATAGTAACCGACGAATATACTGAAAATAAAAATCTTGCCGATTACTTTTGAAATAGTAACCGACGATTGTGCAGAAAATAGATCATGCCGATTACTTTTGAAATAGTAACCGACGAATGTGTTGAAAATAAATCATGCCGATTATTTTTGAAATAGTAACCAACGAATGTGCTGAAAATAAATCATGCCGATTACTATTGAAATAGTAACCGACAAATGTGCTGAAAATAAAAGACTTGCCCATTACTTTTGAAATAGTAACCGACGAATATGTCCTGAAAATAAATCTTGCCGATTACTTTTGAAATAGTAACCGACGAATGTGCTGAAAATAAATCATGCCGATTACTTTTGAAATAGTAAGCGACGAATATGTTGAAAATAAAAATCTTCTCGATTACTTTTAAAATAGTAACCGACAAATATGCTAAAACTAAAAATCCTGCCGATTACTTTTGAAATAGGAACCGACGAATATGTTGAAAATAAAAATCTTGCCGATTACTTTTGAAATAGGAACCGACGAATATGTTGAAAATAAAAATCTTGTCGATTACTTTTAAAATAATAACCGACAAATATGCTAAAAATAAAAATCTTGCCGATTACTTTTGAAATAGTAACCGACGAATGTGCAGAAAATAGATCATGCCGATTACTTTTGAAATAGTAACCCACGAATGTGTTGAAAATAAATCATGCCGATTATTTTTGAAATAGTAACCGACGTATGTGCTGAAAATAAATCATGCCGATTACTATTGAAATAGTAACCGACAAATGTGCCGAAAATAAAAGACTTGCCCATTACTTTTGAAATAGTAACCGACGAATATGTCCTGAAAATAAATCTTGCCGATTACTTTTGAAATAGTAACCGACAAATGTGCTGAAAATAAATCATGCCGATTACTTTTGAAATAGTAAGCGACGAATATGTTGAAAATAAAAATCTTCTCGATTACTTTTAAAATAGTAACCGACAAATATGCTAAAACTAAAAATTCTGCCGATTACTTTTGAAATAGGAACCGACGAATATGTTGAAAATAAAAATCTTGCCGATTACTTTTAAAATAGTAACCGACAAATATGCTAAAAATAAAAATCTTGCCGATAACTTTTGAAATAGTCACCGACCAATATGCTGAAAATAAAAGTCTTGCCCATTACTTTTGAAATAGTAACCGACGAATATGTGCTGAAAATAAATCTTGCTGATTACTTTTGAAATAGTAACCGACGAATGTGCTGAAAATAAATCATGCCGATTACTTTTGAAATAGTAAGCGACGAATATGTTGAAAATAAAAATCTTCTCGATTACTTTTAAAATAGTAACCGACAAATATGCTAAAACTAAAAATCTTGCCGATTACTTTTGAAATAGGAACCGACGAATATGTTGAAAATAAAAATCTTGCCGATTACTTTTAAAATAGTAACCGACAAATATGCTAAAAATAAAAATCTTGCCGATTACTTTTGAAAAAGTGACCGACAAATATGCTGAAAATAAAAATCTTGCCGATTACTTTTGAAATAGTCACCGACCAATATGCTGAAAATAAAAATCTTGCCGATTACTTTTGAAATAGTAACCGACGAATGTGCTGAAAAGAAATCATGCTGATTACTTTTGAAATAGTAAGCGATGAATATGTTGGAAATAAAAATCTTACCGATTACTTTTAAAAAAGTAACCAATGAATGTGTTGAAAATAAAGTCTTGTCGATTACTTTTGAAATAGTAACCGATGAATATGTTGAAAATAAAAATCTTGTCGATTACTTTTAAAATAGTAACCGACAAATATGTTGAAAATAAAAATCTTGCCGATTACTTTTGAAATAGTAACCAACGAATATGCTGAAAATAAATCATGCCGATTACTTTCAAAATAGTAAGCGACAAATATGCTGAAAATAAAAATCTTGTCGATTACTTTTGAAATAGTAACCGACGAATATGCTGAAAATAAAAATCTTGCCGATTACTTTTGAAATAGTAACCGACGATTGTGCAGAAAATAGATCATGCCGATTACTTTTGAAATAGTAACCGACGAATGTGTTGAAAATAAATCATGCCGATTATTTTTGAAATAGTAACCAACGAATGTGCTGAAAATAAATCATGCCGATTACTATTGAAATAGTAACCGACAAATGTGCTGAAAATAAAAGACTTGCCCATTACTTTTGAAATAGTAACCGACGAATATGTCCTGAAAATAAATCTTGCCGATTACTTTTGAAATAGTAACCGACGAATGTGCTGAAAATAAATCATGCCGATTACTTTTGAAATAGTAAGCGACGAATATGTTGAAAATAAAAATCTTCTCGATTACTTTTAAAATAGTAACCGACAAATATGCTAAAACTAAAAATCCTGCCGATTACTTTTGAAATAGGAACCGACGAATATGTTGAAAATAAAAATCTTGCCGATTACTTTTAAAATAGTAACTGACAAATATGCTAAAAATAAAAATCTTGCCGATAACTTTTGAAATAGTCACCGACCAATATGCTGAAAATAAAAGTCTTGCCCATTACTTTTGAAATAGTAACCGACGAATATGTGCTGAAAATAAATCTTGCCGATTACTTTTGAAATAGTAACTGACGAATGTGCTGAAAATAAATCGTGCCGATTACTTTTGAAATAGTAAGCGACGAATATGTTGAAAATAAAAATCTTCTCGATTACTTTTAAAATAGTAACCGACAAATATGCTAAAACTAAAAATCTTACCGATTACTTTTGAAATAGGAACCGACGAATATGTTGAAAATAAAAATCTTGCCGATTACTTTTAAAATAGTAACCGACAAATATGCTAAAAATAAAAATCTTGCCGATTACTTTTGAAAAAGTAACCGACAAATATGCTGAAAATAAAAATCTTGCCGATTACTTTTGAAATAGTCACCGACCAATATGCTGAAAATAAAAATCTTGCCGATCACTTTTGAAATAGTAACCGACGAATGTGCTGAAAATAAATCATGCTGATTACTTTTGAAATAGTAAGCGATGAATATGTTGGAAATAAAAATCTTTCCGATTACTTTTAAAAAAGTAACCAATGAATGTGCTGAAAATAAAGTCTTGCCGATTACTTTTGAAATAGTAACCGACGAATATGTTGAAAATAAAAATCTTGTCGATTACTTTTAAAATAGTAACCGACATATATGTTGAAAATAAAAATCTTGCCGATTACTTTTGAAATAGTAACCGACGAATATGCTGAAAATAAATCATGCCGATTAATTTCAAAATAGTAAGCGACAAATATGCTGAAAATAAAAATCTTGTCGATTACTTTTGAAATAGTAACCGACAAATATGCTGAAAATAAAAATCTTGCCGATTACTTTTGAAATAGTAACCGACGATTGTGCAGAAAATAGATTATGCCGATTACTTTTGAAATAGTAACCGACGAATGTGTTGAAAATAAATCATGCCGATTATTTTTGAAATAGTAACCAACGAATGTGCTGAAAATAAATCATGCCGATTACTATTGAAATAGTAACCGACAAATGTGCTGAAAATAAAAGACTTGCCCATTACTTTTGAAATAGTAACCGACGAATATGTGCTGAAAATAAATCTTGCCGATTACTTTTGAAATAGTAAGCGACGAATATGTTGAAAATAAAAATCTTCTCGATTACTTTTAAAATAGTAACCGACAAATATGCTAAAACTAAAAATCTTGCCGATTACTTTTGAAATAGGAACTGACGAATATGTTGAAAATAAAAATCTTGCCGATTACTTTTGAAATAGGAACCGACGAATATGTTGAAAATAAAAATCTTGTCGATTACTTTTAAAATAATAACCGACAAATATGCTAAAAATAAAAATCTTGCCGATTACTTTTGAAATAGTAACCGACGAATGTGCAGAAAATAGATCATGCCGATTACTTTTGAAATAGTAACCGACGAATGTGTTGAAAATAAATCATGCCGATTATTTTTGAAATAGTAACCGACGTATGTGCTGAAAATAAATCATGCCGATTACTATTGAAATAGTAACCGACAAATGTGCCGAAAATAAAAGACTTGCCCATTACTTTTGAAATAGTAACCGACGAATATGTCCTGAAAATAAATCTTGCCGATTACTTTTGAAATAGTAACCGACAAATGTGCTGAAAATAAATCATGCCGATTACTTTTGAAATAGTAAGCGACGAATATGTTGAAAATAAAAATCTTCTCGATTACTTTTAAAATAGTAACCGACAAATATGCTAAAACTAAAAATTCTGCCGATTACTTTTGAAATAGGAACCGACGAATATGTTGAAAATAAAAATCTTGCCGATTACTTTTAAAATAGTAACCGACAAATATGCTAAAAATAAAAATCTTGCCGATAACTTTTGAAATAGTCACCGACCAATATGCTGAAAATAAAAGTCTTGCCCATTACTTTTGAAATAGTAACCGACGAATATGTGCTGAAAATAAATCTTGCTGATTACTTTTGAAATAGTAACCGACGAATGTGCTGAAAATAAATCATGCCGATTACTTTTGAAATAGTAAGCGACGAATATGTTGAAAATAAAAATCTTCTCGATTACTTTTAAAATAGTAACCGACAAATATGCTAAAACTAAAAATCTTGCCGATTACTTTTGAAATAGGAACCGACGAATATGTTGAAAATAAAAATCTTGCCGATTACTTTTAAAATAGTAACCGACAAATATGCTAAAAATAAAAATCTTGCCGATTACTTTTGAAAAAGTGACCGACAAATATGCTGAAAATAAAAATCTTGCCGATTACTTTTGAAATAGTCACCGACCAATATGCTGAAAATAAAAATCTTGCCGATTACTTTTGAAATAGTAACCGACGAATGTGCTGAAAAGAAATCATGCTGATTACTTTTGAAATAGTAAGCGATGAATATGTTGGAAATAAAAATCTTACCGATTACTTTTAAAAAAGTAACCAATGAATGTGTTGAAAATAAAGTCTTGTCGATTACTTTTGAAATAGTAACCGATGAATATGTTGAAAATAAAAATCTTGTCGATTACTTTTAAAATAGTAACCGACAAATATGTTGAAAATAAAAATCTTGCCGATTACTTTTGAAATAGTAACCAACGAATATGCTGAAAATAAATCATGCCGATTACTTTCAAAATAGTAAGCGACAAATATGCTGAAAATAAAAATCTTGTCGATTACTTTTGAAATAGTAACCGACGAATATGCTGAAAATAAAAATCTTGCCGATTACTTTTGAAATAGTAACCGACGATTGTGCAGAAAATAGATCATGCCGATTACTTTTGAAATAGTAACCGACGAATGTGTTGAAAATAAATCATGCCGATTATTTTTGAAATAGTAACCAACGAATGTGCTGAAAATAAATCATGCCGATTACTATTGAAATAGTAACCGACAAATGTGCTGAAAATAAAAGACTTGCCCATTACTTTTGAAATAGTAACCGACGAATATGTCCTGAAAATAAATCTTGCCGATTACTTTTGAAATAGTAACCGACGAATGTGCTGAAAATAAATCATGCCGATTACTTTTGAAATAGTAAGCGACGAATATGTTGAAAATAAAAATCTTCTCGATTACTTTTAAAATAGTAACCGACAAATATGCTAAAACTAAAAATCCTGCCGATTACTTTTGAAATAGGAACCGACGAATATGTTGAAAATAAAAATCTTGCCGATTACTTTTAAAATAGTAACTGACAAATATGCTAAAAATAAAAATCTTGCCGATAACTTTTGAAATAGTCACCGACCAATATGCTGAAAATAAAAGTCTTGCCCATTACTTTTGAAATAGTAACCGACGAATATGTGCTGAAAATAAATCTTGCCGATTACTTTTGAAATAGTAACTGACGAATGTGCTGAAAATAAATCGTGCCGATTACTTTTGAAATAGTAAGCGACGAATATGTTGAAAATAAAAATCTTCTCGATTACTTTTAAAATAGTAACCGACAAATATGCTAAAACTAAAAATCTTACCGATTACTTTTGAAATAGGAACCGACGAATATGTTGAAAATAAAAATCTTGCCGATTACTTTTAAAATAGTAACCGACAAATATGCTAAAAATAAAAATCTTGCCGATTACTTTTGAAAAAGTAACCGACAAATATGCTGAAAATAAAAATCTTGCCGATTACTTTTGAAATAGTCACCGACCAATATGCTGAAAATAAAAATCTTGCCGATTACTTTTGAAATAGTAACCGACGAATGTGCTGAAAATAAATCATGCTGATTACTTTTGAAATAGTAAGCGACGAATATGTTGAAAATAAAAATCTTCTCAATTACTTTTAAAATAGTAACCGACAAATATGCTAAAACTAAAAATTCTGCCGATTACTTTTGAAATAGGAACCGACGAATATGTTGAAAATAAAAATCTTGCCGATTACTTTTAAAATAGTAACCGACAAATATGCTAAAAATAAAAATCTTGCCGATAACTTTTGAAATAGTCACCGACCAATATGCTGAAAATAAAAGTCTTGCCCATTACTTTTGAAATAGTAACCGACGAATATGTGCTGAAAATAAATCTTGCTGATTACTTTTGAAATAGTAACCGACGAATGTGCTGAAAATAAATCATGCCGATTACTTTTGAAATAGTAAGCGACGAATATGTTGAAAATAAAAATCTTGTCGATTACTTTTAAAATAGTAACCGACAAATATGTTGAAAATAAAAATCTTGCCGATTACTTTTGAAATAGTAACCGACGAATATGCTGAAAATAAATCATGCCGATTACTTTCAAAATAGTAAGCGACAAATATGCTGAAATAAAAATCTTGTCGATTACTTTTGAAATAGTAACCGACGAATATGCTGAAAATAAAAATCTTGCCGATTACTTTTGAAATAGTAACCGACGATTGTGCAGAAAATAGATCATGCCGATTACTTTTAAAATAGTAACCGACGAATGTGTTGAAAATAAATCATGCCGATTATTTTTGAAATAGTAACCAACGAATGTGCTGAAAATAAATCATGCCGATTACTATTGAAATAGTAACCGACAAATGTGCTGAAAATAAAAGACTTGCCCATTACTTTTGAAATAGTAACCGACGAATATGTCCTGAAAATAAATCTTGCCGATTACTTTTGAAATAGTAACCGACGAATGTGCTGAAAATAAATCATGCCGATTACTTTTGAAATAGTAAGCGACGAATATGTTGAAAATAAAAATCTTCTCGATTACTTTTAAAATAGTAACCGACAAATATGCTAAAACTAAAAATCCTGCCGATTACTTTTGAAATAGGAACCGACGAATATGTTGAAAATAAAAATCTTGCCGATTACTTTTAAAATAGTAACTGACAAATATGCTAAAAATAAAAATCTTGCCGATAACTTTTGAAATAGTCACCGACCAATATGCTGAAAATAAAAGTCTTGCCCATTACTTTTGAAATAGTAACCGACGAATATGTGCTGAAAATAAATCTTGCCGATTACTTTTGAAATAGTAACCGACGAATGTGCTGAAAATAAATCGTGCCGATTACTTTTGAAATAGGAACCGACGAATATGTTGAAAATAAAAATCTTGCCGATTACTTTTAAAATAGTAACCGACAAATATGCTAAAAATAAAAATCTTGCCGATTACTTTTGAAAAAGTAACCGACAAATATGCTGAAAATAAAAATCTTGCCGATTACTTTTGAAATAGTCACCGACCAATATGCTGAAAATAAAAATCTTGCCGATTACTTTTGAAATAGTAACCGACGAATGTGCTGAAAATAAATCATGCTGATTACTTTTGAAATAGTAAGCGATGAATATGTTGGAAATAAAAATCTTTCCGATTACTTTTAAAAAAGTAACCAATGAATGTGCTGAAAATAAAGTCTTGCCGATTACTTTTGAAATAGTAACCGACGAATATGTTGAAAATAAAAATCTTGTCGATTACTTTTAAAATAGTAACCGACAAATATGTTGAAAATAAAAATCTTGCCGATTACTTTTGAAATAGTAACCGACGAATATGCTGAAAATAAATCATGCCGATTAATTTCAAAATAGTAAGCGACAAATATGCTGAAAATAAAAATCTTGTCGATTACTTTTGAAATAGTAACCGACAAATATGCTGAAAATAAAAATCTTGCCGATTACTTTTGAAATAGTAACCGACGATTGTGCAGAAAATAGATCATGCCGATTACTTTTGAAATAGTAACCGACGAATGTGTTGAAAATAAATCATGCCGATTATTTTTGAAATAGTAACCAACGAATGTGCTGAAAATAAATCATGCCGATTACTATTGAAATAGTAACCGACAAATGTGCTGAAAATAAAAGACTTGCCCATTACTTTTGAAATAGTAACCGACAAATATGTGCTGAAAATAAATCTTGCCGATTACTTTTGAAATAGTAAGCGACGAATATGTTGAAAATAAAAATCTTCTCGATTACTTTTAAAATAGTAACCGACAAATATGCTAAAACTAAAAATCCTGCCGATTACTTTTGAAATAGGAACCGACGAATATGTTGAAAATAAAAATCTTGCCGATTACTTTTAAAATAGTAACTGACAAATATGCTAAAAATAAAAATCTTGCCGATAACTTTTGAAATAGTCACCGACCAATATGCTGAAAATAAAAGTCTTGCCCATTACTTTTGAAATAGTAACCGACGAATATGTGCTGAAAATAAATCTTGCCGATTACTTTTGAAATAGTAACCGACGAATGTGCTGAAAATAAATCGTGCCGATTACTTTTGAAATAGGAACCGACGAATATGTTGAAAATAAAAATCTTGCCGATTACTTTTAAAATAGTAACCGACAAATATGCTAAAAATAAAAATCTTGCCGATTACTTTTGAAAAAGTAACCGACAAATATGCTGAAAATAAAAATCTTGCCGATTACTTTTGAAATAGTCACCGACCAATATGCTGAAAATAAAAATCTTGCCGATTACTTTTGAAATAGTAACCGACGAATGTGCTGAAAATAAATCATGCTGATTACTTTTGAAATAGTAAGCGATGAATATGTTGGAAATAAAAATCTTTCCGATTACTTTTAAAAAAGTAACCAATGAATGTGCTGAAAATAAAGTCTTGCCGATTACTTTTGAAATAGTAACCGACGAATATGTTGAAAATAAAAATCTTGTCGATTACTTTTAAAATAGTAACCGACAAATATGTTGAAAATAAAAATCTTGCCGATTACTTTTGAAATAGTAACCGACGAATATGCTGAAAATAAATCATGCCGATTAATTTCAAAATAGTAAGCGACAAATATGCTGAAAATAAAAATCTTGTCGATTACTTTTGAAATAGTAACCGACAAATATGCTGAAAATAAAAATCTTGCCGATTACTTTTGAAATAGTAACCGACGATTGTGCAGAAAATAGATCATGCCGATTACTTTTGAAATAGTAACCGACGAATGTGTTGAAAATAAATCATGCCGATTATTTTTGAAATAGTAACCAACGAATGTGCTGAAAATAAATCATGCCGATTACTATTGAAATAGTAACCGACAAATGTGCTGAAAATAAAAGACTTGCCCATTACTTTTGAAATAGTAACCGACCAATATGTGCTGAAAATAAATCTTGCCGATTACTTTTGAAATAGTAAGCGACGAATATGTTGAAAATAAAAATCTTCTCGATTACTTTTAAAATAGTAACCGACAAATATGCTAAAACTAAAAATCCTGCCGATTACTTTTGAAATAGGAACCGACGAATATGTTGAAAATAAAAATCTTGCCGATTACTTTTAAAATAGTAACTGACAAATATGCTAAAAATAAAAATCTTGCCGATAACTTTTGAAATAGTCACCGACCAATATGCTGAAAATAAAAGTCTTGCCCATTACTTTTGAAATAGTAACCGACGAATATGTGCTGAAAATAAATCTTGCCGATTACTTTTGAAATAGTAACCGACGAATGTGCTGAAAATAAATCGTGCCGATTACTTTTGAAATAGGAACCGACGAATATGTTGAAAATAAAAATCTTGCCGATTACTTTTAAAATAGTAACCGACAAATATGCTAAAAATAAAAATCTTGCCGATTACTTTTGAAAAAGTAACCGACAAATATGCTGAAAATAAAAATCTTGCCGATTACTTTTGAAATAGTCACCGACCAATATGCTGAAAATAAAAATCTTGCCGATTACTTTTGAAATAGTAACCGACGAATGTGCTGAAAATAAATCATGCTGATTACTTTTGAAATAGTAAGCGATGAATATGTTGGAAATAAAAATCTTTCCGATTACTTTTAAAAAAGTAACCAATGAATGTGCTGAAAATAAAGTCTTGCCGATTACTTTTGAAATAGTAGCCGACGAATATGTTGAAAATAAAAATCTTGTCGATTACTTTTAAAATAGTAACCGACAAATATGTTGAAAATAAAAATCTTGCCGATTACTTTTGAAATAGTAACCGACGAATATGCTGAAAATAAATCATGCCGATTAATTTCAAAATAGTAAGCGACAAATATGCTGAAAATAAAAATCTTGTCGATTACTTTTGAAATAGTAACCGACAAATATGCTGAAAATAAAAATCTTGCCGATTACTTTTGAAATAGTAACCGACGATTGTGCAGAAAATAGATCATGCCGATTACTTTTGAAATAGTAACCGACGAATGTGTTGAAAATAAATCATGCCGATTATTTTTGAAATAGTAACCAACGAATGTGCTGAAAATAAATCATGCCGATTACTATTGAAATAGTAACCGACAAATGTGCTGAAAATAAAAGACTTGCCCATTACTTTTGAAATAGTAACCGACGAATATGTGCTGAAAATAAATCTTGCCGATTACTTTTGAAATAGTAAGCGACGAATATGTTGAAAATAAAAATCTTCTCGATTACTTTTAAAATAGTAACCGACAAATATGCTAAAACTAAAAATCTTGCCGATTACTTTTGAAAAAGGAACTGACGAATATGTTGAAAATAAAAATCTTGCCGATTACTTTTGAAATAGGAACCGACGAATATGTTGAAAATAAAAATCTTGTCGATTACTTTTAAAATAATAACCGACAAATATGCTAAAAATAAAAATCTTGCCGATTACTTTTGAAATAGTAACCGACGAATGTGCAGAAAATAGATCATGCCGATTACTTTTGAAATAGTAACCGACGAATGTGTTGAAAATAAATCATGCCGATTATTTTTGAAATAGTAACCGACGTATGTGCTGAAAATAAATCATGCTGATTACTATTGAAATAGTAACCGACAAATGTGCCGAAAATAAAAGACTTGCCCATTACTTTTGAAATAGTAACCGACGAATATGTCCTGAAAATAAATCTTGCCGATTACTTTTGAAATAGTAACCGACGAATGTGCTGAAAATAAATCATGCCGATTACTTTTGAAATAGTAAGCGACGAATATGTTGAAAATAAAAATCTTCTCGATTACTTTTAAAATAGTAACCGACAAATATGCTAAAACTAAAAATTCTGCCGATTACTTTTGAAATAGGAACCGACGAATATGTTGAAAATAAAAATCTTGCCGATTACTTTTAAAATAGTAACCGACAAATATGCTAAAAATAAAAATCTTGCCGATAACTTTTGAAATAGTCACCAACCAATATGCTGAAAATAAAAGTCTTGCCCATTACTTTTGAAATAGTAACCGACGAATATGTGCTGAAAATAAATCTTGCTGATTACTTTTGAAATAGTAACCGACGAATGTGCTGAAAATAAATCATGCCGATTACTTTTGAAATAGTAAGCGACGAATATGTTGAAAATAAAAATCTTGCCGATTACTTTTAAAATAGTAACCGACAAATATGCTAAAAATAAAAATCTTGCCGATTACTTTTGAAAAAGTAACCGACAAATATGCTGAAAATAAAAATCTTGCCGATTACTTTTGAAATAGTCACCGACCAATATGCTGAAAATAAAAATCTTGCCGATTACTTTTGAAATAGTAACCGACGAATGTGCTGAAAATAAATCATGCTGATTACTTTTGAAATAGTAAGCGATGAATATGTTGGAAATAAAAATCTTTCCGATTACTTTTAAAAAAGTAACCAATGAATGTGCTGAAAATAAAGTCTTGCCGATTACTTTTGAAATAGTAACCGACGAATATGTTGAAAATAAAAATCTTGTCGATTACTTTTAAAATAGTAACCGACAAATATGTTGAAAATAAAAATCTTGCCGATTACTTTTGAAATAGTAACCGACGAATATGCTGAAAATAAATCATGCCGATTAATTTCAAAATAGTAAGCGACAAATATGCTGAAAATAAAAATCTTGTCGATTACTTTTGAAATAGTAACCGACAAATATGCTGAAAATAAAAATCTTGCCGATTACTTTTGAAATAGTAACCGACGATTGTGCAGAAAATAGATCATGCCGATTACTTTTGAAATAGTAACCGACGAATGTGTTGAAAATAAATCATGCCGATTATTTTTGAAATAGTAACCAACGAATGTGCTGAAAATAAATCATGCCGATTACTATTGAAATAGTAACCGACAAATGTGCTGAAAATAAAAGACTTGCCCATTACTTTTGAAATAGTAACCGACAAATATGTGCTGAAAATAAATCTTGCCGATTACTTTTGAAATAGTAAGCGACGAATATGTTGAAAATAAAAATCTTCTCGATTACTTTTAAAATAGTAACCGACAAATATGCTAAAACTAAAAATCCTGCCGATTACTTTTGAAATAGGAACCGACGAATATGTTGAAAATAAAAATCTTGCCGATTACTTTTAAAATAGTAACTGACAAATATGCTAAAAATAAAAATCTTGCCGATAACTTTTGAAATAGTCACCGACCAATATGCTGAAAATAAAAGTCTTGCCCATTACTTTTGAAATAGTAACCGACGAATATGTGCTGAAAATAAATCTTGCCGATTACTTTTGAAATAGTAACCGACGAATGTGCTGAAAATAAATCGTGCCGATTACTTTTGAAATAGGAACCGACGAATATGTTGAAAATAAAAATCTTGCCGATTACTTTTAAAATAGTAACCGACAAATATGCTAAAAATAAAAATCTTGCCGATTACTTTTGAAAAAGTAACCGACAAATATGCTGAAAATAAAAATCTTGCCGATTACTTTTGAAATAGTCACCGACCAATATGCTGAAAATAAAAATCTTGCCGATTACTTTTGAAATAGTAACCGACGAATGTGCTGAAAATAAATCATGCTGATTACTTTTGAAATAGTAAGCGATGAATATGTTGGAAATAAAAATCTTTCCGATTACTTTTAAAAAAGTAACCAATGAATGTGCTGAAAATAAAGTCTTGCCGATTACTTTTGAAATAGTAACCGACGAATATGTTGAAAATAAAAATCTTGTCGATTACTTTTAAAATAGTAACCGACAAATATGTTGAAAATAAAAATCTTGCCGATTACTTTTGAAATAGTAACCGACGAATATGCTGAAAATAAATCATGCCGATTAATTTCAAAATAGTAAGCGACAAATATGCTGAAAATAAAAATCTTGTCGATTACTTTTGAAATAGTAACCGACAAATATGCTGAAAATAAAAATCTTGCCGATTACTTTTGAAATAGTAACCGACGATTGTGCAGAAAATAGATCATGCCGATTACTTTTGAAATAGTAACCGACGAATGTGTTGAAAATAAATCATGCCGATTATTTTTGAAATAGTAACCAACGAATGTGCTGAAAATAAATCATGCCGATTACTATTGAAATAGTAACCGACAAATGTGCTGAAAATAAAAGACTTGCCCATTACTTTTGAAATAGTAACCGACCAATATGTGCTGAAAATAAATCTTGCCGATTACTTTTGAAATAGTAAGCGACGAATATGTTGAAAATAAAAATCTTCTCGATTACTTTTAAAATAGTAACCGACAAATATGCTAAAACTAAAAATCCTGCCGATTACTTTTGAAATAGGAACCGACGAATATGTTGAAAATAAAAATCTTGCCGATTACTTTTAAAATAGTAACTGACAAATATGCTAAAAATAAAAATCTTGCCGATAACTTTTGAAATAGTCACCGACCAATATGCTGAAAATAAAAGTCTTGCCCATTACTTTTGAAATAGTAACCGACGAATATGTGCTGAAAATAAATCTTGCCGATTACTTTTGAAATAGTAACCGACGAATGTGCTGAAAATAAATCGTGCCGATTACTTTTGAAATAGGAACCGACGAATATGTTGAAAATAAAAATCTTGCCGATTACTTTTAAAATAGTAACCGACAAATATGCTAAAAATAAAAATCTTGCCGATTACTTTTGAAAAAGTAACCGACAAATATGCTGAAAATAAAAATCTTGCCGATTACTTTTGAAATAGTCACCGACCAATATGCTGAAAATAAAAATCTTGCCGATTACTTTTGAAATAGTAACCGACGAATGTGCTGAAAATAAATCATGCTGATTACTTTTGAAATAGTAAGCGATGAATATGTTGGAAATAAAAATCTTTCCGATTACTTTTAAAAAAGTAACCAATGAATGTGCTGAAAATAAAGTCTTGCCGATTACTTTTGAAATAGTAACCGACGAATATGTTGAAAATAAAAATCTTGTCGATTACTTTTAAAATAGTAACCGACAAATATGTTGAAAATAAAAATCTTGCCGATTACTTTTGAAATAGTAACCGACGAATATGCTGAAAATAAATCATGCCGATTAATTTCAAAATAGTAAGCGACAAATATGCTGAAAATAAAAATCTTGTCGATTACTTTTGAAATAGTAACCGACAAATATGCTGAAAATAAAAATCTTGCCGATTACTTTTGAAATAGTAACCGACGATTGTGCAGAAAATAGATCATGCCGATTACTTTTGAAATAGTAACCGACGAATGTGTTGAAAATAAATCATGCCGATTATTTTTGAAATAGTAACCAACGAATGTGCTGAAAATAAATCATGCCGATTACTATTGAAATAGTAACCGACAAATGTGCTGAAAATAAAAGACTTGCCCATTACTTTTGAAATAGTAACCGACGAATATGTGCTGAAAATAAATCTTGCCGATTACTTTTGAAATAGTAAGCGACGAATATGTTGAAAATAAAAATCTTCTCGATTACTTTTAAAATAGTAACCGACAAATATGCTAAAACTAAAAATCTTGCCGATTACTTTTGAAAAAGGAACTGACGAATATGTTGAAAATAAAAATCTTGCCGATTACTTTTGAAATAGGAACCGACGAATATGTTGAAAATAAAAATCTTGTCGATTACTTTTAAAATAATAACCGACAAATATGCTAAAAATAAAAATCTTGCCGATTACTTTTGAAATAGTAACCGACGAATGTGCAGAAAATAGATCATGCCGATTACTTTTGAAATAGTAACCGACGAATGTGTTGAAAATAAATCATGCCGATTATTTTTGAAATAGTAACCGACGTATGTGCTGAAAATAAATCATGCTGATTACTATTGAAATAGTAACCGACAAATGTGCCGAAAATAAAAGACTTGCCCATTACTTTTGAAATAGTAACCGACGAATATGTCCTGAAAATAAATCTTGCCGATTACTTTTGAAATAGTAACCGACGAATGTGCTGAAAATAAATCATGCCGATTACTTTTGAAATAGTAAGCGACGAATATGTTGAAAATAAAAATCTTCTCGATTACTTTTAAAATAGTAACCGACAAATATGCTAAAACTAAAAATTCTGCCGATTACTTTTGAAATAGGAACCGACGAATATGTTGAAAATAAAAATCTTGCCGATTACTTTTAAAATAGTAACCGACAAATATGCTAAAAATAAAAATCTTGCCGATAACTTTTGAAATAGTCACCAACCAATATGCTGAAAATAAAAGTCTTGCCCATTACTTTTGAAATAGTAACCGACGAATATGTGCTGAAAATAAATCTTGCTGATTACTTTTGAAATAGTAACCGACGAATGTGCTGAAAATAAATCATGCCGATTACTTTTGAAATAGTAAGCGACGAATATGTTGAAAATAAAAATCTTCTCGATTACTTTTAAAATAGTAACCGACAAATATGCTAAAACTAAAAATCTTGCCGATTACTTTTGAAATAGGAACCGACGAATATGTTGAAAATAAAAATCTTGCCGATTACTTTTAAAATAGTAACCGACAAATATGCTAAAAATAAAAATCTTGCCGATTACTTTTGAAAAAGTGACCGACAAATATGCTGAAAATAAAAATCTTGCCGATTACTTTTGAAATAGTCACCGACCAATATGCTGAAAATAAAAATCTTGCCGATTACTTTTGAAATAGTAACCGACGAATGTGCTGAAAATAAATCATGCTGATTACTTTTGAAATAGTAAGCGATGAATATGTTGGAAATAAAAATCTTACCGATTACTTTTAAAAAAGTAACCAATGAATGTGCTGAAAATAAAGTCTTGCCGATTACTTTTGAAATAGTAACCGACGAATATGTTGAAAATAAAAATCTTGTCGATTACTTTTAAAATAGTAACCGACAAATATGTTGAAAATAAAAATCTTGCCGATTACTTTTGAAATAGTAACCGACGAATATGCTGAAAATAAATCATGCCGATTACTTTTAAAATAGTAACTGACAAATATGCTAAAAATAAAAATCTTGCCGATAACTTTTGAAATAGTCACCGACCAATATGCTGAAAATAAAAGTCTTGCCCATTACTTTTGAAATAGTAACCGACGAATATGTGCTGAAAATAAATCTTGCCGATTACTTTTGAAATAGTAACCGACGAATGTGCTGAAAATAAATCGTGCCGATTACTTTTGAAATAGGAACCGACGAATATGTTGAAAATAAAAATCTTGCCGATTACTTTTAAAATAGTAACCGACAAATATGCTAAAAATAAAAATCTTGCCGATTACTTTTGAAAAAGTAACCGACAAATATGCTGAAAATAAAAATCTTGCCGATTACTTTTGAAATAGTCACCGACCAATATGCTGAAAATAAAAATCTTGCCGATTACTTTTGAAATAGTAACCGACGAATGTGCTGAAAATAAATCATGCTGATTACTTTTGAAATATTAAGCGATGAATATGTTGGAAATAAAAATCTTTCCGATTACTTTTAAAAAAGTAACCAATGAATGTGCTGAAAATAAAGTCTTGCCGATTACTTTTGAAATAGTAACCGACGAATATGTTGAAAATAAAAATCTTGTCGATTACTTTTAAAATAGTAACCGACAAATATGTTGAAAATAAAAATCTTGCCGATTACTTTTGAAATAGTAACCGACGAATATGCTGAAAATAAATCATGCCGATTAATTTCAAAATAGTAAGCGACAAATATGCTGAAAATAAAAATCTTGTCGATTACTTTTGAAATAGTAACCGACAAATATGCTGAAAATAAAAATCTTGCCGATTACTTTTGAAATAGTAACCGACGATTGTGCAGAAAATAGATCATGCCGATTACTTTTGAAATAGTAACCGACGAATGTGTTGAAAATAAATCATGCCGATTATTTTTGAAATAGTAACCCACGAATGTGCTGAAAATAAATCATGCCGATTACTATTGAAATAGTAACCGACAAATGTGCTGAAAATAAAAGACTTGCCCATTACTTTTGAAATAGTAACCGACGAATATGTGCTGAAAATAAATCTTGCCGATTACTTTTGAAATAGTAAGCGACGAATATGTTGAAAATAAAAATCTTCTCGATTACTTTTAAAATAGTAACCGACAAATATGCTAAAACTAAAAATCTTGCCGATTACTTTTGAAATAGGAACCGACGAATATGTTGAAAATAAAAATCTTGTCGATTACTTTTAAAATAATAACCGACAAATATGCTAAAAATAAAAATCTTGCCGATTACTTTTGAAATAGTAACCGACGAATGTGCAGAAAATAGATCATGCCGATTACTTTTGAAATAGTAACCGACGAATGTGTTGAAAATAAATCATGCCGATTATTTTTGAAATAGTAACCGACGTATGTGCTGAAAATAAATCATGCTGATTACTATTGAAATAGTAACCGACAAATGTGTCGAAAATAAAAGACTTGCCCATTACTTTTGAAATAGTAACCGACGAATATGTCCTGAAAATAAATCTTGTCGATTACTTTTGAAATAGTAACCGACGAATGTGCTGAAAATAAATCATGCCGATTACTTTTGAAATAGTAAGCGACGAATATGTTGAAAATAAAAATCTTCTCGATTACTTTTAAAATAGTAACCGACAAATATGCTAAAACTAAAAATTCTGCCGATTACTTTTGAAATAGGAACCGACGAATATGTTGAAAATAAAAATCTTGCCGATTACTTTTAAAATAGTAACCGACAAATATGCTAAAAATAAAAATCTTGCCGATAACTTTTGAAATAGTCACCAACCAATATGCTGAAAATAAAAGTCTTGCCCATTACTTTTGAAATAGTAACCGACGAATATGTGCTGAAAATAAATCTTGCTGATTACTTTTGAAATAGTAACCGACGAATGTGCTGAAAATAAATCATGCCGATTACTTTTGAAATAGTAAGCGACGAATATGTTGAAAATAAAAATCTTCTCGATTACTTTTAAAATAGTAACCGACAAATATGCTAAAACTAAAAATCTTGCCGATTACTTTTGAAATAGGAACCGACGAATATGTTGAAAATAAAAATCTTGCCGATTACTTTTAAAATAGTAACCGACAAATATGCTAAAAATAAAAATCTTGCCGATTACTTTTGAAAAAGTGACCGACAAATATGCTGAAAATAAAAATCTTGCCGATTACTTTTGAAATAGTCACCGACCAATATGCTGAAAATAAAAATCTTGCCGATTACTTTTGAAATAGTAACCGACGAATGTGCTGAAAATAAATCATGCTGATTACTTTTGAAATAGTAAGCGATGAATATGTTGGAAATAAAAATCTTACCGATTACTTTTAAAAAAGTAACCAATGAATGTGCTGAAAATAAAGTCTTGCCGATTACTTTTGAAATAGTAACCGACGAATATGTTGAAAATAAAAATCTTGTCGATTACTTTCAAAATAGTAACCGACAAATATGTTGAAAATAAAAATCTTGCCGATTACTTTTGAAATAGTAAACGACGAATATGCTGAAAATAAATCATGCCGATTACTTTCAAAATAGTAAGCGACAAATATGCTGAAAATAAAAATGTTGTCGATTACTTTTAAAATAGTAACCGACAAATATGCTGAAAATAAAAATCTTGCCGATTACTTTTGAAATAGTAACCGACGAATGTGCTGAAAATAGATCATGCCGATTACTTTTGAAATAGTAACCGACGAATGTGTTGAAAATAAATCATGCCGATTATTTTTGAAATAGTAACCAACGAATGTGCTGAAAATAAATCATGCCGATTACTATTGAAATAGTAACCGACAAATGTGTTGAAAATAAAAGACTTGCCCATTACTTTTGAAATAGTAACCGACGAATATGTGCTGAAAATAAATCTTGCCGATTACTTTTGAAATAGTAAGCGACGAATATGTTGAAAATAAAAATCTTCTCGATTACTTTTAAAATAGTAACCGACAAATATGCTAAAACTAAAAATCTTGCCGATTACTTTTGAAATAGGAACTGACGAATATGTTGAAAATAAAAATCTTGCTGATTACTTTTGAAATAGGAACCGACGAATATGTTGAAAATAAAAATCTTGTCGATTACTTTTAAAATAATAACCGACAAATATGCTAAAAATAAAAATCTTGCCGATTACTTTTGAAATAGTAACCGACGAATGTGCAGAAAATAGATCATGCCGATTACTTTTGAAATAGTAACCGACGAATGTGTTGAAAATAAATCATGCCGATTATTTTTGAAATAGTAACCGACGTATGTGCTGAAAATAAATCATGCCGATTACTATTGAAATAGTAACCGACAAATGTGCCGAAAATAAAAGACTTGCCCATTACTTTTGAAATAGTAACCGACGAATATGTCCTGAAAATAAATCTTGCCGATTACTTTTGAAATAGTAACCGACGAATGTGCTGAAAATAAATCATGCCGATTACTTTTGAAATAGTAAGCGACGAATATGTTGAAAATAAAAATCTTCTCGATTACTTTTAAAATAGTAACCGACAAATATGCTAAAACTAAAAATTCTGCCGATTACTTTTGAAATAGGAACCGACGAATATGTTGAAAATAAAAATCTTGCCGATTACTTTTAAAATAGTAACCGACAAATATGCTAAAAATAAAAATCTTGCCGATAACTTTTGAAATAGTCACCAACCAATATGCTGAAAATAAAAGTCTTGCCCATTACTTTTGAAATAGTAACCGACGAATATGTGCTGAAAATAAATCTTGCTGATTACTTTTGAAATAGTAACCGACGAATGTGCTGAAAATAAATCATGCCGATTACTTTTGAAATAGTAAGCGACGAATATGTTGAAAATAAAAATCTTCTCGATTACTTTTAAAATAGTAACCGACAAATATGCTAAAACTAAAAATCTTGCCGATTACTTTTGAAATAGGAACCGACGAATATGTTGAAAATAAAAATCTTGCCGATTACTTTTAAAATAGTAACCGACAAATATGCTAAAAATAAAAATCTTGCCGATTACTTTTGAAAAAGTGACCGACAAATATGCTGAAAATAAAAATCTTGCCGATTACTTTTGAAATAGTCACCGACCAATATGCTGAAAATAAAAATCTTGCCGATTACTTTTGAAATAGTAACCGACGAATGTGCTGAAAATAAATCATGCTGATTACTTTTGAAATAGTAAGCGATGAATATGTTGGAAATAAAAATCTTACCGATTACTTTTAAAAAAGTAACCAATGAATGTGCTGAAAATAAAGTCTTGCCGATTACTTTTGAAATAGTAACCGACGAATATGTTGAAAATAAAAATCTTGTCGATTACTTTCAAAATAGTAACCGGCAAATATGTTGAAAATAAAAATCTTGCCGATTACTTTTGAAATAGTAACCGACGATTGTGCAGAAAATAGATCATGCCGATTACTTTTGAAATAGTAACCGACGAACGTGTTGAAAATAAATCATGCCGATTATTTTTGAAATAGTAACCGACGAATGTGCTGAAAATAAATCATGCCGATTACTATTGAAATAGTAACCGACAAATGTGCTGAAAATAAAAGACTTGCCCATTACTTTTGAAATAGTAACCGACGAATATGTGCTAAAAATAAATCTTGCCGATTACTTTTGAAATAGTATGCGACGAATATGTTGAAAATAAAAATCTTCTCGATTACTTTTAAAATAGTAACCGACAAATATGCTAAAACTAAAAATCTTGCCGATTACTTTTGAAATAGGAACCGACGAATATGTTGAAAATAAAAATCTTGCCGATTACTTTTGAAATAGGAACCGACGAATATGTTGAAAATAAAAATCTTGTCGATTACTTTTAAAATAATAACCGACAAATATGCTAAAAATAAAAATCTTGCCGATTACTTTTGAAATAGTAACCGACGAATGTGCAGAAAATAGATCATGCCGATTACTTTTGAAATAGTAACCGACGAATGTGTTGAAAATAAATCATGCCGATTATTTTTGAAATAGTAACCGACGTATGTGCTGAAAATAAATCATGCCGATTACTATTGAAATAGTAACCGACAAATGTGCTGAAAATAAAAGACTTGCCCATTACTTTTGAAATAGTAACCGACGAATATGTCCTGAAAATAAATCTTGCCGATTACTATTGAAATAGTAACCGACAAATGTGCTGAAAATAAAAGACTTGCCCATTACTTTTGAAATAGTAACCGACGAATATGTCCTGAAAATAAATCTTGCCGATTACTATTGAAATAGTAACCGACAAATGTGCTGAAAATAAAAGACTTGCCCATTACTTTTGAAATAGTAACCGACGAATGTGCTGAAAATAAATCATGCCGATTACTATTGAAATAGTAAACGACAAATGTGCTGAAAATAAAAGACTTGCCCATTACTTTTGAAATAGTAACCGACGAATATGTGCTGAAAATAAATCTTGCCGATTACTTTTGAAATAGTATGCGACGAATATGTTGAAAATAAAAATCTTCTCGATTACTTTTAAAATAGTAACCGACAAATATGCTAAAACTAAAAATCTTGCCGATTACTTTTGAAATAGGAACCGACGAATATGTTGAAAATAAAAATCTTGCCGATTACTTTTGAAATAGGAACCGACGAATATGTTGAAAATAAAAATCTTGTCGATTACTTTTAAAATAATAACCGACAAATATGCTAAAAATAAAAATCTTGCCGATTACTTTTGAAATAGTAACCGACGAATGTGCAGAAAATAGATCATGCCGATTACTTTTGAAATAGTAACCGACGAATGTGTTGAAAATAAATCATGCCGATTATTTTTGAAATAGTAACCGACGTATGTGCTGAAAATAAATCATGCCGATTACTATTGAAATAGTAACCGACAAATGTGCTGAAAATAAAAGACTTGCCCATTACTTTTGAAATAGTAACCGACGAATATGTCCTGAAAATAAATCTTGCCGATTACTTTTGAAATAGTAACCGACGAATGTGCTGAAAATAAATCATGCCGATTACTTTTGAAATAGTAAGCGACGAATATGTTGAAAATAAAAATCTTCTCGATTACTTTTAAAATAGTAACCGACAAATATGCTAAAACTAAAAATTCTGCCGATTACTTTTGAAATAGGAACCGACGAATATGTTGAAAATAAAAATCTTGCCGATTACTTTTAAAATAGTAACCGACAAATATGCTAAATATAAAAATCTTGCCGATAACTTTTGAAATAGTCACCGACCAATATGCTGAAAATAAAAGTCTTGCCCATTACTTTTGAAATAGTAACCGACGAATATGTGCTGAAAATAAATCTTGCCGATTACTTTTGAAATAGTAACCGACGAATGTGCTGAAAATAAATCATGCCGATTACTTTTGAAATAGTAAGCGACGAATATGTTGAAAATAAAAATCTTCTCGATTACTTTTAAAATAGTAACCGACAAATATGCTAAAACTAAAAATTCTGCCGATTACTTTCAAAATAGTAACCGACAAATATGTTGAAAATAAAAATCTTGCCGATTACTTTTGAAATAGTAAACGACGAATATGCTGAAAATAAATCATGCCGATTACTTTCAAAATAGTAAGCGACAAATATGCTGAAAATAAAAATCTTGTCGATTACTTTTAAAATAGTAACCGACAAATATGCTGAAAATAAAAATCATGCCGATTACTTTTGAAATAGTAACCGACGAATGTGTTGAAAATAAATCATGCCGATTATTTTTGAAATAGTAACCGACGTATGTGCTGAAAATAAATCATGCCGATTACTATTGAAATAGTAACCGACAAATGTGCTGAAAATAAAAGACTTGCCCATTACTTTTGAAATAGTAACCGACGAATATGTCCTGAAAATAAATCTTGCCGATTACTTTTGAAATAGTAACCGACGAATGTGCTGAAAATAAATCATGCCGATTACTTTTGAAATAGTAAGCGACGAATATGTTGAAAATAAAAATCTTCTCGATTACTTTTAAAATAGTAACCGACAAATATGCTAAAACTAAAAATTCTGCCGATTACTTTTGAAATAGGAACCGACGAATATGTTGAAAATAAAAATCTTGCCGATTACTTTTAAAATAGTAACCGACAAATATGCTAAATATAAAAATCTTGCCGATAACTTTTGAAATAGTCACCGACCAATATGCTGAAAATAAAAGTCTTGCCCATTACTTTTGAAATAGTAACCGACGAATATGTGCTGAAAATAAATCTTGCCGATTACTTTTGAAATAGTAACCGACGAATGTGCTGAAAATAAATCATGCCGATTACTTTTGAAATAGTAAGCGACGAATATGTTGAAAATAAAAATCTTCTCGATTACTTTTAAAATAGTAACCGACAAATATGCTAAAACTAAAAATTTAGCCGATTACTTTCAAAATAGTAACCGACAAATATGTTGAAAATAAAAATCTTGCCGATTACTTTTGAAATAGTAAACGACGAATATGCTGAAAATAAATCATGCCGATTACTTTCAAAATAGTAAGCGACAAATATGCTGAAAATAAAAATCTTGTCGATTACTTTTAAAATAGTAACCGACAAATATGCTGAAAATAAAAATCATGCCGATTACTTTTGAAATAGTAACCGACGAATGTGTTGAAAATAAATCATGCCGATTATTTTTGAAATAGTAACCGACGTATGTGCTGAAAATAAATCATGCCGATTACTATTGAAATAGTAACCGACAAATGTGCTGAAAATAAAAGACTTGCCCATTACTTTTGAAATAGTAACCGACGAATATGTCCTGAAAATAAATCTTGCCGATTACTTTTGAAATAGTAACCGACGAATGTGCTGAAAATAAATCATGCCGATTACTTTTGAAATAGTAAGCGACGAATATGCTAAAACTAAAAATTCTGCCGATTACTTTTGAAATAGGAACCGACGAATATGTTGAAAATAAAAATCTTGCCGATTACTTTTAAAATAGTAACCGACAAATATGCTAAAAATAAAAATCTTGCCGATAACTTTTGAAATAGTCACCGACCAATATGCTGAAAATAAAAGTCTTGCCCATTACTTTTGAAATAGTAACCGACGAATATGTGCTGAAAATAAATCTTGCCGATTACTTTTGAAATAGTAACCGACGAATGTGCTGAAAATAAATCATGCCGATTACTTTTGAAATAGTAAGCGACGAATATGTTGAAAATAAAAATCTTCTCGATTACTTTTAAAATAGTAACCGACAAATATGCTAAAACTAAAAATTCTGCCGATTACTTTTGAAATAGGAACCGACGAATATGTTGAAAATAAAAATCTTGCCGATTACTTTTAAAATAGTAACCGACAAATATGCTAAAAATAAAAATCTTGCCGATAACTTTTGAAATAGTCACCGACCAATATGCTGAAAATAAAAGTCTTGCCCATTACTTTTGAAATAGTAACCGACGAATATGTGCTGAAAATAAATCTTGCCGATTACTTTTGAAATAGTAACCGACGAATGTGCTGAAAATAAATCATGCCGATTACTTTTGAAATAGTAAGCGACGAATATGTTGAAAATAAAAATCTTCTCGATTACTTTTAAAATAGTAACCGACAAATATGCTAAAACTAAAAATCTTGCCGATTACTTTTGAAATAGGAACCGACGAATATGTTGAAAATAAAAATCTTGCCGATTACTTTTGAAAAAGTAACCGACAAATATGCTGAAAATAAAAATCTTGCCGATTACTTTTGAAATAGTCACCGACCAATATGCTGAAAATAAAAATCTTGCCGATTACTTTTGAAATAGTAACCGACGAATGTGCTGAAAATAAATCATGCTGATTACTTTTGAAATAGTAAGCGATGAATATGTTGGAAATAAAAATCTTACCGATTACTTTTAAAAAAGTAACCAATGAATGTGCTGAAAATAAAGTCTTGCCGATTACTTTTGAAATAGTAACCGACGAATATGTTGAAAATAAAAATCTTGTCGATTACTTTTAAAATAGTAACCGACAAATATGTTGAAAATAAAAATCTTGCCGATTACTTTTGAAATAGTAACCGACGAATATGCTGAAAATAAATCATGCCGATTACTTTCAAAATAGTAAGCGACAAATATGCTGAAAATAAAAATCTTGTCGATTACTTTTAAAATAGTAACCGACAAATATGCTGAAAATAAAAATCTTGCCGATTACTTTTGAAATAGTAACCGACGATTGTGCAGAAAATAGATCATGCCGATTACTTTTGAAATAGTAACCAACGAATGTGTTGAAAATAAATCATGCCGATTATTTTTGAAATAGTAACCGACGAATGTGCTGAAAATAAATCATGCCGATTACTATTGAAATAGTAACCGACAAATGTGCTGAAAATAAAAGACTTGCCCATTACTTTTGAAATAGTAACCGACGAATATGTGGTGAAAATAAATCTTGCCGATTACTTTTGAAATAGTAAGCGATGAATATGTTGAAAATAAAAATCTTCTCGATTACTTTTAAAATAGTAACCGACAAATATGCTAAAACTAAAAATCTTGCCGATTACTTTTGAAATAGGAACCGACGAATATGTTGAAAATAAAAATCTTGCCGATTACTTTTGAAATAGGAACCGACGAATATGTTAAAAATAAAAATCTTGTCGATTACTTTTAAAATAATAACCGACAAATATGCTAAAAATAAAAATCTTGCCGATTACTTTTGAAATAGTAACCGACGAATTTGCAGAAAATAGATCATGCCGATTACTTTTGAAATAGTAACCGACGAATGTGTTGAAAATAAATCATGCCGATTATTTTTGAAATAGTAACCGACGTATGTGCTGAAAATAAATGATGCCGATTACTATTGAAATAGTAACCGACAAATGTGTTGAAAATAAAAGACTTGCCCATTACTTTTGAAATAATAACCGACGAATATGTCCTGAAAATAAATCTTGCCGATTACTTTTGAAATAGTAACCGACGAATGTGCTGAAAATAAATCATGCCGATTACTTTTGAAATAGTAACCGACGAATATGTTGAAAATAAAAATCTTCTCGATTACTTTTAAAATAGTAACCGACAAATATGCTAAAACTAAAACTCTTGCCGATTACTTTTGAAATAGGAACCGACGAATATGTTGAAAATAAAAATCTTGCCGATTACTTTTAAAATATTAACCGACAAATATGCTAAAAATAAAAATCTTGCCGATTACTTTTGAAAAAGTAACCGACAAATATGCTGAAAATAAAAATCTTGCCGATTACTTTTGAAATAGTCACCGACCAATATGCTGAAAATAAAAATCTTGCCGATTACTTTTGAAATAGTAACCGACGAATGTGCTGAAAATAAATCATGCTGATTACTTTTGAAATAGTAAGCGATGAATATGTTGGAAATTAAAATCTTACCGATTACTTTTAAAAAAGTAACCAATGAATGTGCTGAAAATAAAGTCTTGCCGATTACTTTTGAAATAGTAACCGACGAATATGTTGGAAATAAAAATCTTGTCGATTAATTTTAAAATAGTAACTGACAAATATGCTAAAAATAAAAATCTTGCCGATAACTTTTGAAATAGTCACCGACCAATATGCTGAAAATAAAAGTCTTGCCCATTACTTTTGAAATAGTAACCAACGAATATGTGCTGAAAATAAATCTTGCCGATTACTTTTGAAATAGTAACCGACGAATGTGCTGAAAATAAATCATGCCGATTACTTTTGAAATAGTAACCGACGAATATGTGGTGAAAATAAATCTTGCCGATTACTTTTGAAATAGTAAGCGACGAATATGTTGAAAATAAAAATCTTCTCGATTACTTTTAAAATAGTAACCGACAAATATGCTAAAACTAAAAATCTTGCCGATTACTTTTGAAATAGGAACCGACGAATATGTTGAAAATAAAAATCTTGCCGATTACTTTTGAAATAGGAACCGACGAATATGTTGAAAATAAAAATCTTGTCGATTACTTTTAAAATAATAACCGACAAATATGCTAAAAATAAAAATCTTGCCGATTACTTTTGAAATAGTAACCGACGAATGTGCAGAAAATAGATCATGCCGATTACTTTTGAAATAGTAACCGACGAATGTGTTGAAAATAAATCATGCCGATTATTTTTGAAATAGTAACCGACGTATGTGCTGAAAATAAATCATGCCGATTACTATTGAAATAGTAACCGACAAATGTGTTGAAAATAAAAGACTTGCCCATTACTTTTGAAATAGTAACCGACGAATATGTCCTGAAAATAAATCTTGCCGATTACTTTTGAAATAGTAACCGACGAATGTGCTGAAAATAAATCATGCCGATTACTTTTGAAATAGTAAGCGACGAATATGTTGAAAATAAAAATCTTCTCGATTACTTTTAAAATAGTAACCGACAAATATGCTAAAACTAAAACTCTTGCCGATTACTTTTGAAATAGGAACCGACGAATATGTTGAAAATAAAAATCTTGCCGATTACTTTTAAAATAGTAACCGACAAATATGCTAAAAATAAAAATCTTGCCGATTACTTTTGAAAAAGTAACCGACAAATATGCTGAAAATAAAAATCTTGCCGATTACTTTTGAAATAGTCACCGACCAATATGCTGAAAATAAAAATCTTGCCGATTACTTTTGAAATAGTAACCGACGAATGTGCTGAAAATAAATCATGCTGATTACTTTTGAAATAGTAAGCGATGAATATGTTGGAAATAAAAATCTTACCGATTACTTTTAAAAAAGTAACCAATGAATGTGCTGAAAATAAAGTCTTGCCGATTACTTTTGAAATAGTAACCGACGAATATGTTGAAAATAAAAATCTTGTCGATTAATTTTAAAATAGTAACTGACAAATATGCTAAAAATAAAAATCTTGCCGATAACTTTTGAAATAGTCACCGACCAATATGCTGAAAATAAAAGTCTTGCCCATTACTTTTGAAATAGTAACCGACGAATATGTGCTGAAAATAAATCTTGCCGATTACTTTTGAAATAGTAACCGACGAATGTGCTGAAAATAAATCATGCCGATTACTTTTGAAATAGTAACCGACGAATGTGCAGAAAATAGATCATGCCGATTACTTTTGAAATAGTAACCGACGAATGTGTTGAAAATAAATCATGCCGATTATTTTTGAAATAGTAACCGACGTATGTGCTGAAAATAAATCATGCCGATTACTATTGAAATAGTAACCGACAAATGTGTTGAAAATAAAAGACTTGCCCATTACTTTTGAAATAGTAACCGACGAATATGTCCTGAAAATAAATCTTGCCGATTACTTTTGAAATAGTAACCGACGAATGTGCTGAAAATAAATCATGCCGATTACTTTTGAAATAGTAAGCGACGAATATGTTGAAAATAAAAATCTTCTCGATTACTTTTAAAATAGTAACCGACAAATATGCTAAAACTAAAACTCTTGCCGATTACTTTTGAAATAGGAACCGACGAATATGTTGAAAATAAAAATCTTGCCAATTACTTTTAAAATAGTAACCGACAAATATGCTAAAAATAAAAATCTTGCCGATTACTTTTGAAAAAGTAACCGACAAATATGCTGAAAATAAAAATCTTGCCGATTACTTTTGAAATAGTCACCGACCAATATGCTGAAAATAAAAATCTTGCCGATTACTTTTGAAATAGTAACCGAGGAATGTGCTGAAAATAAATCATGCTGATTACTTTTGAAATAGTAAGCGATGAATATGTTGGAAATAAAAATCTTACCGATTACTTTTAAAAAAGTAACCAATGAATGTGCTGAAAATAAAGTCTTGCCGATTACTTTTGAAATAGTAACCGACGAATATGTTGAAAATAAAAATCTTGTCGATTAATTTTAAAATAGTAACTGACAAATATGCTAAAAATAAAAATCTTGCCGATAACTTTTGAAATAGTCACCGACCAATATGCTGAAAATAAAAGTCTTGCCCATTACTTTTGAAATAGTAACCGACGAATATGTGCTGAAAATAAATCTTGCCGATTACTTTTGAAATAGTAACCGACGAATGTGCTGGAAATAAATCATGCCGATTACTTTTGAAATAGTAACCGACGAATATGTGGTGAAAATAAATCTTGCCGATTACTTTTGAAATAGTAACCGACGAATATGTTGAAAATAAAAATCTTGTCGATTAATTTTAAAATAGTAACTGACAAATATGCTAAAAATAAAAATCTTGCCGATAACTTTTGAAATAGTCACCGACCAATATGCTGAAAATAAAAGTCTTGCCCATTACTTTTGAAATAGTAACCGACGAATATGTGCTGAAAATAAATCTTGCCGATTACTTTTGAAATAGTAACCGACGAATGTGCTGAAAATAAATCATGCCGATTACTTTTGAAATAGTAACCGACGAATGTGCAGAAAATAGATCATGCCGATTACTTTTGAAATAGTAACCGACGAATGTGTTGAAAATAAATCATGCCGATTATTTTTGAAATAGTAACCGACGTATGTGCTGAAAATAAATCATGCCGATTACTATTGAAATAGTAACCGACAAATGTGTTGAAAATAAAAGACTTGCCCATTACTTTTGAAATAGTAACCGACGAATATGTCCTGAAAATAAATCTTGCCGATTACTTTTGAAATAGTAACCGACGAATGTGCTGAAAATAAATCATGCCGATTACTTTTGAAATAGTAAGCGACGAATATGTTGAAAATAAAAATCTTCTCGATTACTTTTAAGACAGTAACCGACAAATATGCTAAAACTAAAACTCTTGCCGATTACTTTTGAAATAGGAACCGATGAATATGTTGAAAATAAAAATCTTGCCAATTACTTTTAAAATAGTAACCGACAAATATGCTAAAAATAAAAATCTTGCCGATTACTTTTGAAAAAGTAACCGACAAATATGCTGAAAATAAAAATCTTGCCGATTACTTTTGAAATAGTCACCGACCAATATGCTGAAAATAAAAATCTTGCCGATTACTTTTGAAATAGTAACCGAGGAATGTGCTGAAAATAAATCATGCTGATTACTTTTGAAATAGTAAGCGATGAATATGTTGGAAATAAAAATCTTACCGATTACTTTTAAAAAAGTAACCAATGAATGTGCTGAAAATAAAGTCTTGCCGATTACTTTTGAAATAGTAACCGACGAATATGTTGAAAATAAAAATCTTGTCGATTAATTTTAAAATAGTAACTGACAAATATGCTAAAAATAAAAATCTTGCCGATAACTTTTGAAATAGTCACCGACCAATATGCTGAAAATAAAAGTCTTGCCCATTACTTTTGAAATAGTAACCGACGAATATGTGCTGAAAATAAATCTTGCCGATTACTTTTGAAATAGTAACCGACGAATGTGCTGAAAATAAATCATGCCGATTACTTTTGAAATAGTAACCGACGAATATGTGGTGAAAATAAATCTTGCCGATTACTTTTGAAATAGTAACCGACGAATATGTTGAAAATAAAAATCTTGTCGATTAATTTTAAAATAGTAACTGACAAATATGCTAAAAATAAAAATCTTGCCGATAACTTTTGAAATAGTCACCGACCAATATGCTGAAAATAAAAGTCTTGCCCATTACTTTTGAAATACTAACCGACGAATATGTGCTGAAAATAAATCTTGCCGATTACTTTTGAAATAGTAACCGACGAATGTGCTGAAAATAAATCATGCCGATTACTTTTGAAATAGTAACCGACGAATGTGCAGAAAATAGATCATGCCGATTACTTTTGAAATAGTAACCGACGAATGTGTTGAAAATAAATCATGCCGATTATTTTTGAAATAGTAACCGACATATGTGTTGAAAATAAATCATGCCGATTATTTTTGAAATAGTAACCGACGTATGTGCTGAAAATAAATCATGCCGATTACTATTGAAATAGTAACCGACAAATATGTTGAAAATAAAAGACTTGCCCATTACTTTTGAAATAGTAACCGACGAATATGTCCTGAAAATAAATCTTGTCGATTACTTTTGAAATAGTAACCGACGAATGTGCTGAAAATAAATCATGCCGATTACTTTTGAAATAGTAAGCGACGAATATGTTGAAAATAAAAATCTTCTCGATTACTTTTAAAATAGTAACCGACAAATATGCTAAAACTAAAACTCTTGCCGATTACTTTTGAAATAGGAACCGACGAATATGTTGAAAATAAAAATCTTGCCGATTACTTTTAAAATAGTAACCGACAAATATGCTAAAAATAAAAATCTTGCCGATTACTTTTGAAAAAGTAACCGACAAATATGCTGAAAATAAAAATCTTGCCGATTACTTTTGAAATAGTCACCGACCAATATGCTGAAAATAAAAATCTTGCCGATTACTTTTGAAATAGTAACCGACGAATGTGCTGAAAATAAATCATGCTGATTACTTTTGAAATAGTAAGCGATGAATATGTTGGAAATAAAAATCTTACCGATTACTTTTAAAAAAGTAACCAATGAATGTGCTGAAAATAAAGTCTTGCCGATTACTTTTGAAATAGTAACCGACGAATATGTTGAAAATAAAAATCTTGTCGATTAATTTTAAAATAGTAACTGACAAATATGCTAAAAATAAAAATCTTGCCGATAACTTTTGAAATAGTCACCGACCAATATGCTGAAAATAAAAGTCTTGCCCATTACTTTTGAAATAGTAACCGACGAATATGTGCTGAAAATAAATCTTGCCGATTACTTTTGAAATAGTAACCGACGAATGTGCTGAAAATAAATCATGCCGATTACTTTTGAAATAGTAACCGACGAATGTGCAGAAAATAGATCATGCCGATTACTTTTGAAATAGTAACCGACGAATGTGTTGAAAATAAATCATGCCGATTATTTTTGAAATAGTAACCGACGTATGTGCTGAAAATAAATCATGCCGATTACTATTGAAATAGTAACCGACAAATGTGTTGAAAATAAAAGACTTGCCCATTACTTTTGAAATAGTAACCGACGAATATGTCCTGAAAATAAATCTTGCCGATTACTTTTGAAATAGTAACCGACGAATGTGCTGAAAATAAATCATGCCGATTACTTTTGAAATAGTAAGCGACGAATATGTTGAAAATAAAAATCTTCTCGATTACTTTTAAAATAGTAACCGACAAATATGCTAAAACTAAAACTCTTGCCGATTACTTTTGAAATAGGAACCGACGAATATGTTGAAAATAAAAATCTTGCCAATTACTTTTAAAATAGTAACCGACAAATATGCTAAAAATAAAAATCTTGCCGATTACTTTTGAAAAAGTAACCGACAAATATGCTGAAAATAAAAATCTTGCCGATTACTTTTGAAATAGTCACCGACCAATATGCTGAAAATAAAAATCTTGCCGATTACTTTTGAAATAGTAACCGAGGAATGTGCTGAAAATAAATGATGCTGATTACTTTTGAAATAGTAAGCGATGAATATGTTGGAAATAAAAATCTTACCAATTACTTTTAAAAAAGTAACCAATGAATGTGCTGAAAATAAAGTCTTGCCGATTACTTTTGAAATAGTAACCGACGAATATGTTGAAAATAAAAATCTTGTCGATTAATTTTAAAATAGTAACTGACAAATATGCTAAAAATAAAAATCTTGCCGATAACTTTTGAAATAGTCACCGACCAATATGCTGAAAATAAAAGTCTTGCCCATTACTTTTGAAATAGTAACCGACGAATATGTGCTGAAAATAAATCTTGCCGATTACTTTTGAAATAGTAACCGACGAATGTGCTGAAAATAAATCATGCCGATTACTTTTGAAATAGTAACTGACGAATGTGCAGAAAATAGATCATGCCGATTACTTTTGAAATAGTAACCGACGAATGTGTTGAAAATAAATCATGCCGATTATTTTTGAAATAGTAACCGACGTATGTGCTGAAAATAAATCATGCCGATTACTATTGAAATAGTAACCGACAAATGTGTTGAAAATAAAAGACTTGCCCATTACTTTTGAAATAGTAACCGACGAATATGTCCTGAAAATAAATCTTGCCGATTACTTTTGAAATAGTAACCGACGAATGTGCTGAAAATAAATCATGCCGATTACTTTTGAAATAGTAAGCGACGAATATGTTGAAAATAAAAATCTTCTCGATTACTTTTAAGACAGTAACCGACAAATATGCTAAAACTAAAACTCTTGCCGATTACTTTTGAAATAGGAACCGATGAATATGTTGAAAATAAAAATCTTGCCAATTACTTTTAAAATAGTAACCGACAAATATGCTAAAAATAAAAATCTTGCCGATTACTTTTGAAAAAGTAACCGACAAATATGCTGAAAATAAAAATCTTGCCGATTACTTTTGAAATAGTCACCGACCAATATGCTGAAAATAAAAATCTTGCCGATTACTTTTGAAATAGTAACCGAGGAATGTGCTGAAAATAAATCATGCTGATTACTTTTGAAATAGTAAGCGATGAATATGTTGGAAATAAAAATCTTACCGATTACTTTTAAAAAAGTAACCAATGAATGTGCTGAAAATAAAGTCTTGCCGATTACTTTTGAAATAGTAACCGACGAATATGTTGAAAATAAAAATCTTGTCGATTAATTTTAAAATAGTAACTGACAAATATGCTAAAAATAAAAATCTTGCCGATAACTTTTGAAATAGTCACCGACCAATATGCTGAAAATAAAAGTCTTGCCCATTACTTTTGAAATAGTAACCGACGAATATGTGCTGAAAATAAATCTTGCCGATTACTTTTGAAATAGTAACCGACGAATGTGCTGAAAATAAATCATGCCGATTACTTTTGAAATAGTAACCGACGAATATGTGGTGAAAATAAATCTTGCCGATTACTTTTGAAATAGTAACCGACGAATATGTTGAAAATAAAAATCTTGTCGATTAATTTTAAAATAGTAACTGACAAATATGCTAAAAATAAAAATCTTGCCGATAACTTTTGAAATAGTCACCGACCAATATGCTGAAAATAAAAGTCTTGCCCATTACTTTTGAAATACTAACCGACGAATATGTGCTGAAAATAAATCTTGCCGATTACTTTTGAAATAGTAACCGACGAATGTGCTGAAAATAAATCATGCCGATTACTTTTGAAATAGTAACCGACGAATGTGCAGAAAATAGATCATGCCGATTACTTTTGAAATAGTAACCGACGAATGTGTTGAAAATAAATCATGCCGATTATTTTTGAAATAGTAACCGACATATGTGTTGAAAATAAATCATGCCGATTATTTTTGAAATAGTAACCGACGTATGTGCTGAAAATAAATCATGCCGATTACTATTGAAATAGTAACCGACAAATGTGTTGAAAATAAAAGACTTGCCCATTACTTTTGAAATAGTAACCGACGAATATGTCCTGAAAATAAATCTTGTCGATTACTTTTGAAATAGTAACCGACGAATGTGCTGAAAATAAATCATGCCGATTACTTTTGAAATAGTAAGCGACGAATATGTTGAAAATAAAAATCTTCTCGATTACTTTTAAAATAGTAACCGACAAATATGCTAAAACTAAAACTCTTGCCGATTACTTTTGAAATAGGAACCGACGAATATGTTGAAAATAAAAATCTTGCCGATTACTTTTAAAATAGTAACCGACAAATATGCTAAAAATAAAAATCTTGCCGATTACTTTTGAAAAAGTAACCGACAAATATGCTGAAAATAAAAATCTTGCCGATTACTTTTGAAATAGTCACCGACCAATATGCTGAAAATAAAAATCTTGCCGATTACTTTTGAAATAGTAACCGACGAATGTGCTGAAAATAAATCATGCTGATTACTTTTGAAATAGTAAGCGATGAATATGTTGGAAATAAAAATCTTACCGATTACTTTTAAAAAAGTAACCAATGAATGTGCTGAAAATAAAGTCTTGCCGATTAGTTTTGAAATAGTAACCGACGAATATGTTGAAAATAAAAATCTTGTCGATTAATTTTAAAATAGTAACTGACAAATATGCTAAAAATAAAAATCTTGCCGATAACTTTTGAAATAGTCACCGACCAATATGCTGAAAATAAAAGTCTTGCCCATTACTTTTGAAATAGTAACCGACGAATATGTGCTGAAAATAAATCTTGCCGATTACTTTTGAAATAGTAACCGACGAATGTGCTGAAAATAAATCATGCCGATTACTTTTGAAATAGTAACCGACAAATATGTGGTGAAAATAAATCTTGCCGATTACTTTTGAAATAGTAAGCGACGAATATGTTGAAAATAAAAATCTTCTCGATTACTTTTAAAATAGTAACCGACAAATATGCTAAAACTAAAAATCTTGCCGATTACTTTTGAAATAGGAACCGACGAATATGTTGAAAATAAAAATCTTGCCGATTACTTTTGAAATAGGAACCGACGAATATGTTGAAAATAAAAATCTTGTCGATTACTTTTAAAATAATAACCGACAAATATGCTAAAAATAAAAATCTTGCCGATTACTTTTGAAATAGTAACCGACGAATGTGCAGAAAATAGATCATGCCGATTACTTTTGAAATAGTAACCGACGAATGTGTTGAAAATAAATCATGCCGATTATTTTTGAAATAGTAATCGACGTATGTGCTGAAAATAAATCATGCCGATTACTATTGAAATAGTAACCGACAAATGTGCTGAAAATAAAAGACTTGCCCATTACTTTTGAAATAGTAACCGACGAATATGTCCTGAAAATAAATCTTGCCGATTACTTTTGAAATAGTAACCGACGAATGTGCTGAAAATAAATCATGCCGATTACTTTTGAAATAGTAAGCGACGAATATGTTGAAAATAAAAATCTTCTCGATTACTTTTAAAATAGTAACCGACAAATATGCTAAAAATAAAAATCTTGCCGATTACTTTTGAAAAAGTGACCGACAAATATGCTGAAAATAAAAATCTTGCCGATTACTTTTGAAATAGTCACCGACCAATATGCTGAAAATAAAAATCTTGCCGATTACTTTTGAAATAGTAACCGACGAATGTGCTGAAAATAAATCATGCTGATTACTTTTGAAATAGTAAGCGATGAATATGTTGGAAATAAAAATCTAACCGATTACTTTTAAAAAAGTAACCAATGAATGTGCTGAAAATAAAGTCTTGCCGATTACTTTTGAAATAGTAACCGACGAATATGTTGAAAATAAAAATCTTGTCGATTACTTTTAAAATAGTAACCGACAAATATGTTGAAAATAAAAATCTTGCCGATTACTTTTGAAATAGTAACCGACGAATATGCTGAAAATAAATCATGCCGATTACTTTCAAAATAGTAAGCGACAAATATGCTGAAAATAAAAATCTTGTCGATTACTTTTAAAATAGTAACCGACGAATATGCTGAAAATAAAAATCTTGCCGATTACTTTTGAAATAGTAACCGACGATTGTGCAGAAAATAGATCATGCCGATTACTTTTGAAATAGTAACCGACGAATGTGTTGAAAATAAATCATGCCGATTATTTTTGAAATAGTAACCGACGAATGTGCTGAAAATAAATCATGCCGATTACTATTGAAATAGTAACCGACAAATGTGCTGAAAATAAAAGACTTGCCCATTACTTTTGAAATAGTAACCGACGAATATGTGGTGAAAATAAATCTTGCCGATTACTTTTGAAATAGTAAGCGACGAATATGTTGAAAATAAAAATCTTCTCGATTACTTTTAAAATAGTAACCGACAAATATGCTAAAACTAAAAATCTTGCCGATTACTTTTGAAATAGGAACCGACGAATATGTTGAAAATAAAAATCTTGCCGATTACTTTTGAAATAGGAACCGACGAATATGTTGAAAAAAAAAATCTTGTCGATTACTTTTAAAATAATAACCGACAAATATGCTAAAAATAAAAATCTTGCCGATTACTTTTGAAATAGTAACCGACGAATGTGCAGAAAATAGATCATGCCGATTACTTTTGAAATAGTAACCGACGAATGTGTTGAAAATAAATCATGCTGATTATTTTTGAAATAGTAACCGACGTATGTGCTGAAAATAAATCATGCCGATTACTATTGAAATAGTAACCGACAAATGTGCTGAAAATAAAAGACTTGCCCATTACTTTTGAAATAGTAACCGACGAATATGTCCTGAAAATAAATCATGCCGATTACTTTTGAAATAGTAAGCGACGAATATGTTGAAAATAAAAATCTTCTCGATTACTTTTAAAATAGTAACCGACAAATATGCTAAAAATAAAAATCTTGCCGATTACTTTTGAAAAAGTAACCGACAAATATGCTGAATGTAACACCCCGTTTTCCCAAAACAACGTAATATTATATAAAACATCAGAGTTCAACATACAACGGAGTATTACATCTACTTTTCAAAATTCAGTTTAAATAGATTATAAAAACTATTTAATTCAACACCTCATCTTATAAAAATCTGCAGCGGAATATTCATTTAATAATCAATTCAACAACTATGTCATCATCCTTGGCACAAAGGCCTCATCATACTACAATTTATTTCATAATAATAAAATCTCCAACAACATGTTCTTCAGATAAAATGATACATAAAGGAATGAAAGAATTAAACATCAAAAATCCCCATCCCGTTACGTATCAGAGCCTACGACACGAGAGCCAACTCCTATCTATCCTTCGCTACCTGCACTTGCCCACGAGGCGGCAATTCCAGCAGAAGGGGTGAGTTCACAAATCAAAAGTAATATACAAATATATGAATCAAACGTCAAGATTAACAAATCATAAATCCAACTCATCACATATACAATATAGCACATCATAGCATCATCATAAGCATCATCATAACAACATCATATCAAGCATCAACGTCTCAAAACATCGTCTCATAACATGTCAACAATTTGACTCAACTAAATGCAACTCTAACATCTTGACATCATGCATGTGGTACCATATTTTTATAGCATTAATATGCTTCACCGTCGCTTTGAGCAAATGCTCCACCGTCGCTTTGAGCATAAAGCTCCACCGTCGCTTTGAGCATAAAGCTCCACCGTCTCATAATTATGCAAATGCATGGACTCGTCATTTAACAACTTGACTTCAACTTCTCAAAACATCATTCATAATGCAGGACTGACACATGCAGGTATAATAGTTACATGGCAGAACATCATCTCATTAATCATATACATCGCAACACGTAACATCATCACAATCACATAACATCATATTTAAACATCACTTAACCTCATCCAAAGCAACTCAAGTTTAGCAAAATATAATATTTTCATGTAAACATACATTAATCCATCGTATCAACAACAATAGCAACATATACATTAATCAATTACATTCATGCATCATAAACACCTTCATTCTATATTTTTATCACACAAATAATTCTTTAAAAATCATTTTCAAGTCAAACCAAAGCCATTAGAAAGCTAACTCAATTATCTACAACTTTGATGTTTATACCAAAAGCCAGTTCAAAACAGAAATGGGTGAAAAAGATGCAAGAACGCGAAACAGGGATACTGTCAAATCGGAGTACGATTTTCTGGGTCAAAAATTGCATTTTCATTCTGGAAAAATCGGAGCACGATATGACAAAATCGGAGCACGATCTGGCACAGGCTGTTACGATTTTTTTACCATTTTTCCCCTCAAAAACCCAATTTTGATCCCTTGATTACCCAAAATGAGTTACAAACATGTTTATGGGTTCAATACACAACAAAGCATCAGAAACAACTCATAGCAACATCATCAACAACATAATTCGACAACATGAGCAATTTTTCATATTCTTAAACCTAGAACAACAATCATCAATTTTCAATCTATTTTCATGAAATCATATACATATATATTAACAATTGAAAGGTAAACCCACCCTTACCTGATTAAATGAATAAGGCAAGCTACAACAATCAATCTTCTAGGCTAATCCCCTTGTTCTTGGTTCTTCTCCCTTCTACCCAAAAAGCTTATGTTTTCTTTTCTGTACGTACCAAGTTTTTGTCTGCCTCTTTCTATTCCTTACCAACCAAAACATAACCCCCTTTTCTTTCCATTTACTCCCTCACTAACTTTCTATTAATTCTCCTTAACCCCTCCTTAACTCCATTAACTCTAAATAATTCCCTTTTAATTAAATAAATAATATATATCTCCCATTTTATCAAATAACACAAATAATTATATAATAATAACAACACATCAAATATTCACATAAATCACATAAATTATATGAAATACATAAAACATACTAAAATCGACCAAAAATAAATAAATAGCAACTAGGGCGTTACACTGAAAATAAAAATCTTGCCGATTACTTTTGAAATAGTCACCGACCAATATGCTGAAAATAAAAATCTTGCCGATTACTTTTGAAATAGTAACCGACGAATGTGCTGAAAATAAATCATGCTGATTACTTTTGAAATAGTAAGCGATGAATATGTTGGAAATAAAAATCTTACCGATTACTTTTAAAAAAGTAACCAATGAATGTGCTGAAAATAAAGTCTTGCCGATTACTTTTGAAATAGTAACCGACGAATATGTTGAAAATAAAAATCTTGTCGATTACTTTTAAAATAGTAACCGACAAATATGTTGAAAATAAAAATCTTGCCGATTACTTTTGAAATAGTAACCGACGAATATGCTGAAAATAAATCATGCCGATTACTTTCAAAATAGTAAGCGACAAATATGCTGAAAATAAAAATCTTGTCGATTACTTTTAAAATAGTAACCGACAAATATGCTGAAAATAAAAATCTTGCCGATTACTTTTGAAATAGTAACCGACGATTGTGCAGAAAATAGATCATGCCGATTACTTTTGAAATAGTAACCGACGAATGTGTTGAAAATAAATCATGCCGATTATTTTTGAAATAGTAACCGACGAATGTGCTGAAAATAAATCATGCCGATTACTATTGAAATAGTAACCGACAAATGTTCTGAAAATAAAAGACTTGCCCATTACTTTTGAAATAGTAACCGACGAATATGTGGTGAAAATAAATCTTGCCGATTACTTTTGAAATATTAAGCGACGAATATGTTGAAAATAAAAATCTTCTCGATTACTTTTAAAATAGTAACCGACAAATATGCTAAAACTAAAAATCTTGCCGATTACTTTTGAAATAGGAACCGACGATTGTGCAGAAAATAGATCATGCCGATTACTTTTGAAATAGTAACCGACGAATGTGTTGAAAATAAATCATGCCGATTATTTTTGAAATAGTAACCGACGAATGTGCTGAAAATAAATCATGCCGATTACTATTGAAATAGTAACCGACAAATGTGCTGAAAATAAAAGACTTGCCCATTACTTTTGAAATAGTAACCGACGAATATGTGGTGAAAATAAATGTTGCCGATTACTTTAGAAATAGTAAGCGACGAATATGTTGAAAATAAAAATCTTCTCGATTACTTTTAAAATAGTAACCGACAAATATGCTAAAACTAAAAATCTTGCCGATTACTTTTGAAATAGGAACCGACGAATATGTTGAAAATAAAAATCTTGCCGATTACTTTTGA
The DNA here is from genome assembly GCA_958299785.1 of Medicago lupulina. Taxonomy (NCBI): domain Eukaryota; kingdom Viridiplantae; phylum Streptophyta; class Magnoliopsida; order Fabales; family Fabaceae; genus Medicago; species Medicago lupulina. The sequence goes on from OY283140.1 coordinate 48,297,609, forward strand.
AATAGGAACCGACGAATATGTTGAAAATAAAAATCTTGTCGATTACTTTTAAAATAATAACCGACAAATATGCTAAAAATAAAAATCTTGCCGATTACTTTTGAAATAGTAATCGACGAATGTGCAGAAAATAGATCATGCAGATTACTTTTGAAATAGTAACCGACGAATGTGTTGAAAATAAATCATGCCGATTATTTTTGAAATAGTAACCGACGTATGTGCTGAAAATAAATCATGCCGATTACTATTGAAATAGTAACCGACAAATGTGCTGAAAATAAAAGACTTGCCCATTACTTTTGAAATAGTAACCGACGAATATGTCCTGAAAATAAATCTTGCCGATTACTTTTGAAATAGTAAGCGACGAATATGTTGAAAATAAAAATCTTCTCGATTACTTTTAAAATAGTAACCGACAAATATGCTAAAAATAAAAATCTTGCCGATTACTTTTGAAAAAGTAACCGACAAATATGCTGAAAATAAAAATCTTGCCGATTACTTTTGAAATAGTCACCGACCAATATGCTGAAAATAAAAATCTTGCCGATTACTTTTGAAATAGTAACCGACGAATGTGCTGAAAATAAATCATGCTGATTACTTTTGAAATAGTAAGCGATGAATATGTTGGAAATAAAAATCTTACCGATTACTTTTAAAAAAGTAACCAATGAATGTGCTGAAAATAAAGTCTTGCCGATTACTTTTGAAATAGTAACCGACGAATATGTTGAAAATAAAAATCTTGTCGATTACTTTTAAAATAGTAACAGACAAATATGTTGAAAATAAAAATCTTGCCGATTACTTTTGAAATAGTAACCGACGAATATGCTGAAAATAAATCATGCCGATTACTTTCAAAATAGTAAGCGACAAATATGCTGAAAATAAAAATCTTGTCGATTACTTTTAAAATAGTAACCGACAAATATGCTGAAAATAAAAATCTTGCCGATTACTTTTGAAATAGTAACCGACGAATGTGCAGAAAATAGATCATGCCGATTACTTTTGAAATAGTAACCGACGAATGTGTTGAAAATAAATCATGCCGATTATTTTTGAAATAGTAACCGACGTATGTGCTGAAAATAAATCATGCCGATTACTATTGAAATAGTAACCGACAAATGTGCTGAAAATAAAAGACTTGCCCATTACTTTTGAAATAGTAACCGACGAATATGTCCTGAAAATAAATCTTGCCGATTACTTTTGAAATAGTAACCGACGAATGTGCTGAAAATAAATCATGCCGATTACTTTTGAAATAGTAAGCGACGAATATGTTGAAAATAAAAATCTTCTCGATTACTTTTAAAATAGTAACCGACAAATATGCTAAAAATAAAAATCTTGCCGATTACTTTTGAAAAAGTAACCGACAAATATGCTGAAAATAAAAATCTTGCCGATTACTTTTGAAATAGTCACCGACCAATATGCTGAAAATAAAAATCTTGCCGATTACTTTTGAAATAGTAACCGACGAATGTGCTGAAAATAAATCATGCTGATTACTTTTGAAATAGTAAGCGATGAATATGTTGGAAATAAAAATCTTACCGATTACTTTTAAAAAAGTAACCAATGAATGTGCTGAAAATAAAGTCTTGCCGATTACTTTTGAAATAGTAACCGACAAATATGTTGAAAATAAAAATCTTGCCGATTACTTTTGAAATAGTAACCGACGAATATGCTGAAAATAAATCATGCCGATTACTTTCAAAATAGTAAGCGACAAATATGCTGAAAATAAAAATCTTGTCGATTACTTTTAAAATAGTAACCGACAAATATGCTGAAAATAAAAATCTTGCCGATTACTTTTGAAATAGTAACCGACGATTGTGCAGAAAATAGATCATGCCGATTACTTTTGAAATAGTAACCGACGAATGTGTTGAAAATAAATCATGCCGATTATTTTTGAAATAGTAACCGACGAATGTGCTGAAAATAAATCATGCCGATTACTATTGAAATAGTAACCGACAAATGTGCTGAAAATAAAAGACTTGCCCATTACTTTTGAAATAGTAACCGACGAATATGTGGTGAAAATAAATCTTGCCGATTACTTTTGAAATATTAAGCGACGAATATGTTGAAAATAAAAATCTTCTCGATTACTTTTAAAATAGTAACCGACAAATATGCTAAAACTAAAAATCTTGCCGATTACTTTTGAAATAGGAACCGACGACTATGTTGAAAATAAAAATCTTGCCGATTACTTTTGAAATAGGAACCGACGAATATGTTGAAAATAAAAATCTTGTCGATTACTTTTAAAATAATAACCGACAAGTATGCTAAAAATAAAAATCTTGCCGATTACTTTTGAAATAGTAACCGACGAATGTGCAGAAAATAGATCATGCCGATTACTTTTGAAATAGTAACCGACGAATGTGTTGAAAATAAATCATGCCGATTATTTTTGAAATAGTAACCGACGTATGTGCTCAAAATAAATCATGCCGATTACTATTGAAATAGTAACCGACAAATGTGCTGAAAATAAAAGACTTGCCCATTACTTTTGAAATAGTAACCGACGAATATCTCCTGAAAATAAATCTTGCCGATTACTTTTGAAATAGTAACCGACGAATGTGCTGAAAATAAATCATGCCGATTACTTTTGAAATAGTAAGCGACGAATATGTTGAAAATAAAAATCTTCTCGATTACTTTTAAAATAGTAACCGACAAATATGCTAAAACTAAAAATCCTGCCGATTACTTTTGAAATAGGAACCGACGAATATGTTGAAAATAAAAATCTTGCCGATTACTTTTAAAATAGTAACTAACAAATATGCTAAAAATAAAAATCTTGCCGATAACTTTTGAAATAGTCACCGACCAATATGCTGAAAATAAAAGTCTTGCCCATTACTTTTGAAATAGTAACCGACGAATATGTGCTGAAAATAAATCTTGCCGATTACTTTTGAAATAGTAACCGACGAATGTGCTGAAAATAAATCATGCCGATTACTTTTGAAATAGTAAGCGACGAATATGTTGAAAATAAAAATCTTCTCGATTACTTTTAAAATAGTAACCGACAAATATGCTAAAACTAAAAATCTTGCCGATTACTTTTGAAATAGGAACCGACGAATATGTTGAAAATAAAAATCTTGCCGATTACTTTTGAAATAGGAACCGACGAATATGTTGAAAATAAAAATCTTGTGGATTAGTTTTAAAATAATAACCGACAAATATGCTAAAAATAAAAATCTTGCCGATTACTTTTGAAATAGTAACCGACGAATGTGCAGAAAATAGATCATGCCGATTACTTTTGAAATAGTAACCGACGAATGTGTTGAAAATAAATCATGCCGATTATTTTTGAAATAGTAACCGACGTATGTGCTGAAAATAAATCATGCCGATTACTATTGAAATAGTAACCGACAAATGTGCTGAAAATAAAAGACTTGCCCATTACTTTTGAAATAGTAACCGACGAATATGTCCTGAAAATAAATCTTGCCGATTACTTTTGAAATAGTAACCGACGAATGTGCTGAAAATAAATCATGCCGATTACTTTTGAAATAGTAAGCGACGAATATGTTGAAAATAAAAATCTTCTCGATTACTTTTAAAATAGTAACCGACAAATATGCTAAAAATAAAAATCTTGCCGATTACTTTTGAAAAAGTAACCGACAAATATGCTGAAAATAAAAATCTTGCCGATTAGTTTTGAAATAGTCACCGACCAATATGCTGAAAATAAAAATCTTGCCGATTACTTTTGAAATAGTAACCGACGAATGTGCTGAAAATAAATCATGCTGATTACTTTTGAAATAGTAAGCGATGAATATGTTGGAAATAAAAATCTTACCGATTACTTTTAAAAAAGTAACCAATGAATGTGCTGAAAATAAAGTCTTGCCGATTACTTTTGAAATAGTAACCGACGAATATGTTGAAAATAAAAATCTTGTCGATTACTTTTAAAATAGTAACCGACAAATATGTTGAAAATAAAAATCTTGCCGATTACTTTTGAAATAGTAACCGACGAATATGCTGAAAATAAATCATGCCGATTACTTTCAAAATAGTAAGCGACATATATGCTGAAAATAAAAATCTTGTCGATTACTTTTAAAATAGTAACCGACAAATATGCTGAAAATAAAAATCTTGCCGATTACTTTTGAAAAAGTAACCGACAAATATGCTGAAAATAAAAATCTTGCCGATTACTTTTGAAATAGTCACCGACCAATATGCTGAAAATAAAAATCTTGCCGATTACTTTTGAAATAGTAACCGACGATTGTGCAGAAAATAGATCATGCCGATTACTTTTGAAATAGTAACCGACGAATGTGTTGAAAATAAATCATGCCGATTATTTTTGAAATAGTAACCGACGAATGTGCTGAAAATAAATCATGCCGATTACTATTGAAATAGTAACCGACAAATGTGCTGAAAATAAAAGACTTGCCCATTACTTTTGAAATAGTAACCGACGAATATGTGGTGAAAATAAATCTTGCCGATTACTTTTGAAATATTAAGCGACGAATATGTTGAAAATAAAAATCTTCTCGATTACTTTTAAAATAGTAACCGACAAATATGCTAAAACTAAAAATCTTGCCGATTACTTTTGAAATAGGAACCGACGAATATGTTGAAAATAAAAATCTTTCCGATTACTTTTGAAATAGGAACCGACGAATATGTTGAAAATAAAAATCTTGTCGATTACTTTTAAAATAATAACCGACAAGTATGCTAAAAATAAAAATCTTGCTGATTACTTTTGAAATAGTAACCGACGAATGTGCAGAAAATAGATCATGCCGATTACTTTTGAAATAGTAACCGACGAATGTGTTGAAAATAAATCATGCCGATTATTTTTGAAATAGTAACCGACGTATGTGCTGAAAATAAATCATGCCGATTACTATTGAAATAGTAACCGACAAATGTGCTGAAAATAAAAGTCTTGCCCATTACTTTTGAAATAGTAACCGACGAATATGTGCTGAAAATAAATCTTGCCGATTACTTTTGAAATAGTAACCGACGAATGTGCTGAAAATAAATCATGCCGATTACTTTTGAAATTGTAAGCGACGAATATGTTGAAAATAAAAATCTTCTCGATTACTTTTAAAATAGTAACCGACAAATATGCTAAAACTAAAAATCCTGCCGATTACTTTTGAAATAGGAACCGACGAATATGTTGAAAATAAAAATCTTGCCGATTACTTTTAAAATAGTAACTGACAAATATGCTAAAAATAAAAATCTTGCCGATAACTTTTGAAATAGTCACCGACCAATATGTTGAAAATAAAAGTCTTGCCCATTACTTTTGAAATAGTAACCGACGAATATGTGCTGAAAATAAATCTTGCCGATTACTTTTGAAATAGTAACCGACGAATGTGCTGAAAATAAATCATGCCGATTACTTTTGAAATAGTAAGCGACGAATATGTTGAAAATAAAAATCTTCTCGATTACTTTTAAAATAGTAACCGACAAATATGCTAAAACTAAAAATCTTGCCGATTACTTTTGAAATAGGAACCGACGAATATGTTGAAAATAAAAATCTTGCCGATTACTTTTGAAATAGGAACCGACGAATATGTTGAAAATAAAAATCTTGTCGATTACTTTTAAAATAATAACCGACAAATATGCTAAAAATAAAAATCTTGCCGATTACTTTTGAAATAGTAACCGACGAATGTGCAGAAAATAGATCATGCCGATTACTTTTGAAATAGTAACCGACGAATGTGTTGAAAATAAATCATGCCGATTATTTTTGAAATAGTAACCGACGTATGTGCTGAAAATAAATCATGCCGATTACTTTTAAAATAGTAACTGACAAATATGCTAAAAATAAAAATCTTGCCGATAACTTTTGAAATAGTCACCGACCAATATGTTGAAAATAAAAGTCTTGCCCATTACTTTTGAAATAGTAACCGACGAATATGTCCTGAAAATAAATCTTGCCGATTACTTTTGAAATAGTAACCGACGAATGTGCTGAAAATAAATCATGCCGATTACTTTTGAAATAGTAAGCGACGAATATGTTGAAAATAAAAATCTTCTCGATTACTTTTAAAATAGTAATCGACAAATATGCTAAAGATAAAAATCTTGCCGATTACTTTTGAAAAAGTAACCGACAAATATGCTGAAAATAAAAATCTTGCCGATTACTTTTGAAATAGTCACCGACCAATATGCTGAAAATAAAAATCTTGCCGATTACTTTTGAAATAGTAACCGACGAATGTGCTGAAAATAAATCATGCTGATTACTTTTGAAATAGTAAGCGATGAATATGTTGGAAATAAAAATCTTACCGATTACTTTTAAAAAAGTAACCAATGAATGTGCTGAAAATAAAGTCTTGCCGATTACTTTTGAAATAGTAACCGACGAATATGTTGAAAATAAAAATCTTGTCGATTACTTTTAAAATAGTAACCGACAAATATGTTGAAAATAAAAATCTTGCCGATTACTTTTGAAATAGTAACCGACGAATATGCTGAAAATAAATCATGCCGATTACTTTCAAAATAGTAAGCGACAAATATGCTGAAAATAAAAATCTTGTCGATTACTTTTAAAATAGTAACCGACAAATATGCTGAAAATAAAAATCTTGCCGATTACTTTTGAAATAGTAACCGACGATTGTGCAGAAAATAGATCATGCCGATTACTTTTGAAATAGAAACCGACGAATGTGTTGAAAATAAATCATGCCGATTATTTTTGAAATAGTAACCGACGAATGTGCTGAAAATAAATCATGCCGATTACTATTGAAATAGTAACCGACAAATGTGCTGAAAATAAAAGACTTGCCCATTACTTTTGAAATAGTAACCGACGAATATGTGGTGAAAATAAATCTTGCCGATTACTTTTGAAATATTAAGCGACGAATATGTTGAAAATAAAAATCTTCTCGATTACTTTTAAAATAGTAACCGACAAATATGCTAAAACTAAAAATCTTGCCGATTACTTTTGAAATAGGAACCGACGATTGTGCAGAAAATAGATCATGCCGATTACTTTTGAAATAGTAACCGACGAATGTGTTGAAAATAAATCATGCCGATTACTATTGAAATAGTAACCGACAAATGTGCTGAAAATAAAAGACTTGCCCATTACTTTTGAAATAGTAACCGACGAATATGTCCTGAAAATAAATCTTGCCGATTACTTTTGAAATAGTAACCGACGAATGTGCTGAAAATAAATCATGCCGATTACTTTTGAAATAGTAAGCGACGAATATGTTGAAAATAAAAATCTTCTCGATTACTTTTAAAATAGTAACCGACAAATATGCTAAAACTAAAAATCCTGCCGATTACTTTTGAAATAGGAACCGACGAATATGTTGAAAATAAAAATCTTGCCGATTACTTTTAAAATAGTAACTGACAAATATGCTAAAAATAAAAATCTTGCCGATAACTTTTGAAATAGTCACCGACCAATATGTTGAAAATAAAAGTCTTGCCCATTACTTTTGAAATAGTAACCGACGAATATGTGCTGAAAATAAATCTTGCCGATTACTTTTGAAATAGTAACCGACGAATGTGCTGAAAATAAATCATGCCGATTACTTTTGAAATAGTAAGCGACGAATATGTTGAAAATAAAAATCTTCTCGATTACTTTTAAAATAGTAACCGACAAATATGCTAAAACTAAAAATCTTGCCGATTACTTTTGAAATAGGAACCGACGAATATGTTGAAAATAAAAATCTTGCCGATTACTTTTGAAATAGGAACCGACGAATATGTTGAAAATAAAAATCTTGTCGATTACTTTTAAAATAATAACCGACAAATATGCTAAAAATAAAAATCTTGCCGATTACTTTTGAAATAGTAACCGACGAATGTGCAGAAAATAGATCATGCCGATTACTTTTGAAATAGTAACCGACGAATGTGTTGAAAATAAATCATGCCGATTATTTTTGAAATAGTAACCGACGTATGTGCTGAAAATAAATCATGCCGATTACTTTTAAAATAGTAACTGACAAATATGCTAAAAATAAAAATCTTGCCGATAACTTTTGAAATAGTCACCGACCAATATGTTGAAAATAAAAGTCTTGCCCATTACTTTTGAAATAGTAACCGACGAATGTGCTGAAAATAAATCATGCCGATTACTTTTGAAATAGTAAGCGACGAATATGTTGAAAATAAAAATCTTCTCGATTACTTTTAAAATAGTAATCGACAAATATGCTAAAAATAAAAATCTTGCCGATTACTTTTGAAAAAGTAACCGACAAATATGCTGAAAATAAAAATCTTGCCGATTACTTTTGAAATAGTCACCGACCAATATGCTGAAAATAAAAATCTTGCCGATTACTTTTGAAATAGTAACCGACGAATGTGCTGAAAATAAATCATGCTGATTACTTTTGAAATAGTAAGCGATGAATATGTTGGAAATAAAAATCTTACCGATTACTTTTAAAAAAGTAACCAATGAATGTGCTGAAAATAAAGTCTTGCCGATTACTTTTGAAATAGTAACCGACGAATATGTTGAAAATAAAAATCTTGTCGATTACTTTTAAAATAGTAACCGACAAATATGTTGAAAATAAAAATCTTGCCGATTACTTTTGAAATAGTAACCGACGAATATGCTGAAAATAAATCATGCCGATTACTTTCAAAATAGTAAGCGACAAATATGCTGAAAATAAAAATCTTGTCGATTACTTTTAAAATAGTAACCGACAAATATGCTGAAAATAAAAATCTTGCCGATTACTTTTGAAATAGTAACCGACGATTGTGCAGAAAATAGATCATGCCGATTACTTTTGAAATAGAAACCGACGAATGTGTTGAAAATAAATCATGCCGATTATTTTTGAAATAGTAACCGACGAATGTGCTGAAAATAAATCATGCCGATTACTATTGAAATAGTAACCGACAAATGTGCTGAAAATAAAAGACTTGCCCATTACTTTTGAAATAGTAACCGACGAATATGTGGTGAAAATAAATCTTGCCGATTACTTTTGAAATATTAAGCGACGAATATGTTGAAAATAAAAATCTTCTCGATTACTTTTAAAATAGTAACCGACAAATATGCTAAAACTAAAAATCTTGCCGATTACTTTTGAAATAGGAACCGACGATTGTGCAGAAAATAGATCATGCCGATTACTTTTGAAATAGTAACCGACGAATGTGTTGAAAATAAATCATGCCGATTACTATTGAAATAGTAACCGACAAATGTGCTGAAAATAAAAGACTTGCCCATTACTTTTGAAATAGTAACCGACGAATATGTCCTGAAAATAAATCTTGCCGATTACTTTTGAAATAGTAACCGACGAATGTGCTGAAAATAAATCATGCCGATTACTTTTGAAATAGTAAGCGACGAATATGTTGAAAATAAAAATCTTCTCGATTACTTTTAAAATAGTAACCGACAAATATGCTAAAACTAAAAATCCTGCCGATTACTTTTGAAATAGGAACCGACGAATATGTTGAAAATAAAAATCTTGCCGATTACTTTTAAAATAGTAACTGACAAATATGCTAAAAATAAAAATCTTGCCGATAACTTTTGAAATAGTCACCGACCAATATGTTGAAAATAAAAGTCTTGCCCATTACTTTTGAAATAGTTACCGACGAATATGTGCTGAAAATAAATCTTGCCGATTACTTTTGAAATAGTAACCGACGAATGTGCTGAAAATAAATCATGCCGATTACTTTTGAAATAGTAAGCGACGAATATGTTGAAAATAAAAATCTTCTCGATTACTTTTAAAATAGTAACCGACAAATATGCTAAAACTAAAAATCTTGCCGATTACTTTTGAAATAGGAACCGACGAATATGTTGAAAATAAAAATCTTGCCGATTACTTTTGAAATAGGAACCGACGAATATGTTGAAAATAAAAATCTTGTCGATTACTTTTAAAATAATAACCGACAAATATGCTAAAAATAAAAATCTTGCCGATTACTTTTGAAATAGTAACCGACGAATGTGCAGAAAATAGATCATGCCGATTACTTTTGAAATAGTAACCGACGAATGTGTTGAAAATAAATCATGCCGATTATTTTTGAAATAGTAACCGACGTATGTGCTGAAAATAAATCATGCCGATTACTTTTAAAATAGTAACTGACAAATATGCTAAAAATAAAAATCTTGCCGATAACTTTTGAAATAGTCACCGACCAATATGTTGAAAATAAAAGTCTTGCCCATTACTTTTGAAATAGTAACCGACGAATATGTCCTGAAAATAAATCTTGCCGATTACTTTTGAAATAGTAACCGACGAATGTGCTGAAAATAAATCATGCCGATTACTTTTGAAATAGTAAGCGACGAATATGTTGAAAATAAAAATCTTCTCGATTACTTTTAAAATAGTAACCGACAAATATGCTAAAAATAAAAATCTTGCCGATTACTTTTGAAAAAGTAACCGACAAATATGCTGAAAATAAAAATCTTGCCGATTACTTTTGAAATAGTCACCGACCAATATGCTGAAAAAAAAAATCTTGCCGATTACTTTTGAAATAGTAACCGACGAATGTGCTGAAAATAAATCATGTTGATTACTTTTGAAATAGTAAGCGATGAATATATTGGAAATAAAAATCTTACCGATTACTTTTAAAAAAGTAACCAATGAATGTGCTGAAAATAAAGTCTTGCCGATTACTTTTGAAATAGTAACCGACGAATATGTTGAAAATAAAAATCTTGCCGATTACTTTTGAAATAGTAACCGACGAATATGCTGAAAATAAATCATGCCGATTACTTTCAAAATAGTAAGCGACAAATATGCTGAAAATAAAAATCTTGTCGATTACTTTTAAAATAGTAACCGACAAATATGCTGAAAATAAAAATCTTGCCGATTACTTTTGAAATAGTAACCGACGATTGTGCAGAAAATAGATCATGCCGATTACTTTTGAAATAGTAACCGACGAATGTGTTGAAAATAAATCATGCCGATTATTTTGAAATAGTAACCGACGAATGTGCTGAAAATAAATCATGCCGATTACTATTGAAATAGTAACCGACAAATGTGCTGAAAATAAAAGACTTGCCCATTACTTTTGAAATAGTAACCGACGAATATGTGGTGAAAATAAATCTTGCCGATTACTTTTGAAATATTAAGCGACGAATATGTTGAAAATAAAAATCTTCTCGATTACTTTTAAAATAGTAACCGACAAATATGCTAAAACTAAAAATCTTGCCGATTACTTTTGAAATAGGAACCGATGATTGTGCAGAAAATAGATCATGCCGATTACTTTTGAAATAGTAACCGACGAATGTGTTGAAAATAAATCATGCCGATTACTATTGAAATAGTAACCGACAAATGTGCTGAAAATAAAAGACTTGCCCATTACTTTTGAAATAGTAACCGACGAATATGTCCTGAAAATAAATCTTGCCGATTACTTTTGAAATAGTAACCGACGAATGTGCTGAAAATAAATCATGCCGATTACTTTTGAAATAGTAAGCGACGAATATGTTGAAAATAAAAATCTTCTCGATTACTTTTAAAATAGTAACCGACAAATATGCTAAAAATAAAAATCTTGCCGATTACTATTGAAAAAGTAACCGACAAATATGCTGAAAATAAAAATCTTGCCGATTACTTTTGAAATAGTCACCGACCAATATGCTGAAAATAAAAATCTTGCCGATTACTTTTGAAATAGTAACCGACGAATGTGCTGAAAATAAATCATGCTGATTACTTTTGAAATAGTAAGCGATGAATATGTTGGAAATAAAAATCTTACCGATTACTTTTAAAAAAGTAACCAATGAATGTGCTGAAAATAAAGTCTTGCCGATTACTTTTGAAATAGTAACCGACGAATATGTTGAAAATAAAAATCTTGTCGATTACTTTTAAAATAGTAACCGACAAATATGTTGAAAATAAAAATCTTGCCGATTACTTTTGAAATAGTAACCGACGAATATGCTGAAAATAAATCATGCCGATTACTTTCAAAATAGTAAGCGACAAATATGCTGAAAATAAAAATCTTGTCGATTACTTTTAAAATAGTAACCGACAAATATGCTGAAAATAAAAATCTTGCCGATTACTTTTGAAATAGTAACCGACGATTGTGCAGAAAATAGATCATGCCGATTACTTTTGAAATAGTAACCGACGAATGTGTTGAAAATAAATCATGCCGATTATTTTTGAAATAGTAACCGACGAATGTGCTGAAAATAAATCATGCCGATTACTATTGAAATAGTAACCGACAAATGTGCTGAAAATAAAAGACTTGCCCATTACTTTTGAAATAGTAACCGACGAATATATGGTGAAAATAAATCTTGCCGATTACTTTTGAAATAGTAAGCGACGAATATGTTGAAAATAAAAATCTTCTCGATTACTTTTAAAATAGTAACCGACAAATATGCTAAAACTAAAAATCTTGCCGATTACTTTTGAAATAGGAACCGACGAATATGTTGAAAATAAAAATCTTGCCGATTACTTTTGAAATAGGAACCGACGAATATGTTGAAAATAAAAATCTTGTCGATTACTTTTAAAATAGTAACCGACAAATATGTTGAAAATAAAAATCTTGCCGATTACTTTTGAAATAGTAACCGACGAATATGCTGAAAATAAATCATGCCGATTACTTTCAAAATAGTAAGCGACAAATATGCTGAAAATAAAAATCTTGTCGATTACTTTTAAAATAGTAACCGACAAATATGCTGAAAATAAAAATCTTGCCGATTACTTTTGAAATAGTAACCGACGATTGTGCAGAAAATAGATCATGCCGATTACTTTTGAAATAGAAACCGACGAATGTGTTGAAAATAAATCATGCCGATTATTTTTGAAATAGTAACCGACGAATGTGCTGAAAATAAATCATGCCGATTACTATTGAAATAGTAACCGACAAATGTGCTGAAAATAAAAGACTTGCCCATTACTTTTGAAATAGTAACCGACGAATATGTGGTGAAAATAAATCTTGCCGATTACTTTTGAAATATTAAGCGACGAATATGTTGAAAATAAAAATCTTCTCGATTACTTTTAAAATAGTAACCGACAAATATGCTAAAACTAAAAATCTTGCCGATTACTTTTGAAATAGGAACCGACGATTGTGCAGAAAATAGATCATGCCGATTACTTTTGAAATAGTAACCGACGAATGTGTTGAAAATAAATCATGCCGATTACTATTGAAATAGTAACCGACAAATGTGCTGAAAATAAAAGACTTGCCCATTACTTTTGAAATAGTAACCGACGAATATGTCCTGAAAATAAATCTTGCCGATTACTTTTGAAATAGTAACCGACGAATGTGCTGAAAATAAATCATGCCGATTACTTTTGAAATAGTAAGCGACGAATATGTTGAAAATAAAAATCTTCTCGATTACTTTTAAAATAGTAACCGACAAATATGCTAAAACTAAAAATCCTGCCGATTACTTTTGAAATAGGAACCGACGAATATGTTGAAAATAAAAATCTTGCCGATTACTTTTAAAATAGTAACTGACAAATATGCTAAAAATAAAAATCTTGCCGATAACTTTTGAAATAGTCACCGACCAATATGTTGAAAATAAAAGTCTTGCCCATTACTTTTGAAATAGTAACCGACGAATATGTGCTGAAAATAAATCTTGCCGATTACTTTTGAAATAGTAACCGACGAATGTGCTGAAAATAAATCATGCCGATTACTTTTGAAATAGTAAGCGACGAATATGTTGAAAATAAAAATCTTCTCGATTACTTTTAAAATAGTAACCGACAAATATGCTAAAACTAAAAATCTTGCCGATTACTTTTGAAATAGGAACCGACGAATATGTTGAAAATAAAAATCTTGCCGATTACTTTTGAAATAGGAACCGACGAATATGTTGAAAATAAAAATCTTGTCGATTACTTTTAAAATAATAACCGACAAATATGCTAAAAATAAAAATCTTGCCGATTACTTTTGAAATAGTAACCGACGAATGTGCAGAAAATAGATCATGCCGATTACTTTTGAAATAGTAACCGACGAATGTGTTGAAAATAAATCATGCCGATTATTTTTGAAATAGTAACCGACGTATGTGCTGAAAATAAATCATGCCGATTACTTTTAAAATAGTAACTGACAAATATGCTAAAAATAAAAATCTTGCCGATAACTTTTGAAATAGTCACCGACCAATATGTTGAAAATAAAAGTCTTGCCCATTACTTTTGAAATAGTAACCGACGAATATGTCCTGAAAATAAATCTTGCCGATTACTTTTGAAATAGTAACCGACGAATGTGCTGAAAATAAATCATGCCGATTACTTTTGAAATAGTAAGCGACGAATATGTTGAAAATAAAAATCTTCTCGATTACTTTTAAAATAGTAACCGACAAATATGCTAAAAATAAAAATCTTGCCGATTACTTTTGAAAAAGTAACCGACAAATATGCTGAAAATAAAAATCTTGCCGATTACTTTTGAAATAGTCACCGACCAATATGCTGAAAAAAAAAATCTTGCCGATTACTTTTGAAATAGTAACCGACGAATGTGCTGAAAATAAATCATGTTGATTACTTTTGAAATAGTAAGCGATGAATATATTGGAAATAAAAATCTTACCGATTACTTTTAAAAAAGTAACCAATGAATGTGCTGAAAATAAAGTCTTGCCGATTACTTTTGAAATAGTAACCGACGAATATGTTGTGTAACGCCCTAGTTGTTATTTATTTATTTTAGTTGATTTTTGTGTGTTTTAGATGCCTTATAATTATTTATGTGATTTATGTGAATTATTGGTAATTGTTATTTTGTTGTATTTTATTATAAAGAAGTAGTAATGATTTTTATTAATTAAGTGGAGTAGAAGAAATAATATTATTTTTGAAAATAGTAGAAATAATAGTTAATTTAGAAAAAGGAGTTATTTGATATTATTGGAATTAAGTGGTAGGGGTTACACTTTAATTAGGAGTTTAAGTGAGGAGTTAAGAAAAAGAAAAGGTTTTGGTAAGGAAAGGTAGAGTCAGACAAAAACATTTTCACGTATCAGTAAGAACAGAGTTTTGGGAGAAAAGAGAAGAACCAAGAGGGAAGAGCTAGGAAGAGAGAATCTGATCAATTGCTGTAGATTTTCGCTGAATTAAGGTAAGGGTGGGTTTACTCTTCAATTGTTGATATATATGTATGTGTTTCCATGAAATTAAATCGAAAATGGTGATTGTTGAATTAGGTTAAGAACATGAAATATTGCTTAATGATTGTGGTTTCTGTGTAATTGATGATGCTCATATGAGATGTTTCTGTTGTTTTGCCGTATAATGAACCCATAACATTGTTCTAAATCATTTTGGGTGATTGAGGGATCAAAGTTGGGATTTTTGGGTTAGAACTATGCTGTTATCGCAACTGTTTTGCTGAACCTGAGACCTGCTCGCTTAAGCGTGCTGCAAGCGTGCAGCTAGCGAGCAAAACCAAACTTACGTCTTTTTGGACGCTTAAGCGTGCAGCTGCTCGCTTAAGCGTGCTGAATCTTTTCCCAGACCATAGTGCGCACGCTCAAGCGTACCGTAAGCGTGCAGTAAGCGAACAAGAACCCAACCTTCGTGTTTTGGCTCGCTTAAGCGTGCAGCTGCTCGCTTAAGCGTGCTGGGTCCTGTGCGACCCATAACGTGATTTTTCTAAGATGTTCCAAACCCAAACCTAAGCTTTCTAAGATGATTATTGTAATTTTCAAGAATTATTTGGATGATAAAAACTATATTACGAAGATGATTAGATGGAATTATGTATGCTTATGTGCAAATAATTATACTTGCTAAGTTGAATTGCCTTGTCGATTGTTGAGTGCTATTGTCCAGTTGGGGAGGGTATCCTAAGTTGTTGTTGTTGTTGGTTGCATGCTGATATGCTCCATTAAGATGTTGGGTTGTATGCTGATATACACCATAGAGTCATTCATTACTCATATGCATTTGTTGGGGGCTTATTGCCCTGGAATGTTTATCATTCACCTGTTGGGGGCTTATTGCCCTGGAACGCTTTATCGTTCACCTGTTGGGGGCTTATTGCCCTGGGATGCTTTAACCATCCAAATTGTTGGGGGCTTATTGCCCTGGAATGCTTAGCATTCAACGCGCGTAGTTGGTACCACATGCATAATGCATTAGATGTTGATGGAGTCTTGCATTAGTAGTAGGAGTGAGTTGTCCTTTTTGGATTGTTGTTGGTGAGATGTCGCCACAAGTATTGTTATTGTTGATATGATTCAAAGATGAATTTAAATTATAAGATGAGATGATTTGTTGATAATGTTGCTGTTGGTTGAGATCTTTGCTGATGTTTTCAATTTACTTTGATGATTCATATATCTATATGTTACTTTGATTTGTGAACTCACCCCTTCTGCTGGAATTGCCGCCTTGTGGGCAAGTGCAGGTAGCGAAGACTAGTGATGTTGGCTCTTGCGTCTAGGGCTCTGATACATAGTAGGGATGGGGAATCGTTGTCTTGTCTTGCATTCCTTTTATGTATCATTTCTTTTGGAGATAATGTTGCTGAAATTTAATCGTTGGATAATTTCACTATATTGATGGCCTTTGATGCCAAGGATTTGTTGTAGATGTTTAACGATGATGATTTCTAAATAAAGATTTTCCGCTGCAGAATTTTTAATATGATGATATTGTATGTTGGTTTTAAATAGTTTTATATTCTATTTAAACAATTTTGAAAGCGTAGATGTAATACTCCGTTGTTTGATTAAACTCTGATAATTGTTGCATATTATTATGTCATATTGGGAACGGGGTGTTACAATTGGTATCAGAGCAAGTCGGTCCGTCAGACCATTAGAAGAGTCGTGTCGAGCCATGTAGAGTAGTGTGACAGGTTTAAACTGTCTTTGTTGTTCTAATTCTTGTTGTTATGTAGAATTATCGAGATGGCCGGAAGGAATGATGCTGCTCTTGCTGCTGCTTTGCAAGCAATGGCTCAGGTTGTTGGGCAACAACAAGGTGCTGGTGGAGCTGGTGAAGGTGTAAGGATGCTTGAGACCTTCTTGAGGAATCATCCACCAACGTTTAAGGGAAGGTACGACCCCGATGGAGCGCAGACTTGGCTGAAGGAGGTCGAGAGGATCTTCCGGGTGATGCAGTGTACGGATGTCCAGATGGTGCGGTTTGGCACGCATATGTTGGCTGAAGAGGCTGACGACTGGTGGGTGAGTGTGCAGCCGGTGTTAGAGGCTGAAGGTGCTGTGATTACGTGGGCTGTGTTTAGGCGCGAGTTCCTGAGGAGGTATTTTCCGGAGGATGTCCGAGGTAAGAAAGAGATAGAATTCCTTGAGCTGAAGCAAGGAGACATGTCCATTACGGAATATGCTGCCAAGTTCGTGGAGCTTGCCAAGTTCTATCCACACTATGCTGCGGAGACTGCTGAGTTCTCCAAGTGTATCAAATTTGAGAATGGTCTGCGAGCTGATATCAAGCGGGCCATTGGCTATCAGAAGATCAGAGACTTCTCTGAGTTGGTGAGCAGCTGTCGTATTTATGAAGAGGACACCAAGGCTCACTACAAGATAATGAATGACCGTAGAGGAAAGGGGCAGCAGAGTCGCCCGAAGCCTTATAGTGCCCCAGCTGATAAAGGTAAACAGAGAATGCATGATGAGAGGAGGCCTGCACGTAGAGATGCTCCTGCTGAAGTAGTTTGTTATAAGTGTGGTGTGAAAGGCCACAAGAGTAATGCTTGTACCCGTGATGAGAAGAAATGTTTCAGATGCGGAAAGAAGGGCCACACTGTCACCGAATGCAAGCGTGGGGACATTGTTTGTTTCAACTGTAATGAAGAAGGTCACATTGGTTCTCAGTGTACTAAGCCTAAGAAGGCGCAGACCAGTGGTAGAGTTTTTGCCTTGACCGGTACTCAGACTGATCAGGAGGATCGACTTATCAGAGGTACTTGTTTCTTTAGTGGTACTCCTTTAATTGCTATAATAGATACTGGTGCAACGCATTGTTTCATTGCTATTGATTGTGCACAAAGATTGGGTTTGATTATGTCTGATATGAATGGGGAGATGGTTGTTGAAACTCCAGCTAAGGGTTCAGTGACTACTTCCCTTGTTTGTTTAAGTTGTCCGCTGTCTGTGTTTGGTAGAGATTTCGAGGTTGATCTCGTTTGTTTGCCGTTAGTGGGAATGGATGTAATATTGGGGATGAATTGGTTAGAGTACAATCATGTCTTGATCAATTGTTTTACGAAGACTGTGCGGTTTTCTTCGGCTGAAGAGGAGAGTGGAGCAGAATTTTTATCCACCAAGGAGATGAAGCGATTAGAACAAGATGGTGTACTGATGTTTTCGTTGTTGGCATTCTTGTCGGTGGAGAACCAAGCTGTGATTGATGGGCTGCCTGTTGTGAAGGAATTTCCTGAAGTTTTCCCTGATGAGATTCCAGATGTGCCACCAGAGAGGGAGGTTGAATTTTCGATAGACCTTGTGCCGGGTACGAAGCCTGTGTCGATGGCTCCTTACCGTATGTCAGCTTCGGAGTTAGCTGAGTTAAAGAAGCAGTTAGAAGACTTGCTTGACAAGAAGTTTGTAAGACCGAGTGTTTCACCGTGGGGAGCGCCGGTGTTGTTGGTAAAGAAGAAGGATGGTAGCATGCGGTTGTGTATTGATTACCGTCAGCTGAATAAAGTGACGATCAAGAATAGGTATCCACTACCGAGGATAGATGATTTGATGGATCAATTGGTGGGTGCCCGCGTTTTTAGCAAGATTGATTTGAGGTCGGGTTATCATCAGATAAAGGTGAAGGATGAGGATATGCAAAAGACGGCGTTTAGGACGCGTTATGGTCATTATGAATATAAGGTGATGCCTTTCGGTGTGACGAATGCACCTGGTGTGTTTATGGAATACATGAACAGAATTTTTCATGAGTACCTGGATCAGTTTGTAGTAGTCTTTATTGATGACATCTTGATTTATTCTAAGACTGAAGCTGAGCATGCAGAGCATTTGAAGATTGTATTGCAAGTGCTGAAAGAGAAGAAGCTGTATGCCAAGCTGTCCAAGTGTGAGTTCTGGCTGAACGAAGTAAGTTTTCTTGGCCACATTATTTCTGGTAAAGGTATTGCTGTGGATCCTTCGAAGGTTGATGCCGTGTCGCAGTGGGAGACACCAAAGTCAGTTACTGAGGTAAGAAGTTTTCTTGGGTTGGCTGGTTATTACCGCAGATTTATTGAAGGATTTTCGAAGTTGGCACTTCCTTTGACGCAGCTGACTTGTAAAGGTAAAGCATTTGTGTGGGATGCTAATTGTGAGAGTAGTTTCATTGAGTTGAAGCAAAGGTTGACGACTGCTCCTATTTTAATTTTGCCGAAGCCGGAAGAACCTTTGGTTGTTTATTGTGATGCATCTAAGTTGGGTTTAGGTGGTGTGTTGATGCAAGATGGCAAGGTGGTAGCGTATGCTTCTAGGCAGCTAAGAGTGCATGAGAAGAATTATCCTACGCATGATCTAGAGTTGGCAGCCGTGGTGTTTGTGTTGAAAATTTGGAGGCACTATTTGTACGGTTCCAGATTCGAGGTGTTTAGTGATCATAAAAGTTTAAAATATTTGTTTGATCAGAAAGAGTTGAACATGAGGCAGAGAAGGTGGCTTGAGTTACTTAAGGACTATGATTTTGGGTTGAATTACCATCCGGGTAAGGCCAATGTGGTTGCCGATGCGTTGAGCAGAAAGACGTTGCATATGTCGGCTATGATGGTGAAGGAGTTCGAGTTACTTGAACAGTTCAGAGACTTGAGTCTTGTGTGTGAAAGGTCACCTCAGAGTGTGAAATTGGGTATGTTGAAAATTAATAGTGACTTCTCGAATGACATCAAAGAGGCGCAGAAGCTTGATGTTAAATTTGTGGATTTAATGGCTGCTAGTGATCCGAATGTGGATGGTGACTTCAAGGTCGATGACCAAGGTGTGTTGAGGTTTAGAGGAAGAATTTGTATTCCGGATGATGAGGATTTAAAGAAGTTGATTTTAGAAGAAAGTCATAAGAGTAGTTTGAGTATTCATCCTGGAGCTACTAAAATGTATCACGACTTGAAGAGAATATTTTGGTGGTCCGGTTTGAAAAGGGATGTTGCGCAGTTTGTGTATGCGTGTTTGACTTGCCAGAAGTCTAAGGTTGAGCACCAGAAGCCTGCAGGGCTGTTGGTTCCGTTAGATGTGCCTGAGTGGAAGTGGGATAGCATTTCGATGGATTTCGTGACGAGTTTGCCGAATACTTCAAGAGGGCATGATGCCATTTGGGTTGTTGTTGATCGATTGACTAAGTCGGCACACTTTATCCCGATTAATATGACTTATCCGGTAGCTCAGTTGGCGGAGATCTATATCCGTGATATTGTGAAGTTGCATGGTGTTCCATCTAGTATTGTGTCGGATAGAGATCCGAGGTTTACTTCGAGGTTTTGGAAGAGTTTGCAAGATGCCTTGGGTTCGAAGTTAAGACTGAGTTCGGCTTATCATCCGCAGACAGATGGTCAGTCGGAGAGGACTATCCAATCCTTGGAGGATTTGTTGAGGGTGTGTGTACTTGAGCAAGGTGGAGCTTGGGACAGCCACTTGCCATTGATAGAGTTCCCCTATAATAATAGTTACCATTCGAGTATTGGTATGGCACCGTTCGAAGCTTTGTATGGTCGAAGGTGTAGAACTCCTCTATGTTGGTTTGAGACGGGTGAAAGTGTTGTGTTAGGACCTGAGTTAGTGCAGCAGACTACGGAAAAGGTCAAGATGATAAGAGAAAAGATGAAAGCATCTCAAGATCGTCAGAAGAGTTATCATGACAAGCGAAGAAAAGCCCTTGAGTTTCAGGAGGGTGAGCATGTGTTTTTGAGGGTTACCCCGATGACAGGTGTAGGACGTGCATTGAAGTCGAAGAAGTTGACTCCAAAGTTCATTGGTCCTTATCAGATTTCCGAGAGAGTTGGAACTGTGGCGTATCGGATTGGATTGCCACCGCATCTATCGAACTTGCATGATGTGTTTCATGTGTCGCAGTTGAGGAAGTATGTAGCTGATCCTTCGCATGTTATTCCTAGAGATGATGTGCAAGTTAGAGATAACCTCACTGTTGAGACTTTGCCGTTGAGGATTGATGATCGTAAGGTGAAGCAGTTGAGAGGCAAGGAGATACCTCTGGTTAGAGTTGTTTGGGGCGGTGTAACCGGTGAGAGTTTGACTTGGGAGTTGGAGAGCAAGATGCAAGAGTCCTATCCTGAGTTGTTTGTTGCTTAAGGTATTATTTCGAGGACGAAATTCTCTAAGTTGGGGAGAGTTGTAACGCCCTAGTTGTTATTTATTTATTTTAGTTGATTTTTGTGTGTTTTAGATGCCTTATAATTATTTATGTGATTTATGTGAATTATTGGTAATTGTTATTTTGTTGTATTTTATTATAAAGAAGTAGTAATGATTTTTATTAATTAAGTGGAGTAGAAGAAATAATATTATTTTTGAAAATAGTAGAAATAATAGTTAATTTAGAAAAAGGAGTTATTTGATATTATTGGAATTAAGTGGTAGGGGTTACACTTTAATTAGGAGTTTAAGTGAGGAGTTAAGAAAAAGAAAAGGTTTTGGTAAGGAAAGGTAGAGTCAGACAAAAACATTTTCACGTATCAGTAAGAACAGAGTTTTGGGAGAAAAGAGAAGAACCAAGAGGGAAGAGCTAGGAAGAGAGAATCTGATCAATTGCTGTAGATTTTCGCTGAATTAAGGTAAGGGTGGGTTTACTCTTCAATTGTTGATATATATGTATGTGTTTCCATGAAATTAAATCGAAAATGGTGATTGTTGAATTAGGTTAAGAACATGAAATATTGCTTAATGATTGTGGTTTCTGTGTAATTGATGATGCTCATATGAGATGTTTCTGTTGTTTTGCCGTATAATGAACCCATAACATTGTTCTAAATCATTTTGGGTGATTGAGGGATCAAAGTTGGGATTTTTGGGTTAGAACTATGCTGTTATCGCAACTGTTTTGCTGAACCTGAGACCTGCTCGCTTAAGCGTGCTGCAAGCGTGCAGCTAGCGAGCAAAACCAAACTTACGTCTTTTTGGACGCTTAAGCGTGCAGCTGCTCGCTTAAGCGTGCTGAATCTTTTCCCAGACCATAGTGCGCACGCTCAAGCGTACCGTAAGCGTGCAGTAAGCGAACAAGAACCCAACCTTCGTGTTTTGGCTCGCTTAAGCGTGCAGCTGCTCGCTTAAGCGTGCTGGGTCCTGTGCGACCCATAACGTGATTTTTCTAAGATGTTCCAAACCCAAACCTAAGCTTTCTAAGATGATTATTGTAATTTTCAAGAATTATTTGGATGATAAAAACTATATTACGAAGATGATTAGATGGAATTATGTATGCTTATGTGCAAATAATTATACTTGCTAAGTTGAATTGCCTTGTCGATTGTTGAGTGCTATTGTCCAGTTGGGGAGGGTATCCTAAGTTGTTGTTGTTGTTGGTTGCATGCTGATATGCTCCATTAAGATGTTGGGTTGTATGCTGATATACACCATAGAGTCATTCATTACTCATATGCATTTGTTGGGGGCTTATTGCCCTGGAATGTTTATCATTCACCTGTTGGGGGCTTATTGCCCTGGAACGCTTTATCGTTCACCTGTTGGGGGCTTATTGCCCTGGGATGCTTTAACCATCCAAATTGTTGGGGGCTTATTGCCCTGGAATGCTTAGCATTCAACGCGCGTAGTTGGTACCACATGCATAATGCATTAGATGTTGATGGAGTCTTGCATTAGTAGTAGGAGTGAGTTGTCCTTTTTGGATTGTTGTTGGTGAGATGTCGCCACAAGTATTGTTATTGTTGATATGATTCAAAGATGAATTTAAATTATAAGATGAGATGATTTGTTGATAATGTTGCTGTTGGTTGAGATCTTTGCTGATGTTTTCAATTTACTTTGATGATTCATATATCTATATGTTACTTTGATTTGTGAACTCACCCCTTCTGCTGGAATTGCCGCCTTGTGGGCAAGTGCAGGTAGCGAAGACTAGTGATGTTGGCTCTTGCGTCTAGGGCTCTGATACATAGTAGGGATGGGGAATCGTTGTCTTGTCTTGCATTCCTTTTATGTATCATTTCTTTTGGAGATAATGTTGCTGAAATTTAATCGTTGGATAATTTCACTATATTGATGGCCTTTGATGCCAAGGATTTGTTGTAGATGTTTAACGATGATGATTTCTAAATAAAGATTTTCCGCTGCAGAATTTTTAATATGATGATATTGTATGTTGGTTTTAAATAGTTTTATATTCTATTTAAACAATTTTGAAAGCGTAGATGTAATACTCCGTTGTTTGATTAAACTCTGATAATTGTTGCATATTATTATGTCATATTGGGAACGGGGTGTTACATGTTGAAAATAAAAATCTTGCCGATTACTTTTGAAATAGTAACCGACGAATATGCTGAAAATAAATCATGCCGATTACTTTCAAAATAGTAAGCGACAAATATGCTGAAAATAAAAATCTTGTCGATTACTTTTAAAATAGTAACCGACAAATATGCTGAAAATAAAAATCCTGCCGATTACTTTTGAAATAGTAACCGACGATTGTGCAGAAAATAGATCATGCCGATTACTTTTGAAATAGTAACCGACGAATGTGTTGAAAATAAATCATGCCGATTATTTTGAAATAGTAACCGACGAATGTGCTGAAAATAAATCATGCCGATTACTATTGAAATAGTAACCGACAAATGTGCTGAAAATAAAAGACTTGCCCATTACTTTTGAAATAGTAACCGACGAATATGTGGTGAAAATAAATCTTGCCGATTACTTTTGAAATATTAAGCGACGAATATGTTGAAAATAAAAATCTTCTCGATTACTTTTAAAATAGTAACCGACAAATATGCTAAAACTAAAAATCTTGCCGATTACTTTTGAAATAGGAACCGATGATTGTGCAGAAAATAGATCATGCCGATTACTTTTGAAATAGTAACCGACGAATGTGTTGAAAATAAATCATGCCGATTACTATTGAAATAGTAACCGACAAATGTGCTGAAAATAAAAGACTTGCCCATTACTTTTGAAATAGTAACCGACGAATATGTCCTGAAAATAAATCTTGCCGATTACTTTTGAAATAGTAACCGACGAATGTGCTGAAAATAAATCATGCCGATTACTTTTGAAATAGTAAGCGACGAATATGTTGAAAATAAAAATCTTCTCGATTACTTTTAAAATAGTAACCGACAAATATGCTAAAAATAAAAATCTTGCCGATTACTTTTGAAAAAGTAACCGACAAATATGCTGAAAATAAAAATCTTGCCGATTACTTTTGAAATAGTCACCGACCAATATGCTGAAAAAAAAAATCTTGCCGATTACTTTTGAAATAGTAACCGACGAATGTGCTGAAAATAAATCATGTTGATTACTTTTGAAATAGTAAGCGATGAATATATTGGAAATAAAAATCTTACCGATTACTTTTAAAAAAGTAACCAATGAATGTGCTGAAAATAAAGTCTTGCCGATTACTTTTGAAATAGTAACCGACGAATATGTTGAAAATAAAAATCTTGCCGATTACTTTTGAAATAGTAACCGACGAATATGCTGAAAATAAATCATGCCGATTACTTTCAAAATAGTAAGCGACAAATATGCTGAAAATAAAAATCTTGTCGATTACTTTTAAAATAGTAACCGACAAATATGCTGAAAATAAAAATCTTGCCGATTACTTTTGAAATAGTAACCGACGATTGTGCAGAAAATAGATCATGCCGATTACTTTTGAAATAGTAACCGACGAATGTGTTGAAAATAAATCATGCCGATTATTTTGAAATAGTAACCGACGAATGTGCTGAAAATAAATCATGCCGATTACTATTGAAATAGTAACCGACAAATGTGCTGAAAATAAAAGACTTGCCCATTACTTTTGAAATAGTAACCGACGAATATGTGGTGAAAATAAATCTTGCCGATTACTTTTGAAATATTAAGCGACGAATATGTTGAAAATAAAAATCTTCTCGATTACTTTTAAAATAGTAACCGACAAATATGCTAAAACTAAAAATCTTGCCGATTACTTTTGAAATAGGAACCGATGATTGTGCAGAAAATAGATCATGCCGATTACTTTTGAAATAGTAACCGACGAATGTGTTGAAAATAAATCATGCCGATTACTATTGAAATAGTAACCGACAAATGTGCTGAAAATAAAAGACTTGCCCATTACTTTTGAAATAGTAACCGACGAATATGTCCTGAAAATAAATCTTGCCGATTACTTTTGAAATAGTAACCGTCGAATGTGCTGAAAATAAATCATGCCGATTACTTTTGAAATAGTAAGCGACGAATATGTTGAAAATAAAAATCTTCTCGATTACTTTTAAAATAGTAACCGACAAATATGCTAAAAATAAAAATCTTGCCGATTACTTTTGAAAAAGTAACCGACAAATATGCTGAAAATAAAAATCTTGCCGATTACTTTTGAAATAGTCACCGACCAATATGCTGAAAATAAAAATCTTGCCGATTACTTTTGAAATAGTAACCGACGAATGTGCTGAAAATAAATCATGCTGATTACTTTTGAAATAGTAAGCGATGAATATGTTGGAAATAAAAATCTTACCGATTACTTTTAAAAAAGTAACCAATGAATGTGCTGAAAATAAAGTCTTGCCGATTACTTTTGAAATAGTAACCGACGAATATGTTGAAAATAAAAATCTTGTCGATTACTTTTAAAATAGTAACCGACAAATATGTTGAAAATAAAAATCTTGCCGATTACTTTTGAAATAGTAACCGACGAATATGCTGAAAATAAATCATGCCGATTACTTTCAAAATAGTAAGCGACAAATATGCTGAAAATAAAAATCTTGTCGATTACTTTTAAAATAGTAACCGACAAATATGCTGAAAATAAAAATCTTGCCGATTACTTTTGAAATAGTAACCGACGATTGTGCAGAAAATAGATCATGCCGATTACTTTTGAAATAGTAACCGACGAATGTGTTGAAAATAAATCATGCCGATTATTTTTGAAATAGTAACCGACGAAAGTGCTGAAAATAAATCATGCCGATTACTATTGAAATAGTAACCGACAAATGTGCTGAAAATAAAAGACTTGCCCATTACTTTTGAAATAGTAACCGACGAATATGTGGTGAAAATAAATCTTGCCGATTACTTTTGAAATATTAAGCGACGAATATGTTGAAAATAAAAATCTTCTCGATTACTTTTAAAATAGTAACCGACAAATATGCTAAAACTAAAAATCTTGCCGATTACTTTTGAAATAGGAACCGACGATTGTGCAGAAAATAGATCATGCCGATTACTTTTGAAATAGTAACCGACGAATGTGTTGAAAATAAATCATGCCGATTATTTTTGAAATAGTAACCGACGAATGTGCTGAAAATAAATCATGCCGATTACTATTGAAATAGTAACCGACAAATGTGCTGAAAATAAAAGACTTGCCCATTACTTTTGAAATAGTAACCGACGAATATGTGGTGAAAATAAATCTTGCCGATTACTTTTGAAATAGTAAGCGACGAATATGTTGAAAATAAAAATCTTCTCGATTACTTTTAAAATAGTAACCGACAAATATGCTAAAACTAAAAATCTTGCCGATTACTTTTGAAATAGGAACCGACGAATATGTTGAAAATAAAAATCTTGCCGATTACTTTTGAAATAGGAACCGACGAATATGTTGAAAATAAAAATCTTGTCGATTACTTTTAAAATAATAACCGACAAATATGCTAAAAATAAAAATCTTGCCGATTACTTTTGAAATAGTAACCGACGAATGTGCTGAAAATAAATCATGCCGATTACTTTTGAAATAGTAAGCGACGAATATGTTGAAAATAAAAATCTTCTCGATTACTTTTAAAATAGTAACCGACAAATATGCTAAAACTAAAAATCCTGCCGATTACTTTTGAAATAGGAACCGACGAATATGTTGAAAATAAAAATCTTGCCGATTACTTTTAAAATAGTAACTGACAAATATGCTAAAAATAAAAATCTTGCCGATAACTTTTGAAATAGTCACCGACCAATATGCTGAAAATAAAAGTCTTGCCCATTACTTTTGAAATAGTAACCGACGAATATGTGCTGAAAATAAATCTTGCCGATTACTTTTGAAATAGTAACCGACGAATGTGCTGAAAATAAATCATGCCGATTACTTTTGAAATAGTAAGCGACGAATATGTTGAAAATAAAAATCTTCTCGATTACTTTTAAAATAGTAACCGACAAATATGCTAAAATTAAAAATCTTGCCGATTACTTTTGAAATAGGAACCGACGAATATGTTGAAAATAAAAATCTTGCCGATTACTTTTGAAATAGGAACCGACGAATATGTTGAAAATAAAAATCTTGTCGATTAATTTTAAAATAATAACCGACAAATATGCTAAAAATAAAAATCTTGCCGATTACTTTTGAAATAGTAACCGACGAATGTGCAGAAAATAGATCATGCCGATTACTTTTGAAATAGTAACCGACGAATGTGTTGAAAATAAATCATGCCGATTATTTTTGAAATAGTAACCGACGTATGTGCTGAAAATAAATCATGCCGATTACTATTGAAATAGTAACCGACAAATGTGCTGAAAATAAAAGACTTGCCCATTACTTTTGAAATAGTAACCGACGAATGTGCTGAAAATAAATCATGCCGATTACTATTGAAATAGTAACCGACAAATGTGCTGAAAATAAAAGACTTGCCCATTACTTTTGAAATAGTAACCGACGAATATGTGGTGAAAATAAATCTTGCCGATTACTTTTGAAATATTAAGCGACGAATATGT
The DNA here is from genome assembly GCA_958299785.1 of Medicago lupulina. Taxonomy (NCBI): domain Eukaryota; kingdom Viridiplantae; phylum Streptophyta; class Magnoliopsida; order Fabales; family Fabaceae; genus Medicago; species Medicago lupulina. Next base: position 48,325,795 of record OY283140.1, read on the forward strand.
TGAAAATAAAAATCTTCTCGATTACTTTTAAAATAGTAACCGACAAATATGCTAAAACTAAAAATCTTGCCGATTACTTTTGAAATAGGAACCGATGATTGTGCAGAAAATAGATCATGCCGATTACTTTTGAAATAGTAACCGACGAATGTGTTGAAAATAAATCATGCCGATTACTATTGAAATAGTAACCGACAAATGTGCTGAAAATAAAAGACTTGCCCATTACTTTTGAAATAGTAACCGACGAATATGTCCTGAAAATAAATCTTGCCGATTACTTTTGAAATAGTAACCGACGAATGTGCTGAAAATAAATCATGCCGATTACTTTTGAAATAGTAAGCGACGAATATGTTGAAAATAAAAATCTTCTCGATTACTTTTAAAATAGTAACCGACAAATATGCTAAAAATAAAAATCTTGCCGATTACTTTTGAAAAAGTAACCGACAAATATGCTGAAAATAAAAATCTTGCCGATTACTTTTGAAATAGTCACCGACCAATATGCTGAAAAAAAAAATCTTGCCGATTACTTTTGAAATAGTAACCGACGAATGTGCTGAAAATAAATCATGTTGATTACTTTTGAAATAGTAAGCGATGAATATATTGGAAATAAAAATCTTACCGATTACTTTTAAAAAAGTAACCAATGAATGTGCTGAAAATAAAGTCTTGCCGATTACTTTTGAAATAGTAACCGACGAATATGTTGAAAATAAAAATCTTGCCGATTACTTTTGAAATAGTAACCGACGAATATGCTGAAAATAAATCATGCCGATTACTTTCAAAATAGTAAGCGACAAATATGCTGAAAATAAAAATCTTGTCGATTACTTTTAAAATAGTAACCGACAAATATGCTGAAAATAAAAATCTTGCCGATTACTTTTGAAATAGTAACCGACGATTGTGCAGAAAATAGATCATGCCGATTACTTTTGAAATAGTAACCGACGAATGTGTTGAAAATAAATCATGCCGATTATTTTGAAATAGTAACCGACGAATGTGCTGAAAATAAATCATGCCGATTACTATTGAAATAGTAACCGACAAATGTGCTGAAAATAAAAGACTTGCCCATTACTTTTGAAATAGTAACCGACGAATATGTGGTGAAAATAAATCTTGCCGATTACTTTTGAAATATTAAGCGACGAATATGTTGAAAATAAAAATCTTCTCGATTACTTTTAAAATAGTAACCGACAAATATGCTAAAACTAAAAATCTTGCCGATTACTTTTGAAATAGGAACCGATGATTGTGCAGAAAATAGATCATGCCGATTACTTTTGAAATAGTAACCGACGAATGTGTTGAAAATAAATCATGCCGATTACTATTGAAATAGTAACCGACAAATGTGCTGAAAATAAAAGACTTGCCCATTACTTTTGAAATAGTAACCGACGAATATGTCCTGAAAATAAATCTTGCCGATTACTTTTGAAATAGTAACCGACGAATGTGCTGAAAATAAATCATGCCGATTACTTTTGAAATAGTAAGCGACGAATATGTTGAAAATAAAAATCTTCTCGATTACTTTTAAAATAGTAACCGACAAATATGCTAAAAATAAAAATCTTGCCGATTACTTTTGAAAAAGTAACCGACAAATATGCTGAAAATAAAAATCTTGCCGATTACTTTTGAAATAGTCACCGACCAATATGCTGAAAAAAAAAATCTTGCCGATTACTTTTGAAATAGTAACCGACGAATGTGCTGAAAATAAATCATGTTGATTACTTTTGAAATAGTAAGCGATGAATATATTGGAAATAAAAATCTTACCGATTACTTTTAAAAAAGTAACCAATGAATGTGCTGAAAATAAAGTCTTGCCGATTACTTTTGAAATAGTAACCGACGAATATGTTGAAAATAAAAATCTTGCCGATTACTTTTGAAATAGTAACCGACGAATATGCTGAAAATAAATCATGCCGATTACTTTCAAAATAGTAAGCGACAAATATGCTGAAAATAAAAATCTTGTCGATTACTTTTAAAATAGTAACCGACAAATATGCTGAAAATAAAAATCTTGCCGATTACTTTTGAAATAGTAACCGACGATTGTGCAGAAAATAGATCATGCCGATTACTTTTGAAATAGTAACCGACGAATGTGTTGAAAATAAATCATGCCGATTATTTTGAAATAGTAACCGACGAATGTGCTGAAAATAAATCATGCCGATTACTATTGAAATAGTAACCGACAAATGTGCTGAAAATAAAAGACTTGCCCATTACTTTTGAAATAGTAACCGACGAATATGTGGTGAAAATAAATCTTGCCGATTACTTTTGAAATATTAAGCGACGAATATGTTGAAAATAAAAATCTTCTCGATTACTTTTAAAATAGTAACCGACAAATATGCTAAAACTAAAAATCTTGCCGATTACTTTTGAAATAGGAACCGATGATTGTGCAGAAAATAGATCATGCCGATTACTTTTGAAATAGTAACCGACGAATGTGTTGAAAATAAATCATGCCGATTACTATTGAAATAGTAACCGACAAATGTGCTGAAAATAAAAGACTTGCCCATTACTTTTGAAATAGTAACCGACGAATATGTCCTGAAAATAAATCTTGCCGATTACTTTTGAAATAGTAACCGACGAATGTGCTGAAAATAAATCATGCCGATTACTTTTGAAATAGTAAGCGACGAATATGTTGAAAATAAAAATCTTCTCGATTACTTTTAAAATAGTAACCGACAAATATGCTAAAAATAAAAATCTTGCCGATTACTTTTGAAAAAGTAACCGACAAATATGCTGAAAATAAAAATCTTGCCGATTACTTTTGAAATAGTCACCGACCAATATGCTGAAAATAAAAATCTTGCCGATTACTTTTGAAATAGTAACCGACGAATGTGCTGAAAATAAATCATGCTGATTACTTTTGAAATAGTAAGCGATGAATATGTTGGAAATAAAAATCTTACCGATTACTTTTAAAAAAGTAACCAATGAATGTGCTGAAAATAAAGTCTTGCCGATTACTTTTGAAATAGTAACCGACGAATATGTTGAAAATAAAAATCTTGTCGATTACTTTTAAAATAGTAACCGACAAATATGTTGAAAATAAAAATCTTGCCGATTACTTTTGAAATAGTAACCGACGAATATGCTGAAAATAAATCATGCCGATTACTTTCAAAATAGTAAGCGACAAATATGCTGAAAATAAAAATCTTGTCGATTACTTTTAAAATAGTAACCGACAAATATGCTGAAAATAAAAATCTTGCCGATTACTTTTGAAATAGTAACCGACGATTGTGCAGAAAATAGATCATGCCGATTACTTTTGAAATAGTAACCGACGAATGTGTTGAAAATAAATCATGCCGATTATTTTTGAAATAGTAACCGACGAAAGTGCTGAAAATAAATCATGCCGATTACTATTGAAATAGTAACCGACAAATGTGCTGAAAATAAAAGACTTGCCCATTACTTTTGAAATAGTAACCGACGAATATGTGGTGAAAATAAATCTTGCCGATTACTTTTGAAATAGTAAGCGACGAATATGTTGAAAATAAAAATCTTCTCGATTACTTTTAAAATAGTAACCGACAAATATGCTAAAACTAAAAATCTTGCCGATTACTTTTGAAATAGGAACCGACGAATATGTTGAAAATAAAAATCTTGCCGATTACTTTTGAAATAGGAACCGACGAATATGTTGAAAATAAAAATCTTGTCGATTACTTTTAAAATAATAACCGACAAATATGCTAAAAATAAAAATCTTGCCGATTACTTTTGAAATAGTAACCGACGAATGTGCTGAAAATAAATCATGCCGATTACTTTTGAAATAGTAAGCGACGAACATGTTGAAAATAAAAATCTTCTCGATTACTTTTAAAATAGTAACCGACAAATATGCTAAAACTAAAAATCCTGCCGATTACTTTTGAAATAGGAACCGACGAATATGTTGAAAATAAAAATCTTGCCGATTACTTTTAAAATAGTAACTGACAAATATGCTAAAAATAAAAATCTTGCCGATAACTTTTGAAATAGTCACCGACCAATATGCTGAAAATAAAAGTCTTGCCCATTACTTTTGAAATAGTAACCGACGAATATGTGCTGAAAATAAATCTTGCCGATTACTTTTGAAATAGTAACCGACGAATGTGCTGAAAATAAATCATGCCGATTACTTTTGAAATAGTAAGCGACGAATATGTTGAAAATAAAAATCTTCTCGATTACTTTTAAAATAGTAACCGACAAATATGCTAAAATTAAAAATCTTGCCGATTACTTTTGAAATAGGAACCGACGAATATGTTGAAAATAAAAATCTTGCCGATTACTTTTGAAATAGGAACCGACGAATATGTTGAAAATAAAAATCTTGTCGATTAATTTTAAAATAATAACCGACAAATATGCTAAAAATAAAAATCTTGCCGATTACTTTTGAAATAGTAACCGACGAATGTGCAGAAAATAGATCATGCCGATTACTTTTGAAATAGTAACCGACGAATGTGTTGAAAATAAATCATGCCGATTATTTTTGAAATAGTAACCGACGTATGTGCTGAAAATAAATCATGCCGATTACTATTGAAATAGTAACCGACAAAGGTGCTGAAAATAAAAGACTTGCCCATTACTTTTGAAATAGTAACCGACGAATATGTCCTGAAAATAAATCTTGCCGATTACTTTTGAAATAGTAACCGACGAATGTGCTGAAAATAAATCATGCCGATTACTTTTGAAATAGTAAGCGACGAATATGTTGAAAATAAAAATCTTCTCGATTACTTTTAAAATAGTAACCGACAAATATGCTAAAAATAAAAATCTTGCCGATTACTTTTGAAAAAGTAACCGACAAATATGCTGAAAATAAAAATCTTGCCGATTACTTTTGAAATAGTCACCGACCAATATGCTGAAAATAAAAATCTTGCCGATTACTTTTGAAATAGTAACCGACGAATGTGCTGAAAATAAATCATGCTGATTACTTTTGATATAGTAAGCGATGAATATGTTGGAAATAAAAATCTTACCGATTACTTTTAAAAAAGTAACCAATGAATGTGCTGAAAATAAAGTCTTGCCGATTACTTTTGAAATAGTAACCGACGAATATGTTGAAAATAAAAATCTTGTCGATTACTTTTAAAATAGTAACCGACAAATATGTTGAAAATAAAAATCTTGCCGATTACTTTTGAAATAGTAACCGACGAATATGCTGAAAATAAATCATGCCGATTACTTTCAAAATAGTAAGCGACAAATATGCTGAAAATAAAAATCTTGTCGATTACTTTTAAAATAATAACCGACAAATATGCTGAAAATAAAAATCTTGCCGATTACTTTTGAAATAGTAACCGACGATTGTGTTGAAAATAAATCATGCCGATTACTTTTGAAATAGTAACCGACGAATGTGTTGAAAATAAATCATGCCGATTATTTTTGAAATAGTAACCGACGAATGTGCTGAAAATAAAAGACTTGCCCATTACTTTTGAAATAGTAACCGACGAATATGTGGTGAAAATAAATCTTGCCGATTACTTTTGAAATATTAAGCGACGAATATGTTGAAAATAAAAATCTTCTCGATTACTTTTAAAATAGTAACCGACAAATATGCTAAAACTAAAAATCTTGCCGATTACTTTTGAAATAGGAACCGACGAATATGTTGAAAATAAAAATCTTGCCGATTACTTTTGAAATAGGAACCGACGAATATGTTGAAAATAAAAATCTTCTCGATTACTTTTAAAATAATAACCGACAAGTATGCTAAAAATAAAAATCTTGCCGATTACTTTTGAAATAGTAACCGACGAATGTGCAGAAAATAGATCATGCCGATTACTTTTGAAATAGTAACCGACGAATGTGTTGAAAATAAATCATGCCGATTATTTTTGAAATAGTAACCGACGTATGTGCTGAAAATAAATCATGCCGATTACTATTGAAATAGTAACCGACAAATGTGCTGAAAATAAAAGACTTGCCCATTACTTTTGAAATAGTAACCGACGAATATGTCCTGAAAATAAATCTTGCCGATTACTTTTGAAATAGTAACCGACGAATGTGCTGAAAATAAATCATGCCGATTACTTTTGAAATAGTAAGCGACGAATATGTTAAAAATAAAAATCTTCTCGAATACTTTTAAAATAGTAACCGACAAATATGCTAAAACTAAAAATCCTGCCGATTACTTTTGAAATAGGAACCGACGAATATGTTGAAAATAAAAATCTTGCCGATTACTTTTAAAATAGTAACTGACAAATATGCTAAAAATAAAAATCTTGCCGATAACTTTTGAAATAGTCACCGACCAATATGCTGAAAATAAAAGTCTTGCCCATTACTTTTGAAATAGTAACCGACGAATATGTGCTGAAAATAAATCTTGCCGATTACTTTTGAAATAGTAACCGACGAATGTGCTGAAAATAAATCATGCCGATTACTTTTGAAATAGTAAGCGACGAATATGTTGAAAATAAAAATCTTCTCGATTACTTTTAAAATAGTAACCGACAAATATGCTAAAACTAAAAATCTTGCCGATTACTTTTGAAATAGGAACCGACGAATATGTTGAAAATAAAAATCTTGCCGATTACTTTTGAAATAGGAACCGACGAATATGTTGAAAATAAAAATCTTGTCGATTACTTTTAAAATAATAACCGACAAATATGCTAAAAATAAAAATCTTGCCGATTACTTTTGAAATAGTAACCGACGAATGTGCAGAAAATAGATCATGCCGATTACTTTTGAAATAGTAACCGACGAATGTGTTGAAAATAAATCATGCCGATTATTTTTGAAATAGTAACCGACGTATGTGCTGAAAATAAATCATGCCGATTACTATTGAAATAGTAACCGACAAATGTGCTGAAAATAAAAGACTTGCCCATTACTTTTGAAATAGTAACCGACGAATATGTCCTGAAAATAAATCTTGCCGATTACTTTTGAAATAGTAACCGACGAATGTGCTGAAAATAAATCATGCCGATTACTTTTGAAATAGTAAGCGACGAATATGTTGAAAATAAAAATCTTCTCGATTACTTTTAAAATAGTAACCGACAAATATGCTAAAACTAAAAATCCTGCCGATTACTTTTGAAATAGGAACCGAGGAATATGTTGAAAATAAAAATGTTGCCGATTACTTTTAAAATAGTAACTGACAAATATGCTAAAAATAAAAATCTTGCCGATTACTTTTGAAATAGTAACCGACGAATGTGCAGAAAATAGATCATGCCGATTACTTTTGAAATAGTAACCGACGAATGTGTTGAAAATAAATCATGCCGATTATTTTTGAAATAGTAACCGACGTATGTGCTGAAAATAAATCATGCCGATTACTATTGAAATAGTAACCGACAAATGTGCTGAAAATAAAAGACTTGCCCATTACTTTTGAAATAGTAACCGACGAATATGTGGTGAAAATAAATCTTGCCGATTACTTTTGAAATATTAAGCGACGAATATGTTGAAAATAAAAATCTTCTCGATTACTTTTAAAATAGTAACCGACAAATATGCTAAAACTAAAAATCTTGCCGATTACTTTTGAAATAGGAACCGACGAATATGTTGAAAATAAAAATCTTGCCGATTACTTTTGAAATAGGAACCGACGAATATGTTGAAAATAAAAATCTTGTCGATTACTTTTAAAATAATAACCGACAAGTATGCTAAAAATAAAAATCTTGCCGATTACTTTTGAAATAGTAACCGACGAATGTGCAGAAAATAGATCATGCCGATTACTTTTGAAATAGTAACCGACGAATGTGTTGAAAATAAATCATGCCGATTATTTTTGAAATAGTAACCGACGTATGTGCTGAAAATAAATCATGCCGATTACTATTGAAATAGTAACCGACAAATGTGCTGAAAATAAAAGACTTGCCCATTACTTTTGAAATAGTAACCGACGAATATGTCCTGAAAATAAATCTTGCCGATTACTTTTGAAATAGTAACCGACGAATGTGCTGAAAATAAATCATGCCGATTACTTTTGAAATAGTAAGCGACGAATATGTTAAAAATAAAAATCTTCTCGATTACTTTTAAAATAGTAACCGACAAATATGCTAAAACTAAAAATCCTGCCGATTACTTTTGAAATAGGAACCGACGAATATGTTGAAAATAAAAATCTTGCCGATTACTTTTAAAATAGTAACTGACAAATATGCTAAAAATAAAAATCTTGCCGATAACTTTTGAAATAGTCACCGACCAATATGCTGAAAATAAAAGTCTTGCCCATTACTTTTGAAATAGTAACCGACGAATATGTGCTGAAAATAAATCTTGCCGATTACTTTTGAAATAGTAACCGACGAATGTGCTGAAAATAAATCATGCCGATTACTTTTGAAATAGTAAGCGACGAATATGTTGAAAATAAAAATCTTCTCGATTACTTTTAAAATAGTAACCGACAAATATGCTAAAACTAAAAATCTTGCCGATTACTTTTGAAATAGGAACCGACGAATATGTTGAAAATAAAAATCTTGCCGATTACTTTTGAAATAGGAACCGACGAATATGTTGAAAATAAAAATCTTGTCGATTACTTTTAAAATAATAACCGACAAATATGCTAAAAATAAAAATCTTGCCGATTACTTTTGAAATAGTAACCGACGAATGTGCAGAAAATAGATCATGCCGATTACTTTTGAAATAGTAACCGACGAATGTGTTGAAAATAAATCATGCCGATTATTTTTGAAATAGTAACCGACGTATGTGCTGAAAATAAATCATGCCGATTACTATTGAAATAGTAACCGACAAATGTGCTGAAAATAAAAGACTTGCCCATTACTTTTGAAATAGTAACCGACGAATATGTCCTGAAAATAAATCTTGCCGATTACTTTTGAAATAGTAACCGACGAATGTGCTGAAAATAAATCATGCCGATTACTTTTGAAATAGTAAGCGACGAATATGTTGAAAATAAAAATCTTCTCGATTACTTTTAAAATAGTAACCGACAAATATGCTAAAACTAAAAATCCTGCCGATTACTTTTGAAATAGGAACCGAGGAATATGTTGAAAATAAAAATGTTGCCGATTACTTTTAAAATAGTAACTGACAAATATGCTAAAAATAAAAATCTTGCCGATTACTTTTGAAATAGTAACCGACGAATGTGCAGAAAATAGATCATGCCGATTACTTTTGAAATAGTAACCGACGAATGTGTTGAAAATAAATCATGCCGATTATTTTTGAAATAGTAACCGACGTATGTGCTGAAAATAAATCATGCCGATTACTATTGAAATAGTAACCGACAAATGTGCTGAAAATAAAAGACTTGCCCATTACTTTTGAAATAGTAACCGACGAATATGTGGTGAAAATAAATCTTGCCGATTACTTTTGAAATATTAAGCGACGAATATGTTGAAAATAAAAATCTTCTCGATTACTTTTAAAATAGTAACCGACAAATATGCTAAAACTAAAACTCTTGCCGATTACTTTTGAAATAGGAACCGACGAATATGTTGAAAATAAAAATCTTGCCGATTACTTTTGAAATAGGAACCGACGAATATGTTGAAAATAAAAATCTTGTCGATTACTTTTAAAATAATAACCGACAAGTATGCTAAAAATAAAAATCTTGCCGATTACTTTTGAAATAGTAACCGACGAATGTGCAGAAAATAGATCATGCCGATTACTTTTGAAATAGTAACCGACGAATGTGTTGAAAATAAATCATGCCGATTATTTTTGAAATAGTAACCGACGTATGTGCTGAAAATAAATCATGCCGATTACTATTGAAATAGTAACCGACAAATGTGCTGAAAATAAAAGACTTGCCCATTACTTTTGAAATAGTAACCGACGAATATGTCCTGAAAATAAATCTTGCCGATTACTTTTGAAATAGTAACCGACGAATGTGCTGAAAATAAATCATGCCGATTACTTTTGAAATGGTAAGCGACGAATATGTTAAAAATAAAAATCTTCTCGATTACTTTTAAAATAGTAACCGACAAATATGCTAAAACTAAAAATCCTGCCGATTACTTTTGAAATAGGAACCGACGAATATGTTGAAAATAAAAATCTTGCCGATTACTTTTAAAATAGTAACTGACAAATATGCTAAAAATAAAAATCTTGCCGATAACTTTTGAAATAGTCACCGACCAATATGCTGAAAATAAAAGTCTTGCCCATTACTTTTGAAATAGTAACCGACGAATATGTGCTGAAAATAAATCTTGCCGATTACTTTTGAAATAGTAACCGACGAATGTGCTGAAAATAAATCATGCCGATTACTTTTGAAATAGTAAGCGACGTATATGTTGAAAATAAAAATCTTCTCGATTACTTTTAAAATAGTAACCGACAAATATGCTAAAACTAAAAATCTTGCCGATTACTTTTGAAATAGGAACCGACGAATATGTTGAAAATAAAAATCTTGCCGATTACTTTTGAAATAGGAACCGACGAATATGTTGAAAATAAAAATCTTGTCGATTACTTTTAAAATAATAACCGACAAATATGCTAAAAATAAAAATCTTGCCGATTACTTTTGAAATAGTAACCGACGAATGTGCAGAAAATAGATCATGTCGATTACTTTTGAAATAGTAACCGACGAATGTGTTGAAAATAAATCATGCCGATTATTTTTGAAATAGTAACCGACGTATGTGCTGAAAATAAATCATGCCGATTACTATTGAAATAGTAACCGACAAATGTGCTGAAAATAAAAGACTTGCCCATTACTTTTGAAATAGTAACCGACGAATATGTCCTGAAAATAAATCTTGCCGATTACTTTTGAAATAGTAACCGACGAATGTGCTGAAAATAAATCATGCCGATTACTTTTGAAATAGTAAGCGACGAATATGTTGAAAATAAAAATCTTCTCGATTACTTTTAAAATAGTAACCGACAAATATGCTAAAACTAAAAATCCTGCCGATTACTTTTGAAATAGGAACCGAGGAATATGTTGAAAATAAAAATGTTGCCGATTACTTTTAAAATAGTAACTGACAAATATGCTAAAAATAAAAATCTTGCCGATTACTTTTGGAATAGTAACCGACGAATGTGCAGAAAATAGATCATGCCGATTACTTTTGAAATAGTAACCGACGAATGTGTTGAAAATAAATCATGCCGATTATTTTTGAAATAGTAACCGACGTATGTGCTGAAAATAAATCATGCCGATTACTATTGAAATAGTAACCGACAAATGTGCTGAAAATAAAAGACTTGCCCATTACTTTTGAAATAGTAACCGACGAATATGTCCTGAAAATAAATCTTGCCGATTACTTTTGAAATAGTAACCGACGAATGTGCTGAAAATAAATCATGCCGATTACTTTTGAAATAGTAAGCGACGAATATGTTAAAAATAAAAATCTTCTCGATTACTTTTAAAATAGTAACCGACAAATATGCTAAAACTAAAAATCCTGCCGATTACTTTTGAAATAGGAACCGACGAATATGTTGAAAATAAAAATCTTGCCGATTACTTTTAAAATAGTAACTGACAAATATGCTAAAAATAAAAATCTTGCCGATAACTTTTGAAATAGTCACCGACCAATATGCTGAAAATAAAAGTCTTGCCCATTACTTTTGAAATAGTAACCGACGAATATGTGCTGAAAATAAATCTTGCCGATTACTTTTGAAATAGTAACCGACGAATGTGCTGAAAATAAATCATGCCGATTACTTTTGAAATAGTAAGCGACGAATATGTTGAAAATAAAAATCTTCTCGATTACTTTTAAAATAGTAACCGACAAATATGCTAAAACTAAAAATCTTGCCGATTACTTTTGAAATAGGAACCGACGAATATGTTGAAAATAAAAATCTTGCCGATTACTTTTGAAATAGGAACCGACGAATATGTTGAAAATAAAAATCTTGTCGATTACTTTTAAAATAATAACCGACAAATATGCTAAAAATAAAAATCTTGCCGATTACTTTTGAAATAGTAACCGACGAATGTGCAGAAAATAGATCATGCCGATTACTTTTGAAATAGTAACCGACGAATGTGTTGAAAATAAATCATGCCGATTATTTTTGAAATAGTAACCGACGTATGTGCTGAAAATAAATCATGCCGATTACTATTGAAATAGTAACCGACAAATGTGCTGAAAATAAAAGACTTGCCCATTACTTTTGAAATAGTAACCGACGAATATGTCCTGAAAATAAATCTTGCCGATTACTTTTGAAATAGTAACCGACGAATGTGCTGAAAATAAATCATGCCGATTACTTTTGAAATAGTAAGCGACGAATATGTTGAAAATAAAAATCTTCTCGATTACTTTTAAAATAGTAACCGACAAATATGCTAAAACTAAAAATCCTGCCGATTACTTTTGAAATAGGAACCGAGGAATATGTTGAAAATAAAAATGTTGCCGATTACTTTTAAAATAGTAACTGACAAATATGCTAAAAATAAAAATCTTGCCGATTACTTTTGGAATAGTAACCGACGAATGTGCAGAAAATAGATCATGCCGATTACTTTTGAAATAGTAACCGACGAATGTGTTGAAAATAAATCATGCCGATTATTTTTGAAATAGTAACCGACGTATGTGCTGAAAATAAATCATGCCGATTACTATTGAAATAGTAACCGACAAATGTGCTGAAAATAAAAGACTTGCCCATTACTTTTGAAATAGTAACCGACGAATATGTCCTGAAAATAAATCTTGCCGATTACTTTTGAAATAGTAACCGACGAATGTGCTGAAAATAAATCATGCCGATTACTTTTGAAATAGTAAGCGACGAATATGTTAAAAATAAAAATCTTCTCGATTACTTTTAAAATAGTAACCGACAAATATGCTAAAACTAAAAATCCTGCCGATTACTTTTGAAATAGGAACCGACGAATATGTTGAAAATAAAAATCTTGCCGATTACTTTTAAAATAGTAACTGACAAATATGCTAAAAATAAAAATCTTGCCGATAACTTTTGAAATAGTCACCGACCAATATGCTGAAAATAAAAGTCTTGCCCATTACTTTTGAAATAGTAACCGACGAATATGTGCTGAAAATAAATCTTGCCGATTACTTTTGAAATAGTAACCGACGAATGTGCTGAAAATAAATCATGCCGATTACTTTTGAAATAGTAAGCGACGAATATGTTGAAAATAAAAATCTTCTCGATTACTTTTAAAATAGTAACCGACAAATATGCTAAAACTAAAAATCTTGCCGATTACTTTTCAAATAGGAACCGACGAATATGTTGAAAATAAAAATCTTGCCGATTACTTTTGAAATAGGAACCGACGAATATGTTGAAAATAAAAATCTTGTCGATTACTTTTAAAATAATAACCGACAAATATGCTAAAAATAAAAATCTTGCCGATTACTTTTGAAATAGTAACCGACGAATGTGCAGAAAATAGATCATGCCGATTACTTTTGAAATAGTAACCGACGAATGTGTTGAAAATAAATCATGCCGATTATTTTTGAAATAGTAACCGACGTATGTGCTGAAAATAAATCATGCCGATTACTATTGAAATAGTAACCGACAAATGTGCTGAAAATAAAAGACTTGCCCATTACTTTTGAAATAGTAACCGACAAATATGTCCTGAAAATAAATCTTGCCGATTACTTTTGAAATAGTAACCGACGAATGTGCTGAAAATAAATCATGCCGATTACTTTTGAAATAGTAAGCGACGAATATGTTGAAAATAAAAATCTTCTCGATTACTTTTAAAATAGTAACCGACAAATATGCTAAAACTAAAAATCTTGCCGATTACTTTTGAAATAGGAACCGACGAATATGTTGAAAATAAAAATGTTGCCGATTACTTTTAAAATAGTAACTGACAAATATGCTAAAAATAAAAATCTTGCCGATTACTTTTGAAATAGTAACCGACGAATGTGCAGAAAATAGATCATGCCGATTACTTTTGAAATAGTAACCGACGAATGTGTTGAAAATAAATCATGCCGATTATTTTTGAAATAGTAACCGACGTATGTGCTGAAAATAAATCATGCCGATTACTATTGAAATAGTAACCGACAAATGTGCTGAAAATAAAAGACTTGCCCATTACTTTTGAAATAGTAACCGACGAATATGTGGTGAAAATAAATCTTGCCGATTACTTTTGAAATATTAAGCGACGAATATGTTGAAAATAAAAATCTTCTCGATTACTTTTAAAATAGTAACCGACAAATATGCTAAAACTAAAAATCTTGCCGATTACTTTTGAAATAGGAACCGACGAATATGTTGAAAATAAAAATCTTGCCGATTACTTTTGAAATAGGAACCGACGAATATGTTGAAAATAAAAATCTTGTCGATTACTTTTAAAATAATAACCGACAAGTATGCTAAAAATAAAAATCTTGCCGATTACTTTTGAAATAGTAACCGACGAATGTGCAGAAAATAGATCATGCCGATTACTTTTGAAATAGTAACCGACGAATGTGTTGAAAATAAATCATGCCGATTATTTTTGAAATAGTAACCGACGTATGTGCTGAAAATAAATCATGCCGATTACTATTGAAATAGTAACCGACAAATGTGCTGAAAATAAAAGACTTGCCCATTACTTTTGAAATAGTAACCGACGAATATGTCCTGAAAATAAATCTTGCCGATTACTTTTGAAATAGTAACCGACGAATGTGCTGAAAATAAATCATGCCGATTACTTTTGAAATAGTAAGCGACGAATATGTTAAAAATAAAAATCTTCTCGATTACTTTTAAAATAGTAACCGACAAATATGCTAAAACTAAAAATCCTGCCGATTACTTTTGAAATAGGAACCGACGAATATGTTGAAAATAAAAATCTTGCCGATTACTTTTAAAATAGTAACTGACAAATATGCTAAAAATAAAAATCTTGCCGATAACTTTTGAAATAGTCACCGACCAATATGCTGAAAATAAAAGTCTTGCCCATTACTTTTGAAATAGTAACCGACGAATATGTGCTGAAAATAAATCTTGCCGATTACTTTTGAAATAGTAACCGACGAATGTGCTGAAAATAAATCATGCCGATTACTTTTGAAATAGTAAGCGACGAATATGTTGAAAATAAAAATCTTCTCGATTACTTTCTAAATAGTAACCGACAAATATGCTAAAACTAAAAATCTTGCCGATTACTTTTGAAATAGGAACCGACGAATATGTTGAAAATAAAAATCTTGCCGATTACTTTTGAAATAGGAACCGACGAATATGTTGAAAATAAAAATCTTGTCGATTACTTTTAAAATAATAACCGACAAATATGCTAAAAATAAAAATCTTGCCGATTACTTTTGAAATAGTAACCGACGAATGTGCAGAAAATAGATCATGCCGATTACTTTTGAAATAGTAACCGACGAATGTGTTGAAAATAAATCATGCCGATTATTTTTGAAATAGTAACCGACGTATGTGCTGAAAATAAATCATGCCGATTACTATTGAAATAGTAACCGACAAATGTGCTGAAAATAAAAGACTTGCCCATTACTTTTGAAATAGTAACCGACGAATATGTCCTGAAAATAAATCTTGCCGATTACTTTTGAAATAGTAACCGACGAATGTGCTGAAAATAAATCATGCCGATTACTTTTGAAATAGTAAGCGACGAATATGTTAAAAATAAAAATCTTCTCGATTACTTTTAAAATAGTAACCGACAAATATGCTAAAACTAAAAATCCTGCCGATTACTTTTGAAATAGGAACCGACGAATATGTTGAAAATAAAAATCTTGCCGATTACTTTTAAAATAGTAACTGACAAATATGCTAAAAATAAAAATCTTGCCGATAACTTTTGAAATAGTCACCGACCAATATGCTGAAAATAAAAGTCTTGCCCATTACTTTTGAAATAGTAACCGACGAATATGTGCTGAAAATAAATCTTGCCGATTACTTTTGAAATAGTAACCGACGAATGTGCTGAAAATAAATCATGCCGATTACTTTTGAAATAGTAAGCGACGAATATGTTGAAAATAAAAATCTTCTCGATTACTTTTAAAATAATAACCGACAAATATGCTAAAACTAAAAATCTTGCCGATTACTTTTGAAATAGGAACCGACGAATATGTTGAAAATAAAAATCTTGCCGATTACTTTTGAAATAGGAACCGACGAATATGTTGAAAATAAAAATCTTGTCGATTACTTTTAAAATAATAACCGACAAATATGCTAAAAATAAAAATCTTGCCGATTACTTTTGAAATAGTAACCGACGAATGTGCAGAAAATAGATCATGCCGATTACTTTTGAAATAGTAACCGACGAATGTGTTGAAAATAAATCATGCCGATTATTTTTGAAATAGTAACCGACGTATGTGCTGAAAATAAATCATGCCGATTACTATTGAAATAGTAACCGACAAATGTGCTGAAAATAAAAGACTTGCCCATTACTTTTGAAATAGTAACCGACGAATATGTCCTGAAAATAAATCTTGCCGATTACTTTTGAAATAGTAACCGACGAATGTGCTGAAAATAAATCATGCCGATTACTTTTGAAATAGTAAGCGACGAATATGTTAAAAATAAAAATCTTCTCGATTACTTTTAAAATAGTAACCGACAAATATGCTAAAACTAAAAATCCTGCCGATTACTTTTGAAATAGGAACCGACGAATATGTTGAAAATAAAAATCTTGCCGATTACTTTTAAAATAGTAACTGACAAATATGCTAAAAATAAAAATCTTGCCGATAACTTTTGAAATAGTCACCGACCAATATGCTGAAAATAAAAGTCTTGCCCATTACTTTTGAAATAGTAACCGACGAATATGTGCTGAAAATAAATCTTGCCGATTACTTTTGAAATAGTAACCGACGAATGTGCTGAAAATAAATCATGCCGATTACTTTTGAAATAGTAAGCGACGAATATGTTGAAAATAAAAATCTTCTCGATTACTTTTAAAATAGTAACCGACAAATATGCTAAAACTAAAAATCTTGCCGATTACTTTTGAAATAGGAACCGACGAATATGTTGAAAATAAAAATCTTGCCGATTACTTTTGAAATAGGAACCGACGAATATGTTGAAAATAAAAATCTTGTCGATTACTTTTAAAATAATAACCGACAAATATGCTAAAAATAAAAATCTTGCCGATTACTTTTGAAATAGTAACCGACGAATGTGCAGAAAATAGATCATGCCGATTACTTTTGAAATAGTAACCGACGAATGTGTTGAAAATAAATCATGCCGATTATTTTTGAAATAGTAACCGACGTATGTGCTGAAAATAAATCATGCCGATTACTATTGAAATAGTAACCGACAAATGTGCTGAAAATAAAAGACTTGCCCATTACTTTTGAAATAGTAACCGACGAATATGTCCTGAAAATAAATCTTGCCGATTACTTTTGAAATAGTAACCGACGAATGTGCTGAAAATAAATCATGCCGATTACTTTTGAAATAGTAAGCGACGAATATGTTAAAAATAAAAATCTTCTCGATTACTTTTAAAATAGTAACCGACAAATATGCTAAAACTAAAAATCCTGCCGATTACTTTTGAAATAGGAACCAACGAATATGTTGAAAATAAAAATCTTGCCGATTACTTTTAAAATAGTAACTGACAAATATGCTAAAAATAAAAATCTTGCCGATAACTTTTGAAATAGTCACCGACCAATATGCTGAAAATAAAAGTCTTGCCCATTACTTTTGAAATAGTAACCGACGAATATGTGCTGAAAATAAATCTTGCCGATTACTTTTGAAATAGTAACCGACAAATGTGCTGAAAATAAATCATGCCGATTACTTTTGAAATAGTAAGCGACGAATATGTTGAAAATAAAAATCTTCTCGATTACTTTTAAAATAGTAACCGACAAATATGCTAAAACTAAAAATCTTGCCGATTACTTTTGAAATAGGAACCGACGAATATGTTGAAAATAAAAATCTTGCCGATTACTTTTGAAATAGGAACCGACGAATATGTTGAAAATAAAAATCTTGTCGATTACTTTTAAAATAATAACCGACAAATATGCTAAAAATAAAAATCTTGCCGATTACTTTTGAAATAGTAACCGACGAATGTGCAGAAAATAGATCATGCCGATTACTTTTGAAATAGTAACCGACGAATGTGTTGAAAATAAATCATGCCGATTATTTTTGAAATAGTAACCGACGTATGTGCTGAAAATAAATCATGCCGATTACTATTGAAATAGTAACCGACAAATGTGCTGAAAATAAAAGACTTGCCCATTACTTTTGAAATAGTAACCGACAAATATGTCCTGAAAATAAATCTTGCCGATTACTTTTGAAATAGTAACCGACGAATGTGCTGAAAATAAATCATGCCGATTACTTTTGAAATAGTAAGCGACGAATATGTTGAAAATAAAAATCTTCTCGATTACTTTTAAAATAGTAACCGACAAGTATGCTAAAACTAAAAATCTTGCCGATTACTTTTGAAATAGGAACCGACGAATATGTTGAAAATAAAAATCTTGCCGATTACTTTTGAAATAGGAACCGACGAATATGTTGAAAATAAAAATCTTGTCGATTACTTTTAAAATAATAACCGACAAATATGCTAAAAATAAAAATCTTGCCGATTACTTTTGAAATAGTAACCGACGAATGTGCAGAAAATAGATCATGCCGATTACTTTTGAAATAGTAACCGACGAATGTGTTGAAAATAAATCATGCCGATTATTTTTGAAATAGTAACCGACGTATGTGCTGAAAATAAATCATGCCGATTACTATTGAAATAGTAACCGACAAATGTGCTGAAAATAAAAGACTTGCCCATTACTTTTGAAATAGTAACCGACGAATATGTCCTGAAAATAAATCTTGCCGATTACTTTTGAAATAGTAACCGACGAATGTGCTGAAAATAAATCATGCCGATTACTTTTGAAATAGTAAGCGACGAATATGTTGAAAATAAAAATCTTCTCGATTACTTTTAAAATAGTAACCGACAAATATGCTAAAACTAAAAATCCTGCCGATTACTTTTGAAATAGGAACCGACGAATATGTTGAAAATAAAAATCTTGCCGATTACTTTTAAAATAGTAACTGACAAATATGCTAAAAATAAAAATCTTGCCGATAACTTTTGAAATAGTCACCGACCAATATGCTGAAAATAAAAGTCTTGCCCATTACTTTTGAAATAGTAACCGACGAATATGTGCTGAAAATAAATCTTGCCGATTACTTTTGAAATAGTAACCGACGAATGTGCTGAAAATAAATCATGTCGATTACTTTTGAAATAGTAAGCGACGAATATGTTGAAAATAAAAATCTTCTCGATTACTTTTAAAATAGTAACCGACAAATATGCTAAAACTAAAAATCTTGCCGATTACTTTTGAAATAGGAACCGACGAATATGTTGAAAATAAAAATCTTGCCGATTACTTTTAAAATAGTAACCGACAAATATGCTAAAAATTAAAATCTTGCCGATTACTTTTGAAAAAGTAACCGACCAAAATGCTGAAAATAAAAATCTTGCCGATTACTTTTGAAATAGTAACCGACGAATGTGCTGAAAATAAATCATGCTGATTACTTTTGAAATAGTAAGCGATGAATATGTTGGAAATAAAAATCTTACCGATTACTTTTAAAAAAGTAACCAATGAATGTGCTGAAAATAAAGTCTTGCCGATTACTTTTGAAATAGTAACTGTAACGCCCTAAATATTATTTTGTGATTGTGGTGATTTTTAGTTGATTTTGGTGTGCTTGGTGTATTTTACTTGAATTTATAAATGATATATGAATATTTGGTGTGATATTATTGGTTATATTTATTTTTAGTATTTTATGAAAATAGGAGAAATAATATTTATATAATTGAATTAAAGGGTTTAATTGATATTATTAGAATTAAGGAGGGGGGGGTTACATTTTAATTGGGAGAGTTAAGAGGGAGTTAAGGGAAAGAAAGAAAAAGGGGTTTTGGTTGGTAAGGATAGAAAGAGTCAGACAAAAACAATAGCACGTATCAGTAAGAAAAAGTAGACTTTTTGGGAGAAAGTGAGAAGAGCCAAGAGCCAAGGGGAATTGCTAGGATTGCTGTAGAATTTGCTTATTTGAGGTAAGGGTGGGTTTATGATTCAATTGCCAATGTATATATGTATGTTTTTCATGATTTTGCATTGAAATTGTTGTTCCTGGTTTAGGTTTTATGAATATGATAAAATGCTAAATTTTGATGATTGGTGTTGTTGATTCCGTTTATCTGAGTTATTTTGGTGCCTGGAATAAGTAGTGAACCCATAACTTTAATCTAAAATCATTTTGGGTGATTGGGGAATCAAAAATGGGATTTTGGATGAAAAATGGAGTTAGAATCGTAGGTTAAAATTCTGCCCAGATGAGCACTCGCTTAAGCGAGATACCCTTCGCTCAAGCGAGCAACATTTTGCCACGCCCAGTCTGAATTTTGGCCGCTCGCTTAAGCGAGCCACGAGCGAACCCCAAGCGAGCAAAATGCTAACCTTCGTCATTTGCGTCGCTTAAGCGAGATTCCCGTCGCTTAAGCGAGAGACGCCCAGAATAGTGTATTTGGCCTGTTCGCTTAAGCGAACCAGGAGCGAACCAGAAGCGAGGAAAAACCAAACTTACGTGTTTTGACTCGCTTAAGCGAGATGCTGCTCGCTTAAGCGAGCTGGGTCCTGTGCGACCCAAAGTGTGATTTTTCAAGGTGTTCTAAAACCCAAACCTAAGCTTCCTAGGTTGATTATTGGATTTTTAGAGAATTTTTGGAGTGATAATAATATAGAATGGTGATGTTTATGATGCATTTACGAATGAATCTTTTATGAATTGAGATGAACTATACTATACCAAGTTGTTATTGTTCATGGTGTTGTGGTGTGATTGAGTCTAGTTGGGGAGGTGTCCTAGTTGGTGTTGTCGTTGGTTGCATGGTGAAAATGCACCACTTTTCCGTTGTAGGGTTGTATGTAGATATACACCTTGAGTCTCATAACTCATTTGCATTGGTGGGGGCTCATGCCCCGGAATGTTTATACATTCAACTGGTGAGGGCTTATGCCCTGGAATGCTAGTCATTCACTTTGGTGAGGGCTTATGCCCTGGGATGCTTTAACCATCCATTTGGTGGGGGCTTATGCCCCGGAGTGTTTAGCACTCAACGCGCGTAGTTGGTACCACATTTGCATAATGCATTGGTCGTTATTGGAGTCTTGCATTAGAAGTTAAGGTGTGAGTTGTTGTTGGTGAGGCGTCACCACAAGTGGTGTTGTTGTCGGTGTTGTTAGTTAAGGTGATCCTAAATATTAAATTGATGAATTGTTATGAAGATTGTTGATGATTTTGGTGATGAAGAATGTTCTTGTTTATGTTGTTTTCAATACAACTTGATGAATTATATATATATATATATATATATATATATTGCTTTTGTTTTGTGAACTCACCCCTTCTGCTGGAATTGCCGCCTTGTGGGCAAGTGCAGGTAGCGATGGATAGTTAGGAGTCGGCTCGTTGTGTCATAGGCTCTGATACGTAACGGGATGGGTTTTATGTTTTATAATTTCATTCCTTTATGTATCATCTTACTTGGAGAATTGTTTAATAATTATTGAATAATGTTGGAGAATATTTAATTTGGTGAGGCCTTTGTGCCAGATATGTTGATGTATAAGGATTTTTAAGGTGATTATGTAATGATTATTCCGCTGCAGATTATTTTATAAAGATGTTGTTTTGGAGGATTATTTAAATAGTTTTATGTTTCTATTTAAATAAAATTATTTTTTTTGAAATATGCATGTGATACTCCGTTGATTGTTGATTAACTCTGATGTTTGGATATTATTATATCATTTTGGGAAAACGGGGTGTTACAATTGGTATCAGAGCAAGTCGGTCCGTCCGGCCATTAGGAGAGTCGTGTCGAGCCAATAGTGTAGTGTGACAGGTTTTAAACTGTCTTTGTTGTTCTAATTCTTGTTGTTATGTAGAACTATCGAGATGGCTGGAAGAAATGATGCTGCTCTTGCTGCTGCTTTGCAAGCAATGGCTCAAGTTGTTGGACAACAACAAGGTGCTGGTGGAGCTGGTGAGGGTGTAAGGATGCTTGAGACCTTCTTGAGGAATCATCCACCAACCTTCAAGGGAAGGTACAATCCTGATGGAGCACAGACCTGGTTGAAAGAGGTTGAAAGAATATTCCGGGTGATGCAGTGTACGGATGCTCAAATGGTGCGGTTTGGCACCCATATGTTGGCGGAGGAGGCTGACGACTGGTGGGTAAGCACTCAACCTATCTTGCAGAATGAAGGTGCTGTGATTACATGGGCAGTGTTTAGGCGGGAGTTCTTGAGGAGGTATTTCCCGGAGGATGTCCGTGGTAGAAAAGAGATTGAATTCCTTGAGCTGAAGCAAGGGGACATGTCCGTTACGGAATATGCTGCTAAGTTCGTGGAACTTGCAAAGTTTTATCCCCACTATGCTGCGGAGACTGCTGAGTTCTCCAAGTGTATCAAATTTGAGAATGGTCTGCGAGCTGATATCAAGCGGGCCATTGGGTATCAGAAGATCAGAGACTTCTCTGAGTTGGTGAGCAGCTGCCGTATTTATGAAGAGGACACTAAAGCTCACTACAAGATAATGAATGACCGCAAGGGAAAAGGGCAGCAGAGTCGCCCGAAGCCGTATAGTGCCCCAGCTGATAAAGGTAAACAGAGAATGAATGATGAGAGGAGACCTGCACGTAGAGATGCTCCTGCTGAGGTGGTTTGTTATAAGTGTGGTGTTAAAGGCCACAAGAGTAATGCTTGCACCCGTGATGAGAAGAAGTGCTTCAGATGCGGTAAGAAGGGCCACACTGTCACCGAATGCAAGCGTGGGGACATTGTTTGTTTCAATTGTGATGAAGAAGGACATCTTAGCACTCAGTGCACTAAGCCTAAGAAGGCGCAGGCCAGTGGGAGGGTGTTTGCCTTGACTGGTACCCAGACTGATCAGGAGGATCGACTTATCAGAGGTACTTGTTTCTTTAATAGTACTCCTTTAATTGCTATTATAGATACTGGTGCAACGCATTGTTTCATTGCTATTGATTGTGCTAAAAGATTGGGTATGTATATGTCTGATATGAATGGGAAAATGGTTGTTGAAACTCCAGCTAAGGGTTCAGTGACTACTTCCCTAGTCTGTTTAAGTTGTCCGTTGTCTGTATTTGGTAGAGATTTTGAGGTGGACCTTGTTTGTTTACCGTTGATGGGAATGGATGTAATATTGGGGATGAATTGGTTAGAGTACAATCATGTCCTGATCAATTGTTTTTCGAAGACGGTGCGGTTTTCTTCTGCTGAAGAAGAGAGTGGAGCAGAATTTTTATCCACCAAGGAGATGAAGCGGTTAGAACAAGATGGTGTGTTGATGTTTTCTTTGTTGGCATTCTTGTCGGTGGAGAACCAAGCTGTAATTGATGGGCTGCCTGTTGTAAAGGAATTTCCTGAAGTTTTCCCTGATGAGATTCCAGATGTGCCACCGGAGAGGGAGGTTGAATTTTCGATTGACCTGGTGCCGGGTACGAAGCCTGTGTCGATGGCTCCTTACCGTATGTCAGCTTCGGAGTTAGCTGAGTTAAAGAAACAGTTAGAAGACTTGCTTGACAAGAAGTTTGTGAGACCGAGTGTTTCACCGTGGGGAGCGCCGGTGTTGTTGGTTAAGAAGAAGGATGGTAGCATGCGGTTATGTATTGATTACCGTCAGCTGAATAAAGTGACTATTAAGAACAGGTATCCACTACCGAGGATTGATGACTTGATGGATCAACTAGTGGGTGCCCGCGTTTTTAGCAAGATTGATTTGAGGTCAGGTTACCATCAGATAAAGGTGAAGGATGAGGATATGCAAAAGACGGCGTTTAGGACGCGGTATGGTCATTATGAGTATAAGGTGATGCCTTTCGGTGTGACGAATGCACCTGGTGTGTTTATGGAATACATGAACAGAATTTTTCATGAATATCTGGATCAATTTGTTGTGGTTTTTATTGATGATATATTGATTTATTCTAAGACTGAAGCTGAGCATGCAGAGCATTTGAAGATTGTATTGCAAGTGCTGAAAGAGAAGAAACTGTATGCCAAGTTATCCAAGTGCGAGTTCTGGCTGGATGAAGTAAGTTTTCTTGGCCACATTATTTCCGGTAAAGGTATTGCTGTAGATCCTTCGAAGGTTGATGCTGTGTCGCAGTGGGAGACACCAAAGTCAGTTACTGAGGTGAGAAGTTTTCTTGGATTGGCTGGTTATTACCGCAGGTTTATTGAAGGATTCTCGAAGTTAGCACTTCCTTTGACGCAGCTGACTTGTAAAGGAAAAGCATTTGTGTGGGATGCTCAATGTGAGAGTAGTTTCAATGAGTTGAAGCAAAGATTGACGACTGCTCCTATTTTAATTTTGCCGAAGCCGGAAGAACCTTTTGTTGTTTATTGTGATGCATCTAAGTTGGGTTTAGGTGGTGTTCTGATGCAAGATGGTAAGGTGGTAGCGTATGCTTCTAGACAGCTGAGAGTGCATGAGAAGAATTATCCTACGCATGATCTAGAGTTGGCAACCGTGGTGTTTGTGTTGAAAATTTGGAGGCATTATTTGTATGGTTCCAGATTCGAGGTGTTTAGTGATCATAAGAGTTTAAAGTATTTATTTGATCAGAAGGAGTTGAACATGAGGCAGAGGAGGTGGCTTGAGTTACTTAAGGATTACGATTTTGGCTTGAATTACCATCCTGGTAAAGCTAATGTTGTTGCCGATGCGTTGAGCAGAAAGACGTTGCATATGTCTGCTTTGATGGTGAAAGAGTTCGAGTTACTTGAACAGTTCAGAGATTTGAGTCTTGTTTGTGAAAGATCGCCTCAGAGTGTGAAGTTGGGCATGTTAAAGATTAATAGTGATTTCTTGAATGATATCAAAGAGGCGCAGAAGCTGGATGTTAAGTTTGTGAATTTGATGACTGCTAGTGAGCAGAATGTAGATGGTGATTTCAAGGTTGATGACCAAGGTGTGTTGAGGTTTAGAGGAAGGATTTGTATTCCGGATGATGAGGATTTGAAGAGGTTAATCTTAGAAGAAAGTCACAAGAGTAGTTTGAGTATTCATCCTGGAGCTACTAAAATGTATCATGACTTGAAGAAATTATTTTGGTGGTCCGGTTTGAAGAGAGATGTTGCGCAATTTGTGTATGCGTGTTTGACTTGCCAGAAGTCCAAGGTTGAACATCAGAAGCCTGCAGGGCTGTTGACCCCGTTAGATGTGCCTGAGTGGAAGTGGGATAGCATTTCGATGGATTTTGTGACGAGTTTGCCGAATACTCCAAGAGGGCATGATGCCATTTGGGTTGTTGTTGATAGATTGACTAAGTCGGCACACTTTATTCCGATTAATATTACTTATCCGGTAGCTCAGTTGGCGGAGATTTATATTCGTGACATTGTGAAGTTGCATGGTGTTCCATCTAGTATTGTGTCGGATAGGGATCCGAGGTTTACATCAAGGTTTTGGAAGAGCTTGCAAGATGCATTGGGTTCGAAATTGAGGCTGAGTTCGGCTTATCATCCGCAGACAGATGGTCAGTCGGAGAGGACTATCCAATCCTTGGAGGATTTGTTGAGGGTGTGTGTACTCGAGCAAGGTGGAGCTTGGGACAGCCACTTGCCGTTGATAGAGTTTACTTATAATAATAGTTACCATTCGAGTATTGGTATGGCACCGTTCGAAGCTTTGTATGGTCGAAGGTGTAGAACTCCTCTATGTTGGTTTGAGTCGGGTGAAAGTATTGTGTTAGGACCTGAGTTAGTGCAGCAGACTACGGAAAAGGTCAAGATGATAAGAGAAAAGATGAAGGCATCTCAAGATCGTCAGAAGAGTTATCATGACAAAAGGAGGAAAGCCCTTGAGTTTCAGGAGGGTGAGCATGTGTTTTTGAGGGTTACTCCGATGACGGGTGTAGGACGTGCGTTGAAGTCGAAGAAGTTGACTCCAAAGTTCATTGGTCCTTATCAGATTTCCGAGAGAATTGGAACCGTGGCTTATCGGATTGGATTGCCACCCCATCTATCAAACTTGCATGATGTGTTTCATGTGTCGCAGTTGAGAAAGTATGTAGCTGATCCTTCGCATGTTATTCCTAGAGATGATGTGCAAGTCAGGGATAATCTTACTGTTGAGACTTTACCTTTGAGGATTGATGATCGCAAGGTGAAGCAGTTGAGAGGCAAGGAAATACCTCTGGTTAGAGTTGTTTGGGGCGGTGTAACAGGTGAGAGTTTGACTTGGGAGTTGGAGAGCAAGATTTATTTTCACCACATAGTAACCGACGTATGTGCTGAAAATAAATCATGCCGATTACTATTGAAATAGTAACCGACAAATGTGCTGAAAATAAAAGACTTGCCCATTACTTTTGAAATAGTAACCGACGAATATGTCCTGAAAATAAATCTTGCCGATTACTTTTGAAATAGTAACCGACGAATGTGCTGAAAATAAATCATGCCGATTACTTTTGAAATAGTAAGCGACGAATATGTTGAAAATAAAAATCTTCTCGATTACTTTTAAAATAGTAACCGACAAATATGCTAAAACTAAAAATCCTGCCGATTACTTTTGAAATAGGAACCGACGAATATGTTGAAAATAAAAATCTTGCCGATTACTTTTAAAATAGTAACTGACAAATATGCTAAAAATAAAAATCTTGCCGATAACTTTTGAAATAGTCACCGACCAATATGCTGAAAATAAAAGTCTTGCCCATTACTTTTGAAATAGTAACCGACGAATATGTGCTGAAAATAAATCTTGCCGATTACTTTTGAAATAGTAACCGACGAATGTGCTGAAAATAAATCATGTCGATTACTTTTGAAATAGTAAGCGACGAATATGTTGAAAATAAAAATCTTCTCGATTACTTTTAAAATAGTAACCGACAAATATGCTAAAACTAAAAATCTTGCCGATTACTTTTGAAATAGGAACCGACGAATATGTTGAAAATAAAAATCTTGCCGATTACTTTTAAAATAGTAACCGACAAATATGCTAAAAATTAAAATCTTGCCGATTACTTTTGAAAAAGTAACCGACCAAAATGCTGAAAATAAAAATCTTGCCGATTACTTTTGAAATAGTAACCGACGAATGTGCTGAAAATAAATCATGCTGATTACTTTTGAAATAGTAAGCGATGAATATGTTGGAAATAAAAATCTTACCGATTACTTTTAAAAAAGTAACCAATGAATGTGCTGAAAATAAAGTCTTGCCGATTACTTTTGAAATAGTAACTGTAACGCCCTAAATATTATTTTGTGATTGTGGTGATTTTTAGTTGATTTTGGTGTGCTTGGTGTATTTTACTTGAATTTATAAATGATATATGAATATTTGGTGTGATATTATTGGTTATATTTATTTTTAGTATTTTATGAAAATAGGAGAAATAATATTTATATAATTGAATTAAAGGGTTTAATTGATATTATTAGAATTAAGGAGGGGGGGGTTACATTTTAATTGGGAGAGTTAAGAGGGAGTTAAGGGAAAGAAAGAAAAAGGGGTTTTGGTTGGTAAGGATAGAAAGAGTCAGACAAAAACAATAGCACGTATCAGTAAGAAAAAGTAGACTTTTTGGGAGAAAGTGAGAAGAGCCAAGAGCCAAGGGGAATTGCTAGGATTGCTGTAGAATTTGCTTATTTGAGGTAAGGGTGGGTTTATGATTCAATTGCCAATGTATATATGTATGTTTTTCATGATTTTGCATTGAAATTGTTGTTCCTGGTTTAGGTTTTATGAATATGATAAAATGCTAAATTTTGATGATTGGTGTTGTTGATTCCGTTTATCTGAGTTATTTTGGTGCCTGGAATAAGTAGTGAACCCATAACTTTAATCTAAAATCATTTTGGGTGATTGGGGAATCAAAAATGGGATTTTGGATGAAAAATGGAGTTAGAATCGTAGGTTAAAATTCTGCCCAGATGAGCACTCGCTTAAGCGAGATACCCTTCGCTCAAGCGAGCAACATTTTGCCACGCCCAGTCTGAATTTTGGCCGCTCGCTTAAGCGAGCCACGAGCGAACCCCAAGCGAGCAAAATGCTAACCTTCGTCATTTGCGTCGCTTAAGCGAGATTCCCGTCGCTTAAGCGAGAGACGCCCAGAATAGTGTATTTGGCCTGTTCGCTTAAGCGAACCAGGAGCGAACCAGAAGCGAGGAAAAACCAAACTTACGTGTTTTGACTCGCTTAAGCGAGATGCTGCTCGCTTAAGCGAGCTGGGTCCTGTGCGACCCAAAGTGTGATTTTTCAAGGTGTTCTAAAACCCAAACCTAAGCTTCCTAGGTTGATTATTGGATTTTTAGAGAATTTTTGGAGTGATAATAATATAGAATGGTGATGTTTATGATGCATTTACGAATGAATCTTTTATGAATTGAGATGAACTATACTATACCAAGTTGTTATTGTTCATGGTGTTGTGGTGTGATTGAGTCTAGTTGGGGAGGTGTCCTAGTTGGTGTTGTCGTTGGTTGCATGGTGAAAATGCACCACTTTTCCGTTGTAGGGTTGTATGTAGATATACACCTTGAGTCTCATAACTCATTTGCATTGGTGGGGGCTCATGCCCCGGAATGTTTATACATTCAACTGGTGAGGGCTTATGCCCTGGAATGCTAGTCATTCACTTTGGTGAGGGCTTATGCCCTGGGATGCTTTAACCATCCATTTGGTGGGGGCTTATGCCCCGGAGTGTTTAGCACTCAACGCGCGTAGTTGGTACCACATTTGCATAATGCATTGGTCGTTATTGGAGTCTTGCATTAGAAGTTAAGGTGTGAGTTGTTGTTGGTGAGGCGTCACCACAAGTGGTGTTGTTGTCGGTGTTGTTAGTTAAGGTGATCCTAAATATTAAATTGATGAATTGTTATGAAGATTGTTGATGATTTTGGTGATGAAGAATGTTCTTGTTTATGTTGTTTTCAATACAACTTGATGAATTATATATATATATATATATATATATATATATTGCTTTTGTTTTGTGAACTCACCCCTTCTGCTGGAATTGCCGCCTTGTGGGCAAGTGCAGGTAGCGATGGATAGTTAGGAGTCGGCTCGTTGTGTCATAGGCTCTGATACGTAACGGGATGGGTTTTATGTTTTATAATTTCATTCCTTTATGTATCATCTTACTTGGAGAATTGTTTAATAATTATTGAATAATGTTGGAGAATATTTAATTTGGTGAGGCCTTTGTGCCAGATATGTTGATGTATAAGGATTTTTAAGGTGATTATGTAATGATTATTCCGCTGCAGATTATTTTATAAAGATGTTGTTTTGGAGGATTATTTAAATAGTTTTATGTTTCTATTTAAATAAAATTATTTTTTTTGAAATATGCATGTGATACTCCGTTGATTGTTGATTAACTCTGATGTTTGGATATTATTATATCATTTTGGGAAAACGGGGTGTTACAATTGGTATCAGAGCAAGTCGGTCCGTCCGGCCATTAGGAGAGTCGTGTCGAGCCAATAGTGTAGTGTGACAGGTTTTAAACTGTCTTTGTTGTTCTAATTCTTGTTGTTATGTAGAACTATCGAGATGGCTGGAAGAAATGATGCTGCTCTTGCTGCTGCTTTGCAAGCAATGGCTCAAGTTGTTGGACAACAACAAGGTGCTGGTGGAGCTGGTGAGGGTGTAAGGATGCTTGAGACCTTCTTGAGGAATCATCCACCAACCTTCAAGGGAAGGTACAATCCTGATGGAGCACAGACCTGGTTGAAAGAGGTTGAAAGAATATTCCGGGTGATGCAGTGTACGGATGCTCAGATGGTGCGGTTTGGCACCCATATGTTGCCGATTACTTTTGAAATAGTAACCGACGAATATGCTGAAAATAAATCATGCCGATTACTTTCAAAATAGTAAGCGACAAATATGCTGAAAATAAAAATCTTGTCGATTACTTTTAAAATAGTAACCGACAAATATGCTGAAAATAAAAATCTTGCCGATTACTTTTGAAATAGTAACCGACGATTGTGCAGAAAATAGATCATGCCGATTACTTTTGAAATAGTAACTGACGAATGTGTTGAAAATAAATCATGCCGATTATTTTTGAAATAGTAACCGACGAATGTGCTGAAAATAAATCATGCTGATTACTATTGAAATAGTAACCGACAAATGTGCTGAAAATAAAAGACTTGCCCATTACTTTTGAAATAGTAACCGACGAATATGTGGTGAAAATAAATCTTGCCGATTACTTTTGAAATAGTAAGCGACGAATATGTTGAAAATAAAAATCTTCTCGATTACTTTTAAAATAGTAACCGACAAATATGCTAAAAATAAAAATCTTGCCGATAACTTTTGAAATAGTCACCGACCAATATGCTGAAAATAAAAGTCTTGCCCATTACTTTTGAAATAGTAACCGACGAATATGTGCTGAAAATAAATCTTGCCGATTACTTTTGAAATAGTAACCGACGAATGTGCTGAAAATAAATCATGCCGATTACTTTTGAAATAGTAAGCGACGAATATGTTGAAAATAAAAATCTTCTCGATTACTTTTAAAATAGTAACCGACAAATATGCTAAAACTAAAAATCTTGCCGATTACTTTTGAAATAGGAACCGACGAATATGTTGAAAATAAAAATCTTGCCGATTACTTTTAAAATAGTAACCGACAAATATGCTAAAAATAAAAATCTTGCCGATTACTTTTGAAAAAGTAACCGACAAATATGCTGAAAATAAAAATCTTGCCGATTACTTTTGAAATAGTCACCGACCAATATGCTGAAAATAAAAATCTTGCCGATTACTTTTGAAATAGTAACCGACGAATGTGCTGAAAATAAATCATGCTGATTACTTTTGAAATAGTAAGCGATGAATATGTTGGAAATAAAAATCTTACCGATTACTTTTAAAAAAGTAACCAATGAATGTGCTGAAAATAAAGTCTTGCCGATTACTTTTGAAATAGTAACCGACGAATATGTTGAAAATAAAAATCTTGTCGATTACTTTTAAAATAGTAACCGACAAATATGTTGAAAATAAAAATCTTGCCGATTACTTTTGAAATAGTAACCGACGAATATGCTGAAAATAAATCATGCCGATTACTTTCAAAATAGTAAGCGACAAATATGCTGAAAATAAAAATCTTGTCGATTACTTTTAAAATAGTAACCGACAAATATGCTGAAAATAAAAATCTTGCCGATTACTTTTGAAATAGTAACCGACGATTGTGCAGAAAATAGATCATGCCGATTACTTTTGAAATAGTAACCGACAAATGTGTTGAAAATAAATCATGCCGATTATTTTTGAAATAGTAACCGACGAATGTGCTGAAAATAAATCATGCCGATTACTATTGAAATAGTAACCGACAAATGTGCTGAAAATAAAAGACTTGCCCATTACTTTTGAAATAGTAACCGACGAATATGTGGTGAAAATAAATCTTGCCGATTACTTTTGAAATAGTAAGCGACGAATATGTTGAAAATAAAAATCTTCTCGATTACTTTTAAAATAGTAACCGACAAATATGCTAAAACTAAAAATCTTGCCGATTACTTTTGAAATAGGAACCGACGAATATGTTGAAAATAAAAATCTTGCCGATTACTTTTGAAATAGGAACCGACGAATATGTTGAAAATAAAAATCTTGTCGATTACTTTTAAAATAATAACCGACAAATATGCTAAAAATAAAAATCTTGCCGATTACTTTTGAAATAGTAACCGACGAATGTGCAGAAAATAGATCATGCCGATTACTTTTGAAGTAGTAACCGACGAATGTGTTGAAAATAAATCATGCCGATTATTTTTGAAATAGTAACCGACGTATGTGCTGAAAATAAATCATGCCGATTATTATTGAAATAGTAACCGACAAATGTGCTGAAAATAAAAGACTTGCCCATTACTTTTGAAATAGTAACCGACGAATATGTCCTGAAAATAAATCTTGCCGATTACTTTTGAAATAGTAACCGACGAATGTGCTGAAAATAAATCATGCCGATTACTTTTGAAATAGTAAGCGACGAATATGTTGAAAATAAAAATCTTCTCGATTACTTTTAAAATAGTAACCGACAAATATGCTAAAAATAAAAATCTTGCCGATTACTTTTGAAAAAGTAACCGACAAATATGCTGAAAATAAAAATCTTGCCGATTACTTTTGAAATAGTCACCGACCAATATGCTGAAAATAAAAATCTTGCCGATTACTTTTGAAAGAGTAACCGACGAATGTGCTGAAAATAAATCATGCTGATTACTTTTGAAATAGTAAGCGATGAATATGTTGGAAATAAAAATCTTACCGATTACTTTTAAAAAAGTAACCAATGAATGTGCTGAAAATAAAGTCTTGCCGATTACTTTTGAAATAGTAACCGACGAATATGTTGAAAATAAAAATCTTGTCGATTACTTTTGAAATAGGAACCGACGAATATGTTGAAAATAAAAATCTTGTCGATTACTTTTAAAATAGTAACCGACAAATATGTTGAAAATAAAAATCTTGCCGATTACTTTTGAAATAGTAACCGACGAATATGCTGAAAATAAATCATGCCGATTACTTTCAAAATAGTAAGCGACAAATATGCTGAAAATAAAAATCTTGTCGATTACTTTTAAAATAGTAACCGACAAATATGCTGAAAATAAAAATCTTGCCGATTACTTTTGAAATAGTAACCGACGATTGTGCAGAAAATAGATCATGCCGATTACTTTTGAAATAGTAACCGACAAATGTGTTGAAAATAAATCATGCCGATTATTTTTGAAATAGTAACCGACGAATGTGCTGAAAATAAATCATGCCGATTACTATTGAAATAGTAACCGACAAATGTGCTGAAAATAAAAGACTTGCCCATTACTTTTGAAATAGTAACCGACGAATATGTGGTGAAAATAAATCTTGCCGATTACTTTTGAAATAGTAAGCGACGAATATGTTGAAAATAAAAATCTTCTCGATTACTTTTAAAATAGTAACCGACAAATATGCTAAAACTAAAAATCTTGCCGATTACTTTTGAAATAGGAACCGACGAATATGTTGAAAATAAAAATCTTGCCGATTACTTTTGAAATAGGAACCGACGAATATGTTGAAAATAAAAATCTTGTCGATTACTTTTAAAATAATAACCGACAAATATGCTAAAAATAAAAATCTTGCCGATTACTTTCGAAATAGTAACCGACGAATGTGCAGAAAATAGATCATGCCGATAAATTTTGAAATAGTAACCGACGAATGTGTTGAAAATAAATCATGCCGATTATTTTTGAAATAGTAACCGACGTATGTGCTGAAAATAAATCATGCCGATTACTATTGAAATAGTAACCGACAAATGTGCTGAAAATAAAAGACTTGCCCATTACTTTTGAAATAGTAACCGACGAATATGTCCTGAAAATAAATCTTGCCGATTACTTTTGAAATAGTAACCGACGAATGTGCTGAAAATAAATCATGCCGATTACTTTTGAAATAGTAAGCGACGAATATGTTGAAAATAAAAATCTTCTCGATTACTTTTAAAATAGTAACCGACAAATATGCTAAAAATAAAAATCTTGCCGATTACTTTTGAAAAAGTAACCGACAAATATGCTGAAAATAAAAATCTTGCCGAATACTTTTGAAATAGTCACCGACCAATATGCTGAAAATAAAAATCTTGCCGATTACTTTTGAAATAGTAACCGACGAATGTGCTGAAAATAAATCATGCTGATTACTTTTGAAATAGTAAGCGATGAATATGTTGGAAATAAAAATC
The DNA here is from genome assembly GCA_958299785.1 of Medicago lupulina. NCBI lineage: Eukaryota > Viridiplantae > Streptophyta > Magnoliopsida > Fabales > Fabaceae > Medicago > Medicago lupulina. The sequence continues at coordinate 48,359,993 of OY283140.1, forward strand.
TTACCGATTACTTTTAAAAAAGTAACCAATGAATGTGCTGAAAATAAAGTCTTGCCGATTACTTTTGAAATAGTAACCGACGAATATGTTGAAAATAAAAATCTTGTCGATTACTTTTAAAATAGTAACCGACAAATATGTTGAAAATAAATCATGCCGATTATTTTTGAAATAGTAACCGACGTATGTGCTGAAAATAAATCATGCCGATTACTATTGAAATAGTAACCGACAAATGTGTTGAAAATAAAAGACTTGCCCATTACTTTTGAAATAGTAACCGACGAATGTGCTGAAAATAAATCCTGCCGATTACTTTTGAAATAGTAAGCGACGAATATGTTGAAAATAAAAATCTTCTCGATTACTTTTAAAATAGTAACCGACAAATATGCTAAAACTAAAACTCTTGCCGATTACTTTTGAAATAAGAACCGACGAATATGTTGAAAATAAAAATCTTGCCGATTACTTTTAAAATAGTAACCGACAAATATGCTAAAAATAAAAATCTTGCCGATTACTTTTGAAAAAGTAACCGACAAATATGCTGAAATAAAAATCTTGCCGATTACTTTTGAAATAGTCACCGACCAATATGCTGAAAATAAAAATCTTGCCGATTACTTTTGAAATAGTAACCGACGAATGTGCTGAAAATAAATCATGCTGATTACTTTTGAAATAGTAAGCGATGAATATGTTGGAAATAAAAATCTTACCGATTACTTTTAAAAAAGTAACCAATGAATGTGCTGAAAATAAAGTCTTGCCGATTACTTTTGAAATAGTAACCGACGAATATGTTGAAAATAAAAATCTTGTCGATTAATTTTAATATAGTAACTGACAAATATGCTAAAAATAAAAATCTTGCCGATAACTTTTGAAATAGTCACCGACCAATATGCTGAAAATAAAAGTCTTGCCCATTACTTTTGAAATAGTAACCGACGAATATGTGCTGAAAATAAATCTTGCCGATTACTTTTGAAATAGTAAACGACGAATGTGCTGAAAATAAATCATGCCGATTACTTTTGAAATAGTAAGCGACGAATATGTTGAAATAAAAATCTTCTCGATTACTTTTAAAATAGTAACCGACAAATATGCTAAAAATAAAAATCTTGCCGATTACTTTTGAAAAAGTAACCGACAAATATGCTGAAAATAAAAATCTTGCCGATTACTTTTGAAATAGTCACCGACCAATATGCTGAAAATAAAAATCTTGCCGATTACTTTTGAAATAGTAACCGACGAATGTGCTGAAAATAAATCATGCTGATTACTTTTGAAATAGTAAGCGATGAATATGTTGGAGATAAAAATCTTACCGATTACTTTTAAAAAAGTAACCAATGAATGTGCTGAAAATAAAGTCTTGCCGATTACTTTTGAAATAGTAACCGACGAATATGTTGAAAATAAAAATCTTGTCGATTACTTTTAAAATAGTAACCGACAAATATGTTGAAAATAAAAATCTTGCCGATTACTTTTGAAATAGTAACCGACGAATATGCTGAAAATAAATCATGCCGATTACTTTCAAAATAGTAAGCGACAAATATGCTGAAAATAAAAATCTTGTCGATTACTTTTAAAATAGTAACCGACAAATATGCTGAAAATAAAAATCTTGCCGATTACTTTTGAAATAGTCACCGACCAAAATGCTGAAAATAAAAATCTTGCCGATTACTTTTGAAATAGTAACCGACGAATGTGCTGAAAATAAATCATGCTGATTACTTTTGAAATAGTAAGCGATGAATATGTTGGAAATAAAAATCTTACCGATTACTTTTAAAAAAGTAACCAATGAATGTGCTGAAAATAAAGTCTTGCCGATTACTTTTGAAATAGTAAGCGACGAATATGTTGAAAATAAAAATCTTCTCGATTACTTTTAAAATAGTAACCGACAAATATGCTAAAACTAAAACTCTTGCCGATTACTTTTGAAATAAGAACCGACGAATATGTTGAAAATAAAAATCTTGCCGATTACTTTTAAAATAGTAACCGACAAATATGCTAAAAATAAAAATCTTGCCGATTACTTTTGAAAAAGTAACCGACAAATATGCTGAAAATAAAAATCTTGCCGATTACTTTTGAAATAGTCACCGACCAATATGCTGAAAATAAAAATCTTGCCGATTACTTTTGAAATAGTAACCGACGAATGTGCTGAAAATAAATCATGCTGATTACTTTTGAAATAGTAAGCGATGAATATGTTGGAAATAAAAATCTTACCGATTACTTTTAAAAAAGTAACCAATGAATGTGCTGAAAATAAAGTCTTGCCGATTACTTTTGAAATAGTAACCGACGAATATGTTGAAAATAAAAATCTTGTCGATTAATTTTAATATAGTAACTGACAAATATGCTAAAAATAAAAATCTTGCCGATAACTTTTGAAATAGTCACCGACCAATATGCTGAAAATAAAAGTCTTGCCCATTACTTTTGAAATAGTAACCGACGAATATGTGCTGAAAATAAATCTTGCCGATTACTTTTGAAATAGTAAACGACGAATGTGCTGAAAATAAATCATGCCGATTACTTTTGAAATAGTAAGCGACGAATATGTTGAAATAAAAATCTTCTCGATTACTTTTAAAATAGTAACCGACAAATATGCTAAAAATAAAAATCTTGCCGATTACTTTTGAAAAAGTAACCGACAAATATGCTGAAAATAAAAATCTTGCCGATTACTTTTGAAATAGTCACCGACCAATATGCTGAAAATAAAAATCTTGCCGATTACTTTTGAAATAGTAACCGACGAATGTGCTGAAAATAAATCATGCTGATTACTTTTGAAATAGTAAGCGATGAATATGTTGGAGATAAAAATCTTACCGATTACTTTTAAAAAAGTAACCAATGAATGTGCTGAAAATAAAGTCTTGCCGATTACTTTTGAAATAGTAACCGACGAATATGTTGAAAATAAAAATCTTGTCGATTACTTTTAAAATAGTAACCGACAAATATGTTGAAAATAAAAATCTTGCCGATTACTTTTGAAATAGTAACCGACGAATATGCTGAAAATAAATCATGCCGATTACTTTCAAAATAGTAAGCGACAAATATGCTGAAAATAAAAATCTTGTCGATTACTTTTAAAATAGTAACCGACAAATATGCTGAAAATAAAAATCTTGCCGATTACTTTTGAAATAGTCACCGACCAAAATGCTGAAAATAAAAATCTTGCCGATTACTTTTGAAATAGTAACCGACGAATGTGCTGAAAATAAATCATGCTGATTACTTTTGAAATAGTAAGCGATGAATATGTTGGAAATAAAAATCTTACCGATTACTTTTAAAAAAGTAACCAATGAATGTGCTGAAAATAAAGTCTTGCCGATTACTTTTGAAATAGTAAGCGACGAATATGTTGAAAATAAAAATCTTCTCGATTACTTTTAAAATAGTAACCGACAAATATGCTAAAACTAAAACTCTTGCCGATTACTTTTGAAATAAGAACCGACGAATATGTTGAAAATAAAAATCTTGCCGATTACTTTTAAAATAGTAACCGACAAATATGCTAAAAATAAAAATCTTGCCGATTACTTTTGAAAAAGTAACCGACAAATATGCTGAAAATAAAAATCTTGCCGATTACTTTTGAAATAGTCACCGACCAATATGCTGAAAATAAAAATCTTGCCGATTACTTTTGAAATAGTAACCGACGAATGTGCTGAAAATAAATCATGCTGATTACTTTTGAAATAGTAAGCGATGAATATGTTGGAAATAAAAATCTTACCGATTACTTTTAAAAAAGTAACCAATGAATGTGCTGAAAATAAAGTCTTGCCGATTACTTTTGAAATAGTAACCGACGAATATGTTGAAAATAAAAATCTTGTCGATTAATTTTAATATAGTAACTGACAAATATGCTAAAAATAAAAATCTTGCCGATAACTTTTGAAATAGTCACCGACCAATATGCTGAAAATAAAAGTCTTGCCCATTACTTTTGAAATAGTAACCGACGAATATGTGCTGAAAATAAATCTTGCCGATTACTTTTGAAATAGTAAACGACGAATGTGCTGAAAATAAATCATGCCGATTACTTTTGAAATAGTAAGCGACGAATATGTTGAAATAAAAATCTTCTCGATTACTTTTAAAATAGTAACCGACAAATATGCTAAAAATAAAAATCTTGCCGATTACTTTTGAAAAAGTAACCGACAAATATGCTGAAAATAAAAATCTTGCCGATTACTTTTGAAATAGTCACCGACCAATATGCTGAAAATAAAAATCTTGCCGATTACTTTTGAAATAGTAACCGACGAATGTGCTGAAAATAAATCATGCTGATTACTTTTGAAATAGTAAGCGATGAATATGTTGGAGATAAAAATCTTACCGATTACTTTTAAAAAAGTAACCAATGAATGTGCTGAAAATAAAGTCTTGCCGATTACTTTTGAAATAGTAACCGACGAATATGTTGAAAATAAAAATCTTGTCGATTACTTTTAAAATAGTAACCGACAAATATGTTGAAAATAAAAATCTTGCCGATTACTTTTGAAATAGTAACCGACGAATATGCTGAAAATAAATCATGCCGATTACTTTCAAAATAGTAAGCGACAAATATGCTGAAAATAAAAATCTTGTCGATTACTTTTAAAATAGTAACCGACAAATATGCTGAAAATAAAAATCTTGCCGATTACTTTTGAAATAGTCACCGACCAAAATGCTGAAAATAAAAATCTTGCCGATTACTTTTGAAATAGTAACCGACGAATGTGCTGAAAATAAATCATGCTGATTACTTTTGAAATAGTAAGCGATGAATATGTTGGAAATAAAAATCTTACCGATTACTTTTAAAAAAGTAACCAATGAATGTGCTGAAAATAAAGTCTTGCCGATTACTTTTGAAATAGTAAGCGACGAATATGTTGAAAATAAAAATCTTCTCGATTACTTTTAAAATAGTAACCGACAAATATGCTAAAACTAAAACTCTTGCCGATTACTTTTGAAATAAGAACCGACGAATATGTTGAAAATAAAAATCTTGCCGATTACTTTTAAAATAGTAACCGACAAATATGCTAAAAATAAAAATCTTGCCAATTACTTTTGAAAAAGTAACCGACAAATATGCTGAAAATAAAAATCTTGCCGATTACTTTTGAAATAGTCACCGACGAATGTGCTGAAAATAAATCATGCTGATTACTTTTGAAATAGTAAGCGATGAATATGTTGGAAATAAAAATCTTACCGATTACTTTTAAAAAAGTAACCAATGAATGTGCTGAAAATAAAGTCTTGCCGATTACTTTTGAAATAGTAAGCGACGAATATGTTGAAAATAAAAATCTTCTCGATTACTTTTAAAATAGTAACCGACAAATATGCTAAAACTAAAACTCTTGCCGATTACTTTTGAAATAAGAACCGACGAATATGTTGAAAATAAAAATCTTGCCGATTACTTTTAAAATAGTAACCGACAAATATGCTAAAAATAAAAATCTTGCCAATTACTTTTGAAAAAGTAACCGACAAATATGCTGAAAATAAAAATCTTGCCGATTACTTTTGAAATAGTCACCGACCAATATGCTGAAAATAAAAATCTTGCCGATTACTTTTGAAATAGTAACCGACGAATGTGCTGAAAATAAATCATGCTGATTACTTTTGAAATAGTAAGCGATGAATATGTTGGAAATAAAAATCTTACCGATTACTTTTAAAAAAGTAACCAATGAATGTGCTGAAAATAAAGTCTTGCCGATTACTTTTGAAATAGTAACCGACGAATATGTTGAAAATAAAAATCTTGTCGATTAATTTTAATATAGTAACTGACAAATATGCTAAAAATAAAAATCTTGCCGATAACTTTTGAAATAGTCACCGACCAATATGCTGAAAATAAAAGTCTTGCCCATTACTTTTGAAATAGTAACCGACGAATATGTGCTGAAAATAAATCTTGCCGATTACTTTTGAAATAGTAAACGACGAATGTGCTGAAAATAAATCATGCCGATTACTTTTGAAATAGTAAGCGACGAATATGTTGAAATAAAAATCTTCTCGATTACTTTTAAAATAGTAACCGACAAATATGCTAAAAATAAAAATCTTGCCGATTACTTTTGAAAAAGTAACCGACAAATATGCTGAAAATAAAAATCTTGCCGATTACTTTTGAAATAGTCACCGACCAATATGCTGAAAATAAAAATCTTGCCGATTACTTTTGAAATAGTAACCGACGAATGTGCTGAAAATAAATCATGCTGATTACTTTTGAAATAGTAAGCGATGAATATGTTGGAGATAAAAATCTTACCGATTACTTTTAAAAAAGTAACCAATGAATGTGCTGAAAATAAAGTCTTGCCGATTACTTTTGAAATAGTAACCGACGAATATGTTGAAAATAAAAATCTTGTCGATTACTTTTAAAATAGTAACCGACAAATATGTTGAAAATAAAAATCTTGCCGATTACTTTTGAAATAGTAACCGACGAATATGCTGAAAATAAATCATGCCGATTATTTTCAAAATAGTAAGCGACAAATATGCTGAAAATAAAAATCTTGTCGATTACTTTTAAAATAGTAACCGACAAATATGCTGAAAATAAAAATCTTGCCGATTACTTTTGAAATAGTCACCGACCAAAATGCTGAAAATAAAAATCTTGCCGATTACTTTTGAAATAGTAACCGACGAATGTGCTGAAAATAAATCATGCTGATTACTTTTGAAATAGTAAGCGATGAATATGTTGGAAATAAAAATCTTACCGATTACTTTTAAAAAAGTAACCAATGAATGTGCTGAAAATAAAGTCTTGCCGATTACTTTTGAAATAGTAAGCGACGAATATGTTGAAAATAAAAATCTTCTCGATTACTTTTAAAATAGTAACCGACAAATATGCTAAAACTAAAACTCTTGCCGATTACTTTTGAAATAAGAACCGACGAATATGTTGAAAATAAAAATCTTGCCGATTACTTTTAAAATAGTAACCGACAAATATGCTAAAAATAAAAATCTTGCCGATTACTTTTGAAAAAGTAACCGACAAATATGCTGAAAATAAAAATCTTGCCGATTACTTTTGAAATAGTCACCGACCAATATGCTGAAAATAAAAATCTTGCCGATTACTTTTGAAATAGTAACCGACGAATGTGCTGAAAATAAATCATGCTGATTACTTTTGAAATAGTAAGCGATGAATATGTTGGAAATAAAAATCTTACCGATTACTTTTAAAAAAGTAACCAATGAATGTGCTGAAAATAAAGTCTTGCCGATTACTTTTGAAATAGTAACCGACGAATATGTTGAAAATAAAAATCTTGTCGATTAATTTTAATATAGTAACTGACAAATATGCTAAAAATAAAAATCTTGCCGATAACTTTTGAAATAGTCACCGACCAATATGCTGAAAATAAAAGTCTTGCCCATTACTTTTGAAATAGTAACCGACGAATATGTGCTGAAAATAAATCTTGCCGATTACTTTTGAAATAGTAAACGACGAATGTGCTGAAAATAAATCATGCCGATTACTTTTGAAATAGTAAGTGACGAATATGTTGAAATAAAAATCTTCTCGATTACTTTTAAAATAGTAACCGACAAATATGCTAAAAATAAAAATCTTGCCGATTACTTTTGAAAAAGTAACCGACAAATATGCTGAAAATAAAAATCTTGCCGATTACTTTTGAAATAGTCACCGACCAATATGCTGAAAATAAAAATCTTGCCGATTACTTTTGAAATAGTAACCGACGAATGTGCTGAAAATAAATCATGCTGATTACTTTTGAAATAGTAAGCGATGAATATGTTGGAGATAAAAATCTTACCGATTACTTTTAAAAAAGTAACCAATGAATGTGCTGAAAATAAAGTCTTGCCGATTACTTTTGAAATAGTAACCGACGAATATGTTGAAAATAAAAATCTTGTCGATTACTTTTAAAATAGTAACCGACAAATATGTTGAAAATAAAAATCTTGCCGATTACTTTTGAAATAGTAACCGACGAATATGCTGAAAATAAATCATGCCGATTATTTTCAAAATAGTAAGCGACAAATATGCTGAAAATAAAAATCTTGTCGATTACTTTTAAAATAGTAACCGACAAATATGCTGAAAATAAAAATCTTGCCGATTACTTTTGAAATAGTCACCGACCAAAATGCTGAAAATAAAAATCTTGCCGATTACTTTTGAAATAGTAACCGACGAATGTGCTGAAAATAAATCATGCTGATTACTTTTGAAATAGTAAGCGATGAATATGTTGGAAATAAAAATCTTACCGATTACTTTTAAAAAAGTAACCAATGAATGTGCTGAAAATAAAGTCTTGCCGATTACTTTTGAAATAGTAAGCGACGAATATGTTGAAAATAAAAATCTTCTCGATTACTTTTAAAATAGTAACCGACAAATATGCTAAAACTAAAACTCTTGCCGATTACTTTTGAAATAAGAACCGACGAATATGTTGAAAATAAAAATCTTGCCGATTACTTTTAAAATAGTAACCGACAAATATGCTAAAAATAAAAATCTTGCCGATTACTTTTGAAAAAGTAACCGACAAATATGCTGAAAATAAAAATCTTGCCGATTACTTTTGAAATAGTCACCGACCAATATGCTGAAAATAAAAATCTTGCCGATTACTTTTGAAATAGTAACCGACGAATGTGCTGAAAATAAATCATGCTGATTACTTTTGAAATAGTAAGCGATGAATATGTTGGAAATAAAAATCTTACCGATTACTTTTAAAAAAGTAACCAATGAATGTGCTGAAAATAAAGTCTTGCCGATTACTTTTGAAATAGTAAGCGACGAATATGTTGAAAATAAAAATCTTCTCGATTACTTTTAAAATATTAACCGACAAATATGCTAAAACTAAAACTCTTGCCGATTACTTTTGAAATAAGAACCGACGAATATGTTGAAAATAAAAATCTTGCCGATTACTTTTAAAATAGTAACCGACAAATATGCTAAAAATAAAAATCTTGCCGATTACTTTTGAAAAAGTAACCGACAAATATGCTGAAAATAAAAATCTTGCCGATTACTTTTGAAATAGTCACCGACCAATATGCTGAAAATAAAAATCTTGCCGATTACTTTTGAAATAGTAACCGACGAATGTGCTGAAAATAAATCATGCTGATTACTTTTGAAATAGTAAGCGATGAATATGTTGGAAATAAAAATCTTACCGATTACTTTTAAAAAAGTAACCAATGAATGTGCTGAAAATAAAGTCTTGCCGATTACTTTTGAAATAGTAACCGACGAATATGTTGAAAATAAAAATCTTGTCGATTAATTTTAATATAGTAACTGACAAATATGCTAAAAATAAAAATCTTGCCGATAACTTTTGAAATAGTCACCGACCAATATGCTGAAAATAAAAGTCTTGCCCATTACTTTTGAAATAGTAACCGACGAATATGTGCTGAAAATAAATCTTGCCGATTACTTTTGAAATAGTAAACGACGAATGTGCTGAAAATAAATCATGCCGATTACTTTTGAAATAGTAAGCGACGAATATGTTGAAATAAAAATCTTCTCGATTACTTTTAAAATAGTAACCGACAAATATGCTAAAAATAAAAATCTTGCCGATTACTTTTGAAAAAGTAACCGACAAATATGCTGAAAATAAAAATCTTGCCGATTACTTTTGAAATAGTCACCGACCAATATGCTGAAAATAAAAATCTTGCCGATTACTTTTGAAATAGTAACCGACGAATGTGCTGAAAATAAATCATGCTGATTACTTTTGAAATAGTAAGCGATGAATATGTTGGAGATAAAAATCTTACCGATTACTTTTAAAAAAGTAACCAATGAATGTGCTGAAAATAAAGTCTTGCCGATTACTTTTGAAATAGTAACCGACGAATATGTTGAAAATAAAAATCTTGTCGATTACTTTTAAAATAGTAACCGACAAATATGTTGAAAATAAAAATCTTGCCGATTACTTTTGAAATAGTAACCGACGAATATGCTGAAAATAAATCATGCCGATTACTTTCAAAATAGTAAGCGACAAATATGCTGAAAATAAAAATCTTGTCGATTACTTTTAAAATAGTAACCGACAAATATGCTGAAAATAAAAATCTTGCCGATTACTTTTGAAATAGTCACCGACCAAAATGCTGAAAATAAAAATCTTGCCGATTACTTTTGAAATAGTAACCGACGAATGTGCTGAAAATAAATCATGCTGATTACTTTTGAAATAGTAAGCGATGAATATGTTGGAAATAAAAATCTTACCGATTACTTTTAAAAAAGTAACCAATGAATGTGCTGAAAATAAAGTCTTGCCGATTACTTTTGAAATAGTAACCGACGAATGTGTTGAAAATAAATCTTGCCCATTACTTTTGAAATAGTAACCGACGAATATGTTGAAAATAAAAATCTTGTCGATTAATTTTAATATAGTAACTGACAAATATGCTAAAAATAAAAATCTTGCCGATAACTTTTGAAATAGTCACCGACCAATATGCTGAAAATAAAAGTCTTGCCCATTACTTTTGAAATAGTAACCGACGAATATGTGCTGAAAATAAATCTTGCCGATTACTTTTGAAATAGTAAACGACGAATGTGCTGAAAATAAATCATGCCGATTACTTTTGAAATAGTAAGCGACGAATATGTTGAAATAAAAATCTTCTCGATTACTTTTAAAATAGTAACCGACAAATATGCTAAAAATAAAAATCTTGCCGATTACTTTTGAAAAAGTAACCGACAAATATGCTGAAAATAAAAATCTTGCCGATTACTTTTGAAATAGTCACCGACCAATATGCTGAAAATAAAAATCTTGCCGATTACTTTTGAAATAGTAACCGACGAATGTGCTGAAAATAAATCATGCTGATTACTTTTGAAATAGTAAGCGATGAATATGTTGGAGATAAAAATCTTACCGATTACTTTTAAAAAAGTAACCAATGAATGTGCTGAAAATAAAGTCTTGCCGATTACTTTTGAAATAGTAACCGACGAATATGTTGAAAATAAAAATCTTGTCGATTACTTTTAAAATAGTAACCGACAAATATGTTGAAAATAAAAATCTTGCCGATTACTTTTGAAATAGTAACCGACGAATATGCTGAAAATAAATCATGCCGATTACTTTCAAAATAGTAAGCGACAAATATGCTGAAAATAAAAATCTTGTCGATTACTTTTAAAATAGTAACCGACAAATATGCTGAAAATAAAAATCTTGCCGATTACTTTTGAAATAGTCACCGACCAAAATGCTGAAAATAAAAATCTTGCCGATTACTTTTGAAATAGTAACCGACGAATGTGCTGAAAATAAATCATGCTGATTACTTTTGAAATAGTAAGCGATGAATATGTTGGAAATAAAAATCTTACCGATTACTTTTAAAAAAGTAACCAATGAATGTGCTGAAAATAAAGTCTTGCCGATTACTTTTGAAATAGTAACCGACGAATGTGTTGAAAATAAATCTTGCCCATTACTTTTGAAATAGTAACCGACGAATATGTGCTGAAAATAAATCTTGCCGATTACTTTTGAAATAGTAAGCGACGAATATGTTGAAAATAAAAATCTTCTCGATTACTTTTAAAATAGTAACCGACAAATATGCTAAAACTAAAAATCTTGCCGATTACTTTTGAAATAGGAACCGACGAATATGTTGAAAATAAAAATCTTGCCGATTACTTTTGAAATAGGAACTGACGAATATGTTGAAAATAAAAATCTTGTCGATTACTTTTAAAATAATAACCGACAAATATGCTAAAAATAAAAATCTTGCCGATTACTTTTGAAATAGTAACCGACGAATGTGCAGAAAATAGATCATGCCGATTACTTTTGAAATAGTAACCGACGAATGTGTTGAAAATAAATCATGCCGATTATTTTTGAAATAGTAACCGACGTATGTGCTGAAAATAAATCATGCCGATTACTATTGAAATAGTAACCGACAAATGTGCTGAAAATAAAAGACTTGCCCATTACTTTTGAAATAGTAACTGACGAATATGTCCTGAAAATAAATGTTGCCGATTACTTTTGAAATAGTAACCGACGAATGTGCTGAAAATAAATCATGCCGATTACTTTTGAAATAGTAAGCGACGAATATGTTGAAAATAAAAATCTTCTCGATTACTTTTAAAATAGTAACCGACAAATATGCTAAAAATAAAAATCTTGCCGATTACTTTTGAAAAAGTAATCGACAAATATGCTGAAAATAAAAATCTTGCCGATTACTTTTGAAATAGTAACCGACGATTGTGGAGAAAATAGATCATGCCGATTACTTTTGAAATAGTAACCGACGAATGTGTTGAAAATAAATCATGCCGATTATTTTTGAAATAGTAACCGACGAATGTGCTGAAAATAAATCATGCCGATTACTATTGAAATAGTAACCGACAAATGTGCTGAAAATAAAAGACTTGCCCATTACTTTTGAAATAGTAACCGACGAATATGTGGTGAAAATAAATCTTGCCGATTACTTTTGAAATAGTAAGCGACGAATATGTTGAAAATAAAAATCTTCTCGATTACTTTTAAAATAGTAACCGACAAATATGCTAAAACTAAAAATCTTGCCGATTACTTTTGAAATAGGAACCGACGAATATGTTGAAAATAAAAATCTTGCCGATTACTTTTGAAATAGGAACCGACGAATATGTTGAAAATAAAAATCTTGTCGATTACTTTTAAAATAATAACCGACAAATATGCTAAAAATAAAAATCTTGCCGATTACTTTTGAAATAGTAACCGACGAATGTGCAGAAAATAGATCATGCCAATTACTTTTGAAATAGTAACCGACGAATGTGTTGAAAATAAATCATGCCGATTATTTTTGAAATAGTAACCGACGTATGTGCTGAAAATAAATCATGCCGATTACTATTGAAATAGTAACCGACAAATGTGCTGAAAATAAAAGACTTGCCCATTACTTTTGAAATAGTAACCGACGAATATGTCCTGAAAATAAATCTTGCCGATTACTTTTGAAATAGTAACCGACGAATGTGCTGAAAATAAATCATGCCGATTACTTTTGAAATAGTAAGCGACGAATATGTTGAAAATAAAAATCTTCTCGATTACTTTTAAAATAGTAACCGACAAATATGCTAAAAATAAAAATCTTGCCGATTACTTTTGAAAAAGTAACCGACAAATATGCTGAAAATAAAAATCTTGCCGATTACTTTTGAAATAGTCACCGACCAATATGCAGAAAATAAAAATCTTGCCGATTACTTTTGAAATAGTAACCGACGAATGTGCTGAAAATAAATCATGCTGATTACTTTTGAAATAGTAAGCGATGAATATGTTGGAAATAAAAATCTTACCGATTACTTTTAAAAAAGTAACCAATGAATGTGCTGAAAATAAAGTCTTGCTGATTACTTTTGAAATAGTAACCGACGAATATGTTGAAAATAAAAATCTTGTCGATTACTTTTAAAATAGTAACCGACAAATATGTTGAAAATAAAAATCTTGCCGATTACTTTTGAAATAGTAACCGACGAATATGCTGAAATTAAATCATGCCGATTACTTTCAAAATAGTAAGCGACAAATATGCTGAAAATAAAAATCTTGTCGATTACTTTTAAAATAGTAACCGACAAATATGCTGAAAATAAAAATCTTGCCGATTACTTTTGAAATAGTAACCGACGATTGTGCAGAAAATAGATCATGCCGATTACTTTTGAAATTGTAACCGACGAATGTGTTGAAAATAAATCATGCCGATTATTTTTGAAATAGTAACCGACGAATGTGCTGAAAATAAATCATGCCGATTACTATTGAAATAGTAACCGACAAATGTGCTGAAAATAAAAGACTTGCCCATTACTTTTGAAATAGTAACCGACGAATATGTGCTGAAAATAAATCTTGCCGATTACTTTTGAAATAGTAAGCGACGAATATGTTGAAAATAAAAATCTTCTCGATTACTTTTAAAATAGTAACCGACAAATATGCTAAAACTAAAAATCTTGCCGATTACTTTTGAAATAGGAACCGACGAATATGTTGAAAATAAAAATCTTGCCGATTACTTTTGAAATAGGAACCGACGAATATGTTGAAAATAAAAAACTTGTCGATTACTTTTAAAATAATAACCGACAAATATGCTAAAAATAAAAATCTTGCCGATTACTTTTGAAATAGTAACCGACGAATGTGCAGAAAATAGATCATGCCGATTACTTTTGAAATAGTAACCGACGAATGTGTTGAAAATAAATCATGCCGATTATTTTTGAAATAGTAACCGACGTATGTGCTGAAAATAAATCATGCCGATTACTATTGAAATAGTAACCGACAAATGTGTTGAAAATAAAAGACTTGCCCATTACTTTTGAAATAGTACCCGACGAATATGTCCTGAAAATAAATCTTGCCGATTACTTTTGAAATAGTAACCGACGAATGTGCTGAAAATAAATCATGCCGATTACTTTTGAAATAGTAAGCGACGAATATGTTGAAAATAAAAATCTTCTCGATTACTTTTAAAATAGTAACCGACAAATATGCTAAAACTAAAAATCTTGCCGATTACTTTTGAAATAGGAACCGACGAATATGTTGAAAATAAAAATCTTGCCGATTACTTTTAAAATAGTAACCGACAAATATACTAAAAATAAAAATCTTGCCGATTACTTTTGAAAAAGTAACCGACAAATATGCTGAAAATAAAAATCTTGCCGATTACTTTTGAAATAGTCACCGACCAATATGCTGAAAATAAAAATCTTGCCGATTACTTTTGAAATAGTAACCGACGAATGTGCTGAAAATAAGTCATGCTGATTACTTTTGAAATAGTAAGCGATGAATATGTTGGAAATAAAAATCTTACCGATTACTTTTAAAAAAGTAACCAATGAATGTGCTGAAAATAAAGTCTTGCCGATTACTTTTGAAATAGTAACCGACGAATATGTTGAAAATAAAAATCTTGTCGATTACTTTTAAAATAGTAACCGACAAATATGTTGAAAATAAAAATCTTGCCGATTACTTTTGAAATAGTAACCGACGAATATGCTGAAAATAAATCATGCCGATTACTTTCAAAATAGTAAGCGACAAATATGCTGAAAATAAAAATCTTGTCGATTACTTTTAAAATAGTAACCGACAAATATGCTGAAAATAAAAATCTTGCCGATTACTTTTGAAATAGTCACAGACCAAAATGCTAAAAATAAAAATCTTGCCGATTACTTTTGAAATAGTAACCGACGAATGTGCTGAAAATAAATCATACTGATTACTTTTGAAATAGTAAGCGATGAATATGTTGGAAATAAAAATCCTACCGATTACTTTTAAAAAAGTAACCAATGAATGTGCTGAAAATAAAGTCTTGCCGATTACTTTTGAAATAGTAACCGACGAATATGTTGAAAATAAAAATCTTGTCGATTACTTTTAAAATAGTAACCGACAAATATGTTGAAAATAAAAATCTTGCCGATTACTTTTGAAATAGTAACCGACGAATATGCTGAAAATAAATCATGCCGATTACTTTCAAAATAGTAAGCGACAAATATGCTGAAAATAAAAATCTTGTCGATTACTTTTAAAATAGTTACCGACAAATATGCTGAAAATAAAAATCTTGCCGATTACTTTTGAAATAGTAACCGACGATTGTGCAGAAAATAGATCATGTCGATTACTTTTGAAATAGTAACCGACGAATGTGTTGAAAATAAATCATGCCGATTATTTTTGAAATAGTAACCGACGAATGTGCTGAAAATAAATCATGCCGATTACTATTGAAATAGTAACCGACAAAGGTGCTGAAAATAAAAGACTTGCCCATTACTTTTGAAATAGTAACCGACGAATATGTGCTGAAAATAAATCTTGCCGATTACTTTTGAAATAGTAAGCGACGAATATGTTGAAAATAAAAATCTTCTCGATTACTTTTAAAATAGTAACCGACAAATATGCTAAAACTAAAAATCTTGCCGATTACTTTTGAAATAGGAACCGACGAATATGTTGAAAATAAAAATCTTGCCGATTACTTTTAAAATAGGAACCGACGAATATGTTGAAAATAAAAATCTTGTCGATTACTTTTAAAATAATAACCGACAAATATGCTAAAAATAAAAATCTTGCCGATTACTTTTGAAATAGTAACCGACGAATGTGCAGAAAATAGATCATGCCGATTACTTTTGAAATAGTAACCGACGAATGTGTTGAAAATAAATCATGCCGATTATTTTTGAAATAGTAACCGACGAATGTGCTGAAAATAAATCATGCCGATTACTATTGAAATAGTAACCGACAAATGTGCTGAAAATAAAAGACTTGCCCATTACTTTTGAAATAGTAACCGACGAATATTTGCTGAAAATAAATCTTGTCGATTACTTTTGAAATAGTAACCGACGAATGTGCTGAAAATAAATCATGCCGATTACTATTGAAATAGTAACCGACAAATGTGCTGAAAATAAAAGACTTGCCCATTACTTTTGAAATAGTAACTGACGAATATGTCCTGAAAATAAATCTTGCCGATTACTTTTGAAATAGTAACCGACGAATGTTCTGAAAATAAATCATGCCGATTACTTTTGAAATAGTAAGCGACGAATATGTTGA
Organism: Medicago lupulina; assembly: GCA_958299785.1. Classification (NCBI taxonomy): domain Eukaryota; kingdom Viridiplantae; phylum Streptophyta; class Magnoliopsida; order Fabales; family Fabaceae; genus Medicago; species Medicago lupulina. The sequence continues at coordinate 48,376,858 of OY283140.1, forward strand.
AAATAAAAATCTTCTCGATTACTTTTAAAATAGTAACCGACAAATATGCTAAAAATAAAAATCTTGCCGATTACTTTTGAAAAAGTAATCGACAAATATGCTGAAAATAAAAATCTTGCCGATTACTTTTGAAATAGTCACCGACCAATATGCTGAAAATAAAAATCTTGCCGATTACTTTTGAAATAGTAACCGACGAATGTGCTGAAAATAAATCATGCTGATTACTTTTGAAATAGTAAGCGATGAATATGTTGGAAAAAAAAATCTTACCGATTACTTTTAAAAAAGTAACCAATGAATGTGCTGAAAATAAAGTCTTGCCGATTACTTTTGAAATAGTAACCGACGAATATGTTGAAAATAAAAATCTTGTCGATTACTTTTAAAATAGTAACCGACAAATATGTTGAAAATAAAAATCTTGCCGATTACTTTTGAAATAGTAACCGACGAATATGCTGAAAATAAATCATGCCGATTACTTTCAAAATAGTAAGCGACAAATATGCTGAAAATAAAAATCTTGTCGATTACTTTTAAAATAGTAACCGACAAATATGCTGAAAATAAAAATCTTGCCGATTACTTTTGAAATAGTAACCGACGATTGTGCAGAAAATAGATCATGCCGATTACTTTTGAAATAGTAACCGACGAATGTGTTGAAAATAAATCATGCCGATTATTTTTGAAATAGTAACCGACGAATGTGCTGAAAATAAATCATGCCGATTACTATTGAAATAGTAACCGACAAATGTGCTGAAAATAAAAGACTTGCCCATTACTTTTGAAATAGTAACCGACGAATATGTGGTGAAAATAAATCTTGCCGATTACTTTTGAAATAGTAAGCGACGAATATGTTGAAAATAAAAATCTTCTCGATTACTTTTAAAATAGTAACCGACAAATATGCTAAAACTAAAAATCTTGCCGATTACTTTTGAAATAGGAACCGACGAATATGTTGAAAATAAAAATCTTGCCGATTACTTTTGAAATAGGAACCGACGAATATGTTGAAAATAAAAATCTTGTCGATTACTTTTAAAATAATAACCGACAAATATGCTAAAAATAAAAATCTTGCCGATTACTTTTGAAATAGTAACCGACGAATGTGCAGAAAATAGATCATGTCGATTACTTTTGAAATAGTAACCGACGAATGTGTTGAAAATAAATCATGCCGATTATTTTTGAAATAGTAACCGACGTATGTGCTGAAAATAAATCATGCCGATTACTATTGAAATAGTAACCGACAAATGTGCTGAAAATAAAAGACTTGCCCATTACTTTTGAAATAGTAACCGACGAATATGTCCTGAAAATAAATCTTGCCGATTACTTTTGAAATAGTAACCGACGAATGTGCTGAAAATAAATCATGCCTTTTACTTTTGAAATAGTAAGCGACGAATATGTTGAAAATAAAAATCTTCTCGATTACTTTTAAAATAGTAACCGACAAATATGCTAAAACTAAAAATCCTGCCGATTACTTTTGAAATAGGAACCGAGGAATATGTTGAAAATAAAAATCTTGTCGATTACTTTTAAAATAGTAACCGACAAATATGCTAAAAATAAAAATCTTGCCGATAACTTTTGAAATAGTCACGGACCAATATGCTGAAAATAAAAGTCTTGCCCATTACTTTTGAAATAGTAACCGACGAATATGTGCTGAAAATAAATCATGCCGATTACTTTTGAAATAGTAAGCGACGAATATGTTGAAAATAAAAATCTTCTCGATTACTTTTAAAATAGTAACCGACAAATATGCTAAAACTAAAAATCTTGCCGATTACTTTTGAAATAGGAACCGACGAATATGTTGAAAATAAAAATCTTGCCGATTACTTTTAAAATAGTAACCGACAAATATGCTAAAAATAAAAATCTTGCCGATTACTTTTGAAAAAGTAACCGACAAATATGCTGAAAATAAAAATCTTGCCGATTACTTTTGAAATAGTCACCGACCAATATGCTGAAAATAAAAATCTTGCCGATTACTTTTGAAATAGTAACCAATGAATGTGCTGAAAATAAAGTCTTGCCGATTACTTTTGAAATAGTAACCGACGAATATGTTGAAAATAACAATCTTGTCGATTACTTTTAAAATAGTAACCAACAAATATGTTGAAAATAAAAATCTTGCCGATTACTTTTGAAATAGTAACCGACGAATATGCTGAAAATAAATCATGCCGATTACTTTAAAAATAGTAAGCGACGAATATGTTGAAAATAAAAATCTTACCGATTACTTTTAAAATAGTAACCAACGGATATGCTGAAAATAAAGTCTTGCCGATTACTTTTGAAATAGTAACCGACGAATATATTGAAAATAAAAATCTTGTCGATTACTTTTAAAATAGTAACCGACAAATATGCAGAAAATAAAAATCTTGCCGATTACTTTTGAAATAGTAACCGACGATTGTGCAGAAAATAGATCATGCCGATTACTTTTGAAATAGTAACCGACGAATGTGTTGAGAATAAATCATGCCGATTATTTTTGAAATAGTAACCGACGAATGTGCTGAAAATAAATCATGCCGATTACTATTCAAATAGTAACCGACAAATGTGCTGAAAATAAAAGACTTGCCCATTACTTTTGAAATAGTAACCGACGAATATGTGCTGAAAATAAATCATGCCGATTACTATTGAAATAGTAACCGACAAATGTGCTGAAAATAAAAGACTTGCCCATTACTTTTGAAATAGTAACCGACGAATATGTGGTGAAAATAAATCTTGCCGATTACTTTTGAAATAGTAAGCGACGAATATGTTGAAAATAAAAATCTTCTCGATTACTTTTAAAATAGTAACCGACAAATATGCTAAAACTAAAAATCTTGCCGATTACTTTTGAAATAGGAACCGACGAATATGTTGAAAATAAAAATCTTGCCGATTACTTTTGAAATAGGAACCGACGAATATGTTGAAAATAAAAATCTTGTCGATTACTTTTAAAATAATAACCGACAAATATGCTAAAAATAAAAATCTTGCCGATTACTTTTGAAATAGTAACCGACGAATGTGCAGAAAATAGATCATGTCGATTACTTTTGAAATAGTAACTGACGAATGTGTTGAAAATAAATCATGCCGATTATTTTTAAAATAGTAACCGACGTATGTGCTGAAAATAAATCATGCCGATTACTATTGAAATAGTAACCGACAAATGTGCTGAAAATAAAAGACTTGCCCATTACTTTTGAAATAGTAACCGACGAATATGTCCTGAAAATAAATCTTGCCGATTACTTTTGAAATAGTAACCGACGAATGTGCTGAAAATAAATCATGCCTTTTACTTTTGAAATAGTAAGCGACGAATATGTTGAAAATAAAAATCTTCTCGATTACTTTTAAAATAGTAACCGACAAATATGCTAAAACTAAAAATCCTGCCGATTACTTTTGAAATAGGAACCGAGGAATATGTTGAAAATAAAAATCTTGTCGATTACTTTTAAAATAGTAACCGACAAATATGCTAAAAATAAAAATCTTGCCGATAACTTTTGAAATAGTCACGGACCAATATGCTGAAAATAAAAGTCTTGCCCATTACTTTTGAAATAGTAACCGACGAATATGTGCTGAAAATAAATCATGCCGATTACTTTTGAAATAGTAAGCGACGAATATGTTGAAAATAAAAATCTTCTCGATTACTTTTAAAATAGTAACCGACAAATATGCTAAAACTAAAAATCTTGCCGATTACTTTTGAAATAGGAACCGACGAATATGTTGAAAATAAAAATCTTGCCGATTACTTTTAAAATAGTAACCGACAAATATGCTAAAAATAAAAATCTTGCCGATTACTTTTGAAAAAGTAACCGACAAATATGCTGAAAATAAAAATCTTGCCGATTACTTTTGAAATAGTCACCGACCAATATGCTGAAAATAAAAATCTTGCCGATTACTTTTGAAATAGTAACCGACGAATGTGCTGAAAATAAATCATGCTGATTACTTTTGAAATAGTAAGCGATGAATATGTTGGAAATAAAAATCTTACCGATTACTTTTAAAAAAGTAACCAATGAATGTGCTGAAAATAAAGTCTTGCCGATTACTTTTGAAATAGTAACCGACGAATATGTTGAAAATAACAATCTTGTCGATTACTTTTAAAATAGTAACCAACAAATATGTTGAAAATAAAAATCTTGCCGATTACTTTTGAAATAGTAACCGACGAATATGCTGAAAATAAATCATGCCGATTACTTTAAAAATAGTAAGCGACGAATATGTTGAAAATAAAAATCTTACCGATTACTTTTAAAATAGTAACCAACGGATATGCTGAAAATAAAGTCTTGCCGATTACTTTTGAAATAGTAACCGACGAATATATTGAAAATAAAAATCTTGTCGATTACTTTTAAAATAGTAACCGACAAATATGCAGAAAATAAAAATCTTGCCGATTACTTTTGAAATAGTAACCGACGATTGTGCAGAAAATAGATCATGCCGATTACTTTTGAAATAGTAACCGACGAATGTGTTGAAAATAAATCATGCCGATTATTTTTGAAATAGTAACCGACGAATGTGCTGAAAATAAATCATGCCGATTACTATTCAAATAGTAACCGACAAATGTGCTGAAAATAAAAGACTTGCCCATTACTTTTGAAATAGTAACCGACGAATATGTGCTGAAAATAAATCTTGTCGATTACTTTTGAAATAGTAACCGACGAATGTGCTGAAAATAAATCATGCCGATTACTATTGAAATAGTAACCGACAAATGTGCTGAAAATAAAAGACTTGCCCATTACTTTTGAAATAGTAACTGACGAATATGTCCTGAAAATAAATCTTGCCGATTACTTTTGAAATAGTAACCGACGAATGTGCTGAAAATAAATCATGCCGATTACTTTTGAAATAGTAAGCGACGAATATGTTGAAAATAAAAATCTTCTCGATTACTTTTAAAATAGTAACCGACAAATATGCTAAAACTAAAAATCTTGCCGATTACTTTTGAAATAGGAACCGACGAATATGTTGAAAATAAAAATCTTGCCGATTACTTTTAAAATAGTAACCGACAAATATGCTAAAAATAAAAATCTTGCCGATTACTTTTGAAAAAGTAACCGACAAATATGCTGAAAATAAAAATCTTGCCGATTACTTTTGAAATAGTCACCGACCAATATGCTGAAAATAAAAATCTTGCCGATTACTTTTGAAATAGTAACCGACGAATGTGCTGAAAATAAATCATGCTGATTACTTTTGAAATAGTAAGCGATGAATATGTTGGAAATAAAAATCTTACCGATTACTTTTAAAAAAGTAACCAATGAATGTGCTGAAAATAAAGTCTTGCCGATTACTTTTGAAATAGTAACCGACGAATATGTTGAAAATAACAATCTTGTCGATTACTTTTAAAATAGTAACCAACAAATATGTTGAAAATAAAAATCTTGCCGATTACTTTTGAAATAGTAACCGACGAATATGCTGAAAATAAATCATGCCGATTACTTTAAAAATAGTAAGCGACGAATATGTTGAAAATAAAAATCTTACCGATTACTTTTAAAATAGTAACCAACGGATATGCTGAAAATAAAGTCTTGCCGATTACTTTTGAAATAGTAACCGACGAATATATTGAAAATAAAAATCTTGTCGATTACTTTTAAAATAGTAACCGACAAATATGCAGAAAATAAAAATCTTGCCGATTACTTTTGAAATAGTAACCGACGATTGTGCAGAAAATAGATCATGCCGATTACTTTTGAAATAGTAACCGACGAATGTGTTGAAAATAAATCATGCCGATTATTTTTGAAATAGTAACCGACGAATGTGCTGAAAATAAATCATGCCGATTACTATTCAAATAGTAACCGACAAATGTGCTGAAAATAAAAGACTTGCCCATTACTTTTGAAATAGTAACCGACGAATATGTGCTGAAAATAAATCTTGTCGATTACTTTTGAAATAGTAACCGACGAATGTGCTGAAAATAAATCATGCCGATTACTATTGAAATAGTAACCGACAAATGTGCTGAAAATAAAAGACTTGCCCATTACTTTTGAAATAGTAACTGACGAATATGTCCTGAAAATAAATCTTGCCGATTACTTTTGAAATAGTAACCGACGAATGTGCTGAAAATAAATCATGCCGATTACTTTTGAAATAGTAAGCGACGAATATGTTGAAAATAAAAATCTTCTCGATTACTTTTAAAATAGTAACTGACAAATATGCTAAAAATAAAAATCTTGCCGATTACTTTTGAAAAAGTAATCGACAAATATGCTGAAAATAAAAATCTTGCCGATTACTTTTGAAATAGTCACCGACCAATATACTGAAAATAAAAATCTTGCCGATTACTTTTGAAATAGTAACCGACGAATGTGCTGAAAATAAATCAAGCTGATTACTTTTGAAATAGTAAGCGATGAATATGTTGGAAATAAAAATCTTACCGATTACTTTTAAAAAAGTAACCAATGAATGTGCTGAAAATAAAGTCTTGCCGATTACTTTTGAAATAGTAACCGACGAATATGTTGAAAATAAAAATCTTGTCGATTACTTTTAAAATAGTAACCGACAAATATGTTGAAAATAAAAATCTTGCCGATTACTTTTGAAATAGTAACCGACGAATATGCTGAAAATAAATCATGCCGATTACTTTCAAAATAGTAAGCGACAAATATGCTGAAAATAAAAATCTTGTCGATTACTTTTAAAATAGTAACCGACAAATATGCTGAAAATAAAAATCTTGCCGATTACTTTTGAAATAGTAACCGACGATTGTGCAGAAAATAGATCATGCCGATTACTTTTGAAATAGTAACCGACGAATGTGTTGAAAATAAATCATGCCGATTATTTTTGAAATAGTAACCGACGAATGTGCTGAAAATAAATCATGCCGATTACTATTGAAATAGTAACCGACAAATGTGCTGAAAATAAAAGACTTGCCCATTACTTTTGAAATAGTAACCGACGAATATGTGGTGAAAATAAATCTTGCCGATTACTTTTGAAATAGGAACCGACGAATATGTTGAAAATAAAAATCTTGTCGATTACTTTTAAAATAGTAACCGACAAATATGCTAAAAATAAAAATCTTGCCGATTACTTTTAAAATAGTAACCAACGGATATGCTGAAAATAAAGTCTTGCCGATTACTTTTGAAATAGTAACCGACGAATATATTGAAAATAAAAATCTTGTCGATTACTTTTAAAATAGTAACCGACAAATATGCAGAAAATAAAAATCTTGCCGATTACTTTTGAAATAGTAACCGACGATTGTGCAGAAAATAGATCATGCCGATTACTTTTGAAATAGTAACCGACGAATGTGTTGAAAATAAATCATGCCGATTATTTTTGAAATAGTAACCGACGAATGTGCTGAAAATAAATCATGCCGATTACTATTCAAATAGTAACCGACAAATGTGCTGAAAATAAAAGACTTGCCCATTACTTTTGAAATAGTAACCGACGAATATGTGCTGAAAATAAATCTTGTCGATTACTTTTGAAATAGTAACCGACGAATGTGCTGAAAATAAATCATGCCGATTACTATTGAAATAGTAACCGACAAATGTGCTGAAAATAAAAGACTTGCCCATTACTTTTGAAATAGTAACTGACGAATATGTCCTGAAAATAAATCTTGCCGATTACTTTTGAAATAGTAACCGACGAATGTGCTGAAAATAAATCATGCCGATTACTTTTGAAATAGTAAGCGACGAATATGTTGAAAATAAAAATCTTCTCGATTACTTTTAAAATAGTAACTGACAAATATGCTAAAAATAAAAATCTTGCCGATTACTTTTGAAAAAGTAATCGACAAATATGCTGAAAATAAAAATCTTGCCGATTACTTTTGAAATAGTCACCGACCAATATACTGAAAATAAAAATCTTGCCGATTACTTTTGAAATAGTAACCGACGAATGTGCTGAAAATAAATCAAGCTGATTACTTTTGAAATAGTAAGCGATGAATATGTTGGAAATAAAAATCTTACCGATTACTTTTAAAAAAGTAACCAATGAATGTGCTGAAAATAAAGTCTTGCCGATTACTTTTGAAATAGTAACCGACGAATATGTTGAAAATAAAAATCTTGTCGATTACTTTTAAAATAGTAACCGACAAATATGTTGAAAATAAAAATCTTGCCGATTACTTTTGAAATAGTAACCGACGAATATGCTGAAAATAAATCATGCCGATTACTTTCAAAATAGTAAGCGACAAATATGCTGAAAATAAAAATCTTGTCGATTACTTTTAAAATAGTAACCGACAAATATGCTGAAAATAAAAATCTTGCCGATTACTTTTGAAATAGTAACCGACGATTGTGCAGAAAATAGATCATGCCGATTACTTTTGAAATAGTAACCGACGAATGTGTTGAAAATAAATCATGCCGATTATTTTTGAAATAGTAACCGACGAATGTGCTGAAAATAAATCATGCCGATTACTATTGAAATAGTAACCGACAAATGTGCTGAAAATAAAAGACTTGCCCATTACTTTTGAAATAGTAACCGACGAATATGTGGTGAAAATAAATCTTGCCGATTACTTTTGAAATAGGAACCGACGAATATGTTGAAAATAAAAATCTTGTCGATTACTTTTAAAATAGTAACCGACAAATATGCTAAAAATAAAAATCTTGCCGATAACTTTTGAAATAGTCACCGACCAATATGCTGAAAATAAAAGTCTTGCCCATTACTTTTGAAATAGTAACCGACGAATATGTGCTGAAAATAAATCTTGCCGATTACTTTTGAAATAGTAACCGACGAATGTGCTGAAAATAAATCATGCCGATTACTTTTGAAATAGTAAGCGACGAATATGTTGAAAATAAAAATCTTCTCGATTACTTTTAAAATAGTAACCGACAAATATGCTAAAACTAAAAATCTTGCCGATTACTTTTGAAATAGGAACCGACGAATATGTTGAAAATAAAATTCTTGCCGATTACTTTTAAAATAGTAACCGACAAATATGCTAAAAATAAAAATCTTGCCGATTACTTTTGAAAAAGTAACCGACAAATATGCTGAAAATAAAAATCTTGCCGATTACTTTTGAAATAGTCACCGACCAATATGCTGAAAATAAAAATCTTGCCGATTACTTTTGAAATAGTAACCGACGAATGTGCTGAAAATAAATCATGCTGATTACTTTTGAAATAGTAAGCGATGAATATGTTGGAAATAAAAATCTTACCGATTACTTTTAAAAAAGTAACCAATGAATGTGCTGAAAATAAAGTCTTGCCGATTACTTTTGAAATAGTAACCGACGAATATATTGAAAATAAAAATCTTGTCGATTACTTTTAAAATAGTAACTGACAAATATGCAGAAAATAAAAATCCTTCCGATTACTTTTGAAATAGTAACCGACGATTGTGCAGAAAATAGATCATGCCGATTACTTTTGAAATAGTAACCGACGAATGTGTTGAAAATAAATCATGCCGATTATTTTTGAAATAGTAACCGACGAATGTGCTGAAAATAAATCATGCCGATTACTATTGAAATAGTAACCGACAAATGTGCTGAAAATAAAAGACTTGCCCATTACTTTTTAAATAGTAACCGACGAATATGTGCTGAAAATAAATCTTGTCGATTACTTTTGAAATAGTAACCGACGAATGTGCTGAAAATAAATCAATGCGATTACTATTGAAATAGTAACCGACAAATGTGCTGAAAATAAAAGACTTGCCCATTACTTTTGAAATAGTAACCGACGAATATGTGCTGAAAATAAATCTTGCCGATTGCTTTTGAAATAGTAAGCGACGAATATGTTGAAAATAAAAATCTTCTCGATTACTTTTAAAATAGTAACCGACAAATATGCTAAAACTAAAAATCTTGCCGATTACTTTTCAAATAGGAACCGACGAATATGTTGAAAATAAAAATCTTGCCGATTACTTTTGAAATAGGAACCGACGAATATGTTGAAAATAAAAATCTTGTCGATTACTTTTAAAATAATAACCGACAAATATGCTAAAAATAAAAATCTTGCCGATTACTTTTGAAATAGTAACCGACGAATGTGCAGAAAATAGATCATGCCGATTACTTTTGAAATAGTAACCGACGAATGTGTTGAAAATAAATCATGCCGATTATTTTTGAAATAGTAACCGACGTATGTGCTGAAAATAAATCATGCCGATTACTATTGAAATAGTAACCGATAAATGTGCCGAAAATAAAAGACTTGCCCATTACTTTTGAAATAGTAACCGACGAATATGTCCTGAAAATAAATCTTGCCGATTACTTTTGAAATAGTAACCGACGAATGTGCTGAAAATAAATCATGCCGATTACTTTTGAAATAGTAAGCGACGAATATGTTGAAAATAAAAATCTTCTCGATTACTTTTAAAATAGTAACCGACAAATATGCTAAAACTAAAAATCCTGCCGATTACTTTTGAAATAGGAACCGACGAATATGTTGAAAATAAAAATCTTGCCGATTACTTTTAAAATAGTAACTGACAAATATGCTAAAAATAAAAATCTTGCCGATAACTTTTGAAATAGTCACCGACCAATATGCTGAAAATAAAAGTCTTGCCCATTACTTTTGAAATAGTAACCGACAAATATGTGCTGAAAATAAATCTTGCCGATTACTTTTGAAATAGTAACCGACGAATGTGCTGAAAATAAATCATGCCGATTACTTTTGAAATAGTAAGCGACGAATATGTTGAAAATAAAAATCTTCTCGATTACTTTTAAAATAGTAACCGACAAATATGCTAAAACTAAAAATCTTGCCGATTACTTTTGAAATAGGAACCGACGAATATGTTGAAAATAAAAATCTTGCCGATTACTTTTAAAATAGTAACCGACAAATATGCTAAAAATAAAAATCTTGCCGACTACTTTTGAAAAAGTAACCGACAAATATGCTGAAAATAAAAATCTTGCCGATTACTTTTGAAATAGTCACCGACCAATATGCTGAAAATAAAAATCTTGCCGATTACTTTTGAAATAGTAACCGACGAATGTGCTGAAAATAAATCATGCTGATTACTTTTGAAATAGTAAGCAATGAATATGTTGGAAATAAAAATCTTACCGATTACTTTTAAAAAAGTAACCAATGAATGTGCTGAAAATAAAGTCTTGCCGATTACTTTTGAAATATTAACCGACGAATATGTTGAAAATAAAAATCTTGTCGATTACTTTCAAAATAGTAACCGACAAATATGTTGAAAATAAAAATCTTGCCGATTACTTTTGAAATAGTAAACGACGAATATGCTGAAAATAAATCATGCCGATTACTTTCAAAATAGTAAGCGACAAATATGCTGAAAATAAAAATCTTGTCGATTACTTTTAAAATAGTAACCGACAAATATGCTGAAAATAAAAATCTTGCCGATTACTTTTGAAATAGTAACCGACGATTGTGCAGAAAATAGATCATGCCGATTACTTTTGAAATAGTAACCGACGAATGTGTTGAAAATAAATCATGCCGATTATTTTTGAAATAGTAACCGACGAATGTGCTGAAAATAAATCATGCCGATTACTATTGAAATAGTAACCGACAAATGTGCTGAAAATAAAAGACTTGCCCATTACTTTTGAAATAGTAACCGACGAATATGTGGTGAAAATAAATCTTGCCGACTACTTTTGAAATAGTAAGCGACGAATATGTTGAAAATAAAAATCTTCTAGATTACTTTTAAAATAGTAACCGACAAATATGCTAAAACTAAAAATCTTGCCGATTACTTTTGAAATAGGAACCGACGAATATGTTGAAAATAAAAATCTTGCCGATTACTTTTGAAATAGGAACCGACGAATATGTTGAAAATAAAAATCTTGTCGATTACTTTTAAAATAATAACCGACAAATATGCTAAAAATAAAAATCTTGCCGATTACTTTTGAAATAGTAACCGACGAATGTGCAGAAAATAGATCATGCCGATTACTTATGAAATAGTAACCGACGAATGTGTTGAAAATAAATCATGCCGATTATTTTTGAAATAGTAACCGACGTATGTGCTGAAAATAAATCATGCCGATTACTATTGAAATAGTAACCGACGAATGTGCTGAAAATAAAAGACTTGCCCATTACTTTTGAAATAGTAACCGACGAATATGTCCTGAAAATAAATCTTGCCGATTACTTTTGAAATAGTAACCGACGAATGTGCTGAAAATAAATCATGCCGATTACTTTTGAAATAGTAAGCGACGAATATGTTGAAAATAAAAATCTTCTCGATTACTTTTAAAATAGTGACCGACAAATATGCTAAAACTAAAAATTCTGCCGATTACTTTTGAAATAGGAACCGACGAATATGTTGAAAATAAAAATCTTGCCGATTACTTTTAAAATAGTAACCGACAAATATGCTAAAAATAAAAATCTTGCCGATAACTTTTGAAATAGTCACCGACCAATATGCTGAAAATAAAAGTCTTGCCCATTACTTTTGAAATAGTAACCGACGAATATGTGCTGAAAATAAATCTTGCCGATTACTTTTGAAATAGTAACCGACGAATGTGCTGAAAATAAATCATGCCGATTACTTCGGAAATAGTAAGTGACGAATATGTTGAAAATAAAAATCTTACCGATTACTTTTGAAATAGTAACCGACGAATGTGCAGAAAATAGATCATGCCGATTACTTTTGAAATAGTAACCGACGAATGTGTTGAAAATAAATCATGTCGATTACCTTTGAAATAGTAACCGATGAATATGCTGAAAATAAATCATGCCGATTACTTTTGAAATAGTCACCGACGAATATGTTGAAAATAAAAATCTTGCCGATTACTTTTGAAATAGTCACCGACCAATATGCTGAAAATAAAAATCTTGCTGATTACTTTTGAAATAGTAACCGACGAATGTGCTGAAAATAAATCATGCCGATTAATATTGAAATAGTAACCGACAAATGTGCTGAAAATAAAAGTCTTGCCCATTACTTTTGAAATAGTAACCGACGAATATGTGCTGAAAATAAATCTTGCCGATTACTTTTGAAATAGTAACCGACGAATGTGCTGAAAATAAATCATGCCGATTACTTCGGAAATAGTAAGTGACGAATATGTTGAAAATAAAAATCTTACCGATTACTTTTGAAATAGTAACCGACGAATGTGCAGAAAATAGATCATGCCGATTACTTTTGAAATAGTAACCGACGAATGTGTTGAAAATAAATCATGTCGATTACCTTTGAAATAGTAACCGATGAATATGCTGAAAATAAATCATGCCGATTACTTTTGAAATAGTCACCGACGAATATGTTGAAAATAAAAATCTTGCCGATTACTTTTGAAATAGTCACCGACCAATATGCTGAAAATAAAAATCTTGCTGATTACTTTTGAAATAGTAACCGACGAATGTGCTGAAAATAAATCATGCCGATTAATATTGAAATAGTAACCGACAAATGTGCTGAAAATAAAAGTCTTGCCCATTACTTTTGAAATAGTAACCGACGAATATGTGCTGAAAATAAATCTTGCCGATTACTTTTAAAATAGTAACCGACAAATATGTTGAATATAAAAATCTTGCCGATTACTTTTGAAAAAGTAACCGACAAATATGCTGAAAATAAAAATCTTGCCGATTACTTTTGAAATAGTCACCGACCAATATGCTGAAAATAAAAATCTTGCCGATTACTTTTCAAATAGTAACCGACGAATGTGCTGAAAATAAATCATGCTGGCTACTTTTGAAATAGTAAGCGATGAATATGTTGGAAATAAAAATCTTACCGATTACTTTTAAAAAAGTAACCAATGAATGTGCTGAAAATAAAGTCTTGCCGATTACTTTTGAAATAGTGACCGACGAATATGTTGAAAATAAAAATCTTGTCGATTACTTTTAAAATAGTAACCGACAAATATGCTAAAAATAAAAATCTTGCCGATTACTTTTGAAATAGGAACCGACGAATATGTTGAAAATAAAAATCTTGTCGATTACTTTTAAAATAGTAACCTACAAATAAGCTGAAAATAAAAATCTTGCCGATTACTTTTGAAATAGTAATCGACAAATATGCTGAAAATAAAAATCTTGCCGATTACCTTTGAAATAGTCACCGACCAATATGCTGAAAATAAAAATCTTGCTGATTACTTTTGAAATAGTAACCGACGAATGTGCTGAAAATAAATCATGCCGATTAATATTGAAATAGTAACCGACAAATGTGCTGAAAATAAAAGTCTTGCCCATTACTTTTGAAATAGTAACCGACGAATATGTGCTGAAAATAAATCTTGCCGATTACTTTTGAAATAGTAACCGACGAATGTGCTGAAAATAAATCATGCCGATTACTTCGGAAATAGTAAGTGACGAATATGTTGAAAATAAAAATCTTACCGATTACTTTTGAAATAGTAACCGACGAATGTGCAGAAAATAGATCATGCCGATTACTTTTGAAATAGTAACCGACGAATGTGTTGAAAATAAATCATGTCGATTACCTTTGAAATAGTAACCGATGAATATGCTGAAAATAAATCATGCCGATTACTTTTGAAATAGTCACCGACGAATATGTTGAAAATAAAAATCTTGCCGATTACTTTTGAAATAGTCACCGACCAATATGCTGAAAATAAAAATCTTGCTGATTACTTTTGAAATAGTAACCGACGAATGTGCTGAAAATAAATCATGCCGATTAATATTGAAATAGTAACCGACAAATGTGCTGAAAATAAAAGTCTTGCCCATTACTTTTGAAATAGTAACCGACGAATATGTGCTGAAAATAAATCTTGCCGATTACTTTTAAAATAGTAACCGACAAATATGTTGAATATAAAAATCTTGCCGATTACTTTTGAAAAAGTAACCGACAAATATGCTGAAAATAAAAATCTTGCCGATTACTTTTGAAATAGTCACCGACCAATATGCTGAAAATAAAAATCTTGCCGATTACTTTTCAAATAGTAACCGACGAATGTGCTGAAAATAAATCATGCTGGCTACTTTTGAAATAGTAAGCGATGAATATGTTGGAAATAAAAATCTTACCGATTACTTTTAAAAAAGTAACCAATGAATGTGCTGAAAATAAAGTCTTGCCGATTACTTTTGAAATAGTGACCGACGAATATGTTGAAAATAAAAATCTTGTCGATTACTTTTAAAATAGTAACCGACAAATATGCTAAAAATAAAAATCTTGCCGATTACTTTTGAAATAGGAACCGACGAATATGTTGAAAATAAAAATCTTGTCGATTACTTTTAAAATAGTAACCTACAAATAAGCTGAAAATAAAAATCTTGCCGATTACTTTTGAAATAGTAATCGACAAATATGCTGAAAATAAAAATCTTGCCGATTACCTTTGAAATAGTAACCGATGAACATGCTGAAAATAAAAATCTTGCCGATTACTTTTGAAATAGTAACCGACGAATGTGCAGAAAATAGATCATGCCGATTACTTTTGAAATAGTAACCGACGAATGTGTTGAAATAAATCATGTCGATTACCTTTGAAATAGTAACCGACGAATATGCTGAAAATAAATCATGCCGATTACTTTTGAAATAGTCACCGACGAATATGCTGAAAATAAAAATCTTGCCGATTACTTTTGAAATAGTAACCGACGAATGTGCTGAAAATAAATCATGCCGATTACTTCGGAAATAGTAAGTGACGAATATGTTGAAAATAAAAATCTTACCGATTACTTTTGAAATAGTAACCGACGAATGTGCAGAAAATAGATCATGCCGATTACTTTTGAAATAGTAACCGACGAATGTGTTGAAAATAAATCATGTCGATTAACTTTGAAATAGTAACCGACGAATATGCTGAAAATAAATCAAGCCGATTACTTTTGAAATAGTCACCGACGAATATGTTGAAAATAAAAATCTTGCCGATTACTTTTGAAATAGTCACCGACCAATATGCTGAAAATAAAAATCTTGCTGATTACTTTTGAAATAGTAACCGACGAATGTGCTGAAAATAAATCATGCCGATTACTATTGAAATAGTAACCGACAAATGTGCTGAAAATAAAAGTCTTGCCCATTACTTTTGAAATAGTAACCGACGAATATGTGCTGAAAATAAATCTTGCCGATTACTTTTGAAATAGTAACCGACGAATATGTGCTGAAAATAAATCTTGCCGATTACTTTTAAAATAGTAACCGACAAATATGTTGAAAATAAAATTCTTACCGATTACTTTTGAAAAAGTAACCGACAAATATGCTGAAAATAAAAATCTTGCCGATTACTTTTGAAATAGTCATCGACCAATATGCTGAAAATAAAAATCTTGCCGATTACTTTTGAAATAGTAATCGACGAATGTGCTGAAAATAAATCATGCTGATTAATTTTGAAATAGTATGCGATGAATATGTTGGAAATAAAAATCTTACCGATTACTTTTAAAAAAGTAACCAATGAATGTGCTGAAAATTAAGTCTTGCCGATTACTTTTGAAATAGTAACCGACGAATATGTTGAAAATAAAAATCTTGCCGATTACTTTTGAAATAGTAACCGACGAATGTGCTGAAAATAAAGTCTTGCCGATTACTTTTAAAATAGTAACCGACAAATATGTTGAAAATAAAAATCTTGCCGATTACTTTTGAAAAAGTAACCGACAAATATGCTGAAAATAAAAATCTTGCCGATTACTTTTGAAATAGTCACCGACCAATATGCTGAAAATAAAAATCTTGCCGATTACTTTTGAAATAGTAATCGACGAATGTGCTGAAAATAAATCATGCTGATTAATTTTGAAATAGTATGCGATGAATATGTTGGAAATAAAAATCTTACCGATTACTTTTAAAAAAGTAACCAATGAATGTGCTGAAAATTAAGTCTTGCCGATTACTTTTGAAATAGTAACCGACGAACATGCTGAAAATAAAAATCTTGCCGATTACTTTTGAAATAGTAACAGACGAATGTGCTGAAAATAAAGTCTTGCCGATTACTTTTGAAATAGTCACCGACGAATATGTTGAAAATAAAAATCTTGCCGATTACTTTTGAAATAGTCACCGACCAATATGCTGAAAATAAAAATCTTGCTGATTACTTTTGAAATAGTAACCGACGAATGTGCTGAAAATAAATCATGCCGATTACTATTGAAATAGTAACCGACAAATGTGCTGAAAATAAAAGTCTTGCCCATTACTTTTGAAATAGTAACCGACGAATATGTGCTGAAAATAAATCTTGCCGATTACTTTTGAAATAGTAACCGACGAATATGTGCTGAAAATAAATCTTGCCGATTACTTTTAAAATAGTAACCGACAAATATGTTGAAAATAAAAATCTTACCGATTACTTTTGAAAAAGTAACCGACAAATATGCTGAAAATAAAAATCTTGCCGATTACTTTTGAAATAGTCATCGACCAATATGCTGAAAATAAAAATCTTGCCGATTACTTTTGAAATAGTAATCGACGAATGTGCTGAAAATAAATCATGCTGATTAATTTTGAAATAGTATGCGATGAATATGTTGGAAATAAAAATCTTACCGATTACTTTTAAAAAAGTAACCAATGAATGTGCTGAAAATTAAGTCTTGCCGATTACTTTTGAAATAGTAACCGACGAATATGTTGAAAATAAAAATCTTGCCGATTACTTTTGAAATAGTAACCGACGAATGTGCTGAAAATAAAGTCTTGCCGATTACTTTTAAAATAGTAACCGACAAATATGTTGAAAATAAAAATCTTGCCGATTACTTTTGAAAAAGTAACCGACAAATATGCTGAAAATAAAAATCTTGCCGATTACTTTTGAAATAGTCACCGACCAATATGCTGAAAATAAAAATCTTGCCGATTACTTTTGAAATAGTAATCGACGAATGTGCTGAAAATAAATCATGCTGATTAATTTTGAAATAGTATGCGATGAATATGTTGGAAATAAAAATCTTACCGATTACTTTTAAAAAAGTAACCAATGAATGTGCTGAAAATTAAGTCTTGCCGATTACTTTTGAAATAGTAACCGACGAACCTGCTGAAAATAAAAATCTTGCCGATTACTTTTGAAATAGTAACAGACGAATGTGCTGAAAATAAAGTCTTGCCGATTACTTTTGAAATAGTAACCGACGAATGTACTGAAAATAAAGTCTTGCCGATTACTTTTGAAATAGTAACCGACGAATATGTTGAAAATAAATCATGCCGATTACTTTTGAAATAGTCATCGACGAATATGTTGAAAATAAAAATCTTGCCGATTACTTTTGAAATAGTCACCGACCAATATGCTGAAAATAAAAATCTTGCCGATTACTTTTGAAATAGTAACCGACGAATGTGCTGAAAATAAATCATGCCGATTACTATTGAAATAGTAACCGACAAATGTGCTGAAAATAAAAGTCTTGCCCATTACTTTTGAAATAGCAACCGACGAATATGTGCTGAAAATAAATCTTGCCGATTACTTTTGAAATAGTAACCGACGAATGTGCTGAAAATAAATCATGCCGATTACTTTTGAAATAGTCACCGACGAATATGCTGAAAATAAAAATCTTGCCGATTACTTTTGAAATAGTAACCGACGAATGTGCTGAAAATAAATCATGTTGATTACTTTTGAAATAGTAAGCGACGAATATGTTGGAAATAAAAATCTTACCGATTACTTTTAAAAAAGTAACCAATGAATGTGCTGAAAATAAAGTCTTGCCGATTACTTTTGAAATACTAACCGACGAATATGTTGAAAATAAAAATCTTGTCGATTACTTTTAAAATAGTAACCGACAAATATGCTGAAAATATAAATCTTGCCGATTACTTTTGAAAAAGTAACCGACAAATATGCTGAAAATAAAAATCTTGCCGATTACTTTTGAAATAGTCACCGACCAATATGCTGAAAATAAAAATCTTGCCGATTACTTTTGAAATAGTAACCGACGAATGTGCAGAAAATAAATCATGCCGATTACTATTGAAATAGTAACCGACAAATGTGCTGAAAATAAAAGTCTTGCCCATTACTTTTGAAATAGTAACCAACGAATATGCTGAAAATAAATCATGTTGATTACTTTTGAAATAGTAAGCGACGAATATGTTGGAAATAAAAATCTTACCGATTACTTTTAAAAAAGTAACCAATGAATGTGCTGAAAATAAAGTCTTGCCGATTACTTTTGAAATACTAACCGACGAATATGTTGAAAATAAAAATCTTGTCGATTACTTTTAAAATAGTAACCGACAAATATGCTGAAAATATAAATCTTGCCGATTACTTTTGAAAAAGTAACCGACAAATATGCTGAAAATAAAAATCTTGCCGATTACTTTTGAAATAGTCACCGACCAATATGCTGAAAATAAATCTTGCCGATTACTTTTAAAATAGTAACCGACAAATATGTTGAAAATAAAATTCTTACCGATTACTTTTGAAAAAGTAACCGACAAATATGCTGAAAATAAAAATCTTGCCGATTACTTTTGAAATAGTCATCGACCAATATGCTGAAAATAAAAATCTTGCCGATTACTTTTGAAATAGTAATCGACGAATGTGCTGAAAATAAATCATGCTGATTAATTTTGAAATAGTATGCGATGAATATGTTGGAAATAAAAATCTTACCGATTACTTTTAAAAAAGTAACCAATGAATGTGCTGAAAATTAAGTCTTGCCGATTACTTTTGAAATAGTAACCGACGAATATGTTGAAAATAAAAATCTTGCCGATTACTTTTGAAATAGTAACCGACGAATGTGCTGAAAATAAAGTCTTGCCGATTACTTTTAAAATAGTAACCGACAAATATGTTGAAAATAAAAATCTTGCCGATTACTTTTGAAAAAGTAACCGACAAATATGCTGAAAATAAAAATCTTGCCGATTACTTTTGAAATAGTCACCGACCAATATGCTGAAAATAAAAATCTTGCCGATTACTTTTGAAATAGTAATCGACGAATGTGCTGAAAATAAATCATGCTGATTAATTTTGAAATAGTATGCGATGAATATGTTGGAAATAAAAATCTTACCGATTACTTTTAAAAAAGTAACCAATGAATGTGCTGAAAATTAAGTCTTGCCGATTACTTTTGAAATAGTAACCGACGAACATGCTGAAAATAAAAATCTTGCCGATTACTTTTGAAATAGTAACAGACGAATGTGCTGAAAATAAAGTCTTGCCGATTACTTTTGAAATAGTCACCGACGAATATGTTGAAAATAAAAATCTTGCCGATTACTTTTGAAATAGTCACCGACCAATATGCTGAAAATAAAAATCTTGCTGATTACTTTTGAAATAGTAACCGACGAATGTGCTGAAAATAAATCATGCCGATTACTATTGAAATAGTAACCGACAAATGTGCTGAAAATAAAAGTCTTGCCCATTACTTTTGAAATAGTAACCGACGAATATGTGCTGAAAATAAATCTTGCCGATTACTTTTGAAATAGTAACCGACGAATATGTGCTGAAAATAAATCTTGCCGATTACTTTTAAAATAGTAACCGACAAATATGTTGAAAATAAAAATCTTACCGATTACTTTTGAAAAAGTAACCGACAAATATGCTGAAAATAAAAATCTTGCCGATTACTTTTGAAATAGTCATCGACCAATATGCTGAAAATAAAAATCTTGCCGATTACTTTTGAAATAGTAATCGACGAATGTGCTGAAAATAAATCATGCTGATTAATTTTGAAATAGTATGCGATGAATATGTTGGAAATAAAAATCTTACCGATTACTTTTAAAAAAGTAACCAATGAATGTGCTGAAAATTAAGTCTTGCCGATTACTTTTGAAATAGTAACCGACGAATATGTTGAAAATAAAAATCTTGCCGATTACTTTTGAAATAGTAACCGACGAATGTGCTGAAAATAAAGTCTTGCCGATTACTTTTAAAATAGTAACCGACAAATATGTTGAAAATAAAAATCTTGCCGATTACTTTTGAAAAAGTAACCGACAAATATGCTGAAAATAAAAATCTTGCCGATTACTTTTGAAATAGTCACCGACCAATATGCTGAAAATAAAAATCTTGCCGATTACTTTTGAAATAGTAATCGACGAATGTGCTGAAAATAAATCATGCTGATTAATTTTGAAATAGTATGCGATGAATATGTTGGAAATAAAAATCTTACCGATTACTTTTAAAAAAGTAACCAATGAATGTGCTGAAAATTAAGTCTTGCCGATTACTTTTGAAATAGTAACCGACGAACCTGCTGAAAATAAAAATCTTGCCGATTACTTTTGAAATAGTAACAGACGAATGTGCTGAAAATAAAGTCTTGCCGATTACTTTTGAAATAGTAACCGACGAATGTACTGAAAATAAAGTCTTGCCGATTACTTTTGAAATAGTAACCGACGAATATGTTGAAAATAAATCATGCCGATTACTTTTGAAATAGTCATCGACGAATATGTTGAAAATAAAAATCTTGCCGATTACTTTTGAAATAGTCACCGACCAATATGCTGAAAATAAAAATCTTGCCGATTACTTTTGAAATAGTAACCGACGAATGTGCTGAAAATAAATCATGCCGATTACTATTGAAATAGTAACCGACAAATGTGCTGAAAATAAAAGTCTTGCCCATTACTTTTGAAATAGCAACCGACGAATATGTGCTGAAAATAAATCTTGCCGATTACTTTTGAAATAGTAACCGACGAATGTGCTGAAAATAAATCATGCCGATTACTTTTGAAATAGTCACCGACGAATATGCTGAAAATAAAAATCTTGCCGATTACTTTTGAAATAGTAACCGACGAATGTGCTGAAAATAAATCATGTTGATTACTTTTGAAATAGTAAGCGACGAATATGTTGGAAATAAAAATCTTACCGATTACTTTTAAAAAAGTAACCAATGAATGTGCTGAAAATAAAGTCTTGCCGATTACTTTTGAAATACTAACCGACGAATATGTTGAAAATAAAAATCTTGTCGATTACTTTTAAAATAGTAACCGACAAATATGCTGAAAATATAAATCTTGCCGATTACTTTTGAAAAAGTAACCGACAAATATGCTGAAAATAAAAATCTTGCCGATTACTTTTGAAATAGTCACCGACCAATATGCTGAAAATAAAAATCTTGCCGATTACTTTTGAAATAGTAACCGACGAATGTGCAGAAAATAAATCATGCCGATTACTATTGAAATAGTAACCGACAAATGTGCTGAAAATAAAAGTCTTGCCCATTACTTTTGAAATAGTAACCAACGAATATGTTGAAAATAAAAATCTTGCCGAATACTTTTGAAATAGTAACCGACGAATGTGCTGAAAATAAAAATCTTGCTGATTACCTTTGAAATAGTAACCGATGAACATGCTGAAAATAAAAATCTTGCCGATTACTTTTGAAATAGGAACCGACGAATATGTTGAAAATAAAAATCTTGTCGATTACTTTTAAAATAGTAACCTACAAATAAGCTGAAAATAAAAATCTTGCCGATTACTTTTGAAATAGTAATCGACAAATATGCTGAAAATAAAAATCTTGCCGATTACCTTTGAAATAGTAACCGATGAACATGCTGAAAATAAAAATCTTGCCGATTACTTTTGAAATAGTAACCGACGAATGTGCAGAAAATAGATCATGCCGATTACTTTTGAAATAGTAACCGACGAATGTGTTGAAATAAATCATGTCGATTACCTTTGAAATAGTAACCGACGAATATGCTGAAAATAAATCATGCCGATTACTTTTGAAATAGTCACCGACGAATATGCTGAAAATAAAAATCTTGCCGATTACTTTTGAAATAGTAACCGACGAATGTGCTGAAAATAAATCATGCCGATTACTTCGGAAATAGTAAGTGACGAATATGTTGAAAATAAAAATCTTACCGATTACTTTTGAAATAGTAACCGACGAATGTGCAGAAAATAGATCATGCCGATTACTTTTGAAATAGTAACCGACGAATGTGTTGAAAATAAATCATGTCGATTAACTTTGAAATAGTAACCGACGAATATGCTGAAAATAAATCAAGCCGATTACTTTTGAAATAGTCACCGACGAATATGTTGAAAATAAAAATCTTGCCGATTACTTTTGAAATAGTCACCGACCAATATGCTGAAAATAAAAATCTTGCTGATTACTTTTGAAATAGTAACCGACGAATGTGCTGAAAATAAATCATGCCGATTACTATTGAAATAGTAACCGACAAATGTGCGGAAAATAAAAGTCTTGCCCATTACTTTTGAAATAGTAACCGACGAATATGTGCTGAAAATAAATCTTGCCGATTACTTTTGAAATAGTAACCGACGAATATGTGCTGAAAATAAATCTTGCCGATTACTTTTAAAATAGTAACCGACAAATATGTTGAAAATAAAAATCTTACCGATTACTTTTGAAAAAGTAACCGACAAATATGCTGAAAATAAAAATCTTGCCGATTACTTTTGAAATAGTCATCGACCAATATGCTGAAAATAAAAATCTTGCCGATTACTTTTGAAATAGTAATCGACGAATGTGCTGAAAATAAATCATGCTGATTAATTTTGAAATAGTATGCGATGAATATGTTGGAAATAAAAATCTTACCGATTACTTTTAAAAAAGTAACCAATGAATGTGCTGAAAATTAAGTCTTGCCGATTACTTTTGAAATAGTAACCGACGAATATGTTGAAAATAAAAATCTTGCCGATTACTTTTGAAATAGTAACCGACGAATGTGCTGAAAATAAAGTCTTGCCGATTACTTTTAAAATAGTAACCGACAAATATGTTGAAAATAAAAATCTTGCCGATTACTTTTGAAAAAGTAACCGACAAATATGCTGAAAATAAAAATCTTGCCGATTACTTTTGAAATAGTCACCGACCAATATGCTGAAAATAAAAATCTTGCCGATTACTTTTGAAATAGTAATCGACGAATGTGCTGAAAATAAATCATGCTGATTAATTTTGAAAAAGTATGCGATGAATATGTTGGAAATAAAAATCTTACCGATTACTTTTAAAAAAGTAACCAATGAATGTGCTGAAAATTAAGTCTTGCCGATTACTTTTGAAATAGTAACCGACGAACATGCTGAAAATAAAAATCTTGCCGATTACTTTTGAAATAGTAACAGACGAATGTGCTGAAAATAAAGTCTTGCCGATTACTTTTGAAATAGTCACCGACGAATATGTTGAAAATAAAAATCTTGCCGATTACTTTTGAAATAGTCACCGACCAATATGCTGAAAATAAAAATCTTGCTGATTACTTTTGAAATAGTAACCGACGAATGTGCTGAAAATAAATCATGCCGATTACTATTGAAATAGTAACCGACAAATGTGCTGAAAATAAAAGTCTTGCCCATTACTTTTGAAATAGTAACCGACGAATATGTGCTGAAAATAAATCTTGCCGATTACTTTTGAAATAGTAACCGACGAATATGTGCTGAAAATAAATCTTGCCGATTACTTTTAAAATAGTAACCGACAAATATGTTGAAAATAAAAATCTTGCCGATTACTTTTGAAATAGTCACCGACCAATATGCTGAAAATAAAAATCTTGCTGATTACTTTTGAAATAGTAACCGACGAATGTGCTGAAAATAAATCATGCCGATTACTATTGAAATAGTAACCGACAAATGTGCTGAAAATAAAAGTCTTGCCCATTACTTTTGAAATAGTAACCGACGAATATGTGCTGAAAATAAATCTTGCCGATTACTTTTGAAATAGTAACCGACGAATATGTGCTGAAAATAAATCTTGCCGATTACTTTTAAAATAGTAACCGACAAATATGTTGAAAATAAAAATCTTACCGATTACTTTTGAAAAAGTAACCGACAAATATGCTGAAAATAAAAATCTTGCCGATTACTTTTGAAATAGTCATCGACCAATATGCTGAAAATAAAAATCTTGCCGATTACTTTTGAAATAGTAATCGACGAATGTGCTGAAAATAAATCATGCTGATTAATTTTGAAATTGACACTCAAGTTCACCTGTATCATATGCTTAAAACTCATAGGCCGGATATGGTGTTCTTAGCTGAACCTATGATATCTTTTACTGACATCCCTCCTTGGTTTTGGAAGAAACTAAATCTGCACAATAATGTTGTCAACAATAACAACAGTACCCCTACTATTTGGTGTCTCTGGAACAATACCTATAATCTCACTGTCTTGCTTAATACAGCTCAATGCATTGCCTTCAGATTTGAGGTTGCTGGGGTCTCTCTTTACATAGCTGCTATATATGCTTCCACTCACTACCTGACCAGAAGAAATCTTTGGTTGGAGCTCACTAGCCTTCTTAATGAGCATCAGGGACCCTGGCTTTTCATTGGAGACTTCAATTCCATTCTTGGTGCACAGGAGAAACTGGGCAGCAGACTCCCTCTGCACATTGCTTGTTCTGAATTTCTAGGCTGGACAAACTTGAATTCCCTTATTCATTTGGCAACCAATGGGGCCAAGTACACTTGGACCAACAAGAGAGAGGGTGGAGCCTTCATTGCACAAAGATTGGACAGAGCAATATGTACTGAGAGCTGGGTTGATCAATGGGAGGTTATGACCTGCAACACCTTAGTTAGATGCCACTCTGATCATTTTCCTCTTTTGCTTAATATGCACAAACAGTCACCCATCAACATCATTCCAAGATTTAAATTCTTTAAGGCTTGGACTACCATTGAAGGATGTGAAGCTTTAATCTCTGCTCATTGGAGAGCTCATGTGGTTGGAACTCCTATGCATGTGCTTCATTACAAGCTTAAAAGCCTGAAACCCAAGCTGCAATTGTGGAACAAAGAAGTGGTGGGAAACCTCAATCACAGGGTTACTCATGCTCAACAACAACTCTATGAGGCTCAGCTGACCATTGATCAGCTTGGTTTCAGTACTGAGAGGTCCAATGAAGAGGTTGCTTGTATGGCCAACTATAGCCAAGCTCTCAATCTGCTTAACAGTTTTTGGCAAAACAAGTTCAAACATGCCAGGTTTATTGAGGGGGATAGAAACACGGCTTTCTTTCATAGAAGTGCAAAAATAAGGGATGCCCAAAGTTACATCAGCTTGCTCAAAGATGGTACAGATATTCTTTCTAACTCTGAAGATATTGAAGCTCATGTTTTGAGTTATTTCACCAACATATTCTCTGTCAATAGTGATTATGTTGAGAATGACCTCCCTAATAAATACATCCCTCAAATTGTCACTCTTGAGGAGAATGCCATGCTTACTGCTATACCTCCAGCTGATGAAGTCAAACGAGCTGTTTTTGACCTAAGTGGAGATGCTGCGCCTGGCCCTGATGGATACTCTGGCCATTTCTACCAATGCTTCTGGGGCATTGTTGGTGAGGATGTTGTGAAGTCAACACAATACTTTTTCCTACATAACTACATCATGCCCAACCTTAACTCTAACCTGCTCATCCTCATTCCCAAAGTCCCTGGTGCTGATAAACTTGACAACTTCAGACCTATAGCCCTTGCCAACTTTCAATTTAAGATAATTACCAAGATTCTTGCGGATAGGCTGGGACTCATAGCTGCGAAAATCATTTCTCCCAACCAGAGAGGCTTCATTCCAGGTAGACATATCCATGACTGCATAATGACTGCTTCTGAAGCTGTGAATTTGCTACACAAGAAAGCCTATGGAGGCAATCTAGCTATGAAAATTGATGTCAGGAAAGCTTTTGATACGGTTAATTGGCAGTTTTTAATTCATGTGCTTCGTCGTTTTGGGTTCACTGACCTTTTTTGCAATTGGATTCTCAGCATCTTGCATTCAGCCAAATTGTCTGTTAGTGTCAATGGCAAATCTGTTGGTTTCTTCAGTTGCACCAGAGGAGTGAGACAGGGAGACCCACTTTCCCCACTCCTCTTCTGCATAGCTGAGGAGGTTATTAGCAGGGGCATTGAAGCTTTGGTGCTTGAAGGGAAAGTGTCTCAGATAAGGGCCTCCAGAAATTTGTACGTTCCCAGCCATTGCCTTTATGCTGATGATATCCTTATTTTCTGTAAAGGTACCTTGGCAAATGTGAAAAACATTATGCATCTTTTTGAGTTATATGGTCAATATTCTGGTCAGTTGGTCAATGCTCGAAAAAGTAAGTTCTATTCTACTACTATCTCTCTGTCAAGAGCTCACACTATTGCTTCAATCACTGGGTTCAGTCATGGCAATCTCCCATTCACCTATTTAGGTGTTCTTTTATTCAAGGGGAAACCTAAAACTATTCATTTAAGACATATTGTGGACAGCATCCACCACAAGCTTAGTGCTTGGAAAGGCAGATTGCTGACAATTATGGGCAGGGTTCAGCTCATCAATGCAGTCATTAGCAGCATGTTCACTTACTCCTTTCAGGTCTACAAATGGCCACCTAGCTTGCTTCATGAAGTGGCTAAAAGTATGAGGAACTTCCTTTGGAGTGGGAATTGTGATCAAAGGAAAGTCTGCACTGTGGCCTGGTCAAAAGTTTGTAAGCCTAGAGCAGAAGGAGGTTTGTCAGTCAAGGATCCCATTAAGGTCAATCAGGCCTCTTTAATTTTGCTAGCTTGGAAGCTCTTGTCCTCTGATGAGCAGTGGGCCATCATTTGCAGGCATAGGTACCTCCGGGATGGAAAGCCTAAATCCCATTATATCACCTCCTCAGTTTGGCCTGGACTGAAACAACATGTGCAGTTTGTCATTGATCACTCTCAATGGTCGGTAGGAAATGGTAAAGACATAAACTTCTGGAATGATAGATGGCTAACTACGATCATAGCTTCAAGATGGAACCTTCCTGCCACTTTGCTTTCTTCTCTTAGAATGCAAGTTTCAGATTGCATTATTGATGGCAAGTGGTGTCTCCCTGGCTACATAGAGGGTAGGGATCCGGAGCTAGCACACCAAATTCACAGCCTCACTCTTCCGGTTGATGATATTCCTGATCAGTTGCATTGGATAAATTCTACTGATGGTGAACTCACCAATAAAATTGCTTACACCACTCTGGTGGCCAGGGGTCCTAGTGTGCAATGGGCTGACCTTATTTGGAACACTTTCATCCCTCCTTCTAGAGCCTTCATCACATGGAGATTGCTTCATAACAAGTTGCCAACTGATGACAATCTCAGGAAAAGGGGGTGCTACATAGTGTCTATTTGTTGTTTCTGTAAAAAACAGGCTGAATCTTCTCAACACTTATTCTTTGATTGTCCTGTAACCTTCAATCTTTGGGATTGGCTTAGTAAAGGAACTGATCACACTTTGGACAGCTCAAGTTGTTTGCAGCTTCTCTTGGGAAGGGCTGGCGTGGAAAGTAAATTTGTTCAGCAAATTCTGAATGCTGCCATAATTCACACAATTTGGGCCATCTGGCTTGAAAGAAATCAGAGATGCTTTCATGACAAGAAGCAGTCAATGGCTACTATTTTCAATCACATTCTTGCTGAAGTCAAACTCAGCCATAATCTCTGTATGGTCAAATGCAACTCTGTGATGCAAGAATTCAAAATATCCAGATTGTTCAACATCCCTTTCAGAAGTAAACGAGTTTCTCCCATTAAGGAAGTTACTTGGCATCCTCCTACTGGTGTAACAGTGAAGCTCAATTGTGATGGATCTGTCATAGGCGCGCACCCCTGCGGTTCCATTGGAATTGTTATTAGAAACTCCAGCTCTGAATTCTTGGGGGCCATTGCCAGCAACATCGGTCATGCTACAGCCTTGGAAGCAGAATTTTGTGCCGGTATGCTTGCTCTTGAAAGAGCGCAGCAAATGCAACTCACCAACATCTGCTTGGAAACAGACTCAATCAGCGTATTCCAAGCTTACCATCGCAATATTGGGGTCCCTTGGCAGATGAGAGCCAGGTGGTACAACTGTATAAAGTTTTGTCGCCGTATTCAATGTTCTTGTGTTCACACTCTACGGGAGGGCAACATGGTTGCTGATGCATTGGCTAAAAATGGCCAAGGACTTTCTCTTTTTTCATCTCAGTGGTGGTCTACACCTCCTCCTTTTATTCTGTGCCTTCTCTCTAGGGATAGATTAGGGCTTCCTTTCTCTAGACTTAGCATGCATTGATTTTTCTGTTTGTTTTGCTTTGATGTTTGGTTTGGTGTTTGTATAAGGTTCAGGCCTCCCCTGGTTTTAATTGATTGTCTAGCTTTATCAAAAAAAAAAAAAAAAAAAAATTTTGAAATAGTATGCGATGAATATGTTGGAAATAAAAATCTTACCGATTACTTTTAAAAAAGTAACCAATGAATGTGCTGAAAATTAAGTCTTGCCGATTACTTTTGAAATAGTAACCGACGAATATGTTGAAAATAAAAATCTTGCCGATTACTTTTGAAATAGTAACCGACGAATGTGCTGAAAATAAAGTCTTGCCGATTACTTTTAAAATAGTAACCAACAAATATGTTGAAAATAAAAATCTTGCCGATTACTTTTGAAAAAGTAACCGACAAATATGCTGAAAATAAAAATCTTGCCGATTACTTTTGAAATAGTCACCGACCAATATGCTGAAAATAAAAATCTTGCCGATTACTTTTGAAATAGTAATCGACGAATGTGCTGAAAATAAATCATGCTGATTAATTTTGAAATAGTATGCGATGAATATGTTGGAAATAAAAATCTTACCGATTACTTTTAAAAAAGTAACCAATGAATGTGCTGAAAATTAAGTCTTGCCGATTACTTTTGAAATAGTAACCGACGAACATGCTGAAAATAAAAATCTTGCCGATTACTTTTGAAATAGTAACAGACGAATGTGCTGAAAATAAAGTCTTGCCGATTACTTTTGAAATAGTCACCGACGAATATGTTGAAAATAAAAATCTTGCCGATTACTTTTGAAATAGTCACCGACCAATATGCTGAAAATAAAAATCTTGCTGATTACTTTTGAAATAGTAACCGACGAATGTGCTGAAAATAAATCATGCCGATTACTATTGAAATAGTAACCGACAAATGTGCTGAAAATAAAAGTCTTGCCCATTACTTTTGAAATAGTAACCGACGAATATGTGCTGAAAATAAATCTTGCCGATTACTTTTGAAATAGTAACCGACGAATATGTGCTGAAAATAAATCTTGCCGATTACTTTTAAAATAGTAACCGACAAATATGTTGAAAATAAAAATCTTACCGATTACTTTTGAAAAAGTAACCGACAAATATGCTGAAAATAAAAATCTTGCCGATTACTTTTGAAATAGTCATCGACCAATATGCTGAAAATAAAAATCTTGCCGATTACTTTTGAAATAGTAATCGACGAATGTGCTGAAAATAAATCATGCTGATTAATTTTGAAATAGTATGCGATGAATATGTTGGAAATAAAAATCTTACCGATTACTTTTAAAAAAGTAACCAATGAATGTGCTGAAAATTAAGTCTTGCCGATTACTTTTGAAATAGTAACCGACGAATATGTTGAAAATAAAAATCTTGCCGATTACTTTTGAAATAGTAACCGACGAATGTGCTGAAAATAAAGTCTTGCCGATTACTTTTAAAATAGTAACCGACAAATATGTTGAAAATAAAAATCTTGCCGATTACTTTTGAAAAAGTAACCGACAAATATGCTGAAAATAAAAATCTTGCCGATTACTTTTGAAATAGTCACCGACCAATATGCTGAAAATAAAAATCTTGCCGATTACTTTTGAAATAGTAATCGACGAATGTGCTGAAAATAAATCATGCTGATTAATTTTGAAATAGTATGCGATGAATATGTTGGAAATAAAAATCTTACCGATTACTTTTAAAAAAGTAACCAATGAATGTGCTGAAAATTAAGTCTTGCCGATTACTTTTGAAATAGTAACCGACGAACATGCTGAAAATAAAAATCTTGCCGATTACTTTTGAAATAGTAACAGACGAATGTGCTGAAAATAAAGTCTTGCCGATTACTTTTGAAATAGTAACCGACGAATGTACTGAAAATAAAGTCTTGCCGATTACTTTTGAAATAGTAACCGACGAATATGTTGAAAATAAATCATGCCGATTACTTTTGAAATAGTCACCGACGAATATGTTGAAAATAAAAATCTTGCCGATTACTTTTGAAATAGTCACCGACCAATATGCTGAAAATAAAAATCTTGCCGATTACTTTTGAAATAGTAACCGACGAATGTGCTGAAAATAAATCATGCCGATTACTATTGAAATAGTAACCGACCAATGTGCTGAAAATAAAAGTCTTGCCCATTACTTTTGAAATAGCAACCGACGAATATGTGCTGAAAATAAATCTTGCCGATTACTTTTGAAATAGTAACCGACGAATGTGCTGAAAATAAATCATGCCGATTACTTTTGAAATAGTAAGCGACGAATATGTTGGAAATAAAAATCTTACCGATTACTTTTAAAAAAGTAACCAATGAATGTGCTGAAAATAAAGTCTTGCCGATTACTTTTGAAATACTAACCGACGAATATGTTGAAAATAAAAATCTTGTCGATTACTTTTAAAATAGTAACCGACAAATATGCTGAAAATATAAATCTTGCCGATTACTTTTGAAAAAGTAACCGACAAATATGCTGAAAATAAAAATCTTGCCGATTACTTTTGAAATAGTCACCGACCAATATGCTGAAAATAAAAATCTTGCCGATTACTTTTGAAATAGTAACCGACGAATGTGCAGAAAATAAATCATGCCGATTACTATTGAAATAGTAACCGACAAATGTGCTGAAAATAAAAGTCTTGCCCATTACTTTTGAAATAGTAACCAACGAATATGTTGAAAATAAAAATCTTGCCGAATACTTTTGAAATAGTAACCGACGAATGTGCTGAAAATAAAAATCTTGCTGATTACCTTTGAAATAGTAACCGATGAACATGCTGAAAATAAAAATCTTGCCGATTACTTTTGAAATAGTAACCGACGAATGTGCAGAAAATAGATCATGCCGATTACTTTTGAAATAGTAACCGACAAATGTGTTGAAAATAAATCATGTCGATTACCTTTGAAATAGTAACCGACGAATATGCTGAAAATAAATCATGCCGATTACTTTTGAAATAGTCACCGACGAAAATGCTGAAAATAAAAATCTTGCCGATTACTTTTGAAATAGTAACCGACGAATGTGCTGAAAATAAATCATGCCGATTACTTCGGAAATAGTAAGTGACGAATATGTTGAAAATAAAAATCTTACCGATTACTTTTGAAATAGTAACCGACGAGTGTGCAGAAAATAGATCATGCCGATTACTTTTGAAATAGTAACCGACGAATGTGTTGAAAATAAATCATGTCGATTACCTTTGAAATAGTAACCGACGAATATGCTGAAAATAAATCATGCCGATTACTTTTGAAATAGTCACCGACGAATATGTTGAAAATAAAAATCTTGCCGATTACTTTTGAAATAGTCACCGACCAATATGCTGAAAATAAAAATCTTGCTGATTACTTTTGAAATAGTAACCGACGAATGTGCAGAAAATAAATCATGCCGATTACTATTGAAATAGTAACCGACAAATGTGCTGAAAATAAAAGTCTTGCCCATTACTTTTGAAATAGTAACCGACGAATATGTGCTGAAAATAAATCTTGCCGATTACTTTTGCAATAGTAACCGACGAATATGTGCTGAAAATAAATCTTGCCGATTACTTTTAAAATAGTAACCGACAAATATGTTGAAAATAAATATCTTGCCGATTACTTTTGAAAAAGTAACCGACAAATATGCTGAAAATAAAAATCTTGCCGATTACTTTTGAAATAGTCACCGACCAATATGCTGAAAATAAAAATCTTGCCGATTACTTTTGAAATAGTAACCGACGAATGTGCTGAAAATAAATCATGCCGATTACTTTTGAAATAGTCACCGACGAAAATGCTGAAAATAAAAATCTTGCCGATTACTTTTGAAATAGTAACCGACGAATGTGCTGAAAATAAATCATGTTGATTACTTTTGAAATAGTAAGCGACGAATATGTTGGAAATAAAAATCTTACCGATTACTTTTAAAAAAGTAACCAATGAATGTGCTGAAAATAAAGTCTTGCCGATTACTTTTGAAATACTAACCGACGAATATGTTGAAAATAAAAATCTTGTCGATTACTTTTAAAATAGTAACCGACAAATATGCTGAAAATATAAATCTTGCCGATTACTTTTGAAAAAGTAACCGACAAATATGCTAAAAATAAAAATCTTGCCGATTACTTTTGAAATAGTCACCGACCAATATGCTGAAAATAAAAATCTTGCCGATTACTTTTGAAATAGTAACCGACGAATGTGCAGAAAATAAATCATGCCGATTACTATTGAAATAGTAACCGACAAATGTGCTGAAAATAAAAGTCTTGCCCATTACTTTTGAAATAGTAACCAACGAATATGTTGAAAATAAAAATCTTGCCGAATACTTTTGAAATAGTAACCGACGAATGTGCTGAAAATAAAAATCTTGTGGATTACCTTTGAAATAGTAACCGATGAACATGCTGAAAATAAAAATCTTGCCGATTACTTTTGAAATAGTAACCGACGAATGTGCAGAAAATAGATCATGCCGATTACTTTTGAAATAGTAACCGACGAATATGTTGAAAATAAAAATCATGCCGATTACTTTTGAAATAGTCACCGACGAATATGTTGAAAATAAAAATCTTGCCGATTACTTTTGAAATAGTCACCGACCAATATGCTGAAAATAAAAATCTTGCTGATTACTTTTGAAATAGTCACCGACCAATATGCTGAAAATAAAAATCTTGCCGATTAATTTTGAAATAGTCACCGACCAATATGCTGAAAATAAAAATCTTGCTGATTACTTTTGAAATAGTAACCGACGAATGTGCTGAAAATAAAAATCTTGCTGATTACCTTTGAAATAGTAACCGATGAACATGCTGAAAATAAAAATCTTGCCGATTACTTTTGAAATAGTAACCGACGAATGTGCAGAAAATAGATCATGCCGATTACTTTTGAAATAGTAACCGACGAATGTGTTGAAAATAAATCATGTCGATTACCTTTGAAATAGTAACCGACGAATATGCTGAAAATAAATCATGCCGATTACTTTTGAAATAGTCACCGACGAAAATGCTGAAAATAAAAATCTTGCCGATTACTTTTGAAATAGTAACCGACGAATGTGCTGAAAATAAATCATGCCGATTACTTCGGAAATAGTAAGTGACGAATATGTTGAAAATAAAAATCTTACCGATTACTTTTGAAATAGTAACCGACGAGTGTGCAGAAAATAGATCATGCCGATTACTTTTGAAATAGTAACCGACGAATGTGTTGAAAATAAATCATGTCGATTACCTTTGAAATAGTAACCGACGAATATGCTGAAAATAAATCATGCCGATTACTTTTGAAATAGTCACCGACGAATATGTTGAAAATAAAAATCTTGCCGATTACTTTTGAAATAGTCACCGACCAATATGCTGAAAATAAAAATCTTGCTGATTACTTTTGAAATAGTAACCGACGAATGTGCAGAAAATAAATCATGCCGATTACTATTGAAATAGTAACCGACAAATGTGCTGAAAATAAAAGTCTTGCCCATTACTTTTGAAATAGTAACCGACGAATATGTGCTGAAAATAAATCTTGCCGATTACTTTTGCAATAGTAACCGACGAATATGTGCTGAAAATAAATCTTGCCGATTACTTTTAAAATAGTAACCGACAAATATGTTGAAAATAAATATCTTGCCGATTACTTTTGAAAAAGTAACCGACAAATATGCTGAAAATAAAAATCTTGCCGATTACTTTTGAAATAGTCACCGACCAATATGCTGAAAATAAAAATCTTGCCGATTACTTTTGAAATAGTAACCGACGAATGTGCTGAAAATAAATCATGTCGATTACTTTTGAAATAGTCACCGACGAAAATGCTGAAAATAAAAATCTTGCCGATTACTTTTGAAATAGTAACCGACGAATGTGCTGAAAATAAATCATGTTGATTACTTTTGAAATAGTAAGCGACGAATATGTTGGAAATAAAAATCTTACCGATTACTTTTAAAAAAGTAACCAATGAATGTCCTGAAAATAAAGTCTTGCCGATTACTTTTGAAATACTAACCGACGAATATGTTGAAAATAAAAATCTTGTCGATTACTTTTAAAATAGTAACCGACAAATATGCTGAAAATATAAATCTTGCCGATTACTTTTGAAAAAGTAACCGACAAATATGCTGAAAATAAAAATCTTGCCGATTACTTTTGAAATAGTCACCGACCAATATGCTGAAAATAAAAATCTTGCCGATTACTTTTGAAATAGTAACCGACGAATGTGCGTAAAATAAATCATGCCGATTACTATTGAAATAGTAACCGACAAATGTGCTGAAAATAAAAGTCTTGCCCATTACTTTTGAAATAGTAACCAACGAATATGTTGAAAATAAAAATCTTGCCGAATACTTTTGAAATAGTAACCGACGAATGTGCTGAAAATAAAAATCTTGCGGATTACCTTTGAAATAGTAACCGATGAACATGCTGAAAATAAAAATCTTACCGATTACTTTTGAAATAGTAACCGACGAATGTGCAGAAAATAGATCATGCCGATTACTTTTGAAATAGTAACCGACGAATATGTTGAAAATAAAAATCATGCCGATTACTTTTGAAATAGTCACCGACGAATATGTTGAAAATAAAAATCTTGCCGATTACTTTTGAAATAGTCACCGACCAATATGCTGAAAATAAAAATCTTGCTGATTACTTTTGAAATAGTCACCGACCAATATGCTGAAAATAAAAATCTTGCCGATTACTTTTGAAATAGTCACCGACCAATATGCTGAAAATAAAAATCTTGCTGATTACTTTTGAAATAGTAACCGACGAATGTGCTGAAAATAAATCATGCCGATTACTATTGAAATAGTAACCGACAAATGTGCTGAAAATAAATCTTGCCGATTACTTTTAAAATAGTAACCGACAAATATGTGCTGAAAATAAATATCTTGCCGATTACTTTTGAAAAAGTAACCGACAAATATGCTGAAAATAAAAATCATGCCGATTACTTTTGAAATAGTCACCGACCAATATGCTGAAAATAAAAATCTTGCCGATTACTTTTGAAATAGTAACCGACGAATGTGCTGAAAATAAATCATGCTGATTACTTTTGAAATAGTCACCGACGAAAATGCTGAAAATAAAAATCTTGCCGATTACTTTTGAAATAGTAACCGACGAATGTGCTGAAAATAAATCATGCCGATTACTTCGGAAATAGTAAGTGACGAATATGTTGAAAATAAAAATCTTACCGATTACTTTTGAAATAGTAACCGACGAGTGTGCAGAAAATAGATCATGCCGATTACTTTTGAAATAGTAACCGACGAATGTGTTGAAAATAAATCATGCCGATTATTTTTGAAATAGTAACCGACGAATGTGCTGAAAATAAATCATGCTGATTACTTTTGAAATAGTAAGCGATGAATATGTTGGAAATAAAAATCTTACCGATTACTTTTAAAAAAGTAACCAATGAATGTGCTGAAAATTAAGTCTTGCCGATTACTTTTGAAATAGTAACCGACGAATATGTTGAAAATAAAAATCTTGCCGATTACTTTTGAAATAGTAACCGACGAATGTGCTGAAAATAAAGTCTTGCCGATTACTTTTAAAATAGTAACCGACAAATATGCTGAAAATAAAAATCTTGCCGATTACTTTTGAAATAGTAACCGACGAACATGCTGAAAATAAAAATCTTGCCGATTACTTTTGAAATAGTAACAGACGAATGTGCTGAAAATAAGGTCTTGCCGATTACTTTTGAAATAGTAACCGACGAATGTGCTGAAAATAAAGTCTTGCCGATTACTTTTGAAATAGTAACCGACGAATATGTTGAAAATAAAAATCTTGTCGATTACTTTTAAAATAGTAACCGACAAATATGCTAAAAATAAAAATCTTGCCGATTACTTTTGAAATAGGAACCGACGAATATGTTGAAAATAAAAATCTTGTCGGTTACTTTTAAAATAGTAACCTACAAATAAGCTGAAAATAAAAATCTTGCCGATTACTTTTGAAATAGTAACCGACGAATGTGTTGAAAATAAATCATGCCGATTAACTTTGAAAGAGTAACCGACGAATATGTTGAAAATAAAAATCTTACCGATTACTTTTGAAATAGTAACCAACGAATATGCTGAAAATAAAGTGTTGCCCATTACTTTTGAAATAGTAACCGACGAATATGTGCTGAGAATAAATCTTGCCGATTACTTTTGAAATAGTAACCGACGAATGTGCTGAAAAGAAATCATGCCGATTACTTTTGAAAAAGTAAGCGACGAATATGTTGAAAATAAATCATGCCGATTAACTTTGAAAGAGTAACCGACGAATATGTTGAAAATAAAAATCTTACCGATTACTTTTGAAATAGTAACCAACGAATATGCTGAAAATAAAGTCTTGCCCATTACTTTTGAAATAGTAACCGACGAATATGTGCTGAGAATAAATCTTGCCGATTACTTTTGAAATAGTAACCAACGAATATGCTGAAAATAAAGTCTTGCCGATTACTTTTGAAATAGTAACCGACGAATGTGTTGAAAATAAATCATGCCGATTACCTTTGAAATAGTAACCGACGAATATGTTGAAAATAAAAATCTTACCGATTACTTTTGAAATAGTAACCAACGAATAAGCTGAAAATAAAGTCTTGCCCATTACTTTTGAAATAGTAACCGACGAATATGTGCTGAAAATAAATCTTGCCGATTTCTTTTAAAATAGTAACCGACGAATGTGCTGAAAATAAAACTCTTGCCCATTACTTTTGAAATAGTAACCGACGAATATGTGCTGAAAATAAATCTTGCCGATTACTTTTAAAATAGTAACCGACAAATGTGCTGAAAATAAATCATGCCGATTACTTTTGAAATAGTAAGCGACGAATATGTTGAAAATAAAAATCTTGTCGATTACTTTTAAAATAGTAACCGACAAATATGCTAAAAATAAAAAACTTGCCGATTACTTTTGAAATAGGAACTGACGAATATGTTGAAAATAAAAATCTTGTCGATTACTTTTAAAATAGTAACCGACAAATATGCTAAAATAAAAATCTTGCCGATTACTTTTGAAATAGTAACCGACGAATGTGCAAAAAATAGATCATGCTGATTACTTTTGAAATAGTAACCGACGAATGTGTTGAAAATAAATCATGCCGATTACCTTTGAAATAGTAACCGACGAATATGTTGAAAATAAAAATCTTACCGATTACTTTTGAAATAGTAACCAACGAATATGCTGAAAATAAAGTCTTGCCCATTACTTTTGAAATAGTAACCGACGAATATGTGCTGAAAATAAATCTTGCCGATTACTTTTAAAATAGTAACCGACAAATATGTTGAAAATAAAAATCTTGCCGATTACTTTTGAAAAAGTAACCGACAAATATGCTGAAAATAAAAATCTTGCCGATTACTTTTGAAATAGTCACCGACCAATATGCTGAAAATAAAAATCTTGCCGATTACTTTTGAAATAGTAACCGACGAATGTGCTGAAAATAAATCATGCTGGCTACTTTTGAAATAGTAAGCGATGAATATGTTGGAAATAAAAATCTTACCGATTACTTTTAAAAAAGTAACCAATGAATGTGCTGAAAATAAAGTCTTGCCGATTACTTTTGAAATAGTAACCGACGAATATGTTGAAAATAAAAATCTTGTCGATTACTTTTAAAATAGTAACCGACAAATATGCTAAAAATAAAAATCTTGCCGATTACTTTTGAAATAGGAACCGACGAATATGTTGAAAATAAAAATCTTGTCGATTACTTTTAAAATAGTAACCTACAAATAAGCTGAAAATAAAAATCTTGCCGATTACTTTTGAAATAGTAACCGACGAATGTGTTGAAAATAAATCATGCCGATTAACTTTGAAAGAGTAACCGACGAATATGTTGAAAATAAAAATCTTACCGATTACTTTTGAAATAGTAACCAACGAATATGCTGAAAATAAAGTCTTGCCCATTACTTTTGAAATAGTAACCGACGAATATGTGCTGAAAATAAATCTTGCCGATCACTTTTGAAATAGTAACCGACGAATGTGCTGAAAAGAAATCATGCCGATTACTTTTGAAATAGTAAGCGACGAATATGTTGAAAATAAAAATCTTACCGATTACTTTTGAAATAGTAACCAACGAATATGCTGAAAATAAAGTCTTGCCGATTACTTTTGAAATAGTAACCGACGAATATGTGCTGAAAATAAATCTTGGCGATTACTTTTAAAATAGTAACCGACAAATATGTTGAAAATAAAAATCTTGCCGATTACTTTTGAAAAAGTAACCGACAAATATACTGAAAATAAAAATCTTGCCGATTACTTTTGAAATAGTCACCGACCAATATGCTGAAAATAAAAATCTTGCCGATTACTTTTGAAATAGTAACCGACAAATATGCTGAAAATAAAAATCTTGCCGATTACTTTTGAAATAGTAACCGACGAATGTGCAGAAAATAAATCATGCCGATTACTTTTGAAATAGTAACCGACGAATGTGCTGAAAATAAAACTCATGCCCATTACTTTTGAAATAGTAACCGACGAATATGTGCTGAAAATAAATCTTGCCGATTACTTTTGAAATAGTAACCGACAAATGTGCTGAAAATAAATCATGCCGATTACTTTTGAAATAGTAAGCGACGAATATGTTGAAAATAAAAATCTTGTCGATTACTTTTATAATAGTAACCGACAAATATGCTAAAAATAAAAAACTTGCCGATTACTTTTGAAATAGGAACTGACGAATATGTTGAAA
Source organism: Medicago lupulina (assembly GCA_958299785.1). NCBI lineage: Eukaryota > Viridiplantae > Streptophyta > Magnoliopsida > Fabales > Fabaceae > Medicago > Medicago lupulina. The sequence continues at coordinate 48,417,165 of OY283140.1, forward strand.
ATAAAAATCTTGTCGATTTCTTTTAAAATAGTAACCGACAAATATGCTAAAATAAAAATCTTGCCGATTACTTTTGAAATAGTAACCGACGAATGTGCAGAAAATAGATCATGCCGATTACTTTTGAAATAGTAACCGACGAATGTGTTGAAAATAAATCATGCCGATTACCTTTGAAATAGTAACCGACGAGTATGTTGAAAATAAAAATCTTACCGATTACTTTTGAAATAGTAACCAACGAATATGCTGAAAATAAAGTCTTGCCCATTACTTTTGAAATAGTAACCGACGAATATGTGCTGAAAATAAATCTTGCCGATAACTTTTAAAATAGTAACCGACAAATATGTTGAAAATAAAAATCTTGCCGATTACTTTTGAAATAGTCACCGACCAATATGCTGAAAATAAAAATCTTGCCGATTACTTTTGAAATAGTAACCGACGAATGTGCTGAAAATAAATCATGCTGGCTAATTTTGAAATAGTAAGCGATGAATATGTTTTAAATAAAAATCTTACCGATTACTTTTAAAAAAGTAACCAATGAATGTGCTGAAAATTAAGTCTTGCCGATTACTTTTGAAATAGTAACCGACGAATATGTTGAAAATAAAAATCTTGCCGATTACTTTTGAAATAGTAACCGACGAATGTGCTGAAAATAAAGTCTTGCCGATTACTTTTAAAATAGTAACCGACAAATATGCTGAAAATAAAAATCTTGCCGATTACTTTTGAAATAGTAACCGACGAACATGCTGAAAATAAAAATCTTGCCGATTACTTTTGAAATAGTAACCAACGAATATGCTGAAAATAAAGTCTTGCCCATTACTTTTGAAATAGTAACCGACGAACATGTTGAAAATAAAAATCTTACCGATTACTTTTGAAATAGTAACCAACGAATATGCTGAAAATAAAGTCTTGCCGATTACTTTTGAAATAGTAACCGACGAATGTGTTGAAAATAAATCATGCCGATTACCTTTGAAATAGTAACCGACGAATATGTTGAAAATAAAAATCTTACCGATTACCTTTGAAATAGTAACCAACGAATATGCTGAAAATAAAGTCTTGCCCATTACTTTTGAAATAGTAACCGACGAATATGTGCTGAAAATAAATCTTGCTGATTACTTTTAAAATAGTAACCGACAAATATGTTGAAAATAAAAATCTTGCCGATTACTTTTGAAAAAGTAACCGACAAATATGCTGAAAATAAAAATCTTGCCGATTACTTTTGAAATAGTCACCGACCAATATGCTGAAAATAAAAATCTTGCCGATTACTTTTGAAATAGTAACCGACGAATGTGCTGAAAATAAAGTCTTGCCGATTACTTTTAAAATAGTAACCGACAAATATGCTGAAAATAAAAATCTTGCCGATTACTTTTGAAATAGTAACCGACGAACATGCTGAAAATAAAAATCTTGCCGATTACTTTTGAAATAGTAACAGACGAATGTGCTGAAAATAAAGTCTTGCCGATTACTTTTGAAATAGTAACCGACGAATGTGCTGAAAATAAAGTCTTGCCGATTACTTTTGAAATAGTAACCGACGAATATGTTGAAAATAAAAATCTTGTCGATTACTTTTAAAATAGTAACCGACAAATATGCTAAAAATAAAAATCTTGCCGATTACTTTTGAAATAGGAACCGACGAATATGTTGAAAATAAAAATCTTGTCGATTACTTTTAAAATAGTAACCAACAAATAAGCTGAAAATAAAAATCTTGCCGATTACTTTTGAAATAGTAACCGACGAATGTGTTGAAAATAAATCATGCCGGTTAACTTTGAAAGAGTAACCGACGAATATGTTGAAAATAAAAATCTTACCGATTACTTTTGAAATAGTAACCAACGAATATGCTGAAAATAAAGTCTTGCCCATTACTTTTGAAATAGTAACCGACGAATATGTGCTGAAAATAAATCTTGCCGATTACTTTTGAAATAGTAACCGACGAATGTGCTGAAAAGAAATCATGCCGATTACTTTTGAAATAGTAAGCGATGAATATGTTGAAAATAAAAATCTTACCAATTACTTTTGAAATAGTAACCAACGAATATGCTGAAAATAAAGTCTTGCCCATTACTTTTGAAATAGTAACCGACGAATATGTACTGAAAATAAATCTTGCCGATTACTTTTAAAATAGTAACCGACAAATATGTTGAAAATAAAAATCTTGCCGATTACTTTTGAAAAAGTAACCGACAAATATGCTGAAAATAAAAATCTTGCCGATTACTTTTGAAATAGTCACCGACCAATATGCTGAAAATAAAAATCTTGCCGATTACTTTTGAAATAGTAACCGACGAATGTGCTGAAAATAAATCATGCTGATTACTTTTGAAATAGTAAGCGATGAATATGTTGGAAATAAAAATCTTACCGATTACTTTTAAAAAAGTAACCAATGAATGTGCTGAAAATTAAGTCTTGCCGATTACTTTTGAAATAGTAACCGACGAATATGTTGAAAATAAAAATCTTGCCGATTACTTTTGAAATAGTAACCGACGAATGTGCTGAAAATAAAGTCTTGCCGGTTACTTTTAAAATAGTAACCGACAAATATGCTGAAAATAAAAATCTTGCCGATTACTTTTGAAATAGTAACCGACGAACATGCTGAAAATAAAAATCTTGCCGATTACTTTTGAAATAGTAACAGACGAATGTGCTGAAAATAAAGTCTTGCCGATTACTTTTGAAATAGTAACCGACGAATGTGCTGAAAATAAAGTCTTGCCGATTACTTTTGAAATAGTAACCAACGAATGTGTTGAAAATAAATCATGCCGATTAACTTTGAAAGAGTAACCGACGAATATGTTGAAAATAAAAATCTTACCGATTACATTTGAAATAGTAACCAACGAATATGCTGAAAATAAAGTCTTGCCCATTACTTTTGAGATAGTAACCAACGAATATGTGCTGAAAATAAATCTTGCCGATTACTTTTGAAATAGTAACCCACGAATGTGCTGAAAATAAATCATGCTGGCTAATTTTGAAATAGTAAGCGATGAATATGTTTTAAATAAAAATCTTACCGATTACTTTTAAAAAAGTAACCAATGAATGTGCTGAAAATTAAGTCTTGCCGATTACTTTTGAAATAGTAACCGACGAATATGTTGAAAATAAAAATCTTGCCGATTACTTTTGAAATAGTAACCGACGAATGTGCTGAAAATAAAGTCTTGCCGATTACTTTTAAAATAGTAACCGACAAATATGCTGAAAATAAAAATCTTGCCGATTACTTTTGAAATAGTAACCGACGAACATGCTGAAAATAAAAATCTTGCCGATTACTTTTGAAATAGTAACCAACGAATATGCGGAAAATAAAGTCTTGCCCATTACTTTTGAAATAGTAACCGACGAACATGTTGAAAATAAAAATCTTACCGATTACTTTTGAAATAGTAACCAACGAATATGCTGAAAATAAAGTCTTGCCGATTACTTTTGAAATAGTAACCGACGAATGTGTTGAAAATAAATCATGCCGATTACCTTTGAAATAGTAACCGACGAATATGTTGAAAATAAAAATCTTACCGATTACCTTTGAAATAGTAACCAACGAATATGCTGAAAATAAAGTCTTGCCCATTACTTTTGAAATAGTAACCGACGAATATGTGCTGAAAATAAATCTTGCTGATTACTTTTAAAATAGTAACCGACAAATATGTTGAAAATAAAAATCTTGCCGATTACTTTTGAAAAAGTAACCGACAAATATGCTGAAAATAAAAATCTTGCCGATTACTTTTGAAATAGTCACCGACCAATATGCTGAAAATAAAAATCTTGCCGATTACTTTTGAAATAGTAACCGACGAATGTGCTGAAAATAAAGTCTTGCCGATTACTTTTAAAATAGTAACCGACAAATATGCTGAAAATAAAAATCTTGCCGATTACTTTTGAAATAGTAACCGACGAACATGCTGAAAATAAAAATCTTGCCGATTACTTTTGAAATAGTAACAGACGAATGTGCTGAAAATAAAGTCTTGCCGATTACTTTTGAAATAGTAACCGACGAATGTGCTGAAAATAAAGTCTTGCCGATTACTTTTGAAATAGTAACCAACGAATATGTTGAAAATAAAAATCTTGTCGATTACTTTTAAAATAGTAACCGACAAATATGCTAAAAATAAAAATCTTGCCGATTACTTTTGAAATAGGAACCGACGAATATGTTGAAAATAAAAATCTTGTCGATTACTTTTAAAATAGTAACCTACAAATAAGCTGAAAATAAAAATCTTGCCGATTACTTTTGAAATAGTAACCGACGAATGTGTTGAAAATAAATCATGCCGGTTAACTTTGAAAGAGTAACCGACGAATATGTTGAAAATAAAAATCTTACCGATTACTTTTGAAATAGTAACCAACGAATATGCTGAAAATAAAGTCTTGCCCATTACTTTTGAAATAGTAACCGACGAATATGTGCTGAAAATAAATCTTGCCGATTACTTTTGAAATAGTAACCGACGAATGTGCTGAAAAGAAATCATGCCGATTACTTTTGAAATAGTAAGCGATGAATATGTTGAAAATAAAAATCTTACCAATTACTTTTGAAATAGTAACCAACGAATATGCTGAAAATAAAGTCTTGCCCATTACTTTTGAAATAGTAACCGACGAATATGTACTGAAAATAAATCTTGCCGATTACTTTTAAAATAGTAACCGACAAATATGTTGAAAATAAAAATCTTGCCGATTACTTTTGAAAAAGTAACCGACAAATATGCTGAAAATAAAAATCTTGCCGATTACTTTTGAAATAGTCACCGACCAATATGCTGAAAATAAAAATCTTGCCGATTACTTTTGAAATAGTAACCGACGAATGTGCTGAAAATAAATCATGCTGATTACTTTTGAAATAGTAAGCGATGAATATGTTGGAAATAAAAATCTTACCGATTACTTTTAAAAAAGTAACCAATGAATGTGCTGAAAATTAAGTCTTGCCGATTACTTTTGAAATAGTAACCGACGAATATGTTGAAAATAAAAATCTTGCCGATTACTTTTGAAATAGTAACCGACGAATGTGCTGAAAATAAAGTCTTGCCGGTTACTTTTAAAATAGTAACCGACAAATATGCTGAAAATAAAAATCTTGCCGATTACTTTTGAAATAGTAACCGACGAACATGCTGAAAATAAAAATCTTGCCGATTACTTTTGAAATAGTAACAGACGAATGTGCTGAAAATAAAGTCTTGCCGATTACTTTTGAAATAGTAACCGACGAATGTGCTGAAAATAAAGTCTTGCCGATTACTTTTGAAATAGTAACCAACGAATGTGTTGAAAATAAATCATGCCGATTAACTTTGAAAGAGTAACCGACGAATATGTTGAAAATAAAAATCTTACCGATTACTTTTGAAATAGTAACCAACGAATATGCTGAAAATAAAGTCTTGCCCATTACTTTTGAGATAGTAACCAACGAATATGTGCTGAAAATAAATCTTGCCGATTACTTTTGAAATAGTAACCCACGAATGTGCTGAAAAGAAAACATGCCGATTACTTTTGAAATAGTAAGCGATGAATATGTTGAAAATAAAAATCTTACCGATTACTTTTGAAATAGTAACCAACGAATATGCTGAAAATAAAGTCTTGCCGATTACTTTTGAAATAGTAACCGATGAATATGTTGAAAATAAAAATCTTGTCGATTACTTTTAAAACAGTAACCGACAAATATGCTGAAAATAAAAATCTTGCCGATTACTTTTGAAATAGTCACCGACCAATATGCTGAAAATAAAAATCTTGCCGATTACTTTTGAAATAGTAACCGATGAATGTGCTGAAAATAAATCATGCTGATTACTTTTGAAATAGTAAGCGATGAATATGTTGGAAATAAAAATCTTACCGATTACTTTTAAAAAAGTAACCAATGAATGTGCTGAAAATTAAGTCTTGCCGATTACTTTTGAAATAGTAACCGACGAATATGTTGAAAATAAAAATCTTGCCGATTACTTTTGAAATAGTAACCGACGAATGTGCTGAAAATAAAGTCTTGCCGGTTACTTTTAAAATAGTAACCGACAAATATGCTGAAAATAAAAATCTTGCCGATTACTTTTGAAATAGTAACCGACGAACATGCTGAAAATAAAAATCTTGCCGATTACTTTTGAAATAGTAACAGACGAATGTGCTGAAAATAAAGTCTTGCCGATTACTTTTGAAATAGTAACCGACGAATGTGCTGAAAATAAAGTCTTGCCGATTACTTTTGAAATAGTAACCAACGAATGTGTTGAAAATAAATCATGCCGATTAACTTTGAAAGAGTAACCGACGAATATGTTGAAAATAAAAATCTTACCGATTACTTTTGAAATAGTAACCAACGAATATGCTGAAAATAAAGTCTTGCCCATTACTTTTGAGATAGTAACCAACGAATATGTGCTGAAAATAAATCTTGCCGATTACTTTTGAAATAGTAACCCACGAATGTGCTGAAAAGAAAACATGCCGATTACTTTTGAAATAGTAAGCGATGAATATGTTGAAAATAAAAATCTTACCGATTACTTTTGAAATAGTAACCAACGAATATGCTGAAAATAAAGTCTTGCCGATTACTTTTGAAATAGTAACCGATGAATATGTTGAAAATAAAAATCTTGTCGATTACTTTTAAAACAGTAACCGACAAATATGCTGAAAATAAAAATCTTGCCGATTACTTTTGAAATAGTCACCGACCAATATGCTGAAAATAAAAATCTTGCCGATTACTTTTGAAATAGTAACCGATGAATGTGCTGAAAATAAATCATGCTGATTACTTTTGAAATAGTAAGGGAGGAATATGTTGGAAATAAAAATCTTATCGATTACTTTTAAAAAAGTAACCAATGAATGTGCTGAAAACAAAGTCTTGCCGATTACTTTTGAAATAGTAACCGACGAATATGTTGAAAATAAAAATCTTGTTGATTACTTTTAAAATAGTAACCGACAAATATGCTGAAAATAAAAATCTTGCCGATTACTTTTGAAATAGGAACCGACGAATATGTTGAAAATAAAAATCTTGTCGATTACTTTTAAAATAATAACCGACAAATATGCTAAAAATAAAAATCTTGCCGATTACTTTTGAAATAGTAACCGACGAACATGCTGAAAATAAAAATCTTGCCGATTACTTTTGAAATAGTAACAGACGAATGTGCTGAAAATAAAGTCTTGCCGATTACTTTTGAAATAGTAACCGACGAATGTGCTGAAAATAAAGTCTTGCCGATTACTTTTGAAATAGTAACCGACGAATATGTTGAAAATAAAAATCTTGTCGATTACTTTTAAAATAGTAACCGACAAATATGCTGAAAATAAAAATCTTGCCGATTACTTTTGAAATAGGAACCGACGAATATGTTGAAAATAAAAATTTTAAAATAATAACCGACAAATATGCTAAAAATAAAAATCTTGCCGATTACTTTTGAAATAGTAACCGACGAATGTGCAGAAAATAGATCATGCCGATTACTTTTGAAATAGTAACCGACGAATGTGTTGAAAATAAATCATGCCGATTACTATTGAAATAGTAACCGACAAATGTGCTGAAAATAAAAGACTTGCCCATTACTTTTGAAATAGTAACCGACGAATATGTGCTGAAAATAAATCTTGCCGATTACTTTAGAAATAGTAACCAACGAATATGCTGAATATAAAGTCTCGCCGATTACTTTTGAAATAGTAACCGACGAATATGTGCTGAAAATAAATCTTGCCGATTACTTTTAAAATAGTAACCGACAAATATGTTGAAAATAAAAATCTTGCCGATTACTTTTGAAAAAGTAACCGACAAATATGCTGAAAATAAAAATCTTGCCGATTACTTTTGAAATAGTCACCGACCAATATGCTGAAAATAAAAATCTTGCCGATTAATTTTGAAATAGTAACCGACGAATGTGCTGAAAATAAATCATGCCGATTATTTTTGAAATAGTAACCGACGAATGTGTTGAAAATAAATCATGCCGATTACTTTTGAAATAGTAACCGACGAATGTGCTGAAAATAAAACTCTTGCCCATTAATTTTGAAATAGTAACCGACAAATATGCTAAAAATAAAAATCTTGCTGATTACTTTTAAAATAGTAACCGACAAATATGTTGAAAATTAAAATCTTGCCGATTACTTTTGAAATAGCAACCGACGAATGTGCTGAAAATATATCATGCCGATTACTTTTGAAATAGTAAGCGACGAATATGTTGAAAATAAAAATCTTACAGATTACTTTGAAAATAGTAACCAACGAATGTACTGAAAATAAAGTCTTGCCGATTACTTTTGAAATAGGAACCGACGAATATGTTGAAAATAAAAATCTTGTCGATTACTTTTAAAATAGTAACCGACAAATATGCTGAAAATAAAAATCTTGCCGATTACTTTTGAAATAGGAACCGACGAATATGTTGAAAATAAAAATCTTGTCGATTACTTTTAAAATAATAACCGACAAATATGCTAAAAATAAAAATCTTGCCGATTACTTTTGAAATAGTAACCGACGAATGTGCAGAAAATAGATCATGCCGATTACTTTTGAAATAGTAACCGACGAATGTGTTGAAAATAAATCATGCCGATTACTATTGAAATAGTAACCGACAAATGTGCTGAAAATAAAAGACTTGCCCATTACTTTTGAAATAGTAACCGACGAATATGTGCTGAAAATAAATCTTGCCGATTACTTTTGAAATAGTAACCAACGAATATGCTGAATATAAAGTCTCGCCGATTACTTTTGAAATAGTAACCGACGAATATGTGCTGAAAATAAATCTTGCCGATTACTTTTAAAATAGTAACCGACAAATATGTTGAAAATAAAAATCTTGCCGATTACTTTTGAAAAAGTAACCGACAAATATGCTGAAAATAAAAATCTTGCCGATTACTTTTGAAATAGTCACCGACCAATATGCTGAAAATAAAAATCTTGCCGATTACTTTTGAAATAGTAACCGACGAATGTGCTGAAAATAAAGTCTTGCCGATTACCTTTAAAATAGTAACCGACAAATATGCTGAAAATAAAAATCTTACCGATTACTTTTGAAATAGTAACCAACGAATATGCTGAAAATAAAGTCTTGCCCATTACTTTTGAGATAGTAACCAACGAATATGTGCTGAAAATAAATCTTGCCGATTACTTTTGAAATATTAACCCACGAATGTGCTGAAAAGAAAACATGCCGATTACTTTTGAAATAGTAAGCGATGAATATGTTGAAAATAAAAATCTTACCGATTACTTTTGAAATAGTAACCAACGAATATGCTGAAAATAAAGTCTTGCCGATTACTTTTGAAATAGTAACCGATGAATATGTTGAAAATAAAAATCTTGTCGATTACTTTTAAAACAGTAACCGACAAATATGCTGAAAATAAAAATCTTGCCGATTACTTTTGAAATAGTCACCGACCAATATGCTGAAAATAAAAATCTTGCCGATTACTTTTGAAATAGTAACCGATGAATGTGCTGAAAATAAATCATGCTGATTACTTTTGAAATAGTAAGGGAGGAATATGTTGGAAATAAAAATCTTACCGATTACTTTTAAAAAAGTAACCAATGAATGTGCTGAAAACAAAGTCTTGCCGATTACTTTTGAAATAGTAACCGACGAATATGTTGAAAATAAAAATCTTGTTGATTACTTTTAAAATAGTAACCGACAAATATGTTGAAAATTAAAATCTTGCCGATTACTTTTGAAATAGTAACCAACGAATGTGCTGAAAATATATCATGCCGATTACTTTTGAAATAGTAAGCGACGAATATGTTGAAAATAAAAATCTTACAGATTACTTTGAAAATAGTAACCAACGAATGTACTGAAAATAAAGTCTTGCCGATTACTTTTGAAATAGGAACCGACGAATATGTTGAAAATAAAAATCTTGTCGATTACTTTTAAAATAGTAACCGACAAATATGCTGAAAATAAAAATCTTGCCGATTACTTTTGAAATAGGAACCGACGAATATGTTGAAAATAAAAATCTTGTCGATTACTTTTAAAATAATAACCGACAAATATGCTAAAAATAAAAATCTTGCCGATTACTTTTGAAATAGTAACCGACGAATGTGCAGAAAATAGATCATGCCGATTACTTTTGAAATAGTAACCGACGAATGTGTTGAAAATAAATCATGCCGATTACTATTGAAATAGTAACCGACAAATGTGCTGAAAATAAAAGACTTGCCCATTACTTTTGAAATAGTAACCGACGAATATGTGCTGAAAATAAATCTTGCCGATTACTTTTGAAATAGTAACCAACGAATATGCTGAATATAAAGTCTCGCCGATTACTTTTGAAATAGTAACCGACGAATATGTGCTGAAAATAAATCTTGCCGATTACTTTTAAAATAGTAACCGACAAATATGTTGAAAATAAAAATCTTGCCGATTACTTTTGAAAAAGTAACCGACAAATATGCTGAAAATAAAAATCTTGCCAATTACTTTTGAAATAGTCACCGACCAATATGCTGAAAATAAAAATCTTGCCGATTACTTTTGAAATAGTAACCGACGAATGTGCTGAAAATAAAGTCTTGCCGATTACTTTTAAAATAGTAACCGACAAATATGCTGAAAATAAAAATCTTGCCGATTACTTTTGAAATAGTAACCGACGAACATGCTGAAAATAAAAATCTTGCCGATTACTTTTGAAATAGTAACAGACGAATGTGCTGAAAATAAAGTCTTGCCGATTACTTTTGAAATAGTAACCGACGAATGTGCTGAAAATAAAGTCTTGCCGATTACTTTTGAAATAGTAACCGACGAATATGTTGAAAATAAAAATCTTGTCGATTACTTTTAAAATAGTAACCGACAAATATGCTAAAAATAAAAATCTTGCCGATTACTTTTGAAATAGGAACCGACGAATATGTTGAAAATAAAAATCTTGTCGATTACTTTTAAAATAGTAACCTACAAATAAGCTGAAAATAAAAATCTTGCCGATTACTTTTGAAATAGTAACCGACGAATGTGTTGAAAATAAATCATGCCGGTTAACTTTGAAAGAGTAACCGACGAATATGTTGAAAATAAAAATCTTACCGATTACTTTTGAAATAGTAACCAACGAATATGCTGAAAATAAAGTCTTGCCCATTACTTTTGAAATAGTCACCGACCAATATGCTGAAAATAAAAATCTTGCTGATTACTTTTGAAATAGTAACCGACGAATGTGCTAAAAATAAATCATGCCGATTACTATTGAAATAGTAACCGACAAATGTGCTGAAAATAAAAGTCTTGCCCATTACTTTTGAAATAGTAACCGACGAATATGTGCTGAAAATAAATCTTGCCGATTACTTTTGAAATAGTAACCGACGAATATGTGCTGAAAATAAATCTTGCCGATTACTTTTAAAATAGTAACCGACAAATATGTTGAAAATAAAAATCTTGCCGATTACTTTTGAAAAAGTAACCGACAAATATGCTGAAAATAAAAATCTTGCCGATTACTTTTGAAATAGTCACCGACCAATATGCTGAAAATAAAAATCTTGCCGATTACTTTTGAAATAGTAACCGACGAATGTGCTGAAAATAAATCATGCTGATTACTTTTGAAATAGTAAGCGATGAATATGTTGGAAATAAAAATCTTACCGATTACTTTTAAAAAAGTAACCAATGAATGTGCTGAAAATTAAATCTTGCCGATTACTTTTGAAATAGTAACCGACGAATATGTTGAAAATAAAAATCTTGCCGATTACTTTTGAAATAGTAACCGACGAATGTGCTGAAAATAAAGTCTTGCCGATTACTTTTAAAATAGTAACCGACAAATATGCTGAAAATAAAAATCTTGCCGATTACTTTTGAAATAGTAACCGACGAACATGCTGAAAATAAAAATCTTGTCGATTACTTTTAAAATAGTAACCGACAAATATGCTAAAAATAAAAATCTTGCCGATTACTTTTGAAATAGGAACCGACGAATATGTTGAAAATAAAAATCTTGTCGATTACTTTTAAAATAGTAACCTACAAATAAGCTGAAAATAAAAATCTTGCCGATTACTTTTGAAATAGTAACCGACGAATGTGTTGAAAATAAATCATGCCGATTAACTTTGAAAGAGTAACCGACGAATATGATGAAAATAAAAATCTTACCGATTACTTTTGAAATAGTAACCAACGAATATGCTGAAAATAAAGTCTTGCCCATTACTTTTGAAATAGTAACCGACGAATATGTGCTGAAAATAAATCTTGCCGATTACTTTTGAAATAGTAACCGACGAATGTGCTGAAAAGAAATCATGCCGATTACTTTTGAAATAGTAAGCGATGAATATGTTGAAAATAAAAATTTTACCAATTACTTTTGAAATAGTAACCAACGAATATGCTGAAAATAAAGTCTTGCCCATTACTTTTGAAATAGTAACCGACGAATATGTACTGAAAATAAATCTTGCCGATTACTTTTAAAATAGTAACCGACAAATATGTTGAAAATAAAAATCTTGCCGATTACTTTTGAAAAAGTAACCGACAAATATGCTGAAAATAAAAATCTTGCCGATTACTTTTGAAATAGTCACCGACTAATATGCTGAAAATAAAAATCTTGCCGATTACTTTTGAAATAGTAACCGACGAATGTGCTGAAAATAAATCATGCTGATTACTTTTGAAATAGTAAGCGATGAATATGTTGGAAATAAAAATCTTGCCGATTACTTTTGAAATAGTAACCGACGAATGTGCTGAAAATAAAGTCTTGCCGGTTACTTTTAAAATAGTAACCGACAAATATGCTGAAAATAAAAATCTTGCCGATTACTTTTGAAATAGTAACCGACGAACATGCTGAAAATAAAAATCTTGCCGATTACTTTTGAAATAGTAACAGACGAATGTGCTGAAAATAAAGTCTTGCCGATTACTTTTGAAATAGTAACCGACGAATGTGCTGAAAATAAAGTCTTGCCGATTACTTTTGAAATAGTAACCAACGAATGTGTTGAAAATAAATCATGCCGATTAACTTTGAAAGAGTAACCGACGAATATGTTGAAAATAAAAATCTTGCCGATTACTTTTGAAATAGTAACCGACGAATGTGCTGAAAATAAAGTCTTGCCGATTACTTTTAAAATAGTAACCGACAAATATGCTGAAAATAAAAATCTTGCCGATTACTTTTGAAATAGTAACCGACGAACATGCTGAAAATAAAAATCTTGTCGATTACTTTTAAAATAGTAACCGACAAATATGCTAAAAATAAAAATCTTGCCGATTACTTTTGAAATAGGAACCGACGAATATGTTGAAAATAAAAATCTTGTCGATTACTTTTAAAATAGTAACCTACAAATAAGCTGAAAATAAAAATCTTGCCGATTACTTTTGAAATAGTAACCGACGAATGTGTTGAAAATAAATCATGCCGATTAACTTTGAAAGAGTAACCGACGAATATGATGAAAATAAAAATCTTACCGATTACTTTTGAAATAGTAACCAACGAATATGCTGAAAATAAAGTCTTGCCCATTACTTTTGAAATAGTAACCGACGAATATGTGCTGAAAATAAATCTTGCCGATTACTTTTGAAATAGTAACCGACGAATGTGCTGAAAAGAAATCATGCCGATTACTTTTGAAATAGTAAGCGATGAATATGTTGAAAATAAAAATTTTACCAATTACTTTTGAAATAGTAACCAACGAATATGCTGAAAATAAAGTCTTGCCCATTACTTTTGAAATAGTAACCGACGAATATGTACTGAAAATAAATCTTGCCGATTACTTTTAAAATAGTAACCGACAAATATGTTGAAAATAAAAATCTTGCCGATTACTTTTGAAAAAGTAACCGACAAATATGCTGAAAATAAAAATCTTGCCGATTACTTTTGAAATAGTCACCGACTAATATGCTGAAAATAAAAATCTTGCCGATTACTTTTGAAATAGTAACCGACGAATGTGCTGAAAATAAATCATGCTGATTACTTTTGAAATAGTAAGCGATGAATATGTTGGAAATAAAAATCTTGCCGATTACTTTTGAAATAGTAACCGACGAATGTGCTGAAAATAAAGTCTTGCCGGTTACTTTTAAAATAGTAACCGACAAATATGCTGAAAATAAAAATCTTGCCGATTACTTTTGAAATAGTAACCGACGAACATGCTGAAAATAAAAATCTTGCCGATTACTTTTGAAATAGTAACAGACGAATGTGCTGAAAATAAAGTCTTGCCGATTACTTTTGAAATAGTAACCGACGAATGTGCTGAAAATAAAGTCTTGCCGATTACTTTTGAAATAGTAACCAACGAATGTGTTGAAAATAAATCATGCCGATTAACTTTGAAAGAGTAACCGACGAATATGTTGAAAATAAAAATCTTGCCGATTACTTTTGAAATAGTAACCGACGAATGTGCTGAAAATAAAGTCTTGCCGGTTACTTTTAAAATAGTAACCGACAAATATGCTGAAAATAAAAATCTTGCCGATTACTTTTGAAATAGTAACCGACGAACATGCTGAAAATAAAAATCTTGTCGATTACTTTTAAAATAGTAACCGACAAATATGCTAAAAATAAAAATCTTGCCGATTACTTTTGAAATAGGAACCGACGAATATGTTGAAAATAAAAATCTTGTCGATTACTTTTAAAATAGTAACCTACAAAATAAGCTGAAAATAAAAATCTTGCCGATTACTTTTGAAATAGTAACCGACGAATGTGTTGAAAATAAATCATGCCGATTAACTTTGAAAGAGTAACCGACGAATATGATGAAAATAAAAATCTTACCGATTACTTTTGTAATAGTAACCAACGAATATGCTGAAAATAAAGTCTTGCCCATTACTTTTGAAATAGTAACCGACGAATATGTGCTGAAAATAAATCTTGCCGATTACTTTTGAAATAGTAACCGACGAATGTGCTGAAAAGAAATCATGCCGATTACTTTTGAAATAGTAAGCGATGAATATGTTGAAAATAAAAATTTTACCAATTACTTTTGAAATAGTAACCAACGAATATGCTGAAAATAAAGTCTTGCCCATTACTTTTGAAATAGTAACCGACGAATATGTACTGAAAATAAATCTTGCCGATTACTTTTAAAATAGTAACCGACAAATATGTTGAAAATAAAAATCTTGCCGATTACTTTTGAAAAAGTAACCGACAAATATGCTGAAAATAAAAATCTTGCCGATTACTTTTGAAATAGTCACCGACTAATATGCTGAAAATAAAAATCTTGCCGATTACTTTTGAAATAGTAACCGACGAATGTGCTGAAAATAAATCATGCTGATTACTTTTGAAATAGTAAGCGATGAATATGTTGGAAATAAAAATCTTGCCGATTACTTTTGAAATAGTAACCGACGAATGTGCTGAAAATAAAGTCTTGCCGGTTACTTTTAAAATAGTAACCGACAAATATGCTGAAAATAAAAATCTTGCCGATTACTTTTGAAATAGTAACCGACGAACATGCTGAAAATAAAAATCTTGCCGATTACTTTTGAAATAGTAACAGACGAATGTGCTGAAAATAAAGTCTTGCCGATTACTTTTGAAATAGTAACCGACGAATGTGCTGAAAATAAAGTCTTGCCGATTACTTTTGAAATAGTAACCAACGAATGTGTTGAAAATAAATCATGCCGATTAACTTTGAAAGAGTAACCGACGAATATGTTGAAAATAAAAATCTTGCCGATTACTTTTGAAATAGTAACCGACGAATGTGCTGAAAATAAAGTCTTGCCGGTTACTTTTAAAATAGTAACCGACAAATATGCTGAAAATAAAAATCTTGCCGATTACTTTTGAAATAGTAACCGACGAACATGCTGAAAATAAAAATCTTGCCGATTACTTTTGAAATAGTAACAGACGAATGTGCTGAAAATAAAGTCTTGCCGATTACTTTTGAAATAGTAACCGACGAATGTGCTGAAAATAAAGTCTTGCCGATTACTTTTGAAATAGTAACCAACGAATGTGTTGAAAATAAATCATGCCGATTAACTTTGAAAGAGTAACCGACGAATATGTTGAAAATAAAAATCTTACCGATTACTTTTGAAATAGTAACCAACGAATATGCTGAAAATAAAGTCTTGCCCATTACTTTTGAGATAGTAACCGACGAATATGTGCTGAAAATAAATCTTGCCGATTACTTTTGAAATAGTAAGCCACGAATGTGCTGAAAAGAAATCATGCCGATTACTTTTGAAATAGTAAGCGATGAATATGTTGAAAATAAAAATCTTACCGATTACTTTTGAAATAGTAACCAACGAATATGCTGAAAATAAAGTCTTGCCGATTACTTTTGAAATAGTAACCGATGAATATGTTGAAAATAAAAATCTTGTCGATTACTTTTAAAACAGTAACCGACAAATATGCTGAAAATAAAAATCTTGCCGATTACTTTTGAAATAGTCACCGACCAATATGCTGAAAATAAAAATCTTGCCGATTACTTTTGAAATAGTAACCGATGAATGTGCTGAAAATAAATCATGCTGATTACTTTTGAAATAGTAAGGGAGGAATATGTTGGAAATAAAAAATCTTACCGATTACTTTTAAAAAAGTAACCAATGAATGTGCTGAAAACAAAGTCTTGCCGATTACTTTTGAAATAGTAACCGACGAATATGTTGAAAATAAAAATCTTGTTGATTACTTTTAAAATAGTAACCGACAAATATGTTGAAAATTAAAATCTTGCCGATTACTTTTGAAATAGTAACCGACGAATGTGCTGAAAATATATCATGCCAATTACTTTTGAAATAGTAAGCGACGAATATGTTGAAAATAAAAATCTTACAGATTACTTTGAAAATAGTAACCAACGAATGTACTGAAAATAAAGTCTTGCCGATTACTTTTGAAATAGGAACCGACGAATATGTTGAAAATAAAAATCTTGTCGATTACTTTTAAAATAGTAACCGACAAATATGCTGAAAATAAAAATCTTGCCGATTACTTTTGAAATAGGAACCGACGAATATGTTGAAAATAAAAATCTTGTCGATTACTTTTAAAATAATAACCGACAAATATGCTAAAAATAAAAATCTTGCCGATTACTTTTGAAATAGTAACCGACGAACATGCTGAAAATAAAAATCTTGCCGATTACTTTTGAAATAGTAACAGACGAATGTGCTGAAAATAAAGTCTTGCCGATTACTTTTGAAATAGTAACCGACGAATGTGCTGAAAATAAAGTCTTGCCGATTACTTTTGAAATAGTAACCGACGAATATGTTGAAAATAAAAATCTTGTCGATTACTTTTAAAATAGTAACCGACAAATATGCTAAAAATAAAAATCTTGCCGATTACTTTTGAAATAGGAACCGACGAATATGTTGAAAATAAAAATCTTGTCGATTACTTTTAAAATAGTAACCTACAAATAAGCTGAAAATAAAAATCTTGCCGATTACTTTTGAAATAGTAACCGACGAATGTGTTGAAAATAAATCATGCTGGTTAACTTTGAAAGAGTAACCGACGAATATGTTGAAAATAAAAATCTTACCGATTACTTTTGAAATAGTAACCAACGAATATGCTGAAAATAAAGTCTTGCCCATTACTTTTGAAATAGTCACCGACCAATATGCTGAAAATAAAAATCTTGCTAATTACTTTTGAAATAGTAACCGACGAACATGCTGAAAATAAAAATCTTGCCGATTACTTTTGAAATAGTAACAGACGAATGTGCTGAAAATAAAGTCTTGCCGATTACTTTTGAAATAGTAACCGACGAATGTGCTGAAAATAAAGTCTTGCCGATTACTTTTGAAATAGTAACCGACGAATATGTTGAAAATAAAAATCTTGTCGATTACTTTTAAAATAGTAACCGACAAATATGCTAAAAATAAAAATCTTGCCGATTACTTTTGAAATAGGAACCGACGAATATGTTGAAAACAAAAATCTTGTCGATTACTTTTAAAATAGTAACCTACAAATAAGCTGAAAATAAAAATCTTGCCGATTACTTTTGAAATAGTAACCGACGAATGTGTTGAAAATAAATCATGCTGGTTAACTTTGAAAGAGTAACCGACGAATATGTTGAAAATAAAAATCTTACCGATTACTTTTGAAATAGTAACCAACGAATATGCTGAAAATAAAGTCTTGCCCATTACTTTTGAAATAGTCACCGACCAATATGCTGAAAATAAAAATCTTGCTAATTACTTTTGAAATAGTAACCGACGAATGTGCTGAAAATAAATCATGCCGATTACTATTGAAATAGTAACCGACAAATGTGCTGAAAATAAAAGTCTTGCCCATTACTTTTGAAATAGTAACCGACGAATATGTGCTGAAAATAAATCTTGCCGATTACTTTTGAAATAGTAACCGACGAATATGTGCTGAAAATAAATCTTGCCGATTACTTTTAAAATAGTAACCGACAAATATGTTGAAAATAAAAATCTTGCCGATTACTTTTGAAAAAGTAACCGACAAATATGCTGAAAATAAAAATCTTGCCGATTACTTTTGAAATAGTCACCGACCAATATGCTGAAAATAAAAATCTTGCCGATTACTTTTGAAATAGTAACCGACGAATGTGCTGAAAATAAATCATGCTGATTACTTTTGAAATAGTAAGCGATGAATATGTTGGAAATAAAAATCTTACCGATTACTTTTAAAAAAGTAACCAATGAATGTGCTGAAAATTAAGTCTTGCCGATTACTTTTGAAATAGTAACCGACGAATATGTTGAAAATAAAAATCTTGCCGATTACTTTTGAAATAGTAACCGACGAATGTGCTGAAAATAAAGTCTTGCCGATTACTTTTAAAATAGTAACCGACAAATATGCTGAAAATAAAAATCTTGCCGATTACTTTTGAAATAGTAACCGACGAACATGCTGAAAATAAAAATCTTGTCGATTACTTTTAAAATAGTAACCGACAAATATGCTAAAAATAAAAATCTTGCCGATTACTTTTGAAATAGGAACCGACGAATATGTTGAAAATAAAAATCTTGTCGATTACTTTTAAAATAGTAACCTACAAATAAGCTGAAAATAAAAATCTTGCCGATTACTTTTGAAATAGTAACTGACGAATGTGTTGAAAATAAATCATGCCGGTTAACTTTGAAAGAGTAACCGACGAATATGTTGAAAATAAAAATCTTACCGATTACTTTTGAAATAGTAACCAACGAATATGCTGAAAATAAAGTCTTGCCCATTACTTTTGAAATAGTAACCGACGAATATGTGCTGAAAATAAATCTTGCCGATTACTTTTGAAATAGTAACCGACGAATGTGCTGAAAAGAAATCATGCCGATTACTTTTGAAATAGTAAGCGATGAATATGTTGAAAATAAAAATTTTACCAATTACTTTTGAAATAGTAACCAACGAATATGCTGAAAATAAAGTCTTGCCCATTACTTTTGAAATAGTAACCGACGAATATGTACTGAAAATAAATCTTGCCGATTACTTTTAAAATAGTAACCGACAAATATGTTGAAAATAAAAATCTTGCCGATTACTTTTGAAAAAGTAACCGACAAATATGCTGAAAATAAAAATCTTGCCGATTACTTTTGAAATAGTCACCGACCAATATGCTGAAAATAAAAATCTTGCCGATTACTTTTGAAATAGTAACCGACGAATGTGCTGAAAATAAATCATGCTGATTACTTTTGAAATAGTAAGCGATGAATATGTTGGAAATAAAAATCTTACCGATTACTTTTAAAAAAGTAACCAATGAATGTGCTGAAAATTAAGTCTTGCCGATTACTTTTGAAATAGTAACCGACGAATATATTGAAAATAAAAATCTTGCCGATTACACTTGAAATAGTAACCGACGAATGTGCTGAAAATAAAGTCTTGCCCGTTACTTTTAAAATAGTAACCGACAAATATGCTGAAAATAAAAATCTTGCCGATTACTTTTGAAATAGTAACCGACGAACATGCTGAAAATAAAAATCTTGCCGATTACTTTTGAAATAGTAACAGACGAATGTGCTGAAAATAAAGTCTTGCCGATTACTTTTGAAATAGTAACCGACGAATGTGCTGAAAATAAAGTCTTGCCGATTACTTTTGAAATAGTAACCGACGAATATGTTGAAAATAAAAATCTTGTCGATTACTTTTAAAATAGTAACCTACAAATAAGCTGAAAATAAAAATCTTGCCGATTACTTTTGAAATAGTAACCGACGAATGTGTTGAAAATAAATCATGCCGGTTAACTTTGAAAGAGTAACCGACGAATATGTTGAAAATAAAAATCTTACCGATTACTTTTGAAATAGTAACCACCGAATATGCTGAAAATAAAGTCTTGCCCATTACTTTTGAAATAGTAACCGACGAATATGTGCTGAAAATAAATCTTGCCGATTACTTTTAAAATAGTAACCGACGAATGTGCTGAAAAGAAATCATGCCGATTACTTTTGAAATAGTAAGCGATGAATATGTTGAAAATAAAAATTTTACCAATTACTTTTGAAATAGTAACCAACGAATATGCTGAAAATAAAGTCTTGCCCATTACTTTTGAAATAGTAACCGACGAATATGTACTGAAAATAAATCTTGCCGATTACTTTTAAAATAGTAACCGACAAATATGTTGAAAATAAAAATCTTGCCGATTACTTTTGAAAAAGTAACCAACAAATATGCTGAAAATAAAAATCTTGCCGATTACTTTTGAAATAGTCACCGACCAATATGCTGAAAATAAAAATCTTGCCGATTACTTTTGAAATAGTAACCGACGAATGTGCTGAAAATAAATCATGCTGATTACTTTTGAAATAGTAAGCGATGAATATGTTGGAAATAAAAATCTTACCGATTACTTTTAAAAAAGTAACCAATGAATGTGCTGAAAATTAAGTCTTGCCGATTACTTTTGAAATAGTAACCGACGAATATGTTGAAAATAAAAATCTTGCCGATTACTTTTGAAATAGTAACCGACGAATGTGCTGAAAATAAAGTCTTGCCGGTTACTTTTAAAATAGTAACCGACAAATATGCTGAAAATAAAAATCTTGCCGATTACTTTTGAAATAGTAACCGACGAACATGCTGAAAATAAAAATCTTGCCGATTACTTTTGAAATAGTAACAGACGAATGTGCTGAAAATAATGTCTTGCAGATTACTTTTGAAATAGTAACCGACGAATGTGCTGAAAATAAAGTCTTGCCGATTACTTTTGAAATAGTAACCAACGAATGTGTTGAAAATAAATCATGCCGATTAACTTTGAAAGAGTAACCGACGAATATGTTGAAAATAAAAATCTTACCGATTACTTTTGAAATAGTAACCAACGAATATGCTGAAAATAAAGTCTTGCCCATTACTTTTGAGATAGTAACCGACGAATATGTGCTGAAAATAAATCTTGCCGATTACTTTTGAAATAGTAACCCACGAATGTGCTGAAAAGAAATCATGCCGATTACTTTTGAAATAGTAATCGATGAATATGTTGAAAATAAAAATCTTACCGATTACTTTTGAAATAGTAACCAACGAATATGCTGAAAATAAAGTCTTGCCGATTACTTTTGAAATAGTAACCGATGAATATGTTGAAAATAAAAATCTTGTCGATTACTTTTAAAACAGTAACCGACAAATATGCTGAAAATAAAAATCTTGCCGATTACTTTTGAAATAGTCACCGACCAATATGCTGAAAATAAAAATCTTGCCGATTACTTTTGAAATAGTAACCGATGAATGTGCTGAAAATAAATCATGCTGATTACTTTTGAAATAGTAAGGGAGGAATATGTTGGAAATAAAAATCTTACCGATTACTTTTAAAAAAGTAACCAATGAATGTGCTGAAAACAAAGTCTTGCCGATTACTTTTGAAATAGTAACCGACGAATATGTTGAAAATAAAAATCTTGTTGATTACTTTTAAAATAGTAACCGACAAATATGTTGAAAATTAAAATCTTGCCGATTACTTTTGAAATAGTAACCGACGAATGTGCTGAAAATATATCATGCCGATTACTTTTGAAATAGTAAGCGACGAATATGTTGAAAATAAAAATCTTACAGATTACTTTGAAAATAGTAACCAACGAATGTACTGAAAATAAAGTCTTGCCGATTACTTTTGAAATAGGAACCGACGAATATGTTGAAAATAAAAATCTTGTCGATTACTTTTAAAATAGTAACCGACAAATATGCTGAAAATAAAAATCTTGCCGATTACTTTTGAAATAGGAACCGACGAATATGTTGAAAATAAAAATCTTGTCGATTACTTTTAAAATAATAACCGACAAATATGCTAAAAATAAAAATCTTGCCGATTACTTTTGAAATAGTAACCGACGAACATGCTGAAAATAAAAATCTTGCCGATTACTTTTGAAATAGTAACAGACGAATGTGCTGAAAATAAAGTCTTGCCGATTACTTTTGAAATAGTAACCGACGAATGTGCTGAAAATAAAGTCTTGCCGATTACTTTTGAAATAGTAACCGACGAATATGTTGAAAATAAAAATCTTGTCGATTACTTTTAAAATAGTAACCGACAAATATGCTAAAAATAAAAATCTTGCCGATTACTTTAGAAATAGGAACCGACCAATATGTTGAAAATAAAAATCTTGTCGATTACTTTTAAAATAGTGACCTACAAATAAGCTGAAAATAAAAATCTTGCCGATTACTTTTGAAATAGTAACCGACGAATGTGTTGAAAATAAATCATGCCGGTTAACTTTGAAAGAGTAACCGACGAATATGTTGAAAATAAAAATCTTACCGATTACTTTTGAAATAGTAACCAACGAATATGCTGAAAATAAAGTCTTGCCCATTACTTTTGAAATAGTCACCGACCAATATGCTGAAAATAAAAATCTTGCTAATTACTTTTGAAATAGTAACCGACGAATGTGCTGAAAATAAATCATGCCGATTACTATTGAAATAGTAACCGACAAATGTGCTGAAAATAAAAGTCTTGCCCATTACTTTTGAAATAGTAACCGACGAATATGTGCTGAAAATAAATCTTGCCGATTACTTTTGAAATAGTAACCGACGAATATGTGCTGAAAATAAATCTTGCCGATTACTTTTAAAATAGTAACCGACAAATATGTTGAAAATAAAAATCTTGCCGATTACTTTTGAAAAAGTAACCGACAAATATGCTGAAAATAAAAATCTTGCCGATTACTTTTGAAATAGTCACCGACCAATATGCTGAAAATAAAAATCTTGCCGATTACTTTTGAAATAGTAACCGACGAATGTGCTGAAAATAAATCATGCTGATTACTTTTGAAATAGTAAGCGATGAATATGTTGGAAATAAAAATCTTACCGATTACTTTTAAAAAAGTAACCAATGAATGTGCTGAAAATTAAGTCTTGCCGATTACTTTTGAAATAGTAACCGACGAATATGTTGAAAATAAAAATCTTGCCGATTACTTTTGAAATAGTAACCGACGAATGTGCTGAAAATAAAGTCTTGCCGATTACTTTTAAAATAGTAACCGACAAATATGCTGAAAATAAAAATCTTGCCGATTACTTTTGAAATAGTAACCGACGAACATGCTGAAAATAAAAATCTTGTCGATTACTTTTAAAATAGTAACCGACAAATATGCTAAAAATAAAAATCTTGCCGATTACTTTTGAAATAGGAACCGACGAATATGTTGAAAATAAAAATCTTGTCGATTACTTTTAAAATAGTAACCTACAAATAAGCTGAAAATAAAAATCTTGCCGATTACTTTTGAAATAGTAACTGACGAATGTGTTGAAAATAAATCATGCCGGTTAACTTTGAAAGAGTAACCGACGAATATGTTGAAAATAAAAATCTTACCGATTACTTTTGAAATAGTAACCAACGAATATGCTGAAAATAAAGTCTTGCCCATTACTTTTGAAATAGTAACCGACGAATATGTGCTGAAAATAAATCTTGCCGATTACTTTTGAAATAGTAACCGACGAATGTGCTGAAAAGAAATCATGCCGATTACTTTTGAAATAGTAAGCGATGAATATGTTGAAAATAAAAATTTTACCAATTACTTTTGAAATAGTAACCAACGAATATGCTGAAAATAAAGTCTTGCCCATTACTTTTGAAATAGTAACCGACGAATATTTACTGAAAATAAATCTTGCCGATTACTTTTAAAATAGTAACCGACAAATATGTTGAAAATAAAAATCTTGCCGATTACTTTTGAAAAAGTAACCGACAAATATGCTGAAAATAAAAATCTTGCCGATTACTTTTGAAATAGTCACCGACCAATATGCTGAAAATAAAAATCTTGCCGATTACTTTTGAAATAGTAACCGACGAATGTGCTGAAAAT
The DNA here is from genome assembly GCA_958299785.1 of Medicago lupulina. NCBI lineage: Eukaryota > Viridiplantae > Streptophyta > Magnoliopsida > Fabales > Fabaceae > Medicago > Medicago lupulina. The sequence continues at coordinate 48,441,866 of OY283140.1, forward strand.
AAATCATGCTGATTACTTTTGAAATAGTAAGCGATGAATATGTTGGAAATAAAAATCTTACCGATTACTTTTAAAAAAGTAACCAATGAATGTGCTGAAAATTAAGTCTTGCCGATTACTTTTGAAATAGTAACCGACGAATATGTTGAAAATAAAAATCTTGCCGATTACTCTTGAAATAGTAACCGACGAATGTGCTGAAAATAAAGTCTTGCCCGTTACTTTTAAAATAGTAACCGACAAATATGCTGAAAATAAAAATCTTGCCGATTACTTTTGAAATAGTAACCGACGAACATGCTGAAAATAAAAATCTTGCCGATTACTTTTGAAATAGTAACAGACGAATGTGCTGAAAATAAAGTCTTGCCGATTACTTTTGAAATAGTAACCGACGAATGTGCTGAAAATAAAGTCTTGCCGATTACTTTTGAAATAGTAACCGACGAATATGTTGAAAATAAAAATCTTGTCGATTACTTTTAAAATAGTAACCTACAAATAAGCTGAAAATAAAAATCTTGCCGATTACTTTTGAAATAGTAACCGACGAATGTGTTGAAAATAAATCATGCCGGTTAACTTTGAAAGAGTAACCGACGAATATGTTGAAAATAAAAATCTTACCGATTACTTTTGAAATAGTAACCAACGAATATGCTGAAAATAAAGTCTTGCCCATTACTTTTGAAATAGTAACCGACGAATATGTGCTGAAAATAAATCTTGCCGATTACTTTTAAAATAGTAACCGACGAATGTGCTGAAAAGAAATCATGCCGATTACTTTTGAAATAGTAAGCGATGAATATGTTGAAAATAAAAATTTTACCAATTACTTTTGAAATAGTAACCAACGAATATGCTGAAAATAAAGTCTTGCCCATTACTTTTGAAATAGTAACCGACGAATATGTACTGAAAATAAATCTTGCCGATTACTTTTAAAATAGTAACCGACAAATATGTTGAAAATAAAAATATTGCCGATTACTTTTGAAAAAGTAACCAACAAATATGCTGAAAATAAAAATCTTGCCGATTACTTTTGAAATAGTCACCGACCAATATGCTGAAAATAAAAATCTTGCCGATTACTTTTGAAATAGTAACCGACGAATGTGCTGAAAATAAATCATGCTGATTACTTTTGAAATAGTAAGCGATGAATATGTTGGAAATAAAAATCTTACCGATTACTTTTAAAAAAGTAACCAATGAATGTGCTGAAAATTAAGTCTTGCCGATTACTTTTGAAATAGTAACCGACGAATATGTTGAAAATAAAAATCTTGCCGATTACTTTTGAAATAGTAACCGACGAACATGCTGAAAATAAAAATCTTGCCGATTACTTTTGAAATAGTAACAGACGAATGTGCTGAAAATAAAGTCTTGCAGATTACTTTTGAAATAGTACCCGACGAATGTGCTGAAAATAAAGTCTTGCCGATTACTTTTGAAATAGTAACCAACGAATGTGTTGAAAATAAATCATGCCGATTAACTTTGAAAGAGTAACCGACGAATATGTTGAAAATAAAAATCTTACCGATTACTTTTGAAATAGTAACCAACGAATATGCTGAAAATAAAGTCTTGCCCATTACTTTTGAGATAGTAACCGACGAATATGTGCTGAAAATAAATCTTGCCGATTACTTTTGAAATAGTAACCCACGAATGTGCTGAAAAGAAATCATGCCGATTACTTTTGAAATAGTAAGCGATGAATATGTTGAAAATAAAAATCTTACCGATTACTTTTGAAATAGTAACCAACGAATATGCTGAAAATAAAGTCTTGCCGATTACTTTTGAAATAGTAACCGATGAATATGTTGAAAATAAAAATCTTGTCGATTACTTTTAAAACAGTAACCGACAAATATACTGAAAATAAAAATCTTGCCGATTACTTTTGAAATAGTCACCGACCAATATGCTGAAAATAAAAATCTTGCCGATTACTTTTGAAATAGTAACCGATGAATGTGCTGAAAATAAATCATGCTGATTACTTTTGAAATAGTAAGGGAGGAATATGTTGGAAATAAAAATCTTACCGATTACTTTTAAAAAAGTAACCAATGAATGTGCTGAAAACAAAGTCTTGCCGATTACTTTTGAAATAGTAACCGACGAATATGTTGAAAATAAAAATCTTGTTGATTACTTTTAAAATAGTAACCGACAAATATGTTGAAAATTAAAATCTTGCCGATTACTTTTGAAATAGTAACCGACGAATGTGCTGAAAATATATCATGCCGATTACTTTTGAAATAGTAAGCGACGAATATGTTGAAAATAAAAATCTTACCGATTACTTTGAAAATAGTAACCAACGAATGTACTGAAAATAAAGTCTTGCCGATTACTTTTGAAATAGGAACCGACGAATATGTTGAAAATAAAAATCTTGTCGATTACTTTTAAAATAGTACCCGACAAATATGCTGAAAATAAAAATCTTGCCGATTACTTTTGAAATAGGAACCGACGAATATGTTGAAAATAAAAATCTTGTCGATTACTTTTAAAATAATAACCGACAAATATGCTAAAAATAAAAATCTTGCCGATTACTTTTGAAATAGTAACCGACGAATGTGCAGAAAATAGATCATGCCGATTACTTTTGAAATAGTAACCGACGAATGTGTTGAAAATAAATCATGCCGATTACTATTGAAATAGTAACCGACAAATGTGCTGAAAATAAAAGACTTGCCCATTACTTTTGAAATAGTAACCGACGAATATGTGCTGAAAATAAATCTTGCCGATTACTTTTGAAATAGTAACCAACGAATATGCTGAATATAAAGTCTCGCCGATTACTTTTGAAATAGTAACCGACGAATATGTTGAAAATAAAAATCTTGTCGATTACTTTTAAAATAGTAACCGACAAATATGCTGAAAATAAAAATCTTGCCGATTACTTTTGAAATAGTAACCGACGATTGTGCAGAAAATAGATCATGCCGATTACTTTTGAAATAGTAACCGACGAATGTGTTGAAAATAAATCATGCCGATTATTTTTGAAATAGTAACCGACGAATGTGCTGAAAATAAATCATGCCGATTACTATTGAAATAGTAACCGACAAATGTGCTGAAAATAAAAGACTTGCCCATTACTTTTGAAATAGTAACCGACGAATATGTGCTGAAAATAAATCTTGCCGATTACTTTTGAAATAGTAACCAACGAATGTGCTGAAAATAAATCATGCCGATTACTTTTGAAATAGTAAGCGACGAATATGTTGAAAATAAAAATCTTCTCAATTACTTTTAAAATAGTAACCGACAAATATGCTAAACCTAAAAATCTTGCCGATTACTTTTGTAATAGGAACCGACGAATATGTTGAAAATAAAAATCTTGCCGATTACTTTTAAAATAGTAACCGACAAATATGCTAAAAATAAAAATCTTGCCGATTACTTTTGAAAAAGTAACCGACAAATATGCTAAAAATAAAAATCTTGTCGATTACTTTTAAAATAGTAACCGACAAATATGTTGAAAATAAATCATGTCGATTACCTTTGAAATAGTAACCGACGAATATGCTGAAAATAAATCATGCCGATTACTTTTGAAATAGTCACCGACGAATATGTTGAAAATAAAAATCTTGCCGATTACTTTTGAAATAGTAACCGACGAATGTGCTGAAAATATATCATGTCGATTACTTTTGAAATAGTAAGTGACGAATATGTTGAAAATAAAAATCTTACCGATTACTTTGAAAATAGTAACCAACGAATGTACTGAAAATAAAGTCTTGCCGATTACTTTTGAAATAGGAACCGACGAATATGTTGAAAATAAAAATCTTGTCGATTACTTTTAAAATAGTACCCGACAAATATGCTGAAAATAAAAATCTTGCCGATTACTTTTGAAATAGGAACCGACGAATATGTTGAAAATAAAAATCTTGTCGATTACTTTTAAAATAATAACCGACAAATATGCTAAAAATAAAAATCTTGCCGATTACTTTTGAAATAGTAACCGACGAATGTGCAGAAAATAGATCATGCCGATTACTTTTGAAATAGTAACCGACGAATGTGTTGAAAATAAATCATGCCGATTACTATTGAAATAGTAACCGACAAATGTGCTGAAAATAAAAGACTTGCCCATTACTTTTGAAATAGTAACCGACGAATATGTGCTGAAAATAAATCTTGCCGATTACTTTTGAAATAGTAACCAACGAATATGCTGAATATAAAGTCTCGCTGATTACTTTTGAAATAGTAACCGACGAATATGTTGAAAATAAAAATCTTGTCGATTACTTTTAAAATAGTAACCGACAAATATGCTGAAAATAAAAATCTTGCCGATTACTTTTGAAATAGTAACCGACGATTGTGCAGAAAATAGATCATGCCGATTACTTTTGAAATAGTAACCGACGAATGTGTTGAAAATAAATCATGCCGATTATTTTTGAAATAGTAACCGACGAATGTGCTGAAAATAAATCATGCCGATTACTATTGAAATAGTAACCGACAAATGTGCTGAAAATAAAAGACTTGCCCATTACTTTTGAAATAGTAACCGACAAATATGTGTTGTAAATAAATCTTGCCGATTACTTTTGAAATAGTAACCGACGAATGTGCTGAAAATAAATCATGCCGATTACTTTTGAAATAGTAATCGACGAATATGTTGAAAATAAAAATCTTCTCGATTACTTTTAAAATAGTAACCGACAAATATGCTAAAACTAAAAATCTTGCCGATTACTTTTGTAATAGGAACCGACGAATATGTTGAAAATAAAAATCTTGCCGATTACTTTTAAAATAGTAACCGACAAATATGCTAAAAATAAAAATCTTGCCGATTACTTTTGAAAAAGTAACCGACAAATATGCTAAAAATAAAAATCTTGTCGATTACTTTTAAAATAGTAACCGACAAATATGTTGAAAATAAATCATGTCGATTACCTTTGAAATAGTAACCGACGAATATGCTGAAAATAAATCATGCCGATTACTTTTGAAATAGTCACCGACGAATATGTTGAAAATAAAAATCTTGCCGATTACTTTTGAAATAGTCACCGACCAATATGCTGAAAATAAAAATCTTGCTGATTACTTTTGAAATAGTAACCGACGAATGTGCTGAAAATAAATCATGCCGATTACTATTGAAATAGTAACCGACAAATGTGCTGAAAATAAAAGTCTTGCCCATTACTTTTGAAATAGTTACCGACGAATATGTGCTGAAAATAAATCTTGCCGATTACTTTTGAAATAGTAACCGACGAATATGTGCTGAAAATAAATCTTGCCGATTACTTTTAAAATAGTAACCGACAAATATGTTGAAAATAAAAATCTTGCCGATTACTTTTGAAAAAGTAACCGACAAATATGCTGAAAATAAAAATCTTGCCGATTACTTTTGAAATAGTCACCGACCAATATGCTGAAAATAAAAATCTTGCCGATTACTTTTGAAATAGTAACCGACGAATGTGCTGAAAATAAATCATGCTGATTACTTTTGAAATAGTATGCGAGGAATATATGGAAATAAAAATCTTACCGATTACTTTTAAAATAGTAACCAACGAATGTACTGAAAATAAAGTCTTGCCGATTACTTTTGTAATAGGAACCGACGAATATGTTGAAAATAAAAATCTTGCCGATTACTTTTAAAATAGTAACCGACAAATATGCTAAAAATAAAAATCTTGCCGATTACTTTTGAAAAAGTAACCTACAAATATGCTAAAAATAAAAATCTTGTCGATTACTTTTAAAATAGTAACCGACAAATATGTTGAAAATAAATCATGTCGATTACCTTTGAAATAGTAACTGACGAATATGCTGAAAATAAATCATGCCGATTACTTTTGAAATAGTCACCGACGAATATGTTGAAAATAAAAATCTTGCCGATTACTTTTGAAATAGTCACCGACCAATATGCTGAAAATAAAAATCTTGCTGATTACTTTTGAAATAGTAACCGACGAATGTGCTGAAAATAAATCATGCCGATTACTATTGAAATAGTAACCGACAAATGTGCTGAAAATAAAAGTCTTGCCCATTACTTTTGAAATAGTAACCGACGAATATGTGCTGAAAATAAATCTTGCCGATTACTTTTGAAATAGTAACCGACGAATATGTGCTGAAAATAAATCTTGCCGATTACTTTTAAAATAGTAACCGACAAATATGTTGAAAATAAAAATCTTTGCGGATTACTTTTGAAAAAGTAACCGACAAATATGCTGAAAATAAAAATCTTGCCGATTACTTTTGAAATAGTCACCGACCAATATGCTGAAAATAAAAATCTTGCCGATTACTTTTGAAATAGTAACCGACGAATGTGCTGAAAATAAATCATGCTGATTACTTTTGAAATAGTATGCGAGGAATATATGGAAATAAAAATCTTACCGATTACTTTTAAAATAGTAACCAACGAATGTACTGAAAATAAAGTCTTGCCGATTACTTTTGAAATAGGAACCGACGAATATGTTGAAAATAAAAATCTTGTCGATTACTTTTAAAATAGTACCCGACAAATATGCTGAAAATAAAAATCTTGCCGATTACTTTTGAAATAGGAACCGACGAATATGTTGAAAATAAAAATCTTCTCGATTACTTTTAAAATAATAACCGACAAATATGCTAAAAATAAAAATCTTGCCGATTACTTTTGAAATAGTAACCGACGAATGTGCAGAAAATAGATCATGCCGATTACTTTTGAAATAGTAACCGACGAATGTGTTGAAAATAAATCATGGCGATTACTATTGAAATAGTAACTGACAAATGTGCTGAAAATAAAAGACTTGCCCATTACTTTTGAAATAGTAACCGACGAATATGTGCTGAAAATAAATCTTGCCGATTACTTTTGAAATAGTAACCAACGAATATGCTGAATATAAAGTCTCGCCGATTACTTTTGAAATAGTAACCGACGAATATGTTGAAAATAAAAATCTTGTCGATTACTTTTAAAATAGTAACCGACAAATATGCTGAAAATAAAAATCTTGCCGATTACTTTTGAAATAGTAACCGACGATTGTGCAGAAAATAGATCATGCCGATTACTTTTGAAATTGTAACCGACGAATGTGTTGAAAATAAATCATGCCGATTATTTTTGAAATAGTAACCGACGAATGTGCTGAAAATAAATCATGCCGATTACTATTGAAATAGTAACCGACAAATGTGCTGAAAATAAAAGACTTGCCCATTACTTTTGAAATAGTAACCGACAAATATGTGTTGAAAATAAATCTTGCCGATTACTTTTGAAATAGTAACCGACAAATGTGCTGAAAATAAATCATGCCGATTACTTTTGAAATAGTAAGCGACGAATATGTTGAAAATAAAAATCTTCTCGATTACTTTTAAAATAGTAACCGACAAATATGCTAAAACTAAAAATCTTGCCGATTACTTTTGTAATAGGAACCGACGAATATGTTGAAAATAAAAATCTTGCCGATTACTTTTAAAATAGTAACCGACAAATATGCTAAAAATAAAAATCTTGCCGATTACTTTTGAAAAAGTAACCGACAAATATGCTAAAAATAAAAATCTTGTCGATTACTTTTAAAATAGTAACCGACAAATATGTTGAAAATAAATCATGTCGATTACCTTTGAAATAGTAACCGACGAATATGCTGAAAATAAATCATGCCGATTACTTTTGAAATAGTCACCGACGAATATGTTGAAAATAAAAATCTTACCGATTACTTTTGAAATAGTAACCAACGAATATGCTGAAAATAAAGTCTTGCCGATTACTTTTGAAATAGTAACCGATGAATATGTTGAAAATAAAAATCTTGTCGATTACTTTTAAAACAGTAACCGGCAAATATGCTGAAAATAAAAATCTTGCCGATTAGTTTTGAAATAGTCACCGACCAATATGCTGAAAATAAAAATCTTGCCGATTACTTTTGAAATAGTAACCGATGAATGTGCTGAAAATAAATCATGCTGATTACTTTTGAAATAGTAAGGGAGGAATATGTTGGAAATAAAAATCTTACCGATTACTTTTAAAAAAGTAACCAATGAATGTGCTGAAAACAAAGTCTTGCCGATTACTTTTGAATAGTAACCGACGAATATGTTGAAAATAAAAATCTTGTTGATTACTTTTAAAATAGTAACCGACAAATATGTTGAAAATTAAAATCTTGCCGATTACTTTTGAAATAGTAACCGACGAATGTGCTGAAAATATATCATGCCGATTACTTTTGAAATAGTAAGCGACGAATATGTTGAAAATAAAAATCTTACCGATTACTTTGAAAATAGTAACCAACGAATGTACTGAAAATAAAGTCTTGCCGATTACTTTTGAAATAGGAACCGACGAATATGTTGAAAATAAAAATCTTGTCGATTACTTTTAAAATAGTACCCGACAAATATGCTGAAAATAAAAATCTTGCCGATTACTTTTGAAATAGGAACCGACGAATATGTTGAAAATAAAAATCTTGTCGATTACTTTTAAAATAATAACCGACAAATATGCTAAAAATAAAAATCTTGCCGATTACTTTTGAAATAGTAACCGACGAATGTGCAGAAAATAGATCATGCCGATTACTTTTGAAATAGTAACCGACGAATGTGTTGAAAATAAATCATGCCGATTACTATTGAAATAGTAATCGACAAATGTGCTGAAAATAAAAGACTTGCCCATTACTTTTGAAATAGTAACCGACGAATATGTGCTGAAAATAAATCTTGCCGATTACTTTTGAAATAGTAACCAACGAATATGCTGAATATAAAGTCTCGCCGATTACTTTTGAAATAGTAACCGACGAATATGTTGAAAATAAAAATCTTGTCGATTACTTTTAAAATAGTAACCGACAAATATGCTGAAAATAAAAATCTTGCCGATTACTTTTGAAATAGTAACCGACGATTGTGCAGAAAATAGATCATGCCGATTACTTTTGAAATAGTAACCGACGAATGTGTTGAAAATAAATCATGCCGATTATTTTTGAAATAGTAACCGACGAATGTGCTGAAAATAAATCATGCCGATTACTATTGAAATAGTAACCGACAAATGTGCTGAAAATAAAAGACTTGCCCATTACTTTTGAAATAGTAACCGACAAATATGTGTTGAAAATAAATCTTGCCGATTACTTTTGAAATAGTAACCGACGAATGTGCTGAAAATAAATCATGCCGATTACTTTTGAAATAGTAAGCGACGAATATGTTGAAAATAAAAATCTTCTCGATTACTTTTAAAATAGTAACCGACAAATATGCTAAAACTAAAAATCTTGCCGATTACTTTTGTAATAGGAACCGACGAATATGTTGAAAATAAATCATGTCGATTACCTTTGAAATAGTAACCGACGAATATGCTGAAAATAAATCATGCCGATTACTTTTGAAATAGTCACCGACGAATATGTTGAAAATAAAAATCTTACCGATTACTTTTGAAATAGTAACCAACGAATATGCTGAAAATAAAGTCTTGCCGATTACTTTTGAAATAGTAACCGATGAATATGTTGAAAATAAAAATCTTGTCGATTACTTTTAAAACAGTAACCGGCAAATATGCTGAAAATAAAAATCTTGCCGATTACTTTTGAAATAGTCACCGACCAATATGCTGAAAATAAAAATCTTGCCGATTACTTTTGAAATAGTAACCGATGAATGTGCTGAAAATAAATCATGCTGATTACTTTTGAAATAGTAAGGGAGGAATATGTTGGAAATAAAAATCTTACCGATTACTTTTAAAAAAGTAACCAATGAATGTGCTGAAAACAAAGTCTTGCCGATTACTTTTGAAATAGTAACCGACGAATATGTTGAAAATAAAAATCTTGTTGATTACTTTTAAAATAGTAACCGACAAATATGTTGAAAATTAAAATCTTGCCGATTACTTTTGAAATAGTAACCGACGAATGTGCTGAAAATATATCATGCCGATTACTTTTGAAATAGTAAGCGACGAATATGTTGAAAATAAAAATCTTACCGATTACTTTGAAAATAGTAACCAACGAATGTACTGAAAATAAAGTCTTGCCGATTACTTTTGAAATAGGAACCGACGAATATGTTGAAAATAAAAATCTTGTCGATTACTTTTAAAATAGTACCCGACAAATATGCTGAAAATAAAAATCTTGCCGATTACTTTTGAAATAGGAACCGACGAATATGTTGAAAATAAAAATCTTGTCGATTACTTTTAAAATAATAACCGACAAATATGCTAAAAATAAAAATCTTGCCGATTACTTTTGAAATAGTAACCGACGAATGTGCAGAAAATAGATCATGCCGATTACTTTTGAAATAGTAACCGACGAATGTGTTGAAAATAAATCATGCCGATTACTATTGAAATAGTAATCGACAAATGTGCTGAAAATAAAAGACTTGCCCATTACTTTTGAAATAGTAACCGACGAATATGTGCTGAAAATAAATATTGCCGATTACTTTTGAAATAGTAACCAACGAATATGCTGAATATAAAGTCTCGCCGATTACTTTTGAAATAGTAACCGACGAATATGTTGAAAATAAAAATCTTGTCGATTACTTTTAAAATAGTAACCGACAAATATGCTGAAAATAAAAATCTTGCCGATTACTTTTGAAATAGTAACCGACGATTGTGCAGAAAATAGATCATGCCGATTACTTTTGAAATAGTAACCGACGAATGTGTTGAAAATAAATCATGCCGATTATTTTTGAAATAGTAACCGACGAATGTGCTGAAAATAAATCATGCCGATTACTATTGAAATAGTAACCGACAAATGTGCTGAAAATAAAAGACTTGCCCATTACTTTTGAATTAGTAACCGACAAATATGTGTTGAAAATAAATCTTGCCGATTACTTTTGAAATAGTAACCGACGAATGTGCTGAAAATAAATCATGCCGATTACTTTTGAAATAGTAAGCGACGAATATGTTGAAAATAAAAATCTTCTCGATTACTTTTAAAATAGTAACCGACAAATATGCTAAAACTAAAAATCTTGCCGATTACTTTTGTAATAGGAACCGACGAATATGTTGAAAATAAAAATCTTGCCGATTACTTTTAAAATAGTAACCGACAAATATGCTAAAAATAAAAATCTTGCCGATTACTTTTGAAAAAGTAACCGACAAATATGCTAAAAATAAAAATCTTGTCGATTACTTTTAAAATAGTAACCGACAAATATGTTGAAAATAAATCATGTCGATTACCTTTGAAATAGTAACCGACGAATATGCTGAAAATAAATCATGCCGATTACTTTTGAAATAGTCACCGACGAATATGTTGAAAATAAAAATCTTGCCTATTACTTTTGAAATAGTCACCGACCAATATGCTGAAAATAAAAATCTTGCTGATTACTTTTGAAATAGTAACCGACGAATGTGCTGAAAATAAATCATGCCGATTACTATTGAAATAGTAACCGACAAATGTGCTGAAAATAAAAGTCTTGCCCATTACTTTTGAAATAGTAACCGACGAATATGTGCTGAAAATAAATCTTGCCGATTACTTTTGAAATAGTAACCGACGAATATGTGCTGAAAATAAATCTTGCCGATTACTTTTAAAATAGTAACCGACAAATATGTTGAAAATAAAAATCTTGCCGATTACTTTTGAAAAAGTAACCGACAAATATGCTGAAAATAAAAATCTTGCCGATTACTTTTGAAATAGTCACCGACCAATATGCTGAAAATAAAAATCTTGCCGATTACTTTTGAAATAGTAACCGACGAATGTGCTGAAAATAAATCATGCTGATTACTTTTGAAATAGTATGCGAGGAATATATGGAAATAAAAATCTTACCGATTACTTTTAAAATAGTAACCAAAGAATGTACTGAAAATAAAGTCTTGCCGATTACTTTTGAAATAGGAACCGACGAATATGTTGAAAATAAAAATCTTGTCGATTACTTTTAAAATAGTACCCGACAAATATGCTGAAAATAAAAATCTTGCCGATTACTTTTGAAATAGGAACCGACGAATATGTTGAAAATAAAAATCTTGTCGATTACTTTTAAAATAATAACCGACAAATATGCTAAAAATAAAAATCTTGCCGATTACTTTTGAAATAGTAACCGACGAATGTGCAGAAAATAGATCATGCCGATTACTTTTGAAATAGTAACCGACGAATGTGTTGAAAATAAATCATGGCGATTACTATTGAAATAGTAACCGACAAATGTGCTGAAAATAAAAGACTTGCCCATTACTTTTGAAATAGTAACCGACGAATATGTGCTGAAAATAAATCTTGCCGATTACTTTTGAAATAGTAACCAACGAATATGCTGAATATAATGTCTCGCCGATTACTTTTGAAATAGTAACCGATGAATATGTTGAAAGTAAAAATCTTGTCGATTACTTTTAAAATAGTAACCGACAAATATGCTGAAAATAAAAATCTTGCCGATTACTTTTGAAATAGTAACCGACGATTGTGCAGAAAATAGATCATGCCGATTACTTTTGAAATAGTAACCGACGAATGTGTTGAAAATAAATCATGCCGATTATTTTTGAAATAGTAACCGACGAATGTGCTGAAAATAAATCATGCCGATTACTATTGAAATAGTAACCGACAAATGTGCTGAAAATAAAAGACTTGCCCATTACTTTTGAAATAGTAACCGACAAATATGTGTTGAAAATAAATCTTGCCGATTACTTTTGAAATAGTAACCGACAAATGTGCTGAAAATAAATCATGCCGATTACTTTTGAAATAGTAAGCGACGAATATGTTGAAAATAAAAATCTTCTCGATTACTTTTAAAATAGTAACCGACAAATATGCTAAAACTAAAAATCTTGCCGATTACTTTTGTAATAGGAACCGACGAATATGTTGAAAATAAAAATCTTGCCGATTACTTTTAAAATAGTAACCGACAAATATGCTAAAAATAAAAATTTTGCCGATTACTTTTGAAAAAGTAACCGACAAATATGCTAAAAATAAAAATCTTGTCGATTACTTTTAAAATAGTAACCGACAAATATGTTGAAAATAAATCATGTCGATTACCTTTGAAATAGTAACCGACGAATATGCTGAAAATAAATCATGCCTATTACTTTTGAAATAGTCACCGACGAATATGTTGAAAATAAAAATCTTGCCGATTACTTTTGAAATAGTCACCGACCAATATGCTGAAAATAAAAATCTTGCTGATTACTTTTGAAATAGTAACCGACGAATATGTGCTGAAAATAAATCTTGCCGATTACTTTTGAAATAGTAACCGACGAATATGTGCTGAAAATAAATCTTGCCGATTACTTTTAAAATAGTAACCGACAAATATGTTGAAAATAAAAATCTTGCCGATTACTTTTGAAAAAGTAACCGACAAATATGCTGAAAATAAAAATCTTGCCGATTACTTTTGAAATAGTCACCGACCAATATGCTGAAAATAAAAATCTTGCCGATTACTTTTAAAATAGTAACCGACGAATGTGCTGAAAATAAATCATGCTGATTACTTTTGAAATAGTATGCGAGGAATATATGGAAATAAAAATCTTACCGATTACTTTTAAAATAGTAACCAACGAATGTACTGAAAATAAAGTCTTGCCGATTACTTTTGAAATAGGAACCGACGAATATGTTGAAAATAAAAATCTTGTCGATTACTTTTAAAATAGTACCCGACAAATATGCTGAAAATAAAAATCTTGCCGATTACTTTTGAAATAGGAACCGACGAATATGTTGAAAATAAAAATCTTGTCGATTACTTTTAAAATAATAACCGACAAATATGCTAAAAATAAAAATCTTGCCGATTACTTTTGAAATAGTAACCGACGAATGTGCAGAAAATAGATCATGTCGATTACTTTTGAAATAGTAACCGACGAATGTGTTGAAAATAAATCATGGCGATTACTATTGAAATAGTAACCGACAAATGTGCTGAAAATAAAAGACTTGCCCATTACTTTTGAAATAGTAACCGACGAATATGTGCTGAAAATAAATCTTGCCGATTACTTTTGAAATAGTAACCAACGAATATGCTGAATATAAAGTCTCGCCGATTACTTTTGAAATAGTAACCGACGAATATGTTGAAAATAAAAATCTTGTCGATTACTTTTAAAATAGTAACCGACAAATATGCTGAAAATAAAAATCTTGCCGATTACTTTTGAAATAGTAACCGACGATTGTGCAGAAAATAGATCATGCCGATTACTTTTGAAATAGTAACCGACGAATGTGTTGAAAATAAATCATCCCGATTATTTTTGAAATAGTAACCGACGAATGTGCTGAAAATAAATCATGCCGATTACTATTGAAATAGTAACCGACAAATGTGCTGAAAATAAAAGACTTGCCCATTACTTTTGAAATAGTAACCGACAAATATGTGTTGAAAATAAATCTTGCCGATTACTTTTGAAATAGTAACCGACAAATGTGCTGAAAATAAATCATGCCGATTACTTTTGAAATAGTAAGCGACGAATATGTTGAAAATAAAAATCTTCTCGATTACTTTTAAAATAGTAACCGACAAATATGCTAAAACTAAAAATCTTGCCGATTACTTTTGTAATAGGAACCGACGAATATGTTGAAAATAAAAATCTTGCCGATTACTTTTAAAATAGTAACCGACAAATATGCTAAAAATAAAAATCTTGCCGATTACTTTTGAAAAAGTAACCGACAAATATGCTAAAAATAAAAATCTTGTCGATTATTTTTAAAATAGTAACCGACAAATATGTTGAAAATAAATCATGTCGATTACCTTTGAAATAGTAACCGACGAATATGCTGAAAATAAATCATGCCTATTACTTTTGAAATAGTCACCGACGAATATGTTGAAAATAAAAATCTTGCCGATTACTTTTGAAATAGTCACCGACCAATATGCTGAAAATAAAAATCTTGCTGATTACTTTTGAAATAGTAACCGACGAATATGTGCTGAAAATAAATCTTGCCGATTACTTTTGAAATAGTAACCGACGAATATGTGCTGAAAATAAATCTTGCCGATTACTTTTAAAATAGTAACCGACAAATATGTTGAAAATAAAAATCTTGCCGATTACTTTTGAAAAAGTAACCGACAAATATGCTGAAAATAAAAATCTTGCCGATTACTTTTGAAATAGTCACCGACCAATATGCTGAAAATAAAAATCTTGCCGATTACTTTTGAAATAGTAACCGACGAATGTGCTGAAAATAAATCATGCTGATTACTTTTGAAATAGTATGCGAGGAATATATGGAAATAAAAATCTTACCGATTACTTTTAAAATAGTAACCAACGAATGTACTGAAAATAAAGTCTTGCCGATTACTTTTGAAATAGGAACCGACGAATATGTTGAAAATAAAAATCTTGTCGATTACTTTTAAAATAGTACCCGACAAATATGCTGAAAATAAAAATCTTGCCGATTACTTTTGAAATAGGAACCGACGAATATGTTGAAAATATAAATCTTGTCGATTACTTTTAAAATAATAACCGACAAATATGCTAAAAATAAAAATCTTGCCGATTACTTTTGAAATAGTAACCGACGAATGTGCAGAAAATAGATCATGCCGATTACTTTTGAAATAGTAACCGACGAATGTGTTGAAAATAAATCATGGCGATTACTATTGAAATAGTAACCGACAAATGTGCTGAAAATAAAAGACTTGCCCATTACTTTTGAAATAGTAACCGACGAATATGTGCTGAAAATAAATCTTGCCGATTACTTTTGAAATAGTAACCAACGAATATGCTGAATATAAAGTCTCGCCGATTACTTTTGAAATAGTAACCGACGAATATGTTGAAAATAAAAATCTTGTCGATTACTTTTAAAATAGTAACCGACAAATATGCTGAAAATAAAAATCTTGCCGATTACTTTTGAAATAGTAACCGACGATTGTGCAGAAAATAGATCATGCCGATTACTTTTGAAATAGTAACCGACGAATGTGTTGAAAATAAATCATGCCGATTATTTTTGAAATAGTAACCGACGAATGTGCTGAAAATAAATCATGCCGATTACTATTGAAATAGTAACCGACAAATGTGCTGAAAATAAAAGACTTGCCCATTACTTTTGAAATAGTAACCGACAAATATGTGTTGAAAATAAATCTTGCCGATTACTTTTGAAATAGTAACCGACAAATGTGCTGAAAATAAATCATGCCGATTACTTTTGAAATAGTAAGCGACGAATATGTTGAAAATAAAAATCTTCTCGATTACTTTTAAAATAGTAACCGACAAATATGCTAAAACTAAAAATTTTGCCGATTACTTTTGTAATAGGAACCGACGAATATGTTGAAAATAAAAATCTTGCCGATTACTTTTAAAATAGTAACCGACAAATATGCTAAAAATAAAAATCTTGCCGATTACTTTTAAAAAGTAACCGACAAATATGCTAAAAATAAAAATCTTGTCGATTACTTTTAAAATAGTAACCGACAAATATGTTGAAAATAAATCATGTCGATTACCTTTGAAATAGTAACCGACGAATATGCTGAAAATAAATCATGCCTATTACTTTTGAAATAGTCACCGACGAATATGTTGAAAATAAAAATCTTGCCGATTACTTTTGAAATAGTCACCGACCAATATGCTGAAAATAAAAATCTTGCTGATTACTTTTGAAATAGTAACCGACGAATGTGCTGAAAATAAATCATGCCGATTACTATTGAAATAGTAACCGACAAATGTGCTGAAAATAAAAGTCTTGCCCATTACTTTTGAAATAGTAACCGACGAATATGTGCTGAAAATAAATCTTGCCGATTACTTTTGAAATAGTAACCGACGAATATGTGCTGAAAATAAATCTTGCCGATTACTTTTAAAATAGTAACCGACAAATATGTTGAAAATAAAAATCTTGCCGATTACTTTTGAAAAAGTAACCGACAAATATGCTGAAAATAAAAATCTTGCCGATTACTTTTGAAATAGTCACCGACCAATATGCTGAAAATAAAAATCTTGCCGATTACTTTTGAAATAGTAACCGACGAATGTGCTGAAAATAAATCATGCTGATTACTTTTGAAATAGTATGCGAGGAATATATGGAAATAAAAATCTTACCGATTACTTTTAAAATAGTAACCAACGAATGTACTGAAAATAAAGTCTTGCCGATTACTTTTGAAATAGGAACCGACGAATATGTTGAAAATAAAAATCTTGTCGATTACTTTTAAAATAGTACCCGACAAATATGCTGAAAATAAAAATCTTGCCGATTACTTTTGAAATAGGAAACGACGAATATGTTGAAAATAAAAATCTTGTCGATTACTTTTAAAATAATAACCGACAAATATGCTAAAAATAAAAATCTTGCCGATTACTTTTGAAATAGTAACCGACGAATGTGCAGAAAATAGATCATGCCGATTACTTTTGAAATAGTAACCGACGAATGTGTTGAAAATAAATCATGGCGATTACTATTGAAATAGTAACCGACAAATGTGCTGAAAATAAAAGACTTGCCCATTACTTTTGAAATAGTAACCGACGAATATGTGCTGAAAATAAATCTTGCCGATTACTTTTGAAATAGTAACCGACGAATATGTGCTGAAAATAAATCTTGCCGATTACTTTTAAAATAGTAACCGACAAATATGTTGAAAATAAAAATCTTGCCGATTACTTTTGAAAAAGTAACCGACAAATATGCTGAAAATAAAAATCTTGCCGATTACTTTTGAAATAGTCACCGACCAATATGCTGAAAATAAAAATCTTGCCGATTACTTTTGAAATAGTAACCGACGAATGTGCTGAAAATAAATCATGCTGATTACTTTTGAAATAGTATGCGAGGAATATATGGAAATAAAAATCTTACCGATTACTTTTAAAATAGTAACCAACGAATGTACTGAAAATAAAGTCTTGCCGATTACTTTTGAAATAGGAACCGACGAATATGTTGAAAATAAAAATCTTGTCGATTACTTTTAAAATAGTACCCGACAAATATGCTGAAAATAAAAATCTTGCCGATTACTTTTGAAATAGGAACCGACGAATATGTTGAAAATAAAAATCTTGTCGATTACTTTTAAAATAATAACCGACAAATATGCTAAAAATAAAAATCTTGCCGATTACTTTTGAAATAGTAACCGACGAATGTGCAGAAAATAGATCATGCCGATTACTTTTGAAATAGTAACCGACGAATGTGTTGAAAATAAATCATGGCGATTACTATTGAAATAGTAACCGACAAATGTGCTGAAAATAAAAGACTTGCCCATTACTTTTGAAATAGTAACCGACGAATATGTGCTGAAAATAAATCTTGCCGATTACTTTTGAAATAGTAACCGACGAATGTGCAGAAAATAGATCATGCCGATTACTTTTGAAATAGTAACCGACGAATGTGTTGAAAATAAATCATGCCGATTACTATTGAAATAGTAACCGACAAATGTGCTGAAAATAAAAGACTTGCCCATTACTTTTGAAATAGTAACCGACAAATATGTGCTGAAAATAAATCTTGCCGATTACTTTTGAAATAGTAACCAACGAATATGCTGAATATAAAGTCTCGCCGATTACTTTTGAAATAGTAACCGACGAATATGTTGAAAATAAAAATCTTGTCGATTACTTTTAAAATAGTAACCGACAAATATGCTGAAAATAAAAATCTTGCCGATTACTTTTGAAATAGTAACCGACGAATGTGCAGAAAATAGATCATGCCGATTACTTTTGAAATAGTAACCGACGAATGTGTTGAAAATAAATCATGGCGATTACTATTGAAATAGTAACCGACGAATGTGCTGAAAATAAAAGACTTGCCCATTACTTTTGAAATAGTAACCGACGAATATGTGCTGAAAATAAATCTTGCCGATTACTTTTGAAATAGTAACCGACGAATATGTGCTGAAAATAAATCTTGCCGATTACTTTTAAAATAGTAACCGACAAATATGTTGAAAATAAAAATCTTGCCGATTACTTTTGAAAAAGTAACCGACAAATATGCTGAAAATAAAAATCTTGCCGATTACTTTTGAAATAGTCACCGACCAATATGCTGAAAATAAAAATCTTGCCGATTACTTTTGAAATAGTAACCGACGAATGTGCTGAAAATAAATCATGCTGATTACTTTTGAAATAGTATGCGAGGAATATATGGAAATAAAAATCTTACCGATTACTTTTAAAATAGTAACCAACGAATGTACTGAAAATAAAGTCTTGCCGATTACTTTTGAAATAGGAACCGACGAATATGTTGAAAATAAAAATCTTGTCGATTACTTTTAAAATAGTACCCGACAAATATGCTGAAAATAAAAATCTTGCCGATTACTTTTGAAATAGGAACCGACGAATATGTTGAAAATAAAAATCTTGTCGATTACTTTTAAAATAATAACCGACAAATATGCTAAAAATAAAAATCTTGCCGATTACTTTTGAAATAGTAACCGACGAATGTGCAGAAAATAGATCATGCCGATTACTTTTGAAATAGTAACCGACGAATGTGTTGAAAATAAATCATGGCGATTACTATTGAAATAGTAACCGACAAATGTGCTGAAAATAAAAGACTTGCCCATTACTTTTGAAATAGTAACCGACGAATATGTGCTGAAAATAAATCTTGCCGATTACTTTTGAAATAGTAACCGACGAATGTGCAGAAAATAGATCATGCCGATTACTTTTGAAATAGTAACCGACGAATGTGTTGAAAATAAATCATGCCGATTACTATTGAAATAGTAACCGACAAATGTGCTGAAAATAAAAGACTTGCCCATTACTTTTGAAATAGTAACCGACAAATATGTGCTGAAAATAAATCTTGCCGATTACTTTTGAAATAGTAACCAACGAATATGCTGAATATAAAGTCTCGCCGATTACTTTTGAAATAGTAACCGACGAATATGTTGAAAATAAAAATCTTGTCGATTACTTTTAAAATAGTAACCGACAAATATGCTGAAAATAAAAATCTTGCCGATTACTTTTGAAATAGTAACCGACGATTGTGCAGAAAATAGATCATGCCGATTACTTTTGAAATAGTAACCGACGAATGTGTTGAAAATAAATCATGCCGATTATTTTTGAAATAGTAACCGACGAATGTGCTGAAAATAAATCATGCCGATTACAATTGAAATAGTAACCAACAAATGTGCTGAAAATAAAACACTTGCCCATTACTTTTGAAATAGTAACCGACAAATATGTGTTGAAAATAAATCTTGCCGATTACTTTTGAAATAGTAACCGACGAATGTGCTGAAAATAAATCATGCCGATTACTTTTGAAATAGTAAGCGACGAATATGTTGAAAATAAAAATCTTCTCGATTACTTTTAAAATAGTAACCGACAAATATGCTAAAACTAAAAATCTTGCCGATTACTTTTGTAATAGGAACCGACGAATATGTTGAAAATAAAAATCTTGTCGATTACTTTTAAAATAGTAACCGACAAATATGTTGAAAATAAATCATGTCGATTACCTTTGAAATAGTAACCGACGAATATGCTGAAAATAAATCATGCCGATTACTTTTGAAATAGTCACCGACGAATATGTTGAAAATAAAAATCTTGCCGATTACTTTTGAAATAGTCACCGACCAATATGCTGAAAATAAAAATCTTGCTGATTACTTTTGAAATAGTAACCGACGAATGTGCTGAAAATAAATCATGCCGATTACTATTGAAATAGTAACCGACAAATGTGCTGAAAATAAAAGTCTTGCCCATTACTTTTGAAATAGTAACCGACGAATATGTGCTGAAAATAAATCTTGCCGATTACTTTTGAAATAGTAACCAACGAATATGCTGAATATAAAGTCTCGCCGATTACTTTTGAAATAGTAACCGACGAATATGTTGAAAATAAAAATCTTGTCGATTACTTTTAAAATAGTACCCGACAAATATGCTGAAAATAAAAATCTTGCCGATTACTTTTGAAATAGGAACCGACGAATATGTTGAAAATAAAAATCTTGTCGATTACTTTTAAAATAATAACCGACAAATATGCTAAAAATAAAAATCTTGCCGATTACTTTTGAAATAGTAACCGATGATTGTGCAGAAAATAGATCATGCCGATTACTTTTGAAATAGTAACCGACGAATGTGTTGAAAATAAATCATGCCGATTATTTTTGAAATAGTAACCGACGAATGTGCTGAAAATAAATCATGCCGATTACTATTGAAATAGTAACCGACAAATATGTGTTGAAAATAAATCTTGCCGATTACTTTTGAAATAGTAACCGACGAATGTGCTGAAAATAAATCATGCCGATTACTTTTGAAAAAGTAAGCGACGAATATGTTGAAAATAAAAATCTTCTCGATTACTTTTAAAATAGTAACCGACAAATATGCTAAAACTAAAAACCTTGCCGATTACTTTTGTAATAGGAACCGACGAATATGTTGAAAATAAAAATCTTGCCGATTACTTTTAAAATAGTAACCGACAAATATGCTAAAAATAAAAATCTTGCCGATTACTTTTGAAATAGTCACCGACCAATATGCTGAAAATAAAAATCTTGCTGATTACTTTTGAAATAGTAACCGACGAATGTGCTGAAAATAAATCATGCCGATTACTATTGAAATAGTAACCGACAAATGTGCTGAAAATAAAAGTCTTGCCCATTACTTTTGAAATAGTAACCGACGAATATGTGCTGAAAATAAATCTTGCCGATTACTTTTGAAATAGTAACCGACGAATATGTGCTGAAAATAAATCTTGCCGATTAATTTTAAAATAGTAACCGACAAATATGTTGAAAATAAAAATCTTGCCGATTACTTTTGAAAAAGTAACCGACAAATATGCTGAAAATAAAAATCTTGCCGATTACTTTTGAAATAGTCACCGACCAATATGCTGAAAATAAAAATCTTGCCGATTACTTTTGAAATAGTAACCGACGAATGTGCTGAAAATAAATCATGCTGATTACTTTTGAAATAGTATGCGAGGAATATATGGAAATAAAAATCTTACCGATTACTTTTAAAATAGTAACCAACGAATGTACTGAAAATAAAGTCTTGCCGATTACTTTTGAAATAGGAACCGACGAATATGTTGAAAATAAAAATCTTGTCGATTAGTTTTAAAATAGTACCCGACAAATATGCTGAAAATAAAAATCTTGCCGATTACTTTTGAAATAGGAACCGACGAATATGTTGAAAATAAAAATCTTGTCGATTACTTTTAAAATAATAACCGACAAATATGCTAAAAATAAAAATCTTGCCGATTACTTTTGAAATAGTAACCGACGAATGTGCAGAAAATAGATCATGCCGATTACTTTTGAAATAGTAACCGACGAATGTGTTGAAAATAAATCATGGCGATTACTATTGAAATAGTAACCGACAAATGTGCTGAAAATAAAAGACTTGCCCATTACTTTTGAAATAGTAACCGACGAATATGTGCTGAAAATAAATCTTGCCGATTACTTTTGAAATAGTAACCAACGAATATGCTGAATATAAAGTCTCGCCGATTACTTTTGAAATAGTAACCGACGAATATGTTGAAAATAAAAATCTTGTCGATTACTTTTAAAATAGTACCCGACAAATATGCTGAAAATAAAAATCTTGCCGATTACTTTTGAAATAGGAACCGACGAATATGTTGAAAATAAAAATCTTGTCGATTACTTTTAAAATAATAACCGACAAATATGCTAAAAATAAAAATCTTGCCGATTACTTTTGAAATAGTAACCGATGATTGTGCAGAAAATAGATCATGCCGATTACTTTTGAAATAGTAACCGACGAATGTGTTGAAAATAAATCATGCCGATTATTTTTGAAATAGTAACCGACGAATGTGCTGAAAATAAATCATGCCGATTACTATTGAAATAGTAACCGACAAATATGTGTTGAAAATAAATCTTGCCGATTACTTTTGAAATAGTAACCGACGAATGTGCTGAAAATAAATCATGCCGATTACTTTTGAAAAAGTAAGCGACGAATATGTTGAAAATAAAAATCTTCTCGATTACTTTTAAAATAGTAACCGACAAATATGCTAAAACTAAAAATCTTGCCGATTACTTTTGTAATAGGAACCGACGAATATGTTGAAAATAAAAATCTTGCCGATTACTTTTAAAATAGTAACCGACAAATATGCTAAAAATAAAAATCTTGCCGATTACTTTTGAAATAGTCACCGACCAATATGCTGAAAATAAAAATCTTGCTGATTACTTTTGAAATAGTAACCGACGAATGTGTCTTGAAAATAAATCATGCCGATTACTATTGAAATAGTAACCGACAAATGTGCTGAAAATAAAAGTCTTGCCTGTAACGCCCTAAGTTGTTATTTATTTATTTTTGGTTGATTTTATATGTTTTATGTATTTTATATAATTTATGTTGATTTATGTGAATTATTGGTAATTGCTATTTTATTATATTTTATTATATGGGAAGTAGTAATGATTTTTATTATTTAAGTGGAGTAGAAGAAATAATATTATTTTTGAAAATAGGAGGATAATAGTTATTTAGAATTATTAGAATTAAGGAGGGTTAATGAAAATTAAAAGGAATTAGTGGGGAGTTAAGATAGAAAGAAGGAGTTACACTTTGTAAGGAAATAGGAAAGCCAGTAAGGAAAGAAAGAAACAGAACACGTACCAGTAGAAACAAAAAGAACAAACAGAGTTTTGGGAGAAAAGAGCCAAGAACAAGGGGAGAGCTAGGAAGAGGGAAATTCATCCATTTGCTGTAGATTTTGCTAAATTAAGGTAAGGGTGGGTTTACTCTTCAATTGTCAATATATATGTATATGATTTCATGAATTTGGATTGAAAATTGGTAGTTTTGAAACTAGGTCTATGAATATGTTAAATTGCTCATTTCTTGATGAATTGTGTTGTAATGATGTTGTTATGATATGTTCTGCTGTTTTGTTGTGCCCTTGACCCATAAACATTGTTTCTAAACCATTTTGGGTGATTGGGGGATTAAAAATGGGATTTTTGGATGAAAATGGAGTTAGAATCGTAGGTTAGAATTTTGCCCAGATGAATTCTCGCTCAAGCGAGATAGCTGTTCGCTCAAGCGAGCGGCACTTTTCCTTGCCCAGAATCGTTTCGCGTCAGTTCGCTCAAGCGAGCTCTAAGCGAACGGTAAGCGAACCAAAACCTAACCTTCGTCATTTGTTTCGCTCAAGCGAAATGTCCGTCGCTCAAGCGAAGTCTGCCAAAACCTGTAGTAAAGTGAGCGTCGCTTAAGCGAACGCCAAGCGAGCCTCAAGCGAGGAACAACCTGACCTTCGTCATTTGACTCGCTCAAGCGAGATTCTGCCCGCTTAAGCGAGATTGGTCCTGAACGACCATTTTGTGTGATTTTTCAAAGTGTTCCAAATGCAAACCTAAGCTTTCTAAGATGTTAATTGGAATTTTTAAGAATTGTTTAGATGATAAAAACTATATTATGAAGCTGATTATGATGGGTTTATGTATGCTATGTGCGAATAAATGTATTTTTGCTAAACTTGAGTTGCCTTGTTGATGTTGAGTAGTCTTGTCCAGTTGGGGAGGGTATCCTAAGTTGTTGTTGATGTTGGTTGCATGCTGATATGCTCCATTAAGATGTTGGGTTGTATGCTGATATACACCATAGAGTCATTTCATACTCATTTGCATTGTTGGGGGCTTATTGCCCTGGAATGTTTATCATTCACTGTTGGGGGCTTATTGCCCTGGAACGCTTTATCGTTCACCTGTTGGGGGCTTATTGCCCTGGGATGCTTTAACCATCCAAACTGTTGGGGGCTTATTGCCCTGGAATGCTTAGCATTCAACGCGCGTAGTTGGTACCACATGCATAATGCATTAGATGTTGATGGAGTCTTGCATTAGTTGTAGGAGTGAATTGTCCTTTTTGGGGATTATGTTGGTGAGATGTCGCCACAAGTGTTGTTGTTGTTGTTGCAGATATTAATCAAAGATGTATTTAATTTATAAAGTTGAGATGATGTTGATAATGTTGCTGCTTGTTGTTGTTTTCAATTTACTTTGATGATTCATATATCTGTATATTTACTTTTGATTTGTGAACTCACCCCTTCTGCTGGAATTGCCGCCTTGTGGGCAAGTGCAGGTAGCGAAGACTAGTGATGTTGGCTCTTGTGTCTAGGGCTCTGATGCGTAGAGGGATGGGAATATTGCATATTTAGTTCTTCATTCCTTATGTATCATTTGTTGAACTATGTTGTTGGATTTATTATTGGAGGATATTGTTAAGTTCAGGCCTTTGTGCCAAGGATTGATGTAGATGACTTGAGATATTTTTATAATAAATATTCCGCTGCAGAAATTTAATATGATGGAATTTCTTGATGTTTTAAATGGTTTATATTCTATTTAAATGAAATTTGAAAAGAAGATGTAATATCCCGTTGTTTGTTGAACTCTGATAATTGTTGCATATTATTATGTCATATTTGGGAACGGGGTGTTACAATTGGTATCAGAGCCTGGTTGGTCCGTCAGACCATTAGAAGAGTCGTGTCGAGCCATGTAGAGTAGTGTGACAGGTTTAAACTGTCTTTGTTGTTCTAATTCTTGTTGTTATGTAGAACTATCGAGATGGCCGGAAGGAATGATGCTGCTCTTGCTGCTGCTTTGCAAGAAATGGCTCAAGTTGTTGGGCAACAGCAAGGTGCTGGTGGTGCTGGTGAAGGTGTAAGGATGCTTGAAACCTTCTTGAGGAATCATCCACCAACCTTTAAGGGAAGGTACGACCCCGATGGAGCGCAGACCTGGCTGAAGGAAGTCGAGAGGATCTTCCGGGTAATGCAGTGTACTGATGTTCAGATGGTGCGGTTTGGCACGCATATGTTAGCAGAGGAGGCTGACGACTGGTGGGTAAGCACTCAACCCATTCTCCAAGCTGAAGGAGCTGAAATTACATGGGCTGTGTTCCGAAGAGAGTTCTTGAGAAGGTATTTTCCGGAGGATGTCCGAGGTAAGAAAGAAATAGAATTCCTTGAGCTGAAGCAAGGAGATATGTCCATTACGGAGTATGCTGCTAAGTTCGTGGAGCTTGCAAAGTTTTATCCACATTATGCTGCGGAGACTGCTGAGTTCTCTAAGTGTATCAAATTTGAGAATGGTCTGCGAGCTGATATCAAGCGTGCCATTGGATATCAGAAGATCAGAGACTTTTCTGAGTTGGTGAGCAGCTGCCGTATTTACGAGGAGGACACCAAAGCTCACTATAAGATAATGAATGACCGTAGAGGTAAGGGGCAGCAGAGTCGCCCGAAGCCGTATAGTGCCCCAGTTGATAAAGGTAAGCAAAGGATGCATGATGAGAGGAGGCCAACACGTAGAGATGCTCCTGCTGAAGTGGTTTGTTATAAGTGTGGTGTTAAAGGCCACAAGAGCAATGCTTGCAACCGTGATGAGAAGAAATGTTTCCGTTGTGGTAAGAAGGGTCATACTATCACCGAATGCAAGCGTGGGGACATTGTTTGTTTCAACTGTAACGAAGAAGGTCACATTGGTTCTCAGTGCACTAAGCCTAAGAAGGCGCAGACCAGTGGTAGAGTTTTTGCCTTGACCGGTACTCAGACGGATCAGGAGGATCGACTTATCAGAGGTACTTGTTTCTTTAGTGGTACTCCTTTAATTGCTATAATAGATACTGGTGCAACGCATTGTTTCATTGCTATTGACTGTGCACAAAGATTGGGTTTGATTATGTCTGATATGAAAGGGGAGATGGTTGTTGAAACTCCAGCTAAGGGTTCAGTGACTACTTCCCTTGTTTGTTTAAGTTGTCCGCTATCTGTATTTGGTAGAGATTTTGAAGTTGATCTCGTTTGTTTGCCATTGGTGGGAATGGATGTAATATTGGGAATGAATTGGTTGGAATACAATCATGTCCTGATCAATTGTTTTACGAAGACGGTGCGGTTTTCTTCTGCTGAAGAAGAAAGTGGAGCAGAGTTTCTATCTACTAAGGAGATGAAGCGGTTAGAACAAGATGGCGTGTTAATGTTTTCTTTGTTGGCATTCTTGTCGGTGGAGAACCAAGCTGTGATTGATGGGCTGCCTGTTGTGAAGGAATTTCCTGAAGTTTTCCCTGATGAGATTCCAGATGTGCCACCGGAGAGAGAAGTGGAATTTTCGATAGACCTGGTGCCGGGTACGAAGCCTGTGTCGATGGCTCCTTACCGTATGTCAGCTTCGGAGTTGGCTGAGTTGAAGAAGCAATTAGAAGACTTGCTTGACAAGAAGTTTGTGAGACCGAGTGTTTCACCGTGGGGAGCGCCGGTGTTGTTGGTAAAGAAGAAGGATGGTAGCATGCGGTTGTGTATTGATTACCGTCAGTTGAATAAAGTGACGATCAAGAATAGGTATCCACTTCCGAGAATAGATGATTTGATGGATCAACTAGTGGGTGCCCGCGTTTTTAGCAAGATTGATTTGAGGTCGGGTTACCATCAGATAAAGGTGAAGGACGAGGATATGCAAAAGACGGCGTTTAGGACGCGTTATGGTCACTATGAGTATAAGGTGATGCCTTTCGGTGTGACGAATGCACCTGGTGTGTTTATGGAATACATGAACAGAATTTTTCATGAGTATCTGGATCAGTTCGTGGTGGTTTTTATTGATGACATTTTGATTTATTCTAAGACTGAAGCTGAGCATGCAGAGCATTTGAAGATTGTTTTGCAGGTGCTGAAAGAGAAGAAATTGTATGCCAAGCTGTCCAAGTGTGAGTTCTGGCTGAATGAAGTAAGTTTTCTTGGCCACATTATTTCTGGTGATGGTATTGCTGTGGATCCTTCGAAGGTAGATGCTGTGTCGCAGTGGGAGACACCAAAGTCAGTTACTGAGGTAAGAAGTTTTCTTGGGTTGGCTGGTTATTACCGCAGATTTATTGAAGGATTTTCGAAGTTGGCACTTCCTTTGACGCAGCTGACCTGTAAAGGTAAAGCATTTGTGTGGGATGCTCAATGTGAGAGTAGTTTCAATGAGTTGAAGCAAAGATTGACGACTGCTCCTATTTTGATTTTGCCGAAGCCAGAAGAGCCTTTTGTTGTTTATTGTGATGCATCTAAGCTGGGATTAGGTGGTGTTTTGATGCAAGATGGCAAGGTGGTAGCGTATGCTTCTAGACAGCTGAGAGTGCATGAGAAGAATTATCCTACACATGATCTAGAATTGGCAGCCGTAGTATTTGTGTTGAAAATTTGGAGGCACTATTTGTATGGTTCCAGATTCGAGGTGTTTAGTGATCATAAGAGTTTAAAGTACCTGTTTGATCAGAAGGAGTTGAACATGAGGCAGAGAAGGTGGCTTGAGTTACTTAAGGACTATGATTTTGGCTTGAATTACCATCCTGGTAAAGCTAATGTGGTTGCTGATGCGTTGAGTAGAAAGACGTTGCATATGTCGGCTATGATGGTGAAAGAATTCGAGTTGCTTGAACAATTTAGGGACTTGAGTCTTGTTTGTGAAAGATCGCCTCAGAGTGTGAAGTTGGGCATGTTAAAGATTAATAGTGATTTCTTGAATAGTATCAAAGAGGCACAGAAGCTTGATGTTAAGTTCGTTGATTTGATGAATGCTAGTGAGCAGAATGTAGATGGTGATTTCAGGGTCGATGACCAAGGTGTGTTGAGGTTTAGAGGAAGAATTTGTATTCCGGATGATGAGGATTTGAAGAGATTGATTTTGGAAGAAAGTCACAAGAGTAGTTTGAGTATTCATCCTGGAGCTACTAAAATGTATCATGATTTGAAGAAATTGTTTTGGTGGTCCGGTTTGAAAAGGGATGTTGCTCGATTTGTTTATGCATGTTTGACTTGCCAGAAGTCTAAGGTTGAACATCAGAAGCCTGCAGGGCTGTTGACCCCGTTAGATGTACCCGAGTGGAAGTGGGATAGCATTTCGATGGATTTTGTGACGAGTTTGCCGAATACTCCAAGAGGGCATGATGCCATTTGGGTCGTGGTCGACAGGTTGACTAAGTCGGCACACTTTATTCCGATCAACATTACTTATCCGGTAGCTCAGTTGGCGGAGATCTATATCCGTGATATTGTGAAATTGCATGGTGTTCCGTCAAGTATTGTGTCGGATAGAGATCCGAGGTTTACATCAAGGTTTTGGAAGAGCTTGCAAGATGCCTTGGGTTCGAAGTTAAGATTGAGTTCGGCTTATCATCCGCAGACAGATGGTCAGTCGGAGAGAACTATCCAATCCTTGGAGGATTTGTTGAGGGTGTGTGTACTCGAGCAAGGTGGAGCTTGGGACAGCCATTTGCCGTTGATAGAGTTCACCTACAATAATAGTTACCATTCGAGTATTGGTATGGCACCGTTCGAAGCTTTGTATGGTCGAAGGTGTAGAACTCCTCTATGTTGGTTTGAGTCGGGTGAAAGCATTGTGTTAGGACCTGAGTTAGTGCAGCAGACTACGGAAAAGGTCAAGATGATAAGAGAAAAGATGAAAGCATCTCAAGATCGTCAGAAGAGTTATCATGACAAAAGAAGGAAAGCCCTTGAATTTCAGGAGGGTGAGCATGTGTTCTTGAGGGTTACTCCGATGACGGGTGTAGGACGTGCATTGAAGTCGAAGAAGTTGACTCCAAAGTTCATTGGTCCTTATCAGATTTCCGAGAGAGTTGGAACCGTGGCATATCGGATTGGGTTGCCACCACATCTATCGAACTTGCATGATGTGTTTCATGTGTCGCAGTTGAGGAAGTATGTAGCTGATCCTTCGCATGTTATTCCTAGAGATGATGTGCAAGTCAGAGATAATCTTACTGTTGAGACTTCACCGTTGAGGATTGATGATCGTAAGGTGAAGCAGTTGAGAGGCAAGGAAATACCTCTGGTTAGAGTTGTTTGGGGCGGTGTAACCGGTGAGAGTTTGACTTGGGAATTGGAGAGCAAGATGCAAGAATCCTATCCTGAGTTGTTTGTTGCTTAAGGTATTATTTCGAGGACGAAATTCTCTAAGTTGGGGAGAGTTGTAACGCCCTAAGTTGTTATTTATTTATTTTTGGTTGATTTTATATGTTTTATGTATTTTATATAATTTATGTTGATTTATGTGAATTATTGGTAATTGCTATTTTATTATATTTTATTATATGGGAAGTAGTAATGATTTTTATTATTTAAGTGGAGTAGAAGAAATAATATTATTTTTGAAAATAGGAGGATAATAGTTATTTAGAATTATTAGAATTAAGGAGGGTTAATGAAAATTAAAAGGAATTAGTGGGGAGTTAAGATAGAAAGAAGGAGTTACACTTTGTAAGGAAATAGGAAAGCCAGTAAGGAAAGAAAGAAACAGAACACGTACCAGTAGAAACAAAAAGAACAAACAGAGTTTTGGGAGAAAAGAGCCAAGAACAAGGGGAGAGCTAGGAAGAGGGAAATTCATCCATTTGCTGTAGATTTTGCTAAATTAAGGTAAGGGTGGGTTTACTCTTCAATTGTCAATATATATGTATATGATTTCATGAATTTGGATTGAAAATTGGTAGTTTTGAAACTAGGTCTATGAATATGTTAAATTGCTCATTTCTTGATGAATTGTGTTGTAATGATGTTGTTATGATATGTTCTGCTGTTTTGTTGTGCCCTTGACCCATAAACATTGTTTCTAAACCATTTTGGGTGATTGGGGGATTAAAAATGGGATTTTTGGATGAAAATGGAGTTAGAATCGTAGGTTAGAATTTTGCCCAGATGAATTCTCGCTCAAGCGAGATAGCTGTTCGCTCAAGCGAGCGGCACTTTTCCTTGCCCAGAATCGTTTCGCGTCAGTTCGCTCAAGCGAGCTCTAAGCGAACGGTAAGCGAACCAAAACCTAACCTTCGTCATTTGTTTCGCTCAAGCGAAATGTCCGTCGCTCAAGCGAAGTCTGCCAAAACCTGTAGTAAAGTGAGCGTCGCTTAAGCGAACGCCAAGCGAGCCTCAAGCGAGGAACAACCTGACCTTCGTCATTTGACTCGCTCAAGCGAGATTCTGCCCGCTTAAGCGAGATTGGTCCTGAACGACCATTTTGTGTGATTTTTCAAAGTGTTCCAAATGCAAACCTAAGCTTTCTAAGATGTTAATTGGAATTTTTAAGAATTGTTTAGATGATAAAAACTATATTATGAAGCTGATTATGATGGGTTTATGTATGCTATGTGCGAATAAATGTATTTTTGCTAAACTTGAGTTGCCTTGTTGATGTTGAGTAGTCTTGTCCAGTTGGGGAGGGTATCCTAAGTTGTTGTTGATGTTGGTTGCATGCTGATATGCTCCATTAAGATGTTGGGTTGTATGCTGATATACACCATAGAGTCATTTCATACTCATTTGCATTGTTGGGGGCTTATTGCCCTGGAATGTTTATCATTCACTGTTGGGGGCTTATTGCCCTGGAACGCTTTATCGTTCACCTGTTGGGGGCTTATTGCCCTGGGATGCTTTAACCATCCAAACTGTTGGGGGCTTATTGCCCTGGAATGCTTAGCATTCAACGCGCGTAGTTGGTACCACATGCATAATGCATTAGATGTTGATGGAGTCTTGCATTAGTTGTAGGAGTGAATTGTCCTTTTTGGGGATTATGTTGGTGAGATGTCGCCACAAGTGTTGTTGTTGTTGTTGCAGATATTAATCAAAGATGTATTTAATTTATAAAGTTGAGATGATGTTGATAATGTTGCTGCTTGTTGTTGTTTTCAATTTACTTTGATGATTCATATATCTGTATATTTACTTTTGATTTGTGAACTCACCCCTTCTGCTGGAATTGCCGCCTTGTGGGCAAGTGCAGGTAGCGAAGACTAGTGATGTTGGCTCTTGTGTCTAGGGCTCTGATGCGTAGAGGGATGGGAATATTGCATATTTAGTTCTTCATTCCTTATGTATCATTTGTTGAACTATGTTGTTGGATTTATTATTGGAGGATATTGTTAAGTTCAGGCCTTTGTGCCAAGGATTGATGTAGATGACTTGAGATATTTTTATAATAAATATTCCGCTGCAGAAATTTAATATGATGGAATTTCTTGATGTTTTAAATGGTTTATATTCTATTTAAATGAAATTTGAAAAGAAGATGTAATATCCCGTTGTTTGTTGAACTCTGATAATTGTTGCATATTATTATGTCATATTTGGGAACGGGGTGTTACAATTGGTATCAGAGCCTGGTTGGTCCGTCAGACCATTAGAAGAGTCGTGTCGAGCCATGTAGAGTAGTGTGACAGGTTTAAACTGTCTTTGTTGTTCTAATTCTTGTTGTTATGTAGAACTATCGAGATGGCCGGAAGGAATGATGCTGCTCTTGCTGCTGCTTTGCAAGCAATGGCTCAAGTTGTTGGGCAACAGCAAGGTGCTGGTGGTGCTGGTGAAGGTGTAAGGATGCTTGAAACCTTCTTGAGGAATCATCCACCAACCTTTAAGGGAAGGTACGACCCCGATGGAGCGCAGACCTGGCTGAAGGAAGTCGAGAGGATCTTCCGGGTAATGCAGTGTACTGATGTTCAGATGGTGCGGTTTGGCACGCATATGTTAGCAGAGGAGGCTGACGACTGGTGGGTAAGCACTCAACCCATTCTCCAAGCTGAAGGAGCTGAAATTACATGGGCTGTGTTCCGAAGAGAGTTCTTGAGAAGGTATTTTCCGGAGGATGTCCGAGGTAAGAAAGAAATAGAATTCCTTGAGCTGAAGCAAGGAGATATGTCCATTACGGAGTATGCTGCTAAGTTCGTGGAGCTTGCAAAGTTTTATCCACATTATGCTGCGGAGACTGCTGAGTTCTCTAAGTGTATCAAATTTGAGAATGGTCTGCGAGCTGATATCAAGCGTGCCATTGGATATCAGAAGATCAGAGACTTTTCTGAGTTGGTGAGCAGCTGCCGTATTTACGAGGAGGACACCAAAGCTCACTATAAGATAATGAATGACCGTAGAGGTAAGGGGCAGCAGAGTCGCCCGAAGCCGTATAGTGCCCCAGCTGATAAAGGTAAGCAAAGGATGCATGATGAGAGGAGGCCAGCACGTAGAGATGCTCCTGCTGAAGTGGTTTGTTATAAGTGTGGTGTTAAAGGCCACAAGAGCAATGCTTGCAACCGTGATGAGAAGAAATGTTTCCGTTGTGGTAAGAAGGGTCATACTATCACCGAATGCAAGCGTGGGGACATTGTTTGTTTCAACTGTAACGAAGAAGGTCACATTGGTTCTCAGTGCACTAAGCCTAAGAAGGCGCAGACCAGTGGTAGAGTTTTTGCCTTGACCGGTACTCAGACGGATCAGGAGGATCGACTTATCAGAGGTACTTGTTTCTTTAGTGGTACTCCTTTAATTGCTATAATAGATACTGGTGCAACGCATTGTTTCATTGCTATTGACTGTGCACAAAGATTGGGTTTGATTATGTCTGATATGAAAGGGGAGATGGTTGTTGAAACTCCAGCTAAGGGTTCAGTGACTACTTCCCTTGTTTGTTTAAGTTGTCCGCTATCTGTATTTGGTAGAGATTTTGAAGTTGATCTCGTTTGTTTGCCATTGGTGGGAATGGATGTAATATTGGGAATGAATTGGTTGGAATACAATCATGTCCTGATCAATTGTTTTACGAAGACGGTGCGGTTTTCTTCTGCTGAAGAAGAAAGTGGAGCAGAGTTTCTATCTACTAAGGAGATGAAGCGGTTAGAACAAGATGGCGTGTTAATGTTTTCTTTGTTGGCATTCTTGTCGGTGGAGAACCAAGCTGTGATTGATGGGCTGCCTGTTGTGAAGGAATTTCCTGAAGTTTTCCCTGATGAGATTCCAGATGTGCCACCGGAGAGAGAAGTGGAATTTTCGATAGACCTGGTGCCGGGTACGAAGCCTGTGTCGATGGCTCCTTACCGTATGTCAGCTTCGGAGTTGGCTGAGTTGAAGAAGCAATTAGAAGACTTGCTTGACAAGAAGTTTGTGAGACCGAGTGTTTCACCGTGGGGAGCGCCGGTGTTGTTGGTAAAGAAGAAGGATGGTAGCATGCGGTTGTGTATTGATTACCGTCAGTTGAATAAAGTGACGATCAAGAATAGGTATCCACTTCCGAGAATAGATGATTTGATGGATCAACTAGTGGGTGCCCGCGTTTTTAGCAAGATTGATTTGAGGTCGGGTTACCATCAGATAAAGGTGAAGGACGAGGATATGCAAAAGACGGCGTTTAGGACGCGTTATGGTCACTATGAGTATAAGGTGATGCCTTTCGGTGTGACGAATGCACCTGGTGTGTTTATGGAATACATGAACAGAATTTTTCATGAGTATCTGGATCAGTTCGTGGTGGTTTTTATTGATGACATTTTGATTTATTCTAAGACTGAAGCTGAGCATGCAGAGCATTTGAAGATTGTTTTGCAGGTGCTGAAAGAGAAGAAATTGTATGCCAAGCTGTCCAAGTGTGAGTTCTGGCTGAATGAAGTAAGTTTTCTTGGCCACATTATTTCTGGTGATGGTATTGCTGTGGATCCTTCGAAGGTAGATGCTGTGTCGCAGTGGGAGACACCAAAGTCAGTTACTGAGGTAAGAAGTTTTCTTGGGTTGGCTGGTTATTACCGCAGATTTATTGAAGGATTTTCGAAGTTGGCACTTCCTTTGACGCAGCTGACCTGTAAAGGTAAAGCATTTGTGTGGGATGCTCAATGTGAGAGTAGTTTCAATGA
This sequence comes from Medicago lupulina, assembly GCA_958299785.1. Taxonomy (NCBI): domain Eukaryota; kingdom Viridiplantae; phylum Streptophyta; class Magnoliopsida; order Fabales; family Fabaceae; genus Medicago; species Medicago lupulina. Next base: position 48,476,901 of record OY283140.1, read on the forward strand.
GTTGAAGCAAAGATTGACGACTGCTCCTATTTTGATTTTGCCGAAGCCAGAAGAGCCTTTTGTTGTTTATTGTGATGCATCTAAGCTGGGATTAGGTGGTGTTTTGATGCAAGATGGCAAGGTGGTAGCGTATGCTTCTAGACAGCTGAGAGTGCATGAGAAGAATTATCCTACACATGATCTAGAATTGGCAGCCGTAGTATTTGTGTTGAAAATTTGGAGGCACTATTTGTATGGTTCCAGATTCGAGGTGTTTAGTGATCATAAGAGTTTAAAGTACCTGTTTGATCAGAAGGAGTTGAACATGAGGCAGAGAAGGTGGCTTGAGTTACTTAAGGACTATGATTTTGGCTTGAATTACCATCCTGGTAAAGCTAATGTGGTTGCTGATGCGTTGAGTAGAAAGACGTTGCATATGTCGGCTATGATGGTGAAAGAATTCGAGTTGCTTGAACAATTTAGGGACTTGAGTCTTGTTTGTGAAAGATCGCCTCAGAGTGTGAAGTTGGGCATGTTAAAGATTAATAGTGATTTCTTGAATAGTATCAAAGAGGCACAGAAGCTTGATGTTAAGTTCGTTGATTTGATGAATGCTAGTGAGCAGAATGTAGATGGTGATTTCAGGGTCGATGACCAAGGTGTGTTGAGGTTTAGAGGAAGAATTTGTATTCCGGATGATGAGGATTTGAAGAGATTGATTTTGGAAGAAAGTCACAAGAGTAGTTTGAGTATTCATCCTGGAGCTACTAAAATGTATCATGATTTGAAGAAATTGTTTTGGTGGTCCGGTTTGAAAAGGGATGTTGCTCGATTTGTTTATGCATGTTTGACTTGCCAGAAGTCTAAGGTTGAACATCAGAAGCCTGCAGGGCTGTTGACCCCGTTAGATGTACCCGAGTGGAAGTGGGATAGCATTTCGATGGATTTTGTGACGAGTTTGCCGAATACTCCAAGAGGGCATGATGCCATTTGGGTCGTGGTCGACAGGTTGACTAAGTCGGCACACTTTATTCCGATCAACATTACTTATCCGGTAGCTCAGTTGGCGGAGATCTATATCCGTGATATTGTGAAATTGCATGGTGTTCCGTCAAGTATTGTGTCGGATAGAGATCCGAGGTTTACATCAAGGTTTTGGAAGAGCTTGCAAGATGCCTTGGGTTCGAAGTTAAGATTGAGTTCGGCTTATCATCCGCAGACAGATGGTCAGTCGGAGAGAACTATCCAATCCTTGGAGGATTTGTTGAGGGTGTGTGTACTCGAGCAAGGTGGAGCTTGGGACAGCCATTTGCCGTTGATAGAGTTCACCTACAATAATAGTTACCATTCGAGTATTGGTATGGCACCGTTCGAAGCTTTGTATGGTCGAAGGTGTAGAACTCCTCTATGTTGGTTTGAGTCGGGTGAAAGCATTGTGTTAGGACCCGATTACTTTTGAAATAGTCACCGACGAATATGTTGAAAATAAAAATCTTGCCGATTACTTTTGAAATAGTCACCGACCAATATGCTGAAAATAAAAATCTTGCTGATTACTTTTGAAATAGTAACCGACGAATGTGCTGAAAATAAATCATGCCGATTACTATTGAAATAGTAACCGACAAATGTGCTGAAAATAAAAGTCTTGCCCATTACTTTTGAAATAGTAACCGACGAATATGTGCTGAAAATAAATCTTGCCGATTACTTTTGAAATAGTAACCGACGAATATGTGCTGAAAATAAATCTTGCCGATTACTTTTAAAATAGTAACCGACAAATATGTTGAAAATAAAAATCTTGCCGATTACTTTTGAAAAAGTAACCGACAAATATGCTGAAAATAAAAATCTTGCCGATTACTTTTGAAATAGTCACCGACCAATATGCTGAAAATAAAAATCTTGCCGATTACTTTTGAAATAGTAACCGACGAATGTGCTGAAAATAAATCATGCTGATTACTTTTGAAATAGTATGCGAGGAATATATGGAAATAAAAATCTTACCGATTACTTTTAAAAAAGTAACCAATGAATGTGCTGAAAATTAAGTCTTGCCGATTACTTTTGAAATAGTAACCGACGAATATGTTGAAAATAAAAATCTTGCCGATTACTTTTGAAATAGTAACCGACGAATGTGCTGAAAATAAAGTCTTGCCGATTACTTTTAAAATAGTAACCGACAAATATGCTGAAAATAAAAATCTTGCCGATTACTTTTGAAATAGTAACCGACGAACATGCTGAAAATAAAAATCTTGCCGATTACTTTTGAAATAGTAACAGACGAATGTGCTGAAAATAAAGTCTTGCCGATTACTTTTGAAATAGTAACCGACGAATGTGCTGAAAATAAAGTCTTGCCGATTACTTTTGAAATAGTAACCGACGAATATGTTGAAAATAAATCATGCCGATTACTTTTGAAATAGTCACCGACGAATATGTTGAAAATAAAAATCTTGCCGATTACTTTTGAAATAGTCACCGACCAATATGCTGAAAATAAAAATCTTGCCGATTACTTTTGAAATAGTAACCGACGAATGTGCTGAAAATAAATCATGCCGATTACTATTGAAATAGTAACCGACAAATGTGCTGAAAATAAAAGTCTTGCCCATTACTTTTGAAATAGTAACCGACGAATATGTGCTGAAAATAAATCTTGCCGATTACTTTTGAAATAGTAACCAACGAATGTGCTGAAAATAAATCATGCCGATTACTTTTGAAATAGTCACCGACGAATATGCTGAAAATAAAAATCTTGCCGATTACTTTTGAAATAGTAACCGACGAATGTGCTGAAAATAAATCATGTTGATTACTTTTGAAATAGTAAGCGACGAATATGTTGGAAACAAAAATCTTACCGATTACTTTTAAAAAAGTAACCAATGAATGTGCTGAAAATAAAGTCTTGCCGATTACTTTTGAAATACTAACCGACGAATATGTTGAAAATAAAAATCTTGTCGATTACTTTTAAAATAGTAACCGACAAATATGCTGAAAATATAAATCTTGCCGATTACTTTTGAAAAAGTAACCGACAAATATGCTGAAAATAAAAATCTTGCCGATTACCTTTGAAATAGTAACCGATGAACAAGCTGAAAATAAAAATCTTGCCGATTACTTTTGAAATAGTAACCGACGAATGTGCAGAAAATAGATCATGCCGATCACTTTTGAAATAGTAACCGACGAATGTGTTGAAAATAAATCATGTCGATTACCTTTGAAATAGTAACCGACGAATATGCTGAAAATAAATCATGCCGATTACTTTTGAAATAGTCACCGACGAATATGCTGAAAAAAAAAATCTTGCCGATTACTTTTGAAATAGTAACCGACGAATGTGCTGAAAATGAATCATGCCGATTACTTCGGAAATAGTAAGTGACGAATATGTTGAAAATAAAAATCTTACCGATTACTTTTGAAATAGTAACCGACGAATGTGCAGAAAATAGTTCATGCCGATTACTTTTGAAATAGTAACCGACGAATGTGTTGAAAATAAATCATGTCGATTACCTTTGAAATAGTAACCGACGAATATGCTGAAAATAAATCATGCCGATTACTTTTGAAATAGTCACCGACGAATATGTTAAAAATAAAAATCTTGCCGATTACTTTTGAAATAGTCACCGACCAATATGCTGAAAATAAAAATCTTGCTGATTACTTTTGAAATAGTAACCGACGAATGTGCTGAAAATAAATCATGCCGATTACTATTGAAATAGTAACCGACAAATGTGCTGAAAATAAAAGTCTTGCCCATTACTTTTGAAATAGTAACCGACGAATATGTACTGAAAATAAATCTTGCCGATTACTTTTGAAATAGTAACCGACGAATATGTGCTGAAAATAAATCTTGCCGATTACTTTTAAAATAGTAACCGACAAATATGTTGAAAATAAAAATCTTGCCGATTACTTTTGAAAAAGTAACCGATAAATATGCTGAAAATAAAAATCTTGCCAATTACTTTTGAAATAGTCACCGACCAATATGCTGAAAATAAAAATCTTGCCGATTACTTTTGAAATAGTAATCGACGAATGTGCTGAAAATAAATCATGCTGATTAATTTTGAAATAGTATGTGATGAATATGTTGGAAATAAAAATCTTACCGATTACTTTTAAAAAAGTAACCAATGAATGTGCTGAAAATTAAGTCTTGCCGATTACTTTTGAAATAGTAACCGACGAATATGTTGAAAATAAAAATCTTGCCGATTACTTTTGAAATAGTAACCGACGAATGTGCTGAAAATAAAGTCTTGCCGATTACTTTTGAAATAGTAACCGACAAATATGTTGAAAATAAAAATCTTGCCGATTACTTTTGAAAAAGTAACCGACAAATATGCTGAAAATAAAAATCTTGCCGATTACTTTTGAAATAGTCACCGACCAATATGCTGAAAATAAAAATCTTGCCGATTACTTTTGAAATAGTAATCGACGAATGTGCTGAAAATAAATCATGCTGATTAATTTTGAAATAGTATGCGATGAATATGTTGGAAATAAAAATCTTACCGATTACTTTTAAAAAAGTAACCAATGAATGTGCTGAAAATTAAGTCTTGCCGATTACTTTTGAAATAGTAACCGACGAACATGCTGAAAATAAAAATCTTGCCGATTACTTTTGAAATAGTAACAGACGAATGTGCTGAAAATAAATCATGCCGATTACTTTTGAAATAGTCACCGACCAATATGCTGAAAATAAAAATCTTGCCCATTACTTTTGAAATAGTAACCGACGAATGTGCTGAAAATAAATCATGCCGATTACTATTGAAATAGTAACCGACAAATGTGCTGAAAATAAAAGTCTTGCCCATTACTTTTGAAATAGTAACCGACGAATATGTGCTGAAAATAAATCTTGCCGATTACTTTTGAAATAGTAACCGACGAATGTGCTGAAATTAAGTCTTGCCGATTACTTTTGAAATAGTCACCGACCAATATGCTGAAAATAAAAATCTTGCCCATTACTTTTGAAATAGTAACCGACGAATGTGCTGAAAATAAATCATGCCGATTACTATTGAAATAGTAACCGACAAATGTGCTGAAAATAAAAGTCTTGCCCATTACTTTTGAAATAGTAACCGACGAATATGTGCTGAAAATAAATCTTGCCGATTACTTTTGAAATAGTAACCGACGAATGTGCTGAAAATAAATCATGCCGATTACTTTTGAAATAGTCACCGACGAATATGCTGAAAATAAAAATCTTGCCGATTACTTTTAAAATAGTAACCGACGAATGTGCTGAAAATAAATCATGTTGATTACTTTTGAAATAGTAAGCGACGAATATGTTGGAAATAAAAATCTTACCGATTACTTTTAAAAAAGTAACCAATGAATGTGCTGAAAATAAAGTCTTGCCGATTACTTTTGAAATACTAACCGACGAATATGTTGAAAATAAAAATCTTGTCGATTACTTTTAAAATAGTAACCGACAAATATGCTGAAAATATAAATCTTGTCGATTACTTTTGAAAAAGTAACCGACAAATATGCTGAAAATAAAAATCTTGCCGATTACCTTTGAAATAGTAACCGATGAACATGCTGAAAATAAAAATCTTGCCGATTACTTTTGAAATAGTAACCGACGAATGTGCAGAAAATAGATCATGCCGATTACTTTTGAAATAGTAACTGACGAATGTGTTGAAAATAAATCATGCCGATTACTTTTGAAATAGTAACCGACGAATGTGCTGAAAATGAATCATGCCGATTACTTCGGAAATAGTAAGTGACGAATATGTTGAAAATAAAAATCTTACCGATTACTTTTGAAATAGTAACCGACGAATGTGCAGAAAATAGATCATGCCGATTACTTTTGAAATAGTAACCGACGAATGTGTTGAAAATAAATCATGTCGATTACCTTTGAAATAGTAACCGACGAATATGCTGAAAATAAATCATGCCGATTACTTTTGAAATAGTAACCGACAAATGTGCTGAAAATAAAAGACTTGCCCATTACTTTTGAAATAGTAACCGACGAATATGCTGTCACACAACACTACTAGGCTCGACACGACTCTCCTAATGGCCGGACGGACCGACTTGCTCTGATACCAATTGTAACACCCCGTTCCCGAAATAACGTAATAATAATAATAATCATAAAATAATAATCAGAGTTATTCAACAAACAACGGAGTATTACACTTCTTTTTCAAAATTATTTAAATAGAATATAAAAACTATTTAAAACCATCAACAATTTCATCATATTAAAATTCTGCAGCGGAAATCTTTAATTTAAATCAACATCACTAATCATCTACAACAAAATCCTTGGCTCAAAGGCCTCAACAATTTAAACATCATCCAATAATTAAATATCCAACAACATGTTCTTCAAAAGAAATGATACATAAAGGAATACAAGAAAGATAACGTTTCCCCATCCCTACTATGTATCAGAGCCCTAGACGCAAGAGCCAACATCACTAATCTTCGCTACCTGCACTTGCCCACGAGGCGGCAATTCCAGCAGAAGGGGTGAGTTCACAAATCAAAAGTAATATACAAATATATGAATCATCAAAGTAAATTGAAACAACAACAGTTCATAACAACTATCAGCAACAACATCATCAATATCATCTCAACTTTATAATCTAAATTCATCTTTTATTAATATCAACAACAACAACAACAACACTTGTGGCGACATCTCACCAACAACAATTCCAATAGGACAACTCACACCTACAACTAATGCAAGACTCCATCAACATCTAATGCATTATGCATGTGGTACCATACTACGCGCGTTGAATGCTAAGCATTCCAGGGCAATAAGCCCCCAACAGTTTGGATGGTTAAAGCATCCCAGGGCAATAAGCCCCCAACAGGTGAATGATAAACATTCCAGGGCAATAAGCCCCCAACAAATGCATATGAGTATGAATGACTCTATGGTGTATATCTGCATACAACCCAACATCTTAATGGAGCATATCAGCATGCAACCAACAACAACAACAACTTAGGATACCCTCCCCAACTGGACAAGACCACTCAACATCAACAAGGCAATTCAACTTAGCAAGTATAATTATTTGCACATAAGCATACATAATTTCATCTTAATCATCTTCATATACAAGTTTTATTCCTCTAAACAATTCTTAAAAAATATAATAATCATCTTAGAAAGCTTAGGTTTGGGTTTGGAACACTTTGAAAAATTACATAAAATGGTCGTACAGGGCCAATCTCGCTTAAGCGAAGCTAATCTCGCTTCAAGCGAGTCAAATGACGAAAGTCTGGGGAAATCTCGCTTGGACTTCGCTTGCATCTCGCTTACGCGAGATTTCATCTGGACAGCATTCTGGGAATCTCGCTTAAGCGAAAAATATCTCGCTTCAAGCGAAGCTTCATCTGGGCAGTTTTCAAACTACGATTTTCTAAGCCTAAAATCATCCAAAAACCCAATTTTGATCCCCCAATCACCCAAAATGATTTAGAATAAGGTTTATGGGTTCAAGATACAGTTAAACAACAGAAACAATTCACATAACATCATCATCAACACATTAATTCTCCAAAATTAGCATTCTTCACATTTCATAAAACCTAGAACAACTATCACCAATTCCAATCCAAAATCATGAAAACATACATGTATATATTAACCAATGAATTGCTAGCCCACCCTTACCTGATTAGATGAATTAAACAAGCAATTCCTAGCAATCCTCCTCTTGGTTCTTCTCCCTAGCTCTCTTCCTGGTTTTCTCTCCAAAGGTCTGTTTTTTCTTGTTTCTACTGATACGTGCCTTTTCTTTTCTTTCCTTTTACTGACTTTTGCTATTCTATCCTAACAAAATGTAACTCCCTCTTTCTATCTTAACTCCCCACTAATTTTCTATTAATTCCTCCTTAATTCTATTAATTCTAATAAATCCCTTTTCAACCACATAAATATTATTTCACCTATTTTCATAAACACTACAAATAATTATAATAAATAATAACACACCAAATATCTCATATATCATTTATAAATTCAAGTAAAATACACCAAGCACACTAAAATCAACTAAAAATCACCACAAATCATAAAATAGAATTCAGAGTGTTACAAATGTGTTGAAAATAAATCATGTCGATTACCTTTGAAATAGTAACCGACGAATATGCTGAAAATAAATCATGCCGATTACTTTTGAAATAGTCACCGACGAATATGTTGAAAATAAAAATCTTGCCGATTACTTTTGAAATAGTCACCGACCAATATGCTGAAAATAAAAATCTTGCTGATTACTTTTGAAATAGTAACCGACGAATGTGCTGAAAATAAATCATGCCGATTACTATTGAAATAGTAACCGACAAATGTGCTGAAAATAAAAGTCTTGCCCATTACTTTTGAAATAGTAACCGACGAATATGTGCTGAAAATAAATCTTGCCGATTACTTTTGAAATAGTAACCGACGAATATGTGCTGAAAATAAATCTTGCCGATTACTTTTAAAATAGTAACCGACAAATATGTTGAAAATAAAAATCTTGCCGATTACTTTTGAAAAAGTAACCGACAAATATGCTGAAAATAAAAATCTTGCCGATTACTTTTGAAATAGTCACCGACCAATATGCTGAAAATAAAAATCTTGCCGATTACTTTTGAAATAGTAACCGACGAATGTGCTAAAAATAAATCATGCTGATTACTTTTGAAATAGTAAGCGATGAATATGTTGGAAATAAAAATCTTACCGACTACTTTTAAAAAAGTAACCAATGAATGTGCTGAAAATTAAGTCTTGCCGATTACTTTTGAAATAGTAACCGACGAATATGTTGAAAATAAAAATCTTGCCGATTACTTTTGAAATAGTAACCGACGAATGTGCTGAAAATAAAGTCTTGCCGATTACTTTTAAAATAGTAACCGACAAATATGCTGAAAATAAAAATCTTGCCGATTACTTTTGAAATAGTAACCGACGAACATGCTGAAAATAAAAAAATCTTGCAGATTACTTTTGAAATAGTAACACACGAATGTGCTGAAAATAAGGTCTTGCCGATTACTTTTGAAATAGTAACCGACAAATGTGCTGAAAATAAAGTCTTGCCGATTACTTTTGAAATAGTAACCGACGAATATGTTGAAAATAAAAATCTTGTCAATAACTTTTAAAATAGTAACCGACAAATATGCTAAAAATAAAAATCTTGCCGATTACTTTTGAAATAGGAACCGACGAATATGTTGAAAATAAAAATCTTGTCGATTACTTTTAAAATAGTAACCTACAAATAAGCTGAAAATAAAAATCTTGCCGATTACTTTTGAAATAGTAACCGACGAATGTGTTGAAAATAAATCATGCCGATTAACTTTGAAAGAGTAACCGACGAATATGTTGAAAATAAAAATCTTACCGATTACTTTTGAAATAGTAACCAACGAATATGCTGAAAATAAAGTCTTGCCCATTACTTTTGAAATAGTAACCGACGAATATGTGCTGAAAATAAATCTTGCCGATTACTTTTGAAATAGTAACCGACGAATGTGCTGAAAAGAAATCATGCCAATTACTTTTGAAATAGTAAGCGACGAATATGTTGAAAATAAAAATCTTACCGATTACTTTTGAAATAGTAACCAACGAATATGCTGAAAATAAAGTCTTGCCGATTACTTTTGAAATAGTAACCGACGAATGTGTTGAAAATAAATCATGCCGATTACCTTTGAAATAGTAACCGACGAATATGTTGAAAATAAAAATCTTACCGATTACTTTTGAAATAGTAACCAACGAATATGCTGAAAATAAAGTCTTGCCCATTACTTTTGAAATAGTAACCGACGAATATGTGCTGAAAATAAATCTTGCCGATTACTTTTAAAATAGTAACCGACAAATATGTTGAAAATAAAAATCTTGCCGATTACTTTTGAAAAAGTAACCGACAAATATGCTGAAAATAAAAATCTTGCCGATTACTTTTGAAATAGTCACCGACCAATATGCTGAAAATAAAAATCTTGCCGATTACTTTTGAAATAGTAACCGACAAATATGCTGAAAATAAAAATCTTGCCGATTACTTTTGAAATAGTAACCGACGAATGTGCAGAAAATAAATCATGCCGATTACTTTTGAAATAGTAACCGACGAATGTGTTGAAAATAAATCATGCCGATTACTTTTGAAATAGTAACCGACGAATGTGCTGAAAATAAAACTCTTGCCCATTACTTTTGAAATAGTAACCGACGAATATGTGCTGAAAATAAATCTTGCCGATTACTTTTGAAATAGTAACCGACAAATGTGCTGAAAATAAATCATGCCGATTACTTTTGAAATAGTAAGCGACGAATATGTTGAAAATAAAAATCTTGTCGATTACTTTTAAATTAGTAACCGACAAATATGCTAAAAATAAAAAACTTGCCGATTACTTTTGAAATAGGAACTGACGAATATGTTGAAAATAAAAATCTTGTCGATTACTTTTAAAATAGTAACCGACAAATATGCTAAAATAAAAATCTTTCCGATTACTTTTGAAATAGTAACCGACGAATGTGCAGAAAATAGATCATGCTGATTACTTTTGAAATAGTAACCGACGAATGTGTTGAAAATAAATCATGCCGATTACCTTTGAAATAGTAACCGACGAATATGTTGAAAATAAAAATCTTACCGATTACTTTTGAAATAGTAACCAACGAATATGCTGAAAATAAAGTCTTGCCCATTACTTTTGAAATAGTAACCGACGAATATGTGCTGAAAATAAAAATCTTGCCGATTACTTTTGAAATAGTAACCGACGAATGTGCTGAAAATAAATCATGCTGGCTACTTTTGAAATAGTAAGCGATGAATATGTTGGAAATAAAAATCTTACCGATTACTTTTAAAAAAGTAACCAATGAATGTGCTGAAAATAAAGTCTTGCCGATTACTTTTGAAATAGTAACCGACGAATATGTTGAAAATAAAAATCTTGTCGATTACTTTTAAAATAGTAACCGACAAATATGCTAAAAATAAAAATCTTGCCGATTACTTTTGAAATAGGAACCGACGAATATGTTGAAAATAAAAATCTTGTCGATTACTTTTAAAATAGTAACCTACAAATAAGCTGAAAATAAAAATCTTGCCGATTACTTTTGAAATAGTAACCGACGAATGTGTTGAAAATAAATCATGCCGATTAACTTTGAAAGAGTAACCGACGAATATGTTGAAAATAAAAATCTTACCGATTACTTTTGAAATAGTAACCAACGAATATGCTGAAAATAAAGTCTTGCCCATTACTTTTGAAATAGTAACCGACGAATATGTGCTGAAAATAAATCTTGCCGATTACTTTTGAAATAGTAACCGACGAATGTGCTGAAAAGAAATCATGCCGATTACTTTTGAAATAGTAACCGACGAATATGTGCTGAAAATAAATCTTGCCGATTACTTTTAAAATAGTAACCGACAAATATGTTGAAAATAAAAATCTTGCCGATTACTTTTGAAAAAGTAACCGACAAATATGCTGAAAATAAAAATCTTGCCGATTACTTTTGAAATAGTCACCGACCAATATGCTGAAAATAAAAATCTTGCCGATTACTTTTGAAATAGTAACCGACGAATGTGCTGAAAATAAATCATGCTGATTACTTTTGAAATAGTAAGCGATGAATATGTTGGAAATAAAAATCTTACCGATTACTTTTAAAAAAGTATCCAATGAATGTGCTGAAAATTAAGTCTTGCCGATTACTTTTGAAATAGTAACCGACGAATATGTTGAAAATAAAAATCTTGCCGATTACTTTTGAAATAGTAACCGACGAATGTGCTGAAAATAAAGTCTTGCCGATTACTTTTAAAATAGTAACCGACAAATATGCTGAAAATAAAAATCTTGCCGATTACTTTTGAAATAGTAACCGACGAACATGCTGAAAATAAAAAAATCTTGCCGATTACTTTTGAAATAGTAACAGACGAATGTGCTGAAAATAAGGTCTTGCCGATTACTTTTGAAATAGTAACCGACGAATGTGCTGAAAATAAAGTCTTGCCGATTACTTTTGAAATAGTAACCGACGAATATGTTGAAAATAAAAATCTTGTCAATTACTTTTAAAATAGTAACCGACAAATATGCTAAAAATAAAAATCTTGCCGATTACTTTTGAAATAGGAACCGACGAATATGTTGAAAATAAAAATCTTGTCGATTACTTTTAAAATAGTAACCTACAAATAAGCTGAAAATAAAAATCTTGCCGATTACTTTTGAAATAGTAACCGACGAATGTGTTGAAAATAAATCATGCCGATTAACTTTGAAAGAGTAACCGACGAATATGTTGAAAATAAAAATCTTACCGATTACTTTTGAAATAGTAACCAACGAATATGCTGAAAATAAAGTCTTGCCCATTACTTTTGAAATAGTAACCGACGAATATGTGCTGAAAATAAATCTTGCCGATTACTTTTGAAATAGTAACCGACGAATGTGCTGAAAAGAAATCATGCCGATTACTTTTGAAATAGTAAGCGACGAATATGTTGAAAATAAAAATCTTACCGATTACTTTTGAAATAGTAACCAACGAATATGCTGAAAATAAAGTCTTGCCGATTACTTTTGAAATAGTAACCGACGAATGTGTTGAAAATAAATCATGCCGATTACCTTTGAAAGAGTAACCGACGAATATGTTGAAAATAAAAATCTTACCGATTACTTTTGAAATAGTAACCAACGAATATGCTGAAAATAAAGTCTTGCCCATTACTTTTGAAATAGTAACCGACGAATATGTGCTGAAAATAAATCTTGCCGATTACTTTTGAAATAGTAACCGACGAATGTGCTGAAAAGAAATCATGCCGATTACTTTTGAAATAGTAAGCGACGAATATGTTGAAAATAAAAATCTTACCGATTACTTTTGAAATAGTAACCAACGAATATGCTGAAAATAAAGTCTTGCCGATTACTTTTGTAACACCCCGTTCCCGAAAATAACGTAATAATAATATTACTAATAAACATAATCAGAGTATTTCAACAATACAACGGAGTATCACACTTCTTTTTCAGAAATCATTTAAATAGAATATAAAAACTATTTAAAACCATCATACAATATCATCATATTAAAAATTCTGCAGCGGAATGTCTTTATTCAAAACTCAATCAACAACTACATCAAAATCTTGGCACAAAAGGCCATCGACATATTATAATTATCCAACAAAATAATTCCAACAACATCATCTTCAAATATCAGATACATAAAGGAATACAAGAAAATAACGTTTCCCCATCCCTACTATGTATCAGAGCCCTAGACGCAAGAGCCACATCTCTAATCTTCGCTACCTGCACTTGCCCACAAGGCGGCAATTCCAGCAGAAGGGGTGAGTTCACAAATCAAAAGCAAATATACAGATATATGAATCATCAAAGTAAAATTGAAAACAACAACAACAAACAGCAACATAATCAACATCATCTCATCTTATAATTCATATTCATCTTTGATTCATATCAACAACATCAACAACACTTGTGGCGACATCTCACCAACAACAATCCCAAAGGACAACTCACTCCTACTACTAATGCAAGACTCCAACAACATCTAATGCATTATGCATGTGGTACCAACTACGCGCGTTGAATGCTAAGCATTCCAGGGCAATAAGCCCCCAACAGTTTGGATGGTTAAAGCATCCCAGGGCAATAAGCCCCCAACAGGTGAACGATAAAGCGTTCCAGGGCAATAAGCCCCCAACAGTGAATGATAAACATTCCAGGGCAATAAGCCCCCAACAAATGCATATGAGTATGAATGACTCTATGGTGTATATCAGCATACAACCCAACATCTTAATGGAGCATATCAGCATGCAACCAACAACAACAACAACATAGGATACCCTCCCCAACTGGACAATATCATTCAACAATCAACAAGGTAATTCAACTTAGCAAGCATAGATATTTGCACTTAAGCATGCATAAATTCATCTTAATCATCTTCATAACATAGTTTTTATCATCCAAATAATTCTTAAAAATTACAATAATCATCTTAGAAAGCTTAGGTTTGGTTTTGGAACATCTTAGAAAAATCACATTTTGGGTCGCACAGGACCCAGCACGCTTAAGCGAGCAGCTGCACGCTTAAGCGTCCAAAAAGACGTAAGTTAGAGTTTGGTTCGCTTACTGCACGCTTACGGTACGCTTGAGCGTGCGCACTATGGTCTGGGAAAAGATTCAGCACGCTTAAGCGAGCATCTGCACGCTTAAGCGTCCAAAAAGACGTAAGTTTGGTCTTGCTCGCTAGCTGCACGCTTGCAGCACGCTTAAGCGAGCGGGTCTCAGGTTCAGCAAAACAGTTGCGATAACAGCATAGTTCTAACCCAAAAATCCCAACTTTGATCCCTCAATCACCCAAAATGATTTAGAACAATGTTATGGGTTCATTATACGGCAAAACAACAGAAACATCTCATATGAGCATCATCAATTACACAGAAACCACAATCATTAAGCAATATTTCATGTTCTTAACCTAATTCAACAATCACCATTTTCGATTTAATTTCATGGAAACACATACATATATATCAACAATTGAAGAGTAAACCCACCCTTACCTCAAATAAGCAAAATCTACAGCAATTGGATGAATTTCCCTCTTCCCTTGGCTCTACCTTGTTCTTGGCTCTTTTCTCTCAAAACTCTATTCTTACTGATACGTGAAAATGTTTTTGTCTGACTCTACCTTTCCTTACCAAAACCTTTTCTTTTTCTTAACTCCTCACTTAAACTCCTAATTAAAGTGTAACCCCTACCACTTAATTCCAATAATATCAAATAACTCCTTTTTCTAAATTAACTATTATTTCTACTATTTTCAAAAATAATATTATTTCTTCTACTCCACTTAATTAATAAAAATCATTACTACTTCTTTATAATAAAATACAACAAAATAACAATTACCAATAATTCACATAAATCACATAAATAATTATCAGGCATCTAAAACACACAAAAATCAACTAAAATAAATAAATAACAACTAGGGCGTTACAACTCTCCCCAACTTAGAGAATTTCGTCCTCGAAATAATACCTTAAGCAACAAACAACTCAGGATAGGACTCTTGCATCTTGCTCTCCAACTCCCAAGTCAAACTCTCACCGGTTACACCGCCCCAAACAACTCTAACCAGAGGTATCTCCTTGCCTCTCAACTGCTTCACCTTACGATCATCAATCCTCAACGGCAAAGTCTCAACAGTGAGGTTATCTCTAACTTGCACATCATCTCTAGGAATAACATGCGAAGGATCAGCTACATACTTCCTCAACTGCGACACATGAAACACATCATGCAAGTTCGATAGATGCGGTGGCAATCCGATCCGATACGCCACAGTTCCAACTCTCTCGGAAATCTGATAAGGACCAATGAACTTTGGAGTCAACTTCTTCGACTTCAATGCACGTCCTACACCTGTCATCGGGGTAACCCTCAAAAACACATGCTCACCCTCCTGAAACTCAAGGGCTTTTCTTCGCTTGTCATGATAACTCTTCTGACGATCTTGAGATGCTTTCATCTTTTCTCTTATCATCTTGACCTTTTCCGTAGTCTGCTGCACTAACTCAGGTCCTAACACAACACTTTCACCCGTCTCAAACCAACATAGAGGAGTTCTACACCTTCGACCATACAAAGCTTCGAACGGTGCCATGCCAATACTCGAATGGTAACTATTATTATAGGTGAACTCTATCAATGGCAAGTGGCTGTCCCAAGCTCCACCTTGCTCAAGTACACACACCCTCAACAAATCCTCCAAGGATTGGATAGTCCTCTCCGACTGACCATCTGTCTGCGGATGATAAGCCGAACTCAGTCTTAACTTCGAACCCAAGGCATCTTGCAAACTCTTCCAAAACCTCGAAGTAAACCTCGGATCTCTATCCGACACAATACTAGATGGAACACCATGCAACTTCACAATATCACGGATGTAGATCTCCGCCAACTGAGCTACCGGATAAGTCATATTAATCGGGATAAAGTGTGCCGACTTAGTCAATCGATCAACAACAACCCAAATGGCATCATGCCCTCTTGAAGTATTCGGCAAACTCGTCACGAAATCCATCGAAATGCTATCCCACTTCCACTCAGGCACATCTAACGGAACCAACAGCCCTGCAGGCTTCTGGTGCTCAACCTTAGACTTCTGGCAAGTCAAACACGCATACACAAACTGCGCAACATCCCTTTTCAAACCGGACCACCAAAATATTCTCTTCAAGTCGTGATACATTTTAGTAGCTCCAGGATGAATACTCAAACTACTCTTATGACTTTCTTCTAAAATCAACTTCTTTAAATCTTCATCATCCGGAATACAAATTCTTCCTCTAAACCTCAACACACCTTGGTCATCGACCTTGAAGTCACCATCCACATTCGGATCACTAGCAGCCATTAAATCCACAAATTTAACATCAAGCTTCTGCGCCTCTTTGATGTCATTCAAGAAGTCACTATTAATTTTCAACATACCCAATTTCACACTCTGAGGTGACCTTTCACAAACAAGACTCAAATCTCTGAATTGTTCAAGTAACTCGAACTCCTTCACCATCATAGCCGACATATGCAACGTCTTTCTGCTCAACGCATCGGCAACCACATTGGCCTTACCCGGATGGTAATTCAAACCAAAATCATAGTCCTTAAGTAACTCAAGCCACCTTCTCTGCCTCATGTTCAACTCTTTCTGATCAAACAAATATTTTAAACTTTTATGGTCACTAAACACCTCGAATCTGGAACCGTACAAATAGTGCCTCCAAATTTTCAACACAAACACCACGGCTGCCAACTCTAGATCATGCGTAGGATAATTCTTCTCATGCACTCTCAGCTGCCTAGAAGCATACGCTACCACCTTGCCATCTTGCATCAAAACACCACCCAAGCCCAGCTTAGATGCATCACAATAAACAACAAAAGGTTCTTCCGGCTTCGGCAAAATTAAAATAGGAGCAGTCGTCAACCTTTGCTTCAACTCAATGAAACTACTCTCACAATTAGCATCCCACACAAATGCTTTTCCTTTACAAGTCAGCTGCGTCAAAGGAAGTGTCAACTTCGAAAATCCTTCAATAAATCTGCGGTAATAACCAGCCAACCCAAGAAAACTTCTTACCTCAGTAACCGACTTTGGTGTCTCCCACTGTGACACAGCATCTACCTTCGAAGGATCTACAGCAATACCATTACCAGAAATAATGTGGCCAAGAAAACTTACTTCATGCAACCAGAATTCACACTTGGATAACTTGGCATACAATTTCTTCTCTTTCAGCACTTGCAATACAATCTTCAAATGCTCTGCATGCTCAGCTTCAGTCTTAGAATAAATCAATATATCATCAATAAAAACCACAACAAATTGATCCAGATACTCATGAAAAATTCTGTTCATGTATTCCATAAACACACCAGGTGCATTCGTCACACCGAAAGGCATCACCTTATATTCATAATGACCATAACGCGTCCTAAACGCCGTCTTTTGCATATCCTCATCCTTCACCTTTATCTGATGGTAACCTGACCTCAAGTCAATCTTGCTAAAAACGCGGGCACCCACTAGTTGATCCATCAAATCATCTATTCTCGGAAGTGGATACCTATTCTTGATCGTCACTTTATTCAGCTGACGGTAATCAATACACAACCGCATGCTACCATCCTTCTTCTTTACCAACAACACCGGCGCTCCCCACGGTGAAACACTCGGTCTTACAAACTTCTTGTCAAGCAAGTCTTCTAATTGTTTCTTCAATTCAGCCAACTCCGAAGCTGACATACGGTAAGGAGCCATCGACACAGGCTTCGTACCCGGCACAAGGTCTATCGAAAATTCCACTTCTCTCTCCGGTGGCACATCTGGAATCTCATCAGGGAAAACTTCGGGAAATTCCTTCACGACAGGCAACCCATCAATCACAGCTTGGTTCTCCACCGACAAGAATGCCAACAAAGAAAACATCAGCACACCATCTTGTTCTAATCGCTTCATCTCCTTGGTGGATAAAAATTCTGCTCCACTCTCCTCTTCGGCAGAAGAAAACCGCACCGTCTTCGTAAAACAGTTGATCAGGACATGATTGTACTCTAACCAATTCATCCCCAATATTACATCCATTCCCACTAACGGCAAACAAACGAGATCAACCTCGAAATCTCTACCAAATACAGACAACGGACAACTTAAACAAACAAGGGAAGTAGTCACTGAACCCTTAGCTGGAGTTTCAACAACCATCTCCCCATTCATAACAGACATAATCAAACCCAATCTTTGTGCACAATCAACAGCAATGAAACAATGCGTTGCACCAGTATCTATAATAGCAATTAAAGGAGTACCACTAAAGAAACAAGTACCTCTGATAAGTCGATCCTCCTGATCAGTCTGAGTACCGGTCAATGCAAACACTCTACCACTGGTCTGCGCCTTCTTAGGCTTAGTGCACTGAGAACCAATGTGACCTTCTTCATTGCAGTTGAAACAAACAATGTCCCCACGCTTGCATTCGGTGACAGTGTGGCCCTTCTTTCCGCATCTGAAACATTTCTTCTCATCACGGGTGCAAGCATTACTCTTGTGGCCTTTCACACCACACTTATAACAAACCACCTCGGCAGGAGCATCTCTACGTGCTGGCCTCCTCTCATCATGCATTCTCTGTTTGCCCTTGTCAGCTGGGGCACTATACGGCTTTGGGCGACTCTGCTGCCCCTTACCCTTACGGTCATTCATTATCTTATAGTGAGCTTTGGTGTCCTCTTCATAGATACGGCAGCTGCTCACCAACTCAGAGAAGTCTCTGATCTTCTGATACCCAATGGCCCGCTTGATATCAGCTCGCAGACCATTCTCAAATTTAATACACTTGGAGAACTCAGCAGTCTCCGCAGCATAATGAGGATAAAACTTTGCAAGCTCCACGAACTTGGCAGCATATTCCGTAATGGACATATCTCCTTGCTTCAGCTCAAGGAATTCTATCTCTTTCTTACCTCGGACATCCTCCGGAAAATACCTCCTCAGGAACTCGCGCCTAAACACAGCCCACGTAATCACAGTACCTTCAGCCTCTAACACCGGCTGCACACTCACCCACCAGTCGTCAGCCTCTTCAGCCAACATATGCGTGCCAAACCGCACCATCTGGACATCCGTACACTGCATCACCCGGAAGATCCTCTCGACCTCCTTCAGCCAAGTCTGCGCTCCATCGGGGTCGTACCTTCCCTTAAACGTTGGTGGATGATTCCTCAAGAAGGTCTCAAGCATCCTTACACCTTCACCAGCTCCACCAGCACCTTGTTGTTGCCCAACAACCTGAGCCATTGCTTGCAAAGCAGCAGCAAGAGCAGCATCATTCCTTCCGGCCATCTCGATAACTCTACATAACAACAAGAATTAGAACAACAAAGACAGTTTAAACCTGTCACACTACTCTACATGGCTCGACACGACTCTTCTAATGGTCTGACGGACCGACTTGCTCTGATACCAACTGTAACACCCCGTTCCCGAAAATAACGTAATAATAATATTACTAATAAACATAATCAGAGTATTTCAACAATACAACGGAGTATCACACTTCTTTTTCAGAAATCATTTAAATAGAATATAAAAACTATTTAAAACCATCATACAATATCATCATATTAAAAATTCTGCAGCGGAATGTCTTTATTCAAAACTCAATCAACAACTACATCAAAATCTTGGCACAAAAGGCCATCGACATATTATAATTATCCAACAAAATAATTCCAACAACATCATCTTCAAATATCAGATACATAAAGGAATACAAGAAAATAACGTTTCCCCATCCCTACTATGTATCAGAGCCCTAGACGCAAGAGCCACATCTCTAATCTTCGCTACCTGCACTTGCCCACAAGGCGGCAATTCCAGCAGAAGGGGTGAGTTCACAAATCAAAAGCAAATATACAGATATATGAATCATCAAAGTAAAATTGAAAACAACAACAACAAACAGCAACATAATCAACATCATCTCATCTTATAATTCATATTCATCTTTGATTCATATCAACAACATCAACAACACTTGTGGCGACATCTCACCAACAACAATCCCAAAGGACAACTCACTCCTACTACTAATGCAAGACTCCAACAACATCTAATGCATTATGCATGTGGTACCAACTACGCGCGTTGAATGCTAAGCATTCCAGGGCAATAAGCCCCCAACAGTTTGGATGGTTAAAGCATCCCAGGGCAATAAGCCCCCAACAGGTGAACGATAAAGCGTTCCAGGGCAATAAGCCCCCAACAGTGAATGATAAACATTCCAGGGCAATAAGCCCCCAACAAATGCATATGAGTATGAATGACTCTATGGTGTATATCAGCATACAACCCAACATCTTAATGGAGCATATCAGCATGCAACCAACAACAACAACAACATAGGATACCCTCCCCAACTGGACAATATCATTCAACAATCAACAAGGTAATTCAACTTAGCAAGCATAGATATTTGCACTTAAGCATGCATAAATTCATCTTAATCATCTTCATAACATAGTTTTTATCATCCAAATAATTCTTAAAAATTACAATAATCATCTTAGAAAGCTTAGGTTTGGTTTTGGAACATCTTAGAAAAATCACATTTTGGGTCGCACAGGACCCAGCACGCTTAAGCGAGCAGCTGCACGCTTAAGCGTCCAAAAAGACGTAAGTTAGAGTTTGGTTCGCTTACTGCACGCTTACGGTACGCTTGAGCGTGCGCACTATGGTCTGGGAAAAGATTCAGCACGCTTAAGCGAGCATCTGCACGCTTAAGCGTCCAAAAAGACGTAAGTTTGGTCTTGCTCGCTAGCTGCACGCTTGCAGCACGCTTAAGCGAGCGGGTCTCAGGTTCAGCAAAACAGTTGCGATAACAGCATAGTTCTAACCCAAAAATCCCAACTTTGATCCCTCAATCACCCAAAATGATTTAGAACAATGTTATGGGTTCATTATACGGCAAAACAACAGAAACATCTCATATGAGCATCATCAATTACACAGAAACCACAATCATTAAGCAATATTTCATGTTCTTAACCTAATTCAACAATCACCATTTTCGATTTAATTTCATGGAAACACATACATATATATCAACAATTGAAGAGTAAACCCACCCTTACCTCAAATAAGCAAAATCTACAGCAATTGGATGAATTTCCCTCTTCCCTTGGCTCTACCTTGTTCTTGGCTCTTTTCTCTCAAAACTCTATTCTTACTGATACGTGAAAATGTTTTTGTCTGACTCTACCTTTCCTTACCAAAACCTTTTCTTTTTCTTAACTCCTCACTTAAACTCCTAATTAAAGTGTAACCCCTACCACTTAATTCCAATAATATCAAATAACTCCTTTTTCTAAATTAACTATTATTTCTACTATTTTCAAAAATAATATTATTTCTTCTACTCCACTTAATTAATAAAAATCATTACTACTTCTTTATAATAAAATACAACAAAATAACAATTACCAATAATTCACATAAATCACATAAATAATTATCAGGCATCTAAAACACACAAAAATCAACTAAAATAAATAAATAACAACTAGGGCGTTACAACTTTTGAAATAGTAACCGACGAATGTGTTGAAAATAAATCATGCCGATTACCTTTGAAATAGTAACCGACGAATATGTTGAAAATAAAAATCTTACCGATTACTTTTGAAATAGTAACCAACGAATATGCTGAAAATAAAGTCTTGCCCATTACTTTTGAAATAGTAACCGACGAATATGTGCTGAAAATAAATCTTGCCGATTACTTTTAAAATAGTAACCGACAAATATGTTGAAAATAAAAATCTTGCCGATTACTTTTGAAAAAGTAACCGACAAATATGCTGAAAATAAAAATCTTGCCGATTACTTTTGAAATAGTCACCGACCAATATGCTGAAAATAAAAATCTTGCCGATTACTTTTGAAATAGTAACCGACAAATATGCTGAAAATAAAAATCTTGCCGATTACTTTTGAAATAGTAACCGACGAATGTGCAGAAAATAAATCATGCCGATTACTTTTGAAATAGTAACCGACGAATGTGTTGAAAATAAATCATGCCGATTACTTTTGAAATAGTAACCGACGAATGTGCTGAAAATAAAACTCTTGCCCATTACTTTTGAAATAGTAACCGACGAATATGTGCTGAAAATAAATCTTGCCGATTACTTTTGAAATAGTAACCGACAAATGTGCTGAAAATAAATCATGCCGATTACTTTTGAAATAGTAAGCGACGAATATGTTGAAAATAAAAATCTTGTCGATTACTTTTAAATTAGTAACCGACAAATATGCTAAAAATAAAAAACTTGCCGATTACTTTTGAAATAGGAACTGACGAATATGTTGAAAATAAAAATCTTGTCGATTACTTTTAAAATAGTAACCGACAAATATGCTAAAATAAAAATCTTTCCGATTACTTTTGAAATAGTAACCGACGAATGTGCAGAAAATAGATCATGCTGATTACTTTTGAAATAGTAACCGACGAATGTGTTGAAAATAAATCATGCCGATTACCTTTGAAATAGTAACCGACGAATATGTTGAAAATAAAAATCTTACCGATTACTTTTGAAATAGTAACCAACGAATATGCTGAAAATAAAGTCTTGCCCATTACTTTTGAAATAGTAACCGACGAATATGTGCTGAAAATAAAAATCTTGCCGATTACTTTTGAAATAGTAACCGACGAATGTGCTGAAAATAAATCATGCTGGCTACTTTTGAAATAGTAAGCGATGAATATGTTGGAAATAAAAATCTTACCGATTACTTTTAAAAAAGTAACCAATGAATGTGCTGAAAATAAAGTCTTGCCGATTACTTTTGAAATAGTAACCGACGAATATGTTGAAAATAAAAATCTTGTCGATTACTTTTAAAATAGTAACCGACAAATATGCTAAAAATAAAAATCTTGCCGATTACTTTTGAAATAGGAACCGACGAATATGTTGAAAATAAAAATCTTGTCGATTACTTTTAAAATAGTAACCTACAAATAAGCTGAAAATAAAAATCTTGCCGATTACTTTTGAAATAGTAACCGACGAATGTGTTGAAAATAAATC
Source organism: Medicago lupulina (assembly GCA_958299785.1). Taxonomy (NCBI): domain Eukaryota; kingdom Viridiplantae; phylum Streptophyta; class Magnoliopsida; order Fabales; family Fabaceae; genus Medicago; species Medicago lupulina. The sequence continues at coordinate 48,500,259 of OY283140.1, forward strand.
ATGCCGATTAACTTTGAAAGAGTAACCGACGAATATGTTGAAAATAAAAATCTTACCGATTACTTTTGAAATAGTAACCAACGAATATGCTGAAAATAAAGTCTTGCCCATTACTTTTGAAATAGTAACCGACGAATATGTGCTGAAAATAAATCTTGCCGATTACTTTTGAAATAGTAACCGACGAATGTGCTGAAAAGAAATCATGCCGATTACTTTTGAAATAGTAACCGACGAATATGTGCTGAAAATAAATCTTGCCGATTACTTTTAAAATAGTAACCGACAAATATGTTGAAAATAAAAATCTTGCCGATTACTTTTGAAAAAGTAACCGACAAATATGCTGAAAATAAAAATCTTGCCGATTACTTTTGAAATAGTCACCGACCAATATGCTGAAAATAAAAATCTTGCCGATTACTTTTGAAATAGTAACCGACGAATGTGCTGAAAATAAATCATGCTGATTACTTTTGAAATAGTAAGCGATGAATATGTTGGAAATAAAAATCTTACCGATTACTTTTAAAAAAGTATCCAATGAATGTGCTGAAAATTAAGTCTTGCCGATTACTTTTGAAATAGTAACCGACGAATATGTTGAAAATAAAAATCTTGCCGATTACTTTTGAAATAGTAACCGACGAATGTGCTGAAAATAAAGTCTTGCCGATTACTTTTAAAATAGTAACCGACAAATATGCTGAAAATAAAAATCTTGCCGATTACTTTTGAAATAGTAACCGACGAACATGCTGAAAATAAAAAAATCTTGCCGATTACTTTTGAAATAGTAACAGACGAATGTGCTGAAAATAAGGTCTTGCCGATTACTTTTGAAATAGTAACCGACGAATGTGCTGAAAATAAAGTCTTGCTGATTACTTTTGAAATAGTAACCGACGAATATGTTGAAAATAAAAATCTTGTCAATTACTTTTAAAATAGTAACCGACAAATATGCTAAAAATAAAAATCTTGCCGATTACTTTTGAAATAGGAACCGACGAATATGTTGAAAATAAAAATCTTGTCGATTACTTTTAAAATAGTAACCTACAAATAAGCTGAAAATAAAAATCTTGCCGATTACTTTTGAAATAGTAACCGACGAATGTGTTGAAAATAAATCATGCCGATTAACTTTGAAAGAGTAACCGACGAATATGTTGAAAATAAAAATCTTACCGATTACTTTTGAAATAGTAACCAACGAATATGCTGAAAATAAAGTCTTGCCCATTACTTTTGAAATAGTAACCGACGAATATGTGCTGAAAATAAATCTTGCCGATTACTTTTGAAATAGTAACCGACGAATGTGCTGAAAAGAAATCATGCCGATTACTTTTGAAATAGTAAGCGACGAATATGTTGAAAATAAAAATCTTACCGATTACTTTTGAAATAGTAACCAACGAATATGCTGAAAATAAAGTCTTGCCGATTACTTTTGAAATAGTAACCGACGAATGTGTTGAAAATAAATCATGCCGATTACCTTTGAAATAGTAACCGACGAATATGTTGAAAATAAAAATCTTACCGATTACTTTTGAAATAGTAACCAACGAATATGCTGAAAATAAAGTCTTGCCCATTACTTTTGAAATAGTAACCGACGAATATGTGCTGAAAATAAATCTTGCCGATTACTTTTGAAATAGTAACCGACGAATGTGCTGAAAAGAAATCATGCCGATTACTTTTGAAATAGTAACCGACGAATATGTGCTGAAAATAAATCTTGCCGATTACTTTTAAAATAGTAACCGACAAATATGTTGAAAATAAAAATCTTGCCGATTACTTTTGAAAAAGTAACCGACAAATATGCTGAAAATAAAAATCTTGCCGATTACTTTTGAAATAGTCACCGACCAATATGCTGAAAATAAAAATCTTGCCGATTACTTTTGAAATAGTAACCGACGAATGTGCTGAAAATAAATCATGCTGATTACTTTTGAAATAGTAAGCGATGAATATGTTGGAAATAAAAATCTAACCGATTACTTTTAAAAAAGTATCCAATGAATGTGCTGAAAATTAAGTCTTGCCGATTACTTTTGAAATAGTAACCGACGAATATGTTGAAAATAAAAATCTTGCCGATTACTTTTGAAATAGTAACCGACGAATGTGCTGAAAATAAAGTCTTGCCGATTACTTTTAAAATAGTAACCGACAAATATGCTGAAAATAAAAATCTTGCCGATTACTTTTGAAATAGTAACCGACGAACATGCTGAAAATAAAAAAATCTTGCCGATTACTTTTGAAATAGTAACAGACGAATGTGCTGAAAATAAGGTCTTGCCGATTACTTTTGAAATAGTAACCGACGAATGTGCTGAAAATAAAGTCTTGCCGATTACTTTTGAAATAGTAACCGACGAATATGTTGAAAATAAAAATCTTGTCAATTACTTTTAAAATAGTAACCGACAAATATGCTAAAAATAAAAATCTTGCCGATTACTTTTGAAATAGGAACCGACGAATATGTTGAAAATAAAAATCTTGTCGATTACTTTTAAAATAGTAACCTACAAATAAGCTGAAAATAAAAATCTTGCCGATTACTTTTGAAATAGTAACCGACGAATGTGTTGAAAATAAATCATGCCGATTAACTTTGAAAGAGTAACCGACGAATATGTTGAAAATAAAAATCTTACCGATTACTTTTGAAATAGTAACCAACGAATATGCTGAAAATAAAGTCTTGCCCATTACTTTTGAAATAGTAACCGACGAATATGTGCTGAAAATAAATCTTGCCGATTACTTTTGAAATAGTAACCGACGAATGTGCTGAAAAGAAATCATGCCGATTACTTTTGAAATAGTAAGCGACGAATATGTTGAAAATAAAAATCTTACCGATTACTTTTGAAATAGTAACCAACGAATATGCTGAAAATAAAGTCTTGCCGATTACTTTTGAAATAGTAACCGACGAATGTGTTGAAAATAAATCATGCCGATTACCTTTGAAATAGTAACCGACGAATATGTTGAAAATAAAAATCTTACCGATTACTTTTGAAATAGTAACCAACGAATATGCTGAAAATAAAGTCTTGCCCATTACTTTTGAAATAGTAACCGACGAATATGTGCTGAAAATAAATCTTGCCGATTACTTTTGAAATAGTAACCGACGAATGTGCTGAAAAGAAATCATGCCGATTACTTTTGAAATAGTAACCGACGAATATGTGCTGAAAATAAATCTTGCCGATTACTTTTAAAATAGTAACCGACAAATATGTTGAAAATAAAAATCTTGCCGATTACTTTTGAAAAAGTAACCGACAAATATGCTGAAAATAAAAATCTTGCCGATTACTTTTGAAATAGTCACCGACCAATATGCTGAAAATAAAAATCTTGCCGATTACTTTTGAAATAGTAACCGACGAATGTGCTGAAAATAAATCATGCTGATTACTTTTGAAATAGTAAGCGATGAATATGTTGGAAATAAAAATCTAACCGATTACTTTTAAAAAAGTATCCAATGAATGTGCTGAAAATTAAGTCTTGCCGATTACTTTTGAAATAGTAACCGACGAATATGTTGAAAATAAAAATCTTGCCGATTACTTTTGAAATAGTAACCGACGAATGTGCTGAAAATAAAGTCTTGCCGATTACTTTTAAAATAGTAACCGACAAATATGCTGAAAATAAAAATCTTGCCGATTACTTTTGAAATAGTAACCGACGAACATGCTGAAAATAAAAAAATCTTGCCGATTACTTTTGAAATAGTAACAGACGAATGTGCTGAAAATAAGGTCTTGCCGATTACTTTTGAAATAGTAACCGACGAATGTGCTGAAAATAAAGTCTTGCCGATTACTTTTGAAATAGTAACCGACGAATATGTTGAAAATAAAAATCTTGTCAATTACTTTTAAAATAGTAACCGACAAATATGCTAAAAATAAAAATCTTGCCGATTACTTTTGAAATAGGAACCGACGAATATGTTGAAAATAAAAATCTTGTCGATTACTTTTAAAATAGTAACCTACAAATAAGCTGAAAATAAAAATCTTGCCGATTACTTTTGAAATAGTAACCGACGAATGTGTTGAAAATAAATCATGCCGATTAACTTTGAAAGAGTAACCGACGAATATGTTGAAAATAAAAATCTTACCGATTACTTTTGAAATAGTAACCAACGAATATGCTGAAAATAAAGTCTTGCCCATTACTTTTGAAATAGTAACCGACGAATATGTGCTGAAAATAAATCTTGCCGATTACTTTTGAAATAGTAACCGACGAATGTGCTGAAAAGAAATCATGCCGATTACTTTTGAAATAGTAAGCGACGAATATGTTGAAAATAAAAATCTTACCGATTACTTTTGAAATAGTAACCAACGAATATGCTGAAAATAAAGTCTTGCCGATTACTTTTGAAATAGTAACCGACGAATGTGTTGAAAATAAATCATGCCGATTACCTTTGAAATAGTAACCGACGAATATGTTGAAAATAAAAATCTTACCGATTACTTTTGAAATAGTAACCAACGAATATGCTGAAAATAAAGTCTTGCCCATTACTTTTGAAATAGTAACCGACGAATATGTGCTGAAAATAAATCTTGCCGATTACTTTTAAAATAGTAACCGACAAATATGTTGAAAATAAAAATCTTGCCGATTACTTTTGTAAAAGTAACCGACAAATATGCTGAAAATAAAAATCTTGCCGATTACTTTTGAAATAGTCACCGACCAATATGCTGAAAATAAAAATCTTGCCGATTACTTTTGAAATAGTAACCGACAAATATGCTGAAAATAAAAATCTTGCCGATTACTTTTGAAATAGTAACCGACGAATGTGCAGAAAATAAATCATGCCGATTACTTTTGAAATAGTAACCGACGAATGTGTTGAAAATAAATCATGCCGATTACTTTTGAAATAGTAACCGACGAATGTGCTGAAAATAAAACTCTTGCCCATTACTTTTGAAATAGTAACCGACGAATATGTGCTGAAAATAAATCTTGCCGATTACTTTTGAAATAGTAACCGACAAATGTGCTGAAAATAAATCATGCCGATTACTTTTGAAATAGTAAGCGACGAATATGTTGAAAATAAAAATCTTGTCGATTACTTTTAAAATAGTAACCGACAAATATGCTAAAAATAAAAAACTTGCCGATTACTTTTGAAATAGGAACTGACGAATATGTTGAAAATAAAAATCTTGTCGATTACTTTTAAAATAGTAACCGACAAATATGCTAAAATAAAAATCTTTCCGATTACTTTTGAAATAGTAACCGACGAATGTGCAGAAAATAGATCATGCTGATTACTTTTGAAATAGTAACCGACGAATGTGTTGAAAATAAATCATGCCGATTACCTTTGAAATAGTAACCGACGAATATGTTGAAAATAAAAATCTTACCGATTACTTTTGAAATAGTAACCAACGAATATGCTGAAAATAAAGTCTTGCCCATTACTTTTGAAATAGTAACCGACGAATATGTGCTGAAAATAAAAATCTTGCCGATTACTTTTGAAATAGTAACCGACGAATGTGCTGAAAATAAATCATGCTGGCTACTTTTGAAATAGTAAGCGATGAATATGTTGGAAATAAAAATCTTACCGATTACTTTTAAAAAAGTAACCAATGAATGTGCTGAAAATAAAGTCTTGCCGATTACTTTTGAAATAGTAACCGACGAATATGTTGAAAATAAAAATCTTGTCGATTACTTTTAAAATAGTAACCGACAAATATGCTAAAAATAAAAATCTTGCCGATTACTTTTGAAATAGGAACCGACGAATATGTTGAAAATAAAAATCTTGTCGATTACTTTTAAAATAGTAACCTACAAATAAGCTGAAAATAAAAATCTTGCCGATTACTTTTGAAATAGTAACCGACGAATGTGCTGAAAATGAAACTCATGCCCATTACTTTTGAAATAGTAACCGACGAATATGTGCTGAAAATAAATATTGCCGATTACTTTTGAAATAGTAACCGACAAATGTGCTGAAAATAAATCATGCCGATTACTTTTGAAATAGTAAGCGACGAATATGTTGAAAATAAAAATCTTGTCGATTACTTTTATAATAGTAACCGACAAATATGCTAAAAATAAAAAACTTGCCGATTACTTTTGAAATAGGAACTGACGAATATGTTGAAAATAAAAATCTTGTCGATTACTTTTAAAATAGTAACCGACAAATATGCTAAAATAAAAATCTTGCCGATTACTTTTGAAATAGTAACCGACGAATGTGCAGAAAATAGATCATGCCGATTACTTTTGAAATAGTAACCAACGAATGTGTTGAAAATAAATCATGCCGATTACCTTTGAAATAGTAACCGACGAGTATGTTGAAAATAAAAATCTTACCGATTACTTTTGAAATAGTAACCAACGAATATGCTGAAAATAAAGTCTTGCCCATTACTTTTGAAATAGTAACCGACGAATATGTGCTGAAAATAAAAATCTTGCCGATTACTTTTGAAATAGTAACCGACGAATGTGCTGAAAATAAATCATGCTGGCTACTTTTGAAATAGTAAGCGATGAATATGTTGGAAATAAAAATCTTACCGATTACTTTTAAAAAAGTAACCAATGAATGTGCTGAAAATAAAGTCTTGCCGATTACTTTTGAAATAGTAACCGACGAATATGTTGAAAATAAAAATCTTGTCGATTACTTTTAAAATAGTAACCGACAAATATGCTAAAAATAAAAATCTTGCCGATTACTTTTGAAATAGGAACCGACGAATATGTTGAAAATAAAAATCTTGTCGATTACTTTTAAAATAGTAACCTACAAATAAGCTGAAAATAAAAATCTTGCCGATTACTTTTGAAATAGTAACCGACGAATGTGTTGAAAATAAATCATGCCGATTAACTTTGAAAGAGTAACCGACGAATATGTTGAAAATAAAAATCTTACCGATTACTTTTGAAATAGTAACCAACGAATATGCTGAAAATAAAGTCTTGCCCATTACTTTTGAAATAGTAACCGACGAATATGTGCTGAAAATAAATCTTGCCGATTACTTTTGAAATAGTAACCGACGAATGTGCTGAAAAGAAATCATGCCGATTACTTTTGAAATAGTAAGCGACGAATATGTTGAAAATAAAAATCTTACCGATTACTTTTGAAATAGTAACCAACGAATATGCTGAAAATAATGTCTTGCCGATTACTTTTGAAATAGTAACCGACGAATATGTGCTGAAAATAAATCTTGGCGATTAATTTTAAAATAGTAACCGACAAATATGTTGAAAATAAAAATCTTGCCGATTACTTTTGAAAAATATTAACCGACAAATATACTGAAAATAAAAATCTTGCCGATTACTTTTGAAATAGTCACCGACCAATATGCTGAAAATAAAAATCTTGCCGATTACTTTTGAAATAGTAACCGACAAATATGCTGAAAATAAAAATCTTGCCGATTACTTTTGAAATAGTAACCGACGAATGTGCAGAAAATAAATCATGCCGATTACTTTTGAAATAGTAACCGACGAATGTGTTGAAAATAAATCATGCCGATTACTTTTGAAATAGTAACCGACGAATGTGCTGAAAATAAAACTCATGCCCATTACTTTTGAAATAGTAACCGACGAATATGTGCTGAAAATAAATCTTGCCGATTACTTTTGAAATAGTAACCGACAAATGTGCTGAAAATAAATCATGCCGATTACTTTTGAAATAGTAAGCGACGAATATGTTGAAAATAAAAATCTTACCGATTACTTTTGAAATAGTAACCAACGAATATGCTGAAAATAAAGTCTTGCCGATTACTTTTGAAATAGTAACCGACGAATATGTGCTGAAAATAAATCTTGGCGATTAATTTTAAAATAGTAACCGATAAATATGTTGAAAATAAAAATCTTGCCGATTACTTTTGAAAAAGTAACCGACAAATATACTGAAAATAAAAATCTTGCCGATTACTTTTGAAATAGTCACCGACCAATATGCTGAAAATAAAAATCTTGCCGATTACTTTTGAAATAGTAACCGACAAATATGCTGAAAATAAAAATCTTGCCGATTACTTTTGAAATAGTAACCGACGAATGTGCAGAAAATAAATCATGCCGATTACTTTTGAAATAGTAACCGACGAATGTGTTGAAAATAAATCATGCCGATTACTTTTGAAATAGTAACCGACGAATGTGCTGAAAATGAAACTCATGCCCATTACTTTTGAAATAGTAACCGACGAATATGTGCTGAAAATAAATCTTGCCGATTACTTTTGAAATAGTAACCGACAAATGTGCTGAAAATAAATCATGCCGATTACTTTTGAAATAGTAAGCGACGAATATGTTGAAAATAAAAATCTTGTCGATTACTTTTATAATAGTAACCGACAAATATGCTAAAATAAAAATCTTGCCGATTACTTTTGAAATAGTAACCGACGAATGTGCAGAAAATAGATCATGCCGATTACTTTTGAAATAGTAACCAACGAATGTGTTGAAAATAAATCATGCCGATTACCTTTGAAATAGTAACCGACGAGTATGTTGAAAATAAAAATCTTACCGATTACTTTTGAAATAGTAACCAACGAATATGCTGAAAATAAAGTCTTGCCCATTACTTTTGAAATAGTAACCGACGAATATGTGCTGAAAATAAATCTTGCCGATTACTTTTAAAATAGTAACCGTCAAATATGCTGAAAATAAAAATCTTGCCGATTACTTTTGAAAAAGTAACCGACAAATATGCTGAAAATAAAAATCTTGCCGATTACTTTTGAAATAGTAACCGACAAATGTGCTGAAAATAAATCATGCTGGCTACTTTTGAAATAGTAAGCGATGAATATGTTGGATATAAAAATCTTACCGATTACTTTTAAAAAAGTAACCAATGAATGTGCTGAAAATTAAGTCTTGCCGATTACTTTTGAAATAGTAACCGACGAATGTGCTGAAAATAAAGTCTTGCCGGTTACTTTTGAAATAGTAACAGACGAATGTGCTGAAAATAAAAATCTTGCCGATTACTTTTGAAATAGTGACCGACGAACATGCTGAAAATAAAAATCTTGCCGATTACTTTTGAAATAGTAACAGACGAATGTGCTGAAAATAAAGTCTTGCCGATTACTTTTGAAATAGTAACCGACAAATGTGCTGAAAATAAAGTCTTGCCGATTACTTTTGAAATAGTAACCGACGAATATGTTGAAAATAAAAATCTTGTCGATTACTTTTAAAATAGTAACCGACAAATATGCTAAAAATAAAAATCTTGCCGATTACTTTTGAAATAGGAACCGACGAATAGGTTGAAAATAAAAATCTTGTCGATTACTTTTAAAATAGTAACCTACAAATAAGCTGAAAATAAAAATCTTGCCGATTACTTTTGAAATAGTAACCGACGAATGTGTTGAAAATAAATCATGCCGATTAACTTTGAAAGAGTAACCGACGAATATGTTGAAAATAAAAATCTTACCGATTACTTTTGAAATAGTAACCAACGAATATGCTGAAAATAAAGTCTTGCCCATTACTTTTGAAATAGTAACCGACGAATATGTGCTGAAAATAAATCTTGCCGATTACTTTTGAAATAGTAACCGACGAATGTGCTGAAAAGAAATCATGCCGATTACTTTTGAAATAGTAAGCGACGAATATGTTGAAAATAAAAATCTTACCGATTACTTTTGAAATAGTAACCAACGAATATGCTGAAAATAAAGTCTTGCCGATTACTTTTAAAATAGTAACCGACAAATATGTTGAAAATAAAAATCTTGCCGATTACTTTTGAAAAAGTAACCGGCAAATATGCTGAAAATAAAAATCTTGCCGATTACTTTTGAAATAGTCACCGACCAATATGCTGAAAATAAAAATCTTGCCGATTACTTTTGAAATAGTAACCGACGAATGTGCTGAAAATAAATCATGCTGATTACTTTTGAAATAGTAAGCGATGAATATGTTGGAAATAAAAATCTTACCGATTACTTTTAAAAAAGTAACCAAAGAATGTGCTGAAAATTAAGTCTTGCCGATTACTTTTGAAATAGTAACCGACGAATATGTTGAAAATAAAAATCTTGCCGATTACTTTTGAAATAGTAACCGACGAATGTGCTGAAAATAAAGTCTTGCCGGTTACTTTTAAAATAGTAACCGACAAATATGCTGAAAATAAAAATCTTGCCGATTACTTTTGAAATAGTAACCGACGAACATGCTGAAAATAAAAATCTTGCCGATTACTTTTGAAATAGTAACAGACGAATGTGCTGAAAATAAAGTCTTGCCGATTACTTTTGAAATAGTAACCGACGAATGTGCTGAAAATAAAGTCTTGCCGATTACTTTTGAAATAGTAACCAACGAATGTGTTGAAAATAAATCATGCCGATTAACTTTGAAAGAGTAACCGACGAATATGTTGAAAATAAAAATCTTACCGATTACTTTTGAAATAGTAACCAACGAATATACTGAAAATAAAGTCTTGCCCATTACTTTTGAGATAGTAACCGACGAATATGTGCTGAAAATAAATCTTGCCGATTACTTTTGAAATAGTAACCCACGAATGTGCTGAAAAGAAATCATGCCGATTACTTTTGAAATAGTAAGCGATGAATATGTTGAAAATAAAAATCTTACCGATTACTTTTGAAATAGTAACCAACGAATATGCTGAAAATAAAGTCTTGCCGATTACTTTTGAAATAGTAACCGATGAATATGTTGAAAATAAAAATCTTGTCGATTACTTTTAAAACAGTAACTGACAAATATGCTGAAAATAAAAATCTTGCCGATTACTTTTGAAATAGTCACCGACCAATATGCTGAAAATAAAAATCTTGCCGATTACTTTTGAAATAGAAACCGATGAATGTGCTGAAAATAAATCATGCTGATTACTTTTGAAATAGTAAGGGAGGAATATGTTGAAAATAAAAATCTTGTCGATTACTTTTAAAATAATAACCGACAAATATGCTAAAAATAAAAATCTTGCCGATTACTTTTGAAATAGTAACCGACGAATGTGCAGAAAATAGATCATGCCGATTACTTTTGAAATAGTAACCGACGAATGTGTTGAAAATAAATCATGCCGATTACTATTGAAATAGTAACCGACAAATGTGCTGAAAATAAAAGACTTGCCCATTACTTTTGAAATAGTAACCGACGAATATGTGCTGAAAATAAATCTTGCCGATTACTTTTGAAATAGTAACCAACGAATATGCTGAATATAAAGTCTCGCCGATTAATTTTGAAATAGTAACCGACGAATATGTTGAAAATAAAAATCTTGTCGATTACTTTTAAAATAGTAACCGACAAATATGCTGAAAATAAAAATCTTGCCGATTACTTTTGAAATAGTAACCGACGATTGTGCAGAAAATAGATCATGCCGATTACTTTTGAAATAGTAACCGACGAATGTGTTGAAAATAAATCATGCCGATTATTTTTAAAATAGTAACCGACAAATATGTTGAAAATAAAAATCTTGCCGATTACTTTTGAAATAGTAACCGACGAATGTGCTGAAAATAAATCATGCCGATTACTTTCGAAATAGTAAGCGACGAATATGTTGAAAATAAAAATCTTACCGATTACTTTTAAAATAGTAACCAACGAATATGCTGAAAATAAAGTCTTGCCGATTACTTTTGAAATAGTAACCGACGAATATGTTGAAAATAAAAATCTTGTCGATTACATTTAAAATAGTAACCGACAAATATGCTGAAAATAAAAATCTTGCCGATTACTTTTGAAATAGTAACCGACGATTGTGCAGAAAATAGATCATGCCGATTACTTTTGAAATAGTAACCGACGAATGTGTTGAAAATAAATCATGCCGATTATTTTTGAAATAGTAACCGACGAATGTGCTGAAAATAAATCATGCTGATTACTATTGAAATAGTAACCGACAAATGTGCTGAAAATAAAAGTCTTGCCCATTACTTTTGAAATAGTAACCGACGAATATGTGCTGAAAATAAATCTTGCCGATTACTTTTGAAATAGTAACCGACGAATGTGCTCAAAATAAATCATGTCGATTACTTTTGAAATAGTAAGCGACGAATATGTTGAAAATAAAAATCTTCTCGATTACTTTTAAAATAGTAACCGACAAATATGCTAAAACTAAAAATCTTGCCGATTACTTTTGAAATAGGAACCGACGAATATGTTGAAAATAAAAATCTTGCCGATTACTTTTATAATAGTAACCGACAAATATGCTAAAAATAAAAATCTTGCCGATTACTTTTGAAAAAGTAACCGACAAATATGCTGAAAATAAAAATCTTGCCGATTACTGTTGAAATAGTCACCGACCAATATGCTGAAAATAAAAATCTTGCCGACTACTTTTGAAATAGTAACCGACGAATGTGCTGAAAATAAATCATGCTGATTACTTTTGAAATAGTAAGCGATGAATATGTTGAAAATAAAAATCTTACCGATTACTTTTGAAATAGTAACCAACGAATGTACTGAAAATAAAGTCTTGCCGATTACTTTTGAAATAGGAACCGACGAATATGTTGAAAATAAAAATCTTGTCGATTACTTTTAAAACAGTAACCGACAAATATGCTGAAAATAAATCATGCCGATTACTTTTGAAATAGTAACCGACGATTGTGCAGAAAATAGATCATGCCGATTACTTTTGAAATAGTAACCGACGAATGTGTTGAAAATAAATCATGCCGATTATTTTTGAAATAGTAACCGACAAATGTGCTGAAAATAAAAGACTTGCCCATTACTTTTGAAATAGTAACCGACGAATATGTGCTGAAAATAAATCTTGCCGATTACTTTTGAAATAGTAACCAACGAATATGCTGAATATAAAGTCTCGCCGATTAATTTTGAAATAGTAACCGACGAATATGTTGAAAATAAAAATCTTGTCGATTACTTTTAAAATAGTAACCGACAAATATGCTGAAAATAAAAATCTTGCCGATTACTTTTGAAATAGTAACCGACGATTGTGCAGAAAATAGATCATGCCGATTACTTTTGAAATAGTAACCGACGAATGTGTTGAAAATAAATCATGCCGATTATTTTTAAAATAGTAACCGACAAATATGTTGAAAATAAAAATCTTGCCGATTACTTTTGAAATAGTAACCGACGAATGTGCTGAAAATAAATCATGCCGATTACTTTCGAAATAGTAAGCGACGAATATGTTGAAAATAAAAATCTTACCGATTACTTTTAAAATAGTAACCAACGAATATGCTGAAAATAAAGTCTTGCCGATTACTTTTGAAATAGTAACCGACGAATATGTTGAAAATAAAAATCTTGTCGATTACATTTAAAATAGTAACCGACAAATATGCTGAAAATAAAAATCTTGCCGATTACTTTTGAAATAGTAACCGACGATTGTGCAGAAAATAGATCATGCCGATTACTTTTGAAATAGTAACCGACGAATGTGTTGAAAATAAATCATGCCGATTATTTTTGAAATAGTAACCGACGAATGTGCTGAAAATAAATCATGCTGATTACTATTGAAATAGTAACCGACAAATGTGCTGAAAATAAAAGTCTTGCCCATTACTTTTGAAATAGTAACCGACGAATATGTGCTGAAAATAAATCTTGCCGATTACTTTTGAAATAGTAACCGACGAATGTGCTCAAAATAAATCATGTCGATTACTTTTGAAATAGTAAGCGACGAATATGTTGAAAATAAAAATCTTCTCGATTACTTTTAAAATAGTAACCGACAAATATGCTAAAACTAAAAATCTTGCCGATTACTTTTGAAATAGGAACCGACGAATATGTTGAAAATAAAAATCTTGCCGATTACTTTTATAATAGTAACCGACAAATATGCTAAAAATAAAAATCTTGCCGATTACTTTTGAAAAAGTAACCGACAAATATGCTGAAAATAAAAATCTTGCCGATTACTGTTGAAATAGTCACCGACCAATATGCTGAAAATAAAAATCTTGCCGACTACTTTTGAAATAGTAACCGACGAATGTGCTGAAAATAAATCATGCTGATTACTTTTGAAATAGTAAGCGATGAATATGTTGAAAATAAAAATCTTACCGATTACTTTTGAAATAGTAACCAACGAATGTACTGAAAATAAAGTCTTGCCGATTACTTTTGAAATAGGAACCGACGAATATGTTGAAAATAAAAATCTTGTCGATTACTTTTAAAACAGTAACCGACAAATATGCTGAAAATAAATCATGCCGATTACTTTTGAAATAGTAACCGACGATTGTGCAGAAAATAGATCATGCCGATTACTTTTGAAATAGTAACCGACGAATGTGTTGAAAATAAATCATGCCGATTATTTTTGAAATAGTAACCGACGAATGTGCTGAAAATAAATCATGCTGATTACTATTGAAATAGTAACCGACAAATGTGCTGAAAATAAAACTCTTGCCCATTACTTTTGAAATAGTAACCGACGAATATGTGCTGAAAATAAATCTTGCCGATTACTTTTGAAATAGTAACCGACAAATGTGCTGAAAATAAATCATGCCGATTACTTTTGAAATAGTAACCGACGATTGTGCAGAAAATAGATCATGCCGATTACTTTTGAAATAGTAACCGACGAATGTGTTGAAAATAAATCATGCCGATTATTTTTAAAATAGTAACTGACAAATATGTTGAAAATAAAAATCTTGCCGATTACTTTTGAAATAGTAACCGACGAATGTGCTGAAAATAAATCATGCCGATTACTTTCGAAATAGTAAGCGACGAATATGTTGAAAATAAAAATCTTACCGATTACTTTTAAAATAGTAACCAACGAATATGCTGAAAATAAAGTCTTGCCGATTACTTTTGAAATAGTAACCGACGAATATGTTGAAAATAAAAATCTTGTCGATTACATTTAAAATAGTAACCGACAAATATGCTGAAAATAAAAATCTTGCCGATTACTTTTGAAATAGTAACCGACGATTGTGCAGAAAATAGATCATGCCGATTACTTTTGAAATAGTAACCGACGAATGTGTTGAAAATAAATCATGCCGATTATTTTTGAAATAGTAACCGACGAATGTGCTGAAAATAAATCATGCTGATTACTATTGAAATAGTAACCGACAAATGTGCTGAAAATAAAAGTCTTGCCCATTACTTTTGAAATAGTAACCGACGAATATGTGTTGAAAATAAATCGTGCCGATTACTTTTGAAATAGTAACCGACGAATGTGCTGAAAATAAATCATGCCGATTACTTTTGAAATAGTAAGCGACGAATATGTTGAAAATAAAAATCTTCTCGATTACTTTTAAAATAGTAACCGACAAATATGCTAAAACTAAAAATCTTGCCGATTACTTTTGAAATAGGAACCGACGAATATGTTGAAAATAAAAATCTTGCCGATTACTTTTATAATAGTAACCGACAAATATGCTAAAAATAAAAATCTTGCCGATTACTTTTGAAAAAGTAACCGACAAATATGCTGAAAATAAAAAATCTTGCCGATTACTTTTGAAATAGTCACCGACCAATATGTTGAAAATAAAAATCTTGCCGATTACTTTTGAAATAGTAACCGACGAATGTGCTGAAAATAAATCATGCTGATTACTTTTGAAATAGTAAGCGATGAATATGTTGGAAATAAAAATCTTACCGATTACTTTTAAAAAAGTAACCAATGAATGTGCTGAAAATAAAGTCTTGCCGATTACTTTTGAAATAGTAACCGACGGATATGTTGAAAATAAAAATCTTGTCGATTACTTTTAAAATAGTAACCGACGAATATGTTGAAAATAAAAATCTTGCCGATTACTTTTGAAATAGTAACCGACGAATGTGCTGAAAATAAATCATGCCGATTACTTTCGAAATAGTAAGCGACGAATATGTTGAAAATAAAAATCTTACCGATTACTTTTAAAATAGTAACCAACGAATGTACTGAAAATAAAGTCTTGCCGATTACTTTTGAAATAGGAACCGACGAATATGTTGAAAATAAAAATCTTGTCGATTACTTTTAAAATAGTAACCGACAAATATGCTGAAAATAAAAATCTTGCCGATTACTTTTGAAATAGTAACCGACGAATGTGCAGAAAATAAATCAGGCCGATTACTTTTGAAATAGTAACCGACGAATGTGTTCAAAATAAATACAGCCGATTACTTTTGAAATAGTAACCGACGAATGTGCTGAAAATAAAACTCTTGCCCATTACTTTTGAAATAGTAACCGACGAATATGTGCTGAAAATAAATCTTGCCGATTACTTTTGAAATAGTAACCGACGAATGTGCTCAAAATAAATCATGCCGATTACTTTTGAAATAGTAAGCGACGAATATGTTGAAAATAAAAATCTTCTCGATTACTTTTAAAATAGTAACCGACAAATATGCTAAAACTAAAAATCTTGCCGATTACTTTTGAAATAGGAACCGACGAATATGTTGAAAATAAAAATCTTGCCGATTACTTTTATAATAGTAACCGACAAATATGCTAAAAATAAAAATCTTGCCGATTACTTTTGAAAAAGTAACCGACAAATATGCTGAAAATAAAAATCTTGCCGATTACTGTGGAAATAGTCACCGACCAATATGCTGAAAATAAAAATCTTGCCGACTACTTTTGAAATAGTAACCGACGAATGTGCTGAAAATAAATCATGCTGATTACTTTTGAAATAGTAAGCGATGAATATGTTGGAAATAAAAATCTTACCGATTACTTTTAAAATAGTAACCAACGAATGTACTGAAAATAAAGTCTTGCCGATTACTTTTGAAATAGGAACCGACGAATATGTTGAAAATAAAAATCTTGTCGATTACTTTTAAAATAGTAACCGACAAATATGCTGAAAATAAAAATCTTGCCGATTACTTTTGAAATAGTAACCGACGAATGTGCAGAAAATAAATCAGGCCGATTACTTTTGAAATAGTAACCGACGAATGTGTTCAAAATAAATCATGCCGATTACTTTTGAAATAGTAACCGACGAATGTGCTGAAAATAAAACTCTTGCCCATTACTTTTGAAATAGTAACCGACGAATATGTGCTGAAAATAAATCTTGCCGATTACTTTTGAAATAGTAACCGACAAATGTGCTGAAAATAAATCATGCCGATTACTTTTGAAATAGTAACCGACGATTGTGCAGAAAATAGATCATGCCGATTACTTTTGAAATAGTAACCGACGAATGTGTTGAAAATAAATCATGCCGATTATTTTTGAAATAGTAACCGACGAATGTGCTGAAAATAAATCATACTGATTACTATTGAAATAGTAACCGACAAATGTGCTGAAAATAAAAGTCTTGCCCATTACTTTTGAAATAGTAACCGACGAATATGTGTTGGAAATAAATCTTGCCGATTACTTTTGAAATAGTAACCGACGAATGTGCTGAAAATAAATCATGCCGATTACTTTTGAAATAGTAAGCGACGAATATGTTGAAAATAAAAATCTTCTCGATTACTTTTAAAATAGTAACCGACAAATATGCTAAAACTAAAAATCTTGCCGATTACTTTTGAAATAGGAACCGACGAATATGTTGAAAATAAAAATCTTGCCGATTACTTTTATAATAGTAACCGACAAATATGCTAAAAATAAAAATCTTGCCGATTACTTTTGAAAAAGTAACCGACAAATATGCTGAAAATAAAAATCTTGCCGATTACTTTTGAAATAGTCACCGACCAATATGTTGAAAATAAAAATCTTGCCGATTACTTTTGAAATAGTAACCGACGAATATGCTGAAAATAAATAATGCTGATTACTTTTGAAATAGTAAGCGATGAATATGTTGGAAATAAAAATCTTACCGATTACTTTTAAAAAAGTAACCAATGAATGTGCTGAAAATAAAGTCTTGCCGATTACTTTTGAAATAGTAACCGACGGATATGTTGAAAATAAAAATCTTGTCGATTACTTTTAAAATAGTAACCGACAAATATGTTGAAAATAAAAATCTTGCCGATTACTTTTGAAATAGTAACCGACGAATGTGCTGAAAATAAATCATGCCGATTACTTTCGAAATAGTAAGCGACGAATATGTTGAAAATAAAAATCTTACCGATTACTTTTAAAATAGTAACCAACGAATGTACTAAAAATAAAGTCTTGCCGATTACTTTTGAAATAGGAACCGACGAATATGTTGAAAATAAAAATCTTGTCGATTACTTTTAAAATAGTAACCGACAAATATGCTGAAAATAAAAATCTTGCCGATTACTTTTGAAATAGTAACCGACGAATGTGCAGAAAATAAATCAGGCCGATTACTTTTGAAATAGTAACCGACGAATGTGTTCAAAATAAATCATGCCGATTACTTTTGAAATAGTAACCGACGAATGTGCTGAAAATAAAACTCTTGCCCATTACTTTTGAAATAGTAACCGACGAATATGTGCTGAAAATAAATCTTGCCGATTACTTTTGAAATAGTAACCGACAAATGTGCTGAAAATAAATCATGCCGATTACTTTTGAAATAGTAAGCGACGAATATGTTGAAAATAAAAATCTTGTCGATTACTTTTAAACTAGTAACCGACAAATATGCTAAAAATAAAAAACTTGCCTATTACTTTTGAAATAGGAACTGACGAATATGTTGAAAATAAAAATCTTGTCGATTACTTTTAAAATAGTAACCGACAAATATGCTGAAAATAAAAATCTTGCCGATTACTTTTGAAATAGTAACCGACGATTGTGCATAAAATAGATATGCCGATTACTTTTGAAATAGTAACCGACGAATGTGTTGAAAATAAATCATGCCGATTATTTTTGAAATAGTAACCGACGAATGTGCAGAAAATAGATCATGCCGATTACTTTTGAAATAGTAACCGACGAATGTGTTGAAAATAAATCATGCCGATTATTTTTGAAATAGTAACCGACGAATGTGCTGAAAATAAATCATGCCGTATACTATTGAAATAGTAACCGACAAATGTGCTGAAAATAAAAGACTTGCCCATTACTTTTGAAATAGTAACCGACGAATATGTGCTGAAAATAAATCTTTCCGATTACTTTTGAAATAGTAACCGACGAATGTGCTGAAAATAAATCATGCCGATTACTTTTGAAATAGTAAGCGACGAATATGTTGAAAATAAAAATCTTCTCGATTACTTTTAAAATAGTAACCGACAAATATGCTAAAACTAAAAATCTTGCCGATTACTTTTGAAATAGGAACCGACGAATATGTTGAAAATAAAATCTTGCCGATTACTTTTAAAATAGTAACCGACAAATATGCTAAAAATAAAAATCTTGCCGATTACTTTTGAAAAAGTAACCGACAAATATGCTAAAAATAAAAATCTTGTCGATTACTTTTAAAATGGTAACCGACAAATATGTTGAAAATAAAAATCTTGCCGATTACTTTTGAAATAGTAACCGACGAATGTGCTGAAAATAAATCATGCCGATTACTTTCGAAATAGTAAGCGACGAATATGTTGAAAATAAAAATCTTACCGATTACTTTTAAAATAGTAACCAACGAATATGCTGAAAATAAAGTCTTGCCGATTACTTTTGAAATAGTAACCGACGAATATGTTGAAAATAAAAATCTTGTCGATTACTTTTAAAATAGTAACCGACAAATATGCTGAAAATAAAAATCTTGCCGATTACTTTTGAAATAGTAACCGACGATTGTGCAGAAAATAGATCATGCCGATTACTTTTGAAATAGTAACCGACGAATGTGTTGAAAATAAATCATGCCGATTATTTTTGAAATAGTAACCGACGAATGTGCTGAAAATAAATCATGCTGATTACTATTGAAATAGTAACCGACAAATGTGCTGAAAATAAAAGTCTTGCCCATTACTTTTGAAATAGTAACCGACGAATATGTGCTGAAAATAAATCTTGCCGATTACTTTTGAAATAGTAACCGACGAATGTGCTGAAAATAAATCATGCCGATTACTTTTGAAATAGTAAGCGACGAATATGTTGAAAATAAAAATCTTCTCGATTACTTTTAAAATAATAACCGACAAATATGCTAAAACTAAAAATCTTGCCGATTACTTTTGAAATAGGAACCGACGAATATGTTGAAAATAAAAATCTTGCCGATTACTTTTAAAATAGTAACCGACAAATATGCTAAAAATAAAAATCTTGCCGATTACTTTTGAAAAAGTAACCGACAAATATGCTAAAAATAAAAATCTTGTCGATTACTTTTAAAATAGTAACCGACAAATATGTTGAAAATAAAAATCTTGCCGATTACTTTTGAAATAGTAACCGACGAATGTGCTGAAAATAAATCATGCCGATTACTTTCGAAATAGTAAGCGACGAATATGTTGAAAATCAAAATCTTACCGATTACTTTTAAAATAGTAACCAACGAATATGCTGAATATAAAGTCTTGCCGATTACTTTTGAAATAATAACCGACGAATATGTTGAAAATAAAAATCTTGTCGATTACTTTTAAAATAGTAACCGACAAATATGCTGAAAATAAAAATCTTGCCGATTACTTTTGAAATAGTAACCGACGAATGTGCTGAAAATAAATCATACCGATTACTATTGAAATAGGATCCGACAAATGTGCTGAAAATAAAAGACTTGCCCATTACTTTTGAAATAGTAACCGACGAATATGTGCTGAAAATAAATCTTGCCGATTACTTTTGAAATAGTAACCGACGAATGTGCTGAAAATAAATCATGCCGATTACTTTTGAAATAGTAAGCGACGAATATGTTGAAAATAAAAATCTTCTCGATTACTTTTAAAATAGTAACCGACGAATATGTTGAAAATAAAAATCTTGTCGATTACTTTTAAAATAGTAACCGACCAATATGCTGAAAAAAAAATCTTGCCGATTACTTTTGAAATAGTAACCGACGAATGTGCAGAAAATAAATCATGCCGATTACTTTTGAAATAGTAACCGACGAATGTGTTCAAAATAAATCATGCCGATTACCTTTGAAATAGTAACTGACGAATGTGCTGAAAATAAAACTCTTGCCCATTACTTTTTAAATAGTAACCGACGAATATGTGCTGAAAATAAATCTTGCCGATTACTTTTGAAATAGTAACCTACGAATGTGCTGAAAATAAATCATGCCGATTACTTTTGAAATAGTAAGCGACGAATATGTTGAAAATAAAAATCTTGTCGATTACTTTTAAACTAGTAACCGACAAATATGCTAAAAATAAAAAACTTGCCGATTACTTTTGAAATAGGAACAGACGAATATGTTGAAAATAAAAATCTTGCCGATTACTTTTGAAATAGTAACCGACGAATGTGCTGAAAATAAATCATGCTGATTACTTTCGAAATAGTAAGCGACGAATATGTTGAAAATAAAAATCTTACCGATTACTTTTAAAATAGTAACCAACGAATTTGCTGAATATAAAGTCTTGCCGATTACTTTTGAAATAGTAACCGACGAATATGTTGAAAATAAAAATCTTGTCGATTACTTTTAAAATAGTAACCGACAAATATGCTGAAAATAAAAATCTTGCCGATTACTTTTGAAATAGTAACCGACGATTGTGCAGAAAATAGATCATGCCGATTACTTTTGAAATAGTAACCGACGAATGTGTTGAAAATAAATCATGCCGATTATTTTTGAAATAGTAACCGACGAATGTGCTGAAAATAAATCATGCCGATTACTATTGAAATAGTAACCGACAAATGTGCTGAAAATAAAAGACTTGCCCATTACTTTTGAAATAGTAACCGACGAATATGTGCTGAAAATAAATCTTGCCGATTACTTTTGAAATAGTAACCGACGAATGTGCTGAAAATAAATCATGCCGATTACTTTTGAAATAGTAAGCGACGAATATGTTGAAAATAAAAATCTTCTCGATTACTTTTAAAATAGTAACCGACAAATATGCTAAAACTAAAAATCTTGCCGATTACTTTTGAAATAGGAACCGACGAATATGTTGAAAATAAAAATCTTGCCGATTACTTTTAAAATAGTAACCGACAAATATGCTAAAAATAAAACTCTTGCCGATTACTTTTGAAAAAGTAACCGACAAATATGCTAAAAATAAAAATCTTGTCGATTACTTTTAAAATGGTAACCGACAAATATGTTGAAAATAAAAATCTTGCCGATTACTTTTAAACTAGTAACCGACAAATATGCTAAAAATAAAAAACTTGCCGATTACTTTTGAAATAGGAACAGACGAATATGTTGAAAATAAAAATCTTGCCGATTACTTTTGAAATAGTAACCGACGAATGTGCTGAAAATAAATCATGCTGATTACTTTCGAGATAGTAAGCGACGAATATGTTGAAAATAAAAATCTTACCGATTACTTTTAAAATAGTAACCAACGAATATGCTGAATATAAAGTCTTGCCGATTACTTTTGAAATAGTAAGCGACGAATATGTTGAAAATAAAAATCTTCTCGATTACTTTTAAAATAGTAACCGACAAATATGCTAAAACTAAAAATCTTGCCGATTACTTTTGAAATAGGAACCGACGAATATGTTGAAAATAAAAATCTTGCCGATTACTTTTATAATAGTAACCGACAAATATGCTAAAAATAAAAATCTTGCCGATTACTTTTGAAAAAGTAACCGACAAATATGCTGAAAATAAAAATCTTGCCGATTACTTTTGAAATAGTCACCGACCAATATGTTGAAAATAAAAATCTTGCCGATTACTTTTGAAATAGTAACCGACGAATATGCTGAAAATAAATAATGCTGATTACTTTTGAAATAGTAAGCGATGAATATGTTGGAAATAAAAATCTTACCGATTACTTTTAAAAAAGTAACCAATGAATGTGCTGAAAATAAAGTCTTGCCGATTACTTTTGAAATAGTAACCGACGGATATGTTGAAAATAAAAATCTTGTCGATTACTTTTAAAATAGTAACCGACAAATATGTTGAAAATAAAAATCTTGCCGATTACTTTTGAAATAGTAACCGACGAATGTGCTGAAAATAAATCATGCCGATTACTTTCGAAATAGTAAGCGACGAATATGTTGAAAATAAAAATCTTACCGATTACTTTTAAAATAGTAACCAACGAATATGCTGAAAATAAAGTCTTGCCGATTACTTTTGAAATAGTAACCGACGAATATGTTGAAAATAAAAATCTTGTCGATTACTTTTAAAATAGTAACCGACAAATATGCTGAAAATAAAAATCTTGCCGATTACTTTTGAAATAGTAACCGACGATTGTGCAGAAAATAGATCATGCCGATTACTTTTGAAATAGTAACCGACGAATGTGTTGAAAATAAATCATGCCGATTATTTTTGAAATAGTAACCGACGAATGTGCTGAAAATAAATCATGCTGATTACTATTGAAATAGTAACCGACAAATGTGCTGAAAATAAAAGTCTTGCCCATTACTTTTGAAATAGTAACCGACGAATATGTGCTGAAAATAAATCTTGCCGATTACTTTTGAAATAGTAACCGACGAATGTGCTGAAAATAAATCATGCCGATTACTTTTGAAATAGTAAGCGACGAATATGTTGAAAATAAAAATCTTCTCGATTACTTTTAAAATAATAACCGACAAATATGCTAAAACTAAAAATCTTGCCGATTACTTTTGAAATAGGAACCGACGAATATGTTGAAAATAAAAATCTTGCCGATTACTTTTAAAATAGTAACCGACAAATATGCTAAAAATAAAAATCTTGCCGATTACTTTTGAAAAAGTAACCGACAAATATGCTAAAAATAAAAATCTTGTCGATTACTTTTAAAATAGTAACCGACAAATATGTTGAAAATAAAAATCTTGCCGATTACTTTTGAAATAGTAACCGACGAATGTGCTGAAAATAAATCATGCCGATTACTTTCGAAATAGTAAGCGACGAATATGTTGAAAATCAAAATCTTACCGATTACTTTTAAAATAGTAACCAACGAATATGCTGAATATAAAGTCTTGCCGATTACTTTTGAAATAATAACCGACGAATATGTTGAAAATAAAAATCTTGTCGATTACTTTTAAAATAGTAACCGACAAATATGCTGAAAATAAAAATCTTGCCGATTACTTTTGAAATAGTAACCGACGAATGTGCTGAAAATAAATCATACCGATTACTATTGAAATAGGATCCGACAAATGTGCTGAAAATAAAAGACTTGCCCATTACTTTTGAAATAGTAACCGACGAATATGTGCTGAAAATAAATCTTGCCGATTACTTTTGAAATAGTAACCGACGAATGTGCTGAAAATAAATCATGCCGATTACTTTTGAAATAGTAAGCGACGAATATGTTGAAAATAAAAATCTTCTCGATTACTTTTAAAATAGTAACCGACGAATATGTTGAAAATAAAAATCTTGTCGATTACTTTTAAAATAGTAACCGACCAATATGCTGAAAAAAAAATCTTGCCGATTACTTTTGAAATAGTAACCGACGAATGTGCAGAAAATAAATCATGCCGATTACTTTTGAAATAGTAACCGACGAATGTGTTCAAAATAAATCATGCCGATTACCTTTGAAATAGTAACTGACGAATGTGCTGAAAATAAAACTCTTGCCCATTACTTTTTAAATAGTAACCGACGAATATGTGCTGAAAATAAATCTTGCCGATTACTTTTGAAATAGTAACCTACGAATGTGCTGAAAATAAATCATGCCGATTACTTTTGAAATAGTAAGCGACGAATATGTTGAAAATAAAAATCTTGTCGATTACTTTTAAACTAGTAACCGACAAATATGCTAAAAATAAAAAACTTGCCGATTACTTTTGAAATAGGAACAGACGAATATGTTGAAAATAAAAATCTTGCCGATTACTTTTGAAATAGTAACCGACGAATGTGCTGAAAATAAATCATGCTGATTACTTTCGAAATAGTAAGCGACGAATATGTTGAAAATAAAAATCTTACCGATTACTTTTAAAATAGTAACCAACGAATTTGCTGAATATAAAGTCTTGCCGATTACTTTTGAAATAGTAACCGACGAATATGTTGAAAATAAAAATCTTGTCGATTACTTTTAAAATAGTAACCGACAAATATGCTGAAAATAAAAATCTTGCCGATTACTTTTGAAATAGTAACCGACGATTGTGCAGAAAATAGATCATGCCGATTACTTTTGAAATAGTAACCGACGAAAGTGTTGAAAATAAATCATGCCGATTATTTTTGAAATAGTAACCGACGAATGTGCTGAAAATAAATCATGCCGATTACTATTGAAATAGTAACCGACAAATGTGCTGAAAATAAAAGACTTGCCCATTACTTTTGAAATAGTAACCGACGAATATGTGCTGAAAATAAATCTTGCCGATTACTTTTGAAATAGTAACCGACGAATGTGCTGAAAATAAATCATGCCGATTACTTTTGAAATAGTAAGCGACGAATATGTTGAAAATAAAAATCTTCTCGATTACTTTTAAAATAGTAACCGACAAATATGCTAAAACTAAAAATCTTGCCGATTACTTTTGAAATAGGAACCGACGAATATGTTGAAAATAAAAATCTTGCCGATTACTTTTAAAATAGTAACCGACAAATATGCTAAAAATAAAACTCTTGCCGATTACTTTTGAAAAAGTAACCGACAAATATGCTAAAAATAAAAATCTTGTCGATTACTTTTAAAATGGTAACCGACAAATATGTTGAAAATAAAAATCTTGCCGATTACTTTTAAACTAGTAACCGACAAATATGCTAAAAATAAAAAACTTGCCGATTACTTTTGAAATAGGAACAGACGAATATGTTGAAAATAAAAATCTTGCCGATTACTTTTGAAATAGTAACCGACGAATGTGCTGAAAATAAATCATGCTGATTACTTTCGAGATAGTAAGCGACGAATATGTTGAAAATAAAAATCTTACCGATTACTTTTAAAATAGTAACCAACGAATATGCTGAATATAAAGTCTTGCCGATTACTTTTGAAATAGTAAGCGACGAATATGTTGAAAATAAAAATCTTCTCGATTACTTTTAAAATAGTAACCGACAAATATGCTAAAACTAAAAATCTTGCCGATTACTTTTGAAATAGGAACCGACGAATATGTTGAAAATAAAAATCTTGCCGATTACTTTTATAATAGTAACCGACAAATATGCTAAAAATAAAAATCTTGCCGATTACTTTTGAAAAAGTAACCGACAAATATGCTGAAAATAAAAATCTTGCCGATTACTTTTGAAATAGTCACCGACCAATATGTTGAAAATAAAAATCTTGCCGATTACTTTTGAAATAGTAACCGACGAATATGCTGAAAATAAATAATGCTGATTACTTTTGAAATAGTAAGCGATGAATATGTTGGAAATAAAAATCTTACCGATTACTTTTAAAAAAGTAACCAATGAATGTGCTGAAAATAAAGTCTTGCCGATTACTTTTGAAATAGTAACCGACGGATATGTTGAAAATAAAAATCTTGTCGATTACTTTTAAAATAGTAACCGACAAATATGTTGAAAATAAAAATCTTGCCGATTACTTTTGAAATAGTAACCGACGAATGTGCTGAAAATAAATCATGCCGATTACTTTCGAAATAGTAAGCGACGAATATGTTGAAAATAAAAATCTTACCGATTACTTTTAAAATAGTAACCAACGAATGTACTAAAAATAAAGTCTTGCCGATTACTTTTGAAATAGGAACCGACGAATATGTTGAAAATAAAAATCTTGTCGATTACTTTTAAAATAGTAACCGACAAATATGCTGAAAATAAAAATCTTGCCGATTACTTTTGAAATAGTAACCGACGAATGTGCAGAAAATAAATCAGGCCGATTACTTTTGAAATAGTAACCGACGAATGTGTTCAAAATAAATCATGCCGATTACTTTTGAAATAGTAACCGACGAATGTGCTGAAAATAAAACTCTTGCCCATTACTTTTGAAATAGTAACCGACGAATATGTGCTGAAAATAAATCTTGCCGATTACTTTTGAAATAGTAACCGACAAATGTGCTGAAAATAAATCATGCCGATTACTTTTGAAATAGTAAGCGACGAATATGTTGAAAATAAAAATCTTGTCGATTACTTTTAAACTAGTAACCGACAAATATGCTAAAAATAAAAAACTTGCCTATTACTTTTGAAATAGGAACTGACGAATATGTTGAAAATAAAAATCTTGTCGATTACTTTTAAAATAGTAACCGACAAATATGCTGAAAATAAAAATCTTGCCGATTACTTTTGAAATAGTAACCGACGATTGTGCATAAAATAGATATGCCGATTACTTTTGAAATAGTAACCGACGAATGTGTTGAAAATAAATCATGCCGATTATTTTTGAAATAGTAACCGACGAATGTGCAGAAAATAGATCATGCCGATTACTTTTGAAATAGTAACCGACGAATGTGTTGAAAATAAATCATGCCGATTATTTTTGAAATAGTAACCGACGAATGTGCTGAAAATAAATCATGCCGTATACTATTGAAATAGTAACCGACAAATGTGCTGAAAATAAAAGACTTGCCCATTACTTTTGAAATAGTAACCGACGAATATGTGCTGAAAATAAATCTTTCCGATTACTTTTGAAATAGTAACCGACGAATGTGCTGAAAATAAATCATGCCGATTACTTTTGAAATAGTAAGCGACGAATATGTTGAAAATAAAAATCTTCTCGATTACTTTTAAAATAGTAACCGACAAATATGCTAAAACTAAAAATCTTGCCGATTACTTTTGAAATAGGAATCGACGAATATGTTGAAAATAAAATCTTGCCGATTACTTTTAAAATAGTAACCGACAAATATGCTAAAAATAAAAATCTTGCCGATTACTTTTGAAAAAGTAACCGACAAATATGCTAAAAATAAAAATCTTGTCGATTACTTTTAAAATGGTAACCGACAAATATGTTGAAAATAAAAATCTTGCCGATTACTTTTGAAATAGTAACCGACGAATGTGCTGAAAATAAATCATGCCGATTACTTTCGAAATAGTAAGCGACGAATATGTTGAAAATAAAAATCTTACCGATTACTTTTAAAATAGTAACCAACGAATATGCTGAAAATAAAGTCTTGCCGATTACTTTTGAAATAGTAACCGACGAATATGTTGAAAATAAAAATCTTGTCGATTACTTTTAAAATAGTAACCGACAAATATGCTGAAAATAAAAATCTTGCCGATTACTTTTGAAATAGTAACCGACGATTGTGCAGAAAATAGATCATGCCGATTACTTTTGAAATAGTAACCGACGAATGTGTTGAAAATAAATCATGCCGATTATTTTTGAAATAGTAACCGACGAATGTGCTGAAAATAAATCATGCTGATTACTATTGAAATAGTAACCGACAAATGTGCTGAAAATAAAAGTCTTGCCCATTACTTTTGAAATAGTAACCGACGAATATGTGCTGAAAATAAATCTTGCCGATTACTTTTGAAATAGTAACCGACGAATGTGCTGAAAATAAATCATGCCGATTACTTTTGAAATAGTAAGCGACGAATATGTTGAAAATAAAAATCTTCTCGATTACTTTTAAAATAATAACCGACAAATATGCTAAAACTAAAAATCTTGCCGATTACTTTTGAAATAGGAACCGACGAATATGTTGAAAATAAAAATCTTGCCGATTACTTTTAAAATAGTAACCGACAAATATGCTAAAAATAAAAATCTTGCCGATTACTTTTGAAAAAGTAACCGACAAATATGCTAAAAATAAAAATCTTGTCGATTACTTTTAAAATAGTAACCGACAAATATGTTGAAAATAAAAATCTTGCCGATTACTTTTGAAATAGTAACCGACGAATGTGCTGAAAATAAATCATGCCGATTACTTTCGAAATAGTAAGCGACGAATATGTTGAAAATCAAAATCTTACCGATTACTTTTAAAATAGTAACCAACGAATATGCTGAATATAAAGTCTTGCCGATTACTTTTGAAATAATAACCGACGAATATGTTGAAAATAAAAATCTTGTCGATTACTTTTAAAATAGTAACCGACAAATATGCTGAAAATAAAAATCTTGCCGATTACTTTTGAAATAGTAACCGACGAATGTGCTGAAAATAAATCATACCGATTACTATTGAAATAGGATCCGACAAATGTGCTGAAAATAAAAGACTTGCCCATTACTTTTGAAATAGTAACCGACGAATATGTGCTGAAAATAAATCTTGCCGATTACTTTTGAAATAGTAACCGACGAATGTGCTGAAAATAAATCATGCCGATTACTTTTGAAATAGTAAGCGACGAATATGTTGAAAATAAAAATCTTCTCGATTACTTTTAAAATAGTAACCGACGAATATGTTGAAAATAAAAATCTTGTCGATTACTTTTAAAATAGTAACCGACCAATATGCTGAAAAAAAAATCTTGCCGATTACTTTTGAAATAGTAACCGACGAATGTGCAGAAAATAAATCATGCCGATTACTTTTGAAATAGTAACCGACGAATGTGTTCAAAATAAATCATGCCGATTACTTTTGAAATAGTAACTGACGAATGTGCTGAAAATAAAACTCTTGCCCATTACTTTTTAAATAGTAACCGACGAATATGTGCTGAAAATAAATCTTGCCGATTACTTTTGAAATAGTAACCTACGAATGTGCTGAAAATAAATCATGCCGATTACTTTTGAAATAGTAAGCGACGAATATGTTGAAAATAAAAATCTTGTCGATTACTTTTAAACTAGTAACCGACAAATATGCTAAAAATAAAAAACTTGCCGATTACTTTTGAAATAGGAACAGACGAATATGTTGAAAATAAAAATCTTGCCGATTACTTTTGAAATAGTAACCGACGAATGTGCTGAAAATAAATCATGCTGATTACTTTCGAAATAGTAAGCGACGAATATGTTGAAAATAAAAATCTTACCGATTACTTTTAAAATAGTAACCAACGAATTTGCTGAATATAAAGTCTTGCCGATTACTTTTGAAATAGTAACCGACGAATATGTTGAAAATAAAAATCTTGTCGATTACTTTTAAAATAGTAACCGACAAATATGCTGAAAATAAAAATCTTGCCGATTACTTTTGAAATAGTAACCGACGAATGTGCTGAAAATAAATCATACCGATTACTATTGAAATAGGATCCGACAAATGTGCTGAAAATAAAAGACTTGCCCATTACTTTTGAAATAGTAACCGACGAATATGTGCTGAAAATAAATCTTGCCGATTACTTTTGAAATAGTAACCGACGAATGTGCTGAAAATAAATCATGCCGATTACTTTTGAAATAGTAAGCGACGAATATGTTGAAAATAAAAATCTTCTCGATTACTTTTAAAATAGTAACCGACGAATATGTTGAAAATAAAAATCTTGTCGATTACTTTTAAAATAGTAACCGACCAATATGCTGAAAAAAAAAATCTTGCCGATTACTTTTGAAATAGTAACCGACGAATGTGCAGAAAATAAATCATGCCGATTACTTTTGAAATAGTAACCGACGAATGTGTTCAAAATAAATCATGCCGATTACTTTTGAAATAGTAACTGACGAATGTGCTGAAAATAAAACTCTTGCCCATTACTTTTTAAATAGTAACCGACGAATATGTGCTGAAAATAAATCTTGCCGATTACTTTTGAAATAGTAACCTACGAATGTGCTGAAAATAAATCATGCCGATTACTTTTGAAATAGTAAGCGACGAATATGTTGAAAATAAAAATCTTGTCGATTACTTTTAAACTAGTAACCGACAAATATGCTAAAAATAAAAAACTTGCCGATTACTTTTGAAATAGGAACAGACGAATATGTTGAAAATAAAAATCTTGCCGATTACTTTTGAAATAGTAACCGACGAATGTGCTGAAAATAAATCATGCTGATTACTTTCGAAATAGTAAGCGACGAATATGTTGAAAATAAAAATCTTACCGATTACTTTTAAAATAGTAACCAACGAATTTGCTGAATATAAAGTCTTGCCGATTACTTTTGAAATAGTAACCGACGAATATGTTGAAAATAAAAATCTTGTCGATTACTTTTAAAATAGTAACCGACAAATATGCTGAAAATAAAAATCTTGCCGATTACTTTTGAAATAGTAACCGACGATTGTGCAGAAAATAGATCATGCCGATTACTTTTGAAATAGTAACCGACGAATGTGTTGAAAATAAATCATGCCGATTATTTTTGAAATAGTAACCGACGAATGTGCTGAAAATAAATCATGCCGATTACTATTGAAATAGTAACCGACAAATGTGCTGAAAATAAAAGACTTGCCCATTAC
Organism: Medicago lupulina; assembly: GCA_958299785.1. Classification (NCBI taxonomy): domain Eukaryota; kingdom Viridiplantae; phylum Streptophyta; class Magnoliopsida; order Fabales; family Fabaceae; genus Medicago; species Medicago lupulina. The sequence goes on from OY283140.1 coordinate 48,531,904, forward strand.
TTTTGAAATAGTAACCGACGAATATGTGCTGAAAATAAATCTTGCCGATTACTTTTGAAATAGTAACCGACGAATGTGCTGAAAATAAATCATGCCGATTACTTTTGAAATAGTAAGCGACGAATATGTTGAAAATAAAAATCTTCTCGATTACTTTTAAAATAGTAACCGACAAATATGCTAAAACTAAAAATCTTGCCGATTACTTTTGAAATAGGAACCGACGAATATGTTGAAAATAAAAATCTTGCCGATTACTTTTAAAATAGTAACCGACAAATATGCTAAAAATAAAACTCTTGCCGATTACTTTTGAAAAAGTAACCGACAAATATGCTAAAAATAAAAATCTTGTCGATTACTTTTAAAATGGTAACCGACAAATATGTTGAAAATAAAAATCTTGCCGATTACTTTTAAACTAGTAACCGACAAATATGCTAAAAATAAAAAACTTGCCGATTACTTTTGAAATAGGAACAGACGAATATGTTGAAAATAAAAATCTTGCCGATTACTTTTGAAATAGTAACCGACGAATGTGCTGAAAATAAATCATGCTGATTACTTTCGAGATAGTAAGCGACGAATATGTTGAAAATAAAAATCTTACCGATTACTTTTAAAATAGTAACCAACGAATATGCTGAATATAAAGTCTTGCCGATTACTTTTGAAATAGTAACCGACGAATATGTTGAAAATAAAAATCTTGCCGATTACTTTTAAAATAGTAACCGACAAATATGCTAAAAATAAAACTCTTGCCGATTACTTTTGAAATAGTAACCGACAAATGTGCTGAAAATAAATCATGCCGATTACTTTTGAAATAGTAAGCGACGAATATGTTGAAAATAAAAATCTTGTCGATTACTTTTAAACTAGTAACCGACAAATATGCTAAAAATAAAAAACTTGCCTATTACTTTTGAAATAGGAACTGACGAATATGTTGAAAATAAAAATCTTGTCGATTACTTTTAAAATAGTAACCGACAAATATGCTGAAAATAAAAATCTTGCCGATTACTTTTGAAATAGTAACCGACGATTGTGCATAAAATAGATATGCCGATTACTTTTGAAATAGTAACCGACGAATGTGTTGAAAATAAATCATGCCGATTATTTTTGAAATAGTAACCGACGAATGTGCAGAAAATAGATCATGCCGATTACTTTGGAAATAGTAACCGACGAATGTGTTGAAAATAAATCATGCCGATTATTTTTGAAATAGTAACCGACGAATGTGCTGAAAATAAATCATGCCGTATACTATTGAAATAGTAACCGACAAATGTGCTGAAAATAAAAGACTTGCCCATTACTTTTGAAATAGTAACCGACGAATATGTGCTGAAAATAAATCTTTCCGATTACTTTTGAAATAGTAACCGACGAATGTGCTGAAAATAAATCATGCCGATTACTTTTGAAATAGTAAGCGACGAATATGTTGAAAATAAAAATCTTCTCGATTACTTTTAAAATAGTAACCGACAAATATGCTAAAACTAAAAATCTTGCCGATTACTTTTGAAATAGGAACCGACGAATATGTTGAAAATAAAAATCTTGCCGATTACTTTTAAAATAGTAACCGACAAATATGCTAAAAATAAAAATCTTGCCGATTACTTTTGAAAAAGTAACCGACAAATATGCTAAAAATAAAAATCTTGTCGATTACTTTTAAAATAGTAACCGACAAATATGTTGAAAATAAAAATCTTGCCGATTACTTTTGAAATAGTAACCGACGAATGTGCTGAAAATAAATCATGCCGATTACTTTCGAAATAGTAAGCGACGAATATGTTGAAAATAAAAATCTTACCGATTACTTTTAAAATAGTAACCAACGAATATGCTGAATATAAAGTCTTGCTGATTACTTTTGAAATAGTAACCGACGAAAATGTTGAAAATAAAAATCTTGTCGATTACTTTTAAAATAGTAACCGACAAATATGCTGAAAATAATAATCTTGCCGATTACTTTTGAAATAGTAACCGACGATTGTGCAGAAAATAGATCATGCCGATTACTTTTGAAATAGTAACCGACGAATGTGTTGAAAATAAATCATGCCGATTATTTTTGAAATAGTAACCGACGAATGTGCTGAAAATAAATCATGCCGATTACTATTGAAATAGTAACCGACAAATGTGCTGAAAATAAAAGACTTGCCCATTACTTTTGAAATAGTAACCGACGAATATGTGCTGAAAATAAATCTTGCCGATTACTTTTGAAATAGTAACCGACGAATGTGCTGAAAATAAATCATGCCGATTACTTTTGAAATAGTAAGCGACGAATATGTTGAAAATAAAAATCTTCTCGATTACTTTTAAAATAGTAACCGACAAATATGCTAAAACTAAAAATCTTGTCGATTACTTTTGAAATAGGAACCGACGAATATGTTGAAAATAAAAATCTTGCCGATTACTTTTAAAATAGTAACCGACAAATATGCTAAAAATAAAACTCTTGCCGATTACTTTTGAAAAAGTAACCGACAAATATGCTAAAAATAAAAATCTTGTCGATTACTTTTAAAATGGTAACCGACAAATATGTTGAAAATAAAAATCTTGCCGATTACTTTTGAAATAGTAACCGACGAATGTGCTGAAAATAAATCATGCCGATTACTTTCGAAATAGTAAGCGACGAATATGTTGAAAATAAAAATCTTACCGATTACTTTTAAAATAGTAACCAACGAATATGCTGAAAATAAAGTCTTGCCGATTACTTTTGAAATAGTAACCGACGAATATGTTGAAAATAAAAATCTTGTCGATTACTTTTAAAATAGTAACCGACAAATATGCTGAAAATAAAAATCTTGCCGATTACTTTTGAAATAGTAACCGACGATTGTGCAGAAAATAGATCATGCCGATTACTTTTGAAATAGTAACCGACGAATGTGTTGAAAATAAATCATGCCGATTATTTTTGAAATAGTAACCGACGAATGTGCTGAAAATAAATCATGCCGATTACTATTGAAATAGTAACCGACAAATGTGCTGAAAATAAAAGACTTGCCCATTACTTTTGAAATAGTAACCGACGAATATGTGCTGAAAATAAATCTTGCCGATTACTTTTGAAATAGTAACCGACGAATGTGCTGAAAATAAATCATGCCGATTACTTTTGAAATAGTAAGCGACGAATATGTTGAAAATAAAAATCTTCTCGATTACTTTTAAAATAGTAACCGACAAATATGCTAAAACTAAAAATCTTGCCGATTACTTTTGAAATAGGAACCGACGAATATGTTGAAAATAAAAATCTTGCCGATTACTTTTAAAATAGTAACCGACAAATATGCTAAAAATAAAACTCTTGCCGATTACTTTTGAAAAAGTAACCGACAAATATGCTAAAAATAAAAATCTTGTCGATTACTTTTAAAATGGTAACCGACAAATATGTTGAAAATAAAAATCTTGCCGATTACTTTTAAACTAGTAACCGACAAATATGCTAAAAATAAAAAACTTGCCGATTACTTTTGAAATAGGAACAGACGAATATGTTGAAAATAAAAATCTTGCCGATTACTTTTGAAATAGTAACCGACGAATGTGCTGAAAATAAATCATGCTGATTACTTTCGAGATAGTAAGCGACGAATATGTTGAAAATAAAAATCTTACCGATTACTTTTAAAATAGTAACCAACGAATATGCTGAATATAAAGTCTTGCCGATTACTTTTGAAATAGTAACCGACGAATATGTTGAAAATAAAAATCTTGCCGATTACTTTTAAAATAGTAACCGACAAATATGCTAAAAATAAAACTCTTGCCGATTACTTTTGAAATAGTAACCGACAAATGTGCTGAAAATAAATCATGCCGATTACTTTTGAAATAGTAAGCGACGAATATGTTGAAAATAAAAATCTTGTCGATTACTTTTAAACTAGTAACCGACAAATATGCTAAAAATAAAAAACTTGCCTATTACTTTTGAAATAGGAACTGACGAATATGTTGAAAATAAAAATCTTGTCGATTACTTTTAAAATAGTAACCGACAAATATGCTGAAAATAAAAATCTTGCCGATTACTTTTGAAATAGTAACCGACGATTGTGCATAAAATAGATATGCCGATTACTTTTGAAATAGTAACCGACGAATGTGTTGAAAATAAATCATGCCGATTATTTTTGAAATAGTAACCGACGAATGTGCAGAAAATAGATCATGCCGATTACTTTGGAAATAGTAACCGACGAATGTGTTGAAAATAAATCATGCCGATTATTTTTGAAATAGTAACCGACGAATGTGCTGAAAATAAATCATGCCGTATACTATTGAAATAGTAACCGACAAATGTGCTGAAAATAAAAGACTTGCCCATTACTTTTGAAATAGTAACCGACGAATATGTGCTGAAAATAAATCTTTCCGATTACTTTTGAAATAGTAACCGACGAATGTGCTGAAAATAAATCATGCCGATTACTTTTGAAATAGTAAGCGACGAATATGTTGAAAATAAAAATCTTCTCGATTACTTTTAAAATAGTAACCGACAAATATGCTAAAACTAAAAATCTTGCCGATTACTTTTGAAATAGGAACCGACGAATATGTTGAAAATAAAAATCTTGCCGATTACTTTTAAAATAGTAACCGACAAATATGCTAAAAATAAAAATCTTGCCGATTACTTTTGAAAAAGTAACCGACAAATATGCTAAAAATAAAAATCTTGTCGATTACTTTTAAAATAGTAACCGACAAATATGTTGAAAATAAAAATCTTGCCGATTACTTTTGAAATAGTAACCGACGAATGTGCTGAAAATAAATCATGCCGATTACTTTCGAAATAGTAAGCGACGAATATGTTGAAAATAAAAATCTTACCGATTACTTTTAAAATAGTAACCAACGAATATGCTGAATATAAAGTCTTGCTGATTACTTTTGAAATAGTAACCGACGAAAATGTTGAAAATAAAAATCTTGTCGATTACTTTTAAAATAGTAACCGACAAATATGCTGAAAATAATAATCTTGCCGATTACTTTTGAAATAGTAACCGACGATTGTGCAGAAAATAGATCATGCCGATTACTTTTGAAATAGTAACCGACGAATGTGTTGAAAATAAATCATGCCGATTATTTTTGAAATAGTAACCGACGAATGTGCTGAAAATAAATCATGCCGATTACTATTGAAATAGTAACCGACAAATGTGCTGAAAATAAAAGACTTGCCCATTACTTTTGAAATAGTAACCGACGAATATGTGCTGAAAATAAATCTTGCCGATTACTTTTGAAATAGTAACCGACGAATGTGCTGAAAATAAATCATGCCGATTACTTTTGAAATAGTAAGCGACGAATATGTTGAAAATAAAAATCTTCTCGATTACTTTTAAAATAGTAACCGACAAATATGCTAAAACTAAAAATCTTGTCGATTACTTTTGAAATAGGAACCGACGAATATGTTGAAAATAAAAATCTTGCCGATTACTTTTAAAATAGTAACCGACAAATATGCTAAAAATAAAACTCTTGCCGATTACTTTTGAAAAAGTAACCGACAAATATGCTAAAAATAAAAATCTTGTCGATTACTTTTAAAATGGTAACCGACAAATATGTTGAAAATAAAAATCTTGCCGATTACTTTTGAAATAGTAACCGACGAATGTGCTGAAAATAAATCATGCCGATTACTTTCGAAATAGTAAGCGACGAATATGTTGAAAATAAAAATCTTACCGATTACTTTTAAAATAGTAACCAACGAATATGCTGAAAATAAAGTCTTGCCGATTACTTTTGAAATAGTAACCGACGAATATGTTGAAAATAAAAATCTTGTCGATTACTTTTAAAATAGTAACCGACAAATATGCTGAAAATAAAAATCTTGCCGATTACTTTTGAAATAGTAACCGACGATTGTGCAGAAAATAGATCATGCCGATTACTTTTGAAATAGTAACCGACGAATGTGTTGAAAATAAATCATGCCGATTATTTTTGAAATAGTAACCGACGAATGTGCTGAAAATAAATCATGCCGATTACTATTGAAATAGTAACCGACAAATGTGCTGAAAATAAAAGTCTTGCCCATTACTTTTGAAATAGTAACCGACGAATATGTGCTGAAAATAAATCTTGCCGATTACTTTTGAAATAGTAACCGACGAATGTGCTGAAAATAAATCATGCCGATTACTTTTGAAATAGTAAGCGACGAATATGTTGAAAATAAAAATCTTCTCGATTACTTTTAAAATAATAACCGACAAATATGCTAAAACTAAAAATCTTGCCGATTACTTTTGAAATAGGAACCGACGAATATGTTGAAAATAAAAATCTTGCCGATTACTTTTAAAATAGTAACCGACAAATATGCTAAAAATAAAAATCTTGCCGATTACTTTTGAAAAAGTAACCGACAAATATGCTAAAAATAAAAATCTTGTCGATTACTTTTAAAATAGTAACCGACAAATATGTTGAAAATAAAAATCTTGCCGATTACTTTTGAAATAGTAACCGACAAATATGCTAAAAATAAAAATCTTGTCGATTACTTTTAAAATAGTAACCGACAAATATGTTGAAAATAAAAATCTTGCCGATTACTTTTGAAATAGTAACCGACGAATGTGCTGAAAATAAATCATGCCGATTACTTTCGAAATAGTAAGCGACGAATATGTTGAAAATAAAAATCTTACCGATTACTTTTAAAATAGTAACCAACGAATATGCTGAATATAAAGTCTTGCCGATTACTTTTGAAATAGTAACCGACGAAAATGTTGAAAATAAAAATCTTGTCGATTACTTTTAAAATAGTAACCGACAAATATGCTGAAAATAATAATCTTGCCGATTACTTTTGAAATAGTAACCGACGATTGTGCAGAAAATAGATCATGCCGATTACTTTTGAAATAGTAACCGACGAATGTGTTGAAAATAAATCATGCCGATTATTTTTGAAATAGTAACCGACGAATGTGCTGAAAATAAATCATGCCGATTACTATTGAAATAGTAACCGACAAATGTGCTGAAAATAAAAGACTTGCCCATTACTTTTGAAATAGTAACCGACGAATATGTGCTGAAAATAAATCTTGCCGATTACTTTTGAAATAGTAACCGACGAATGTGCTGAAAATAAATCATGCCGATTACTTTTGAAATAGTAAGCGACGAATATGTTGAAAATAAAAATCTTCTCGATTACTTTTAAAATAGTAACCGACAAATATGCTAAAACTAAAAATCTTGTCGATTACTTTTGAAATAGGAACCGACGAATATGTTGAAAATAAAAATCTTGCCGATTACTTTTAAAATAGTAACCGACAAATATGCTAAAAATAAAACTCTTGCCGATTACTTTTGAAAAAGTAACCGACAAATATGCTAAAAATAAAAATCTTGTCGATTACTTTTAAAATGGTAACCGACAAATATGTTGAAAATAAAAATCTTGCCGATTACTTTTGAAATAGTAACCGACGAATGTGCTGAAAATAAATCATGCCGATTACTTTCGAAATAGTAAGCGACGAATATGTTGAAAATAAAAATCTTACCGATTACTTTTAAAATAGTAACCAACGAATATGCTGAAAATAAAGTCTTGCCGATTACTTTTGAAATAGTAACCGACGAATATGTTGAAAATAAAAATCTTGTCGATTACTTTTAAAATAGTAACCGACAAATATGCTGAAAATAAAAATCTTGCCGATTACTTTTGAAATAGTAACCGACGATTGTGCAGAAAATAGATCATGCCGATTACTTTTGAAATAGTAACCGACGAATGTGTTGAAAATAAATCATGCCGATTATTTTTGAAATAGTAACCGACGAATGTGCTGAAAATAAATCATGCTGATTACTATTGAAATAGTAACCGACAAATGTGCTGAAAATAAAAGTCTTGCCCATTACTTTTGAAATAGTAACCGACGAATATGTGCTGAAAATAAATCTTGCCGATTACTTTTGAAATAGTAACCGACGAATGTGCTGAAAATAAATCATGCCGATTACTTTTGAAATAGTAAGCGACGAATATGTTGAAAATAAAAATCTTCTCGATTACTTTTAAAATAATAACCGACAAATATGCTAAAACTAAAAATCTTGCCGATTACTTTTGAAATAGGAACCGACGAATATGTTGAAAATAAAAATCTTGCCGATTACTTTTAAAATAGTAACCGACAAATATGCTAAAAATAAAAATCTTGCCGATTACTTTTGAAAAAGTAACCGACAAATATGCTAAAAATAAAAATCTTGTCGATTACTTTTAAAATAGTAACCGACAAATATGTTGAAAATAAAAATCTTGCCGATTACTTTTGAAATAGTAACCGACGAATGTGCTGAAAATAAATCATGCCGATTACTTTCGAAATAGTAAGCGACGAATATGTTGAAAATCAAAATCTTACCGATTACTTTTAAAATAGTAACCAACGAATATGCTGAATATAAAGTCTTGCCGATTACTTTTGAAATAATAACCGACGAATATGTTGAAAATAAAAATCTTGTCGATTACTTTTAAAATAGTAACCGACAAATATGCTGAAAATAAAAATCTTGCCGATTACTTTTGAAATAGTAACCGACGAATGTGCTGAAAATAAATCATACCGATTACTATTGAAATAGGATCCGACAAATGTGCTGAAAATAAAAGACTTGCCCATTACTTTTGAAATAGTAACCGACGAATATGTGCTGAAAATAAATCTTGCCGATTACTTTTGAAATAGTAACCGACGAATGTGCTGAAAATAAATCATGCCGATTACTTTTGAAATAGTAAGCGACGAATATGTTGAAAATAAAAATCTTCTCGATTACTTTTAAAATAGTAACCGACGAATATGTTGAAAATAAAAATCTTGTCGATTACTTTTAAAATAGTAACCGACCAATATGCTGAAAAAAAAAATCTTGCCGATTACTTTTGAAATAGTAACCGACGAATGTGCAGAAAATAAATCATGCCGATTACTTTTGAAATAGTAACCGACGAATGTGTTCAAAATAAATCATGCCGATTACTTTTGAAATAGTAACTGACGAATGTGCTGAAAATAAAACTCTTGCCCATTACTTTTTAAATAGTAACCGACGAATATGTGCTGAAAATAAATCTTGCCGATTACTTTTGAAATAGTAACCTACGAATGTGCTGAAAATAAATCATGCCGATTACTTTTGAAATAGTAAGCGACGAATATGTTGAAAATAAAAATCTTGTCGATTACTTTTAAACTAGTAACCGACAAATATGCTAAAAATAAAAAACTTGCCGATTACTTTTGAAATAGGAACAGACGAATATGTTGAAAATAAAAATCTTGCCGATTACTTTTGAAATAGTAACCGACGAATGTGCTGAAAATAAATCATGCTGATTACTTTCGAAATAGTAAGCGACGAATATGTTGAAAATAAAAATCTTACCGATTACTTTTAAAATAGTAACCAACGAATTTGCTGAATATAAAGTCTTGCCGATTACTTTTGAAATAGTAACCGACGAATATGTTGAAAATAAAAATCTTGTCGATTACTTTTAAAATAGTAACCGACAAATATGCTGAAAATAAAAATCTTGCCGATTACTTTTGAAATAGTAACCGACGATTGTGCAGAAAATAGATCATGCCGATTACTTTTGAAATAGTAACCGACGAATGTGTTGAAAATAAATCATGCCGATTATTTTTGAAATAGTAACCGACGAATGTGCTGAAAATAAATCATGCCGATTACTATTGAAATAGTAACCGACAAATGTGCTGAAAATAAAAGACTTGCCCATTACTTTTGAAATAGTAACCGATGAATATGTGCTGAAAATAAATCTTGCCGATTACTTTTGAAATAGTAACCGACGAATGTGCTGAAAATAAATCATGCCGATTACTTTTGAAATAGTAAGCGACGAATATGTTGAAAATAAAAATCTTCTCGATTACTTTTAAAATAGTAACCGACAAATATGCTAAAACTAAAAATCTTGCCGATTACTTTTGAAATAGGAACCGACGAATATGTTGAAAATAAAAATCTTGCCGATTACTTTTAAAATAGTAACCGACAAATATGCTAAAAATAAAACTCTTGCCGATTACTTTTGAAAAAGTAACCGACAAATATGCTAAAAATAAAAATCTTGTCGATTACTTTTAAAATGGTAACCGACAAATATGTTGAAAATAAAAATCTTGCCGATTACTTTTAAACTAGTAACCGACAAATATGCTAAAAATAAAAAACTTGCCGATTACTTTTGAAATAGGAACAGACGAATATGTTGAAAATAAAAATCTTGCCGATTACTTTTGAAATAGTAACCGACGAATGTGCTGAAAATAAATCATGCTGATTACTTTCGAGATAGTAAGCGACGAATATGTTGAAAATAAAAATCTTACCGATTACTTTTAAAATAGTAACCAACGAATATGCTGAATATAAAGTCTTGCCGATTACTTTTGAAATAGTAACCGACGAATATGTTGAAAATAAAAATCTTGCCGATTACTTCTAAAATAGTAACCGACAAATATGCTAAAAATAAAACTCTTGCCGATTACTTTTGAAAAAGTAACCGACAAATATGCTAAAAATAAAAATCTTGTCGATTACTTTTAAAATGGTAACCGACAAATATGTTGAAAATAAAAATCTTGCCGATTACTTTTGAAATAGTAACCGACGAATGTGCTGAAAATAAATCATGCCGATTACTTTCGAAATAGTAAGCGACGAATATGTTGAAAATAAAAATCTTACCGATTACTTTTAAAATAGTAACCAACGAATATGCTGAAAATAAAGTCTTGCCGATTACTTTTGAAATAGTAACCTTCGAATATGTTGAAAATAAAAATCTTGTCGATTACTTTTAAAATAGTAACCGACAAATATGCTGAAAATAAAAATCTTGCCGATTACTTTTGAAATAGTAACCGACGATTGTGCAGAAAATAGATCATGCCGATTACTTTTGAAATAGTAACCGACGAATGTGTTGAAAATAAATCATGCCGATTATTTTTGAAATAGTAAGCGATGAATATGTTGGAAATAAAAATCTTACCGATTACTTTTAAAAAAGTAACCAATGAATGTGCTGAAAATAAAGTCTTGCCGATTACTTTTGAAATAGTAACCGACGAATGTGCTGAAAATAAATCATGCCGATTACTTTTGAAAAGTAAGCGACGAATATGTTGAAAATAAAAATCTTGTCGATTACTTTTAAACTAGTAACCGACAAATATGCTAAAAATAAAAAACTTGCCGATTACTTTTGAAATAGTAACCTTCGAATATGTTGAAAATAAAAATCTTGTCGATTACTTTTAAAATAGTAACCGACAAATATGCTGAAAATAAAAATCTTGCCGATTACTTTTGAAATAGTAACCGACGATTGTGCAGAAAATAGATCATGCCGATTACTTTTGAAATAGTAACCGACGAATATGTGCTGAAAATAAATCTTGCCGATTACTTTTGAAATAGTAACCAACGAATGTGCTGAAAATAAATCATGCCGATTACTTTTGAAATAGTAAGCGACGAATATGTTGAAAATAAAAATCTTGTCGATTACTTTTAAACTAGTAACCGACAAATATGCTAAAAATAAAAAACTTGCCGATTACTTTTGAAATAGTAACCTTCGAATATGTTGAAAATAAAAATCTTGTCGATTACTTTTAAAATAGTAACCGACAAATATGCTGAAAATAAAAATCTTGCCGATTACTTTTGAAATAGTAACCGACGATTGTGCAGAAAATAGATCATGCCGATTACTTTTGAAATAGTAACCGACGAATGTGTTGAAAATAAATCATGCCGATTATTTTTGAAATAGTAACCGACGAATGTGCTGAAAATAAATCATGCTGATTACTTTTGAAATAGTAAGCGATGAATATGTTGGAAATAAAAATCTTACCGATTACTTTTAAAATAGTAACCAACGAATGTGCTGAAAATAAAGTCTTGCCGATTACTTTTGAAATAGTAACCGACGAATATGTTGAAAATAAAAATCTTGCCGATTACTTTTGAAATAGTAACCGACGAATGTGCTGAAAATAAATCATGCCGATTACTTTCGAAATAGTAAGCGACGAATATGTTGAAAATAAAAATCTTACCGATTACTTTTAAAATAGTAACCAACGAATGTACTGAAAATAAAGTCTTGCCGATTACTTTTGAAATAGGAACTGACGAATATGTTGAAAATAAAAATCTTGTCGATTACTTTTAAAATAGTAACCGACAAATATGCTGAAAATAAAAATCTTGCCGATTACTTTTGAAATAGTAACCGACGATTGTGCAGAAAATAGATATGCCGATTACTTTTGAAATAGTAACCGACGAATGTGTTGAAAATAAATCATGCCGATTATTTTTGAAATAGTAACCGAAGAATGTGTTGAAAATAAATCATGCCGATTACTATTGAAATAATAACCGACAAATGTGCTGAAAATAAAAGTCTTGCCCATTACTTTTGAAATAGTAACCGACGAATATGTACTGAAAATAAATCTTGCCGATTACTTTTGAAATAGTAATCGACGAATGTGCTGAAAATAAATCATGCCGATTACTTTGGAAATAGTAAGCGACGAATATGTTTAAAAAAAAAATCTTCTCGATTACTTTTAAAATAGTAACCGACAAATATGCTAAAACTAAAAACTTGCCGATTACTTTTGAAATAGGAACCGACGAATATGTTGAAAATAAAAATCTTGCCGATTACTTTTGAAAAAGTAACCGACAAATATGCTGAAAATAAAAATCTTGCCGATTACTTTTGAAATAGTCACCGACCAATAGGCTGAAAATAAAAATGTTGCCGATTACTTTTGAAATAGTAACCGACGAATGTGCTGAAAAGAAATCATGCTGATTACTTTTGAAATAGTAAGCGATGAATATGTTGGAAATAAAAATCTTACCGATTACTTTTAAAAAAGTAACCAATGAATGTGCTGAAAATAAAGTCTTGCCGATTACTTTTGAAATAGTAACCGACGAATATGTTGAAAATAAAAATCTTATCGATTACTATTAAAATAGTAACCGACAAATATGTTGAAAATAAAAATCTTGCCGATTACTTTTGAAATAGTAACCGACGAATGTGCTGAAAATAAATCATGCCGATTACTTTCGAAATAGTAAGCGACGAATATGTTGAAAATAAAAATCTTACGGATTACTTTTAAAATAGTAACCAACGAATGTACTGAAAATAAAGTCTTGCCGATTACTTTTGAAATAGGAACCGACGAATATGTTGAAAATAAAAATCTTGTCGATTACTTTTAAAATAGTAACCGACAAATATGCTGAAAATAAAAATCTTGCGATTACTTTTGAAATAGTAACCGACGAATGTGCAGAAAATAAATCATGCCGATTACTTTTGAAATAGTAACCGACGAATGTGTTGAAAATAAATCATGCCGATTACTTTTGAAATAGTAACCGACGAATGTGCAGAAAATAAATCATGCCGATTACTTTTGAAATAGTAACCGACGAATGTGTTGAAAATAAATCATGCCGATTACTTTTGAAATAGTAACCGACGAATGTGCTGAAAATAAAACTCTTGCCCATTACTTTTGAAATAGTAACCGACGAATATGTGCTTAAAATAAATCTTGCCGATTACTTTTGAAATAGTAACCGACGAATGTGCTGAAAATAAATCATGCCGATTACTTTTGAAATAGTAAGCGACGAATATGTTGAAAATAAAAATCTTGTCGATTACTTTTAAACTAGTAACCGACAAATATGCTAAAAATAAAAAACTTGCCGATTACTTTTGAAAGAGGAACTGACGAATATGTTGAAAACAAAAATCTTGTCGATTACTTTTAAAATAGTAACCGACAAATATGCTAAATTAAAAATCTTGCCGATTACTTTTGAAATAGTAACCGACGAATGTGTAGAAAATAGATCATGCCGATTACTTTTGAAATAGTAACCGACGAATGTGTTGAAAATAAATCATGCCGATTACCTTTGAAATAGTAACCGACGAATATGTTGAAAATAAAAAACTTACCGATTACTTTTGAAATAGTAACCAACGAATATGCTGAAAATAAAGTCTTGCCCATTACTTTTGAAATAGTAACCGACGAATATGTGCTGAAAATAAATCTTGCCGATTACTTTTAAAATAGTAACCGACAAAATATGTTGAAAATAAAAATCTTGCCGATTACTTTTGAAATAGTAACCGACGATTGTGCAGAAAATAGATATGCCGATTACTTTTGAAATAGTAACCAACGAATGTGTTGAAAATAAATCATGCCGATTATTTTTGAAATAGTAACCGACGAATGTGCTGAAAATAAATCATACCGATTACTATTGAAATAGGATCCGACAAATGTGCTGAAAATAAAAGACTTGCCCATTACTTTTGAAATAGTAACCGACGAATATGTGCTGAAAATAAATCTTGCCGATTACTTTTGAAATAGTAACCGACGAATGTGCTGAAAATAAATCATGCCGATTACTTTTGAAATAGTAAGCGACGAATATGTTGAAAATAAATATCTTCTCGATTACTTTTAAAATAGTAACCGACAAATATGCTAAAACTAAAAATCATGCCGATTACTTTTGAAATAGGAACCGACGAATATGTTGAAAATAAAAATCTTGCCGATTACTTTTAAAATAGTAACCGACAAATATGCTAAAAATAAAAATCTTGCCGATTACTTTTGAAAAAGTAACCGACAAATATGCTAAAAATAAAAATCTTGTCGATTACTTTTAAAATAGTAACCGACAAATATGTTGAAAATAAAAATCTTGCCGATTACTTTTGAAATAGTAACCGACGAATGTGCTGAAAATAAATCATGCCGATTACTTTCGAAATAGTAACCGACGAATGTGCTGAAAATAAAACTCTTGCCCATTACTTTTGAAATAGTAACCGACGAATATGTGCTGAAAATAAATCTTGCCGATTACTTTTGAAATAGTAACCGACGAATGTGCTGAAAATAAATCATGCCGATTACTTTTGAAATAGTAAGCGACGAATATGTTGAAAATAAAAATCTTCTCGATTACTTTTAAAATAGTAACCGACAAATATGCTAAAACTAAAAATCTTGCCGATTACTTTTGAAATAGGAACCGACGAATATGTTGAAAATAAAAATCTTGCCGATTACTTTTAAAATAGTAACCGACAAATATGCTAAAAATAAAAATCTTGCCGATTACTTTTGAAAAAGTAACCGACAAATATGCTAAAAATAAAAATCTTGTCGATTACTTTTAAAATAGTAACCGACAAATATGTTGAAAATAAAAATCTTGCCGATTACTTTTGAAATAGTAACCGACGAATGTGCTGAAAATAAATCATGCCGATTACTATTGAAATAATAACCGACAAATGTGCTGAAAATAAAAGTCTTGCCCATTACTTTTGAAATAGTAACCGACGAATATGTACTGAAAATAAATCTTGCCGATTACTTTTGAAATAGTAATCGACGAATGTGCTGAAAATAAATCATGCCGATTACTTTTGAAATAGTAAGCGACGAATATGTTGAAAATAAAAATCTTCTCGATTACTTTTAAAATAGTAACCGACAAATATGCTAAAACTAAAAACTTGCCGATTACTTTTGAAATAGGAACCGACGAATATGTTGAAAATAAAAATCTTGCCGATTACTTTTGAAAAAGTAACCGACAAATATGCTGAAAATAAAAATCTTGCCGATTACTTTTGAAATAGTCACCGACCAATAGGCTGAAAATAAAAATGTTGCCGATTACTTTTGAAATAGTAACCGACGAATGTGCTGAAAAGAAATCATGCTGATTACTTTTGAAATAGTAAGCGATGAATATGTTGGAAATAAAAATCTTACCGATTACTTTTAAAAAAGTAACCAATGAATGTGCTGAAAATAAAGTCTTGCCGATTACTTTTGAAATAGTAACCGACGAATATGTTGAAAATAAAAATCTTATCGATTACTATAAAAATAGTAACCGACAAATATGTTGAAAATAAAAATCTTGCCGATTACTTTTGAAATAGTAACCGACGAATGTGCTGAAAATAAATCATGCCGATTACTTTCGAAATAGTAAGCGACGAATATGTTGAAAATAAAAATCTTACGGATTACTTTTAAAATAGTAACCAACGAATGTACTGAAAATAAAGTCTTGCCGATTACTTTTGAAATAGGAACCGACGAATATGTTGAAAATAAAAATCTTGTCGATTACTTTTAAAATAGTAACCGACAAATATGCTGAAAATAAAAATCTTGCGATTACTTTTGAAATAGTAACCGACGAATGTGCAGAAAATAAATCATGCCGATTACTTTTGAAATAGTAACCGACGAATGTGTTGAAAATAAATCATGCCGATTACTTTTGAAATAGTAACCGACGAATGTGCAGAAAATAAATCATGCCGATTACTTTTGAAATAGTAACCGACGAATGTGTTGAAAATAAATCATGCCGATTACTTTTGAAATAGTAACCGACGAATGTGCTGAAAATAAAACTCTTGCCCATTACTTTTGAAATAGTAACCGACGAATATGTGCTGAAAATAAATCTTGCCGATTACTTTTGAAATAGTAACCGACGAATGTGCTGAAAATAAATCATGCCGATTACTTTTGAAATAGTAAGCGACGAATATGTTGAAAATAAAAATCTTGTCGATTACTTTTAAACTAGTAACCGACAAATATGCTAAAAATAAAAAACTTGCCGATTACTTTTGAAAGAGGAACTGACGAATATGTTGAAAACAAAAATCTTGTCGATTACTTTTAAAATAGTAACCGACAAATATGCTAAATTAAAAATCTTGCCGATTACTTTTGAAATAGTAACCGACGAATGTGTAGAAAATAGATCATGCCGATTACTTTTGAAATAGTAACCGACGAATGTGTTGAAAATAAATCATGCCGATTACCTTTGAAATAGTAACCGACGAATATGTTGAAAATAAAAAACTTACCGATTACTTTTGAAATAGTAACCAACGAATATGCTGAAAATAAAGTCTTGCCCATTACTTTTGAAATAGTAACCGACGAATATGTGCTGAAAATAAATCTTGCCGATTACTTTTAAAATAGTAACCGACAAATATGTTGAAAATAAAAATCTTGCCGATTACTTTTGAAATAGTAACCGACGATTGTGCAGAAAATAGATATGCCGATTACTTTTGAAATAGTAACCGACGAATGTGTTGAAAATAAATCATGCCGATTATTTTTGAAATAGTAACCGACGAATGTGCTGAAAATAAATCATACCGATTACTATTGAAATAGGATCCGACAAATGTGCTGAAAATAAAAGACTTGCCCATTACTTTTGAAATAGTAACCGACGAATATGTGCTGAAAATAAATCTTGCCGATTACTTTTGAAATAGTAACCGACGAATGTGCTGAAAATAAATCATGCCGATTACTTTTGAAATAGTAAGCGACGAATATGTTGAAAATAAATATCTTCTCGATTACTTTTAAAATAGTAACCGACAAATATGCTAAAACTAAAAATCATGCCGATTACTTTTGAAATAGGAACCGACGAATATGTTGAAAATAAAAATCTTGCCGATTACTTTTAAAATAGTAACCGACAAATATGCTAAAAATAAAAATCTTGCCGATTACTTTTGAAAAAGTAACCGACAAATATGCTAAAAATAAAAATCTTGTCGATTACTTTTAAAATAGTAACCGACAAATATGTTGAAAATAAAAATCTTGCCGATTACTTTTGAAATAGTAACCGACGAATGTGCTGAAAATAAATCATGCCGATTACTTTCGAAATAGTAACCGACGAATGTGCTGAAAATAAAACTCTTGCCCATTACTTTTGAAATAGTAACCGACGAATATGTGCTGAAAATAAATCTTGCCGATTACTTTTGAAATAGTAACCGACGAATGTGCTGAAAATAAATCATGCCGATTACTTTTGAAATAGTAAGCGACGAATATGTTGAAAATAAAAATCTTCTCGATTACTTTTAAAATAGTAACCGACAAATATGCTAAAACTAAAAATCTTGCCGATTACTTTTGAAATAGGAACCGACGAATATGTTGAAAATAAAAATCTTGCCGATTACTTTTAAAATAGTAACCGACAAATATGCTAAAAATAAAAATCTTGCCGATTACTTTTGAAAAAGTAACCGACAAATATGCTAAAAAATAAAAATCTTGTCGATTACTTTTAAAATAGTAACCGACAAATATGTTGAAAATAAAAATCTTGCCGATTACTTTTGAAATAGTAACCGACGAATGTGCTGAAAATAAATCATGCCGATTACTTTCGAAATAGTAAGCGACGAATATGTTGAAAATAAAAATCTTACCGATTACTTTTAAAATAGTAACCAACGAATATGCTGAATATAAAGTCTTGCCGATTACTTTTGAAATAGTAACCGACGAAAATGTTGAAAATAAAAATCTTGTCGATTACTTTTATAATAGTAACCGACAAATATGCTGAAAATAAAAATCTTGCCGATTACTTTTGAAATAGTAACCGACGATTGTGCAGAAAATAGATCATGCCGATTACTTTTGAAATAGTAACCGACGAATGTGTTGAAAATAAATCATGCCGATTATTTTTGAAATAGTAACCGACGAATGTGCTGAAAATAAATCCTGCCGATTACTATTGAAATAGTAACCGACAAATGTGCTGAAAATAAAAGACTTGCCCATTACTTTTGAAATAGTAACCGACGAATATGTGATGAAAATAAATCTTGCCGATTACTTTTGAAATAGTAACCGACGAATATGCTGAAAATAAATCATGCCGATTACTTTTGAAATAGTAAGCGACGAATATGTTGAAAATAAAAATCTTCTCGATTACTTTTAAAATAGTAACCGACAAATATGCTAAAACTAAAAATCTTGCCGATTACTTTTGAAATAGGAACCGACGAATATGTTGAAAATAAAAATCTTGCCGATTACTTTTAAAATAGTAACCGACAAATATGCTAAAAATAAAACTCTTGCCGATTACTTTTGAAAAAGTAACCGACAAATATGCTAAAAATAAAAATCTTGTCGATTACTTTTAAAATGGTAACCGACAAATATGTTGAAAATAAAAATCTTGCCGATTACTTTTGAAATAGTAACCGACGAATGTGCTGAAAATAAATCATGCCGATTACTTTCGAAATAGTAAGCGACGAATATGTTGAAAATAAAAATCTTACCGATTACTTTTAAAATAGTAACCAACGAATATGCTGAAAATAACGTCTTGCCGATTACTTTTGAAATAGGAACCGACGAATATGTTGAAAATAAAAATCTTGTCGATTACTTTTAAAATAGTAACCGACAAATATGTTGAAAATAAAAATCTTGCCGATTACTTTTGAAATAGTAACCGACGAATGTGCTGAAAATAAATCATGCCGATTACTTTCGAAATAGTAAGCGACGAATATGTTGAAAATAAAAATCTTACCGATTACTTTTAAAATAGTAACCAACGAATATGCTGAATATAAAGTCTTGCCGATTACTTTTGAAATAGTAACCGACGAAAATGTTGAAAATAAAAATCTTGTCGATTACTTTTAAAATAGTAACCGACAAATATGCTGAAAATAAAAATCTTGCCGATTACTTTTGAAATAGTAACCGACGATTGTGCAGAAAATAGATCATGCCGATTACTTTTGAAATAGTAACCAACGAATGTGTTGAAAATAAATCATGCCGATTATTTTTGAAATAGTAACCGACGAATGTGCTGAAAATAAATCCTGCCGATTACTATTGAAATAGTAACCGACAAATGTGCTGAAAATAAAAGACTTGCCCATTACTTTTGAAATAGTAACCGACGAATATGTGATGAAAATAAATCTTGCCGATTACTTTTGAAATAGTAACCGACGAATGTGCTGAAAATAAATCATGCCGATTACTTTTGAAATAGTAAGCGACGAATATGTTGAAAATAAAAATCTTCTCGATTACTTTTAAAATAGTAACCGACAAATATGCTAAAATTAAAAATCTTGCCGATTACTTTTGAAATAGGAACCGACGAATATGTTGAAAATAAAAATCTTGCCGATTACTTTTAAAATAGTAACCGACAAATATGCTAAAAATAAAACTCTTGCCGATTACTTTTGAAAAAGTAACCGACAAATATGCTAAAAATAAAAATCTTGTCGATTACTTTTAAAATGGTAACCGACAAATATGTTGAAAATAAAAATCTTGCCGATTACTTTTGAAATAGTAACCGACGAATGTGCTGAAAATAAATCATGCCGATTACTTTCGAAATAGTAAGCGACGAATATGTTGAAAATAAAAATCTTACCGATTACTTTTAAAATAGTAACCAACGAATATGCTGAAAATAACGTCTTGCCGATTACTTTTGAAATAGGAACCGACGAATATGTTGAAAATAAAAATCTTGTCGATTACTTTTAAAATAGTAACCGACAAATATGCTGAAAATAAAAATCTTGCCCATTACTTTTGAAATAGTAACCGACGAATATGTGATGAAAATAAATCTTGCCGATTACTTTTGAAATAGTAACCGACGAATGTGCTGAAAATAAATCATGCCGATTACTTTTGAAATAGTAAGCGACGAATATGTTGAAAATAAAAATCTTCTCGATTACTTTTAAAATAGTAACCGACAAATATGCTAAAACTAAAAATCTTGCCGATTACTTTTGAAATAGGAACCGACGAATATGTTGAAAATAAAAATCTTGCCGATTACTTTTAAAATAGTAACCGACAAATATGCTAAAAATAAAACTCTTGCCGATTACTTTTGAAAAAGTAACCGACAAATATGCTAAAAATAAAAATCTTGTCGATTACTTTTAAAATGGTAACCGACAAATATGTTGAAAATAAAAATCTTGCCGATTACTTTTGAAATAGTAACCGACGAATGTGCTGAAAATAAATCATGCCGATTACTTTCGAAATAGTAAGCGACGAATATGTTGAAAATAAAAATCTTACCGATTACTTTTAAAATAGTAACCAACGAATATGCTGAAAATAACGTCTTGCCGATTACTTTTGAAATAGGAACCGACGAATATGTTGAAAATAAAAATCTTGTCGATTACTTTTAAAATAGTAACCGACAAATATGCTGAAAATAAAAATCTTGCCGATTACTTTTGAAATAGTAACCGACGAATGTGCAGAAAATAAATCATGCCGATTACTTTTGAAATAGTAACCGACGAATGTGTTCAAAATAAATCATGCCGATTACTTTTGAAATAGTACCCGACGAATGTGCTGAAAATAAAACTCTTGCCCATTACTTTTTAAATAGTAACCGACGAATATGTGCTGAAAATAAATCTTGCCGATTACTTTTGAAATAGTAACCTACGAATCTGCTGAAAATAAATCTTGCCGATTACTTTTGAAATAGTAACCGACGAATATGTTGAAAATAAAAATCTTATCGATTACTTTTAAAATAGTAACCGACAAATATATTGAAAATAAAAATCTTGCCGATTACTTTTGAAATAGTAACCGACGAATGTGCTGAAAATAAATCATGCCGATTACTTTCGAAATAGTAAGCGACGAATATGTTGAAAATAAAAATCTTACGGATTACTTTTAAAATAGTAACCAACGAATGTACTGAAAATAAAGTCTTGCCGATTACTTTTGAAATAGGAACCGACGAATATGTTGAAAATAAAAATCTTGTCGATTACTTTTAAAATAGTAACCGACAAATATGCTGAAAATAAAAATCTTGCGATTACTTTTGAAATAGTAACCGCCGAATGTGCAGAAAATAAATCATGCCGATTACTTTTGAAATAGTAACCGACGAATGTGTTGAAAATAAATCATGCCGATTACTTTTGAAATAGTAACCGACGAATGTGCTGAAAATAAAACTCTTGCCCATTACTTTTGAAATAGTAACCGACGAATATGTGCTGAAAATAAATCTTGCCGATTACTTTTGAAATAGTAACCGACGAATGTGCTGAAAATAAATCATGCCGATTACTTTTGAAATAGTAAGCGACGAATATGTTGAAAATAAAAATCTTGTCGATTACTTTTAAACTAGTAACCGACAAATATGCTAAAAATAAAAAACTTGCCGATTACTTTTGAAAGAGGAACTGACGAATATGTTGAAAACAAAAATCTTGTCGATTACTTTTAAAATAGTAACCGACAAATATGCTAAATTAAAAATCTTGCCGATTACTTTTGAAATAGTAACCGACGAATGTGTAGAAAATAGATCATGCCGATTACTTTTGAAATAGTAACCGACGAATGTGTTGAAAATAAATCATGCCGATTACCTTTGAAATAGTAACCGACGAATATGTTGAAAATAAAAAACTTACCGATTACTTTTGAAATAGTAACCAACGAATATGCTGAAAATAAAGTCTTGCCCATTACTTTTGATATAGTAACCGACGAATATGTGCTGAAAATAAATCTTGCCGATTACTTTTAAAATAGTAACCGACAAATATGTTGAAAATAAAAATCTTGCCGATTACTTTTGAAATAGTAACCGACGATTGTGCAGAAAATAGATATGCCAATTACTTTTGAAATAGTAACCGACGAATGTGTTGAAAATAAATCATGCCGATTATTTTTGAAATAGTAACCGACGAATGTGCTGAAAATAAATCATACCGATTACTATTGAAATAGGATCCGACAAATGTGCTGAAAATAAAAGACTTGCCCATTACTTTTGAAATAGTAACCGACGAATATGTGCTGAAAATAAATCTTGCCGATTACTTTTGAAATAGTAACCGACGAATGTGCTGAAAATAAATCATGCCGATTACTTTTGAAATAGTAAGCGACGAATATGTTGAAAATAAAAATCTTCTCGATTACTTTTAAAATAGTAACCGACAAATATGCTAAAACTAAAAATCATGCCGATTACTTTTGAAATAGGAACCGACGAATATGTTGAAAATAAAAATCTTGCCGATTACTTTTAAAATAGTAACCGACAAATATGATAAAAATAAAAATCTTGCCGATTACTTTTGAAAAAGTAACCGACAAATATGCTAAAA
The DNA here is from genome assembly GCA_958299785.1 of Medicago lupulina. Classification (NCBI taxonomy): domain Eukaryota; kingdom Viridiplantae; phylum Streptophyta; class Magnoliopsida; order Fabales; family Fabaceae; genus Medicago; species Medicago lupulina. The sequence goes on from OY283140.1 coordinate 48,555,239, forward strand.
ATAAAAATCTTGTCGATTACTTTTAAAATAGTAACCGACAAATATGTTGAAAATAAAAATCTTGCCGATTACTTTTGAAATAGTAACCGACGAATGTGCTGAAAATAAATCATGCCGATTACTTTCGAAATAGTAACCGACGAATGTGCTGAAAATAAAACTCTTGCCCATTACTTTTGAAATAGTAACCGACGAATATGTGCTGAAAATAAATCTTGCCGATTACTTTTGAAATAGTAACCGACGAATGTGCTGAAAATAAATCATGCCGATTACTTTTGAAATAGTAAGCGACGAATATGTTGAAAATAAAAAATCTTCTCGATTACTTTTAAAATAGTAACCGACAAATATGCTAAAACTAAAAATCTTGCCGATTACTTTTGAAATAGGAACCGACGAATATGTTGAAAATAAAAATCTTGCCGATTACTTTTAAAATAGTAACCGACAAATATGCTAAAAATAAAAATCTTGCCGATTACTTTTGAAAAAGTAACCGACAAATATGCTAAAAATAAAAATCTTGTCGATTACTTTTAAAATAGTAACCGACAAATATGTTGAAAATAAAAATCTTGCCGATTACTTTTGAAATAGTAACCGACGAATGTGCTGAAAATAAATCATGCCGATTACTTTCGAAATAGTAAGCGACGAATATGTTGAAAATAAAAATCTTACCGATTACTTTTAAAATAGTAACCAACGAATATGCTGAATATAAAGTCTTGCCGATTACTTTTGAAATAGTAACAGACGAAAATGTTGAAAATAAAAATCTTGCCGATTACTTTTGAAATAGTAACCGACGATTGTGCAGAAAATAGATATGCCAATTACTTTTGAAATAGTAACCGACGAATGTGTTGAAAATAAATCATGCCGATTATTTTTGAAATAGTAACCGACGAATGTGCTGAAAATAAATCATACCGATTACTATTGAAATAGGATCCGACAAATGTGCTAAAAATAAAGTCTTGCCGATTACTTTTGAAATAGGGACCGACGAATATGTTGAAAATAAAAATCTTGTCGATTACTTTTAAAATAGTAAACGACAAATATGCTGAAAAAAAAAATCTTAACGATTACTTTTGAAATAGTAACCGACGAATGTGCAGAAAATAAATCATGCCGATTACTTTTGAAATAGTAACCGACGAATGTGTTCAAAATAAATCATGCCGATTACTTTTGAAATAGTAACTGACGAATGTGCTGAAAATAAAACTCTTGCCCATTACTTTTTAAATAGTAACCGACGAATATGTGCTGAAAATAAATCTTGCCAATTACTTTTGAAATAGTAACCTACGAATGTGCTGAAAATAAATCATGCCGATTACTTTTGAAATAGTAAGCGACGAATATGTTGAAAATAAAAATCTTGTCGATTACTTTTAAACTAGTAACCGACAAATATGCTAAAAATAAAAAACTTGCCGATTACTTTTGAAATAGGAACAGACGAATATGTTGAAAATAAAAATCTTGCCAATTACTTTTGAAATAGTAACCGACGAATGTGCTGAAAATAAATCATGCTGATTACTTTCGAAATAGTAAGCGACGAATATGTTGAAAATAAAAATCTTACCGATTACTTTTAAAATAGTAACCAACGAATATGCTGAATATAAAGTCTTGCCGATTACTTTTGAAATAGTAACCGACGAATATGTTGAAAATAAAAATCTTGTCGATTACTTTTAAAATAGTAACCGACAAATATGCTGAAAATAAAAATCTTGCCGATTACTTTTGAAATAGTAACCGACGATTGTGCAGAAAATAGATCATGCCGATTACTTTTGAAATAGTAACCGACGAATGTGTTGAAAATAAATCATGCCGATTATTTTTGAAATAGTAACCGACGAATGTGCTGAAAATAAATCATGCCGATTACTATTGAAATAGTAACCGACAAATGTGCTGAAAATAAAAGACTTGCCCATTACTTTTGAAATAGTAACCGACGAATATGTGCTGAAAATAAATCTTGCCGATTACTTTTGAAATAGTAACCGACGAATGTGCTGAAAATAAATCATGCCGATTACTTTTGAAATAGTAAGCGACGAATATGTTGAAAATAAAAATCTTCTCGATTACTTTTAAAATAGTAACCGACAAATATGCTAAAACTAAAAATCTTGCCGATTACTTTTGAAATAGGAACCGACGAATATGTTGAAAATAAAAATCTTGCCGATTACTTTTAAAATAGTAACCGACAAATATGCTAAAAATAAAACTCTTGCCGATTACTTTTGAAAAAGTAACCGACAAATATGCTAAAAATAAAAATCTTGTCGATTACTTTTAAAATGGTAACCGACAAATATGTTGAAAATAAAAATCTTGGCGATTACTTTTGAAATAGTAACCGACGAATGTGCTGAAAATAAATCATGCTGATTACTTTCGAGATAGTAAGCGACGAATATGTTGAAAATAAAAATCTTACCGATTACTTTTAAAATAGTAACCAACGAATATGCTGAATATAAAGTCTTGCCGATTACTTTTGAAATAGTAACCGACGAATATGTTGAAAATAAAAATCTTGTCGATTACTTTTAAAATAGTAACCGACAAATATGCTGAAAATAAAAATCTTGCCGATTACTTTTGAAATAGTAACCGACGATTGTGCAGAAAATAGATCATGCCGATTACTTTTGAAATAGTAACCGACGAATGTGTTGAAAATAAATCATGCCGATTAGTTTTGAAATAGTAACCGACGAATGTGCTGAAAATAAATCATGCCGATTACTATTGAAATAGTAACCGACAAATGTGCTGAAAATAAAAGACTTGCCCATTACTTTTGAAATAGTAACCGACGAATATGTGCTGAAAATAAATCTTGCCGATTACTTTTGAAATAGTAAGCGACGAATATGTTGAAAATAAAAATCTTCTCGATTACTTTTAAAATAGTAACCGTCAAATATGCTAAATTAAAAATCTTGCCGATTACTTTTGAAATAGTAACCGACGAATGTGTAGAAAATAGATCATGCCGATTACTTTTGAAATAGTAACCGACGAATGTGTTGAAAATAAATCATGCCGATTACCTTTGAAATAGTAACCGACGAATATGTTGAAAATAAAAAACTTATCGATTACTTTTGAAATAGTAACCAACGAATATGCTGAAAATAAAGTCTTGCCCATTACTTTTGAAATAGTAACCGACGAATATGTGCTGAAAATAAATCTTGCCGATTACTTTTAAAATAGTAACCGACAAATATGTTGAAAATAAAAATCTTGCCGATTACTTTTGAAATAGTAACCGACGATTGTGCAGAAAATAGATATGCCGATTACTTTTGAAATAGTAACCGACGAATGTGTTGAAAATAAATCATGCCGATTATTTTTGAAATAGTAACCGACGAATGTGCTGAAAATAAATCATGCCGATTACTATTGAAATAGTAACCGACAAATGTGCTGAAAATAAAAGACTTGCCCATTACTTTTGAAATAGTAACCGACGAATATGTGCTGAAAATAAATCTTGCCGATTACTTTTGAAATAGTAACCGACGAATGTGCTGAAAATAAATCATGCCGATTACTTTTGAAATAGTAAGCGACGAATATGTTGAAAATAAAAATCTTCTCGATTACTTTTAAAATAGTAACCGACAAATATGCTAAAACTAAAAATCTTGCCGATTACTTTTGAAATAGGAACCGACGAATATGTTGAAAATAAAAATCTTGCCGATTACTTTTAAAATAGTAACCGACAAATATGCTAAAAATAAAACTCTTGCCGATTACTTTTGAAAAAGTAACCGACAAATATGCTAAAAATAAAAATCTTGTCGATTACTTTTAAAATGGTAACCGACAAATATGTTGAAAATAAAAATCTTGCCGATTACTTTTAAACTAGTAACCGACAAATATGCTAAAAATAAAAAACTTGCCGATTACTTTTGAAATAGGAACAGACGAATATGTTGAAAATAAAAATCTTGCCGATTACTTTTGAAATAGTAACCGACGAATGTGCTGAAAATAAATCATGCTGATTACTTTCGAGATAGTAAGCGACGAATATGTTGAAAATAAAAATCTTACCGATTACTTTTAAAATAGTAACCAACGAATATGCTGAATATAAAGTCTTGCCGATTACTTTTGAAATAGTAACCGACGAATATGTTGAAAATAAAAATCTTGTCGATTACTTTTAAAATAGTAACCGACAAATATGCTGAAAATAAAAATCTTGCCGATTACTTTTGAAATAGTAACCGACGATTGTGCAGAAAATAGATCATGCCGATTACTTTTGAAATAGTAACCGACGAATGTGTTGAAAATAAATCATGCCGATTAGTTTTGAAATAGTAACCGACGAATGTGCTGAAAATAAATCATGCCGATTACTATTGAAATAGTAACCGACAAATGTGCTGAAAATAAAAGACTTGCCCATTACTTTTGAAATAGTAACCGACGAATATGTGCTGAAAATAAATCTTGCCGATTACTTTTGAAATAGTAAGCGACGAATATGTTGAAAATAAAAATCTTCTCGATTACTTTTAAAATAGTAACCGACAAATATGCTAAATTAAAAATCTTGCCGATTACTTTTGAAATAGTAACCGACGAATGTGTAGAAAATAGATCATGCCGATTACTTTTGAAATAGTAACCGACGAATGTGTTGAAAATAAATCATGCCGATTACCTTTGAAATAGTAACCGACGAATATGTTGAAAATAAAAAACTTATCGATTACTTTTGAAATAGTAACCAACGAATATGCTGAAAATAAAGTCTTGCCCATTACTTTTGAAATAGTAACCGACGAATATGTGCTGAAAATAAATCTTGCCGATTACTTTTAAAATAGTAACCGACAAATATGTTGAAAATAAAAATCTTGCCGATTACTTTTGAAATAGTAACCGACGATTGTGCAGAAAATAGATATGCCGATTACTTTTGAAATAGTAACCGACGAATGTGTTGAAAATAAATCATGCCGATTATTTTTGAAATAGTAACCGACGAATGTGCTGAAAATAAATCATGCCGATTACTATTGAAATAGTAACCGACAAATGTGCTGAAAATAAAAGACTTGCCCATTACTTTTGAAATAGTAACCGACGAATATGTGCTGAAAATAAATCTTGCCGATTACTTTTGAAATAGTAACCGACGAATGTGCTGAAAATAAATCATGCCGATTACTTTTGAAATAGTAAGCGACGAATATGTTGAAAATAAAAATCTTCTCGATTACTTTTAAAATAGTAACCGACAAATATGCTAAAACTAAAAATCTTGCCGATTACTTTTGAAATAGGAACCGACGAATATGTTGAAAATAAAAATCTTGCCGATTACTTTTAAAATAGTAACCGACAAATATGCTAAAAATAAAACTCTTGCCGATTACTTTTGAAAAAGTAACCGACAAATATGCTAAAAATAAAAATCTTGTCGATTACTTTTAAAATGGTAACCGACAAATATGTTGAAAATAAAAATCTTGCCGATTACTTTTAAACTAGTAACCGACAAATATGCTAAAAATAAAAAACTTGCCGATTACTTTTGAAATAGGAACAGACGAATATGTTGAAAATAAAAATCTTGCCGATTACTTTTGAAATAGTAACCGACGAATGTGCTGAAAATAAATCATGCTGATTACTTTCGAGATAGTAAGCGACGAATATGTTGAAAATAAAAATCTTACCGATTACTTTTAAAATAGTAACCAACGAATATGCTGAATATAAAGTCTTGCCGATTACTTTTGAAATAGTAACCGACGAATATGTTGAAAATAAAAATCTTGTCGATTACTTTTAAAATAGTAACCGACAAATATGCTGAAAATAAAAATCTTGCCGATTACTTTTGAAATAGTAACCGACGATTGTGCAGAAAATAGATCATGCCGATTACTTTTGAAATAGTAACCGACGAATGTGTTGAAAATAAATCATGCCGATTAGTTTTGAAATAGTAACCGACGAATGTGCTGAAAATAAATCATGCCGATTACTATTGAAATAGTAACCGACAAATGTGCTGAAAATAAAAGACTTGCCCATTACTTTTGAAATAGTAACCGACGAATATGTGCTGAAAATAAATCTTGCCGATTACTTTTGAAATAGTAAGCGACGAATATGTTGAAAATAAAAATCTTCTCGATTACTTTTAAAATAGTAACCGACAAATATGCTAAATTAAAAATCTTGCCGATTACTTTTGAAATAGTAACCGACGAATGTGTAGAAAATAGATCATGCCGATTACTTTTGAAATAGTAACCGACGAATGTGTTGAAAATAAATCATGCCGATTACCTTTGAAATAGTAACCGACGAATATGTTGAAAATAAAAAACTTACCGATTACTTTTGAAATAGTAACCAACGAATATGCTGAAAATAAAGTCTTGCCCATTACTTTTGAAATAGTAACCGACGAATATGTGCTGAAAATAAATCTTGCCGATTACTTTTAAAATAGTAACCGACAAATATGTTGAAAATAAAAATCTTGCCGATTACTTTTGAAATAGTAACCGACGATTGTGCAGAAAATAGATATGCCGATTACTTTTGAAATAGTAACCGACGAATGTGTTGAAAATAAATCATGCCGATTATTTTTGAAATAGTAACCGACGAATGTGCTGAAAATAAATCATACCGATTACTATTGAAATAGGATCCGACAAATGTGCTGAAAATAAAAGACTTGCCCATTACTTTTGAAATAGTAACCGACGAATATGTGCTGAAAATAAATCTTGCCGATTACTTTTGAAATAGTAACCGACGAATGTGCTGAAAATAAATCATGCCGATTACTTTTGAAATAGTAAGCGACGAATATGTTGAAAATAAAAATCTTCTCGATTACTTTTAAAATAGTAACCGACAAATATGCTAAAACTAAAAATCATGCCGATTACTTTTGAAATAGGAACCGACGAATATGTTGAAAATAAAAATCTTGCCGATTACTTTTAAAATAGTAACCGACAAATATGCTAAAAATAAAAATCTTGCCGATTACTTTTGAAAAAGTAACCGACAAATATGCTAAAAATAAAAATCTTGTCGATTACTTTTAAAATAGTAACCGACAAATATGTTGAAAATAAAAATCTTGCCGATTACTTTTGAAATAGTAACCGACGAATGTGCTGAAAATAAATCATGCCGATTACTTTCGAAATAGTAAGCGACGAATATGTTGAAAATAAAAATCTTACCGATTACTTTTAAAATAGTAACCAACGAATATGCTGAATATAAAGTCTTGCCGATTACTTTTGAAATAGTAACCGACGAAAATGTTGAAAATAAAAATCTTGTCGATTACTTTTAAAATAGTAACCGACAAATATGCTGAAAATAAAAATCTTGCCGATTACTTTTGAATTAGTAACCGACGATTGTGCAGAAAATAGATCATGCCGATTACTTTTGAAATAGTAACCGACGAATGTGTTGAAAATAAATCATGCCGATTATTTTTGAAATAGTAACTGACGAATGTGCTGAAAATAAATCATGCCGATTACTATTGAAATAGTAACCGACAAATGTGCTGAAAATAAAAGACTTGCCCATTACTTTTGAAATAGTAACCGACGAATATGTGATGAAAATAAATCTTGCCGATTACTTTTGAAATAGTAACCGACGAATGTGCTGAAAATAAATCATGCCGATTACTTTTGAAATAGTAAGCGACGAATATGTTGAAAATAAAAATCTTCTCGATTACTTTTAAAATAGTAACCGACAAATATGCTAAAACTAAAAATCTTGCCGATTACTTTTGAAATAGGAACCGACGAATATGTTGAAAATAAAAATCTTGCCGATTACTTTTAAAATAGTAACCGACAAATATGCTAAAAATAAAACTCTTGCCGATTACTTTTGAAAAAGTAACCGACAAATATGCTAAAAATAAAAATCTTGTCGATTACTTTTAAAATGGTAACCGACAAATATGTTGAAAATAAAAATCTTGCCGATTACTTTTGAAATAGTAACCGACGAATGTGCTGAAAATAAATCATGCCGATTACTTTCGAAATAGTAAGCGACGAATATGTTGAAAATAAAAATCTTACCGATTACTTTTAAAATAGTAACCAACGAATATGCTGAAAATAACGTCTTGCCGATTACTTTTGAAATAGGAACCGACGAATATGTTGAAAATAAAAATCTTGTCGATTACTTTTAAAATAGTAACCGACAAATATGCTGAAAATAAAAATCTTGCCGATTACTTTTGAAATAGTAACCGACGAATGTGCAGAAAATAAATCATGCCGATTACTTTTGAAATAGTAACCGACGAATGTGTTCAAAATAAATCATGCCGATTACTTTTGAAATAGTAACCGACGAATGTGCTGAAAATAAAACTCTTGCCCATTACTTTTTAAATAGTAACCGACGAATATGTGCTGAAAATAAATCTTGCCGATTACTTTTGAAATAGTAACCTACGAATCTGCTGAAAATAAATCATGCCGATTACTTTCGAAATAGTAAGCGACGAATATGTTGAAAATAAAAATCTTACCGATTACTTTTAAAATAGTAACCAACGAATGTACTGAAAATAAAGTCTTGTCGATTACTTTTGAAATAGGAACCGACGAATATGTTGAAAATAAAAATCTTGTCGATTACTTTTAAAATAGTAACCGACAAATATGCTGAAAATAAAAATCTTGCCGATTACTTTTGAAATAGTAACCGACGATTGTGCAGAAAATAGATCATGCCGATTACTTTTGAAATAGTAACCGACGAATGTGTTGAAAATAAATCATGCCGATTAGTTTTGAAATAGTAACCGACGAATGTGCTGAAAATAAATCATGCCGATTACTATTGAAATAGTAACCGACAAATGTGCTGAAAATAAAAGACTTGCCCATTACTTTTGAAATAGTAACCGACGAATATGTGCTGAAAATAAATCTTGCCGATTACTTTTGAAATAGTAAGCGACGAATATGTTGAAAATAAAAATCTTCTCGATTACTTTTAAAATAGTAACCGACAAATATGCTAAATTAAAAATCTTGCCGATTACTTTTGAAATAGTAACCGACGAATGTGTAGAAAATAGATCATGCCGATTACTTTTGAAATAGTAACCGACGAATGTGTTGAAAATAAATCATGCCGATTACCTTTGAAATAGTAACCGACGAATATGTTGAAAATAAAAAACTTACCGATTACTTTTGAAATAGTAACCAACGAATATGCTGAAAATAAAGTCTTGCCCATTACTTTTGAAATAGTAACCGACGAATATGTGCTGAAAATAAATCTTGCCGATTACTTTTAAAATAGTAACCGACAAATATGTTGAAAATAAAAATCTTGCCGATTACTTTTGAAATAGTAACCGACGATTGTGCAGAAAATAGATATGCCGATTACTTTTGAAATAGTAACCGACGAATGTGTTGAAAATAAATCATGCCGATTATTTTTGAAATAGTAACCGACGAATGTGCTGAAAATAAATCATACCGATTACTATTGAAATAGGATCCGACAAATGTGCTGAAAATAAAAGACTTGCCCATTACTTTTGAAATAGTAACCGACGAATATGTGCTGAAAATAAATCTTGCCGATTACTTTTGAAATAGTAACCGACGAATGTGCTGAAAATAAATCATGCCGATTACTTTTGAAATAGTAAGCGACGAATATGTTGAAAATAAAAATCTTCTCGATTACTTTTAAAATAGTAACCGACAAATATGCTAAAACTAAAAATCATGCCGATTACTTTTGAAATAGGAACCGACGAATATGTTGAAAATAAAAATCTTGCCGATTACTTTTAAAATAGTAACCGACAAATATGCTAAAAATAAAAATCTTGCCGATTACTTTTGAAAAAGTAACCGACAAATATGCTAAAAATAAAAATCTTGTCGATTACTTTTAAAATAGTAACCGACAAATATGTTGAAAATAAAAATCTTGCCGATTACTTTTGAAATAGTAACCGACGAATGTGCTGAAAATAAATCATGCCGATTACTTTCGAAATAGTAAGCGACGAATATGTTGAAAATAAAAATCTTACCGATTACTTTTAAAATAGTAACCAACGAATATGCTGAATATAAAGTCTTGCCGATTACTTTTGAAATAGTAACCGACGAAAATGTTGAAAATAAAAATCTTGTCGATTACTTTTAAAATAGTAACCGACAAATATGCTGAAAATAAAAATCTTGCCGATTACTTTTGAAATAGTAACCGACGATTGTGCAGAAAATAGATCATGCCGATTACTTTTGAAATAGTAACCGACGAATGTGTTGAAAATAAATCATGCCGATTATTTTTGAAATAGTAACTGACGAATGTGCTGAAAATAAATCATGCCGATTACTATTGAAATAGTAACCGACAAATGTGCTGAAAATAAAAGACTTGCCCATTACTTTTGAAATAGTAACCGACGAATATGTGATGAAAATAAATCTTGCCGATTACTTTTGAAATAGTAACCGACGAATGTGCTGAAAATAAATCATGCCGATTACTTTTGAAATAGTAAGCGACGAATATGTTGAAAATAAAAATCTTCTCGATTACTTTTAAAATAGTAACCGACAAATATGCTAAAACTAAAAATCTTGCCGATTACTTTTGAAATAGGAACCGACGAATATGTTGAAAATAAAAATCTTGCCGATTACTTTTAAAATAGTAACCGACAAATATGCTAAAAATAAAACTCTTGCCGATTACTTTTGAAAAAGTAACCGACAAATATGCTAAAAATAAAAATCTTGTCGATTACTTTTAAAATGGTAACCGACAAATATGTTGAAAATAAAAATCTTGCCGATTACTTTTGAAATAGTAACCGACGAATGTGCTGAAAATAAATCATGCCGATTACTTTCGAAATAGTAAGCGACGAATATGTTGAAAATAAAAATCTTACCGATTACTTTTAAAATAGTAACCAACGAATATGCTGAAAATAACGTCTTGCCGATTACTTTTGAAATAGGAACCGACGAATATGTTGAAAATAAAAATCTTGTCGATTACTTTTAAAATAGTAACCGACAAATATGCTGAAAATAAAAATCTTGCCGATTACTTTTGAAATAGTAACCGACGAATGTGCAGAAAATAAATCATGCCGATTACTTTTGAAATAGTAACCGACGAATGTGTTCAAAATAAATCATGCCGATTACTTTTGAAATAGTAACCGACGAATGTGCTGAAAATAAAACTCTTGCCCATTACTTTTTAAATAGTAACCGACGAATATGTGCTGAAAATAAATCTTGCCGATTACTTTTGAAATAGTAACCTACGAATCTGCTGAAAATAAATCATGCCGATTACTTTCGAAATAGTAAGCGACGAATATGTTGAAAATAAAAATCTTACCGATTACTTTTAAAATAGTAACCAACGAATGTACTGAAAATAAAGTCTTGTCGATTACTTTTGAAATAGGAACCGACGAATATGTTGAAAATAAAAATCTTGTCGATTACTTTTAAAATAGTAACCGACAAATATGCTGAAAAAAAAAATCTTGCCGATTACTTTTGAAATAGTAACCGACGAATGTGCAGAAAATAAAACTCTTGCCCATTACTTTTTAAATAGTAACCGAAGAATATGTGCTGAAAATAAATCTTGCCAATTACTTTTGAAATAGTAACCTACGAATGTGCTGAAAATAAATCATGCCGATTACTTTTGAAATAGTAAGCGACGAATATGTTGAAAATAAAAATCTTGTCGATTACTTTTAAACTAGTAACCGACAAATATGCTAAAAATAAAAATCTTGCCGATTACTTTTGAAAAAGTAACCGACAAATATGCTAAAAATAAAAATCTTGTCGATTACTTTTAAAATAGTAACCGACAAATATGTTGAAAATAAAAATCTTGCCGATTACTTTTGAAATAGTAACCGACGAATGTGCTGAAAATAAATCATGCCGATTACTTTCGAAATAGTAAGCGACGAATATGTTGAAAATAAAAATTTTACCGATTACTTTTAAAATAGTAACCAACGAATATGCTGAATATAAAGTCTTGCCGATTACTTTTGAAATAGTAACCGACGAAAATGTTGAAAATAAAAATCTTGTCGATTACTTTTAAAATAGTAACCGACAAATATGCTGAAAATAAAAATCTTGCCGATTACTTTTGAAATAGTAACCGACGATTGTGCAGAAAATAGATCATGCCGATTACTTTTGAAATAGTAACCGACGAATGTGTTGAAAATAAATCATGCCGATTATTTTTGAAATAGTAACCGACGAATGTGCTGAAAATAAATCATGCCGATTACTATTGAAATAGTAACCGACAAATGTGCTGAAAATAAAAGACTTGCCCATTACTTTTGAAATAGTAACCGACGAATATGTGATGAAAATAAATCTTGCCGATTACTTTTGAAATAGTAACCGACGAATGTGCTGAAAATAAATCATGCCGATTACTTTTGAAATAGTAAGCGACGAATATGTTGAAAATAAAAATCTTCTCGATTACTTTTAAAATAGTAACCGACAAATATGCTAAAACTAAAAATCTTGCCGATTACTTTTGAAATAGGAACCGACGAATATGTTGAAAATAAAAATCTTGCCGATTACTTTTAAAATAGTAACCGACAAATATGCTAAAAATAAAACTCTTGCCGATTACTTTTGAAAAAGTAACCGACAAATATGCTAAAAATAAAAATCTTGTCGATTACTTTTAAAATAGTAACCGACAAATATGTTGAAAATAAAAATCTTGCCGATTACTTTTGAAATAGTAACCGACGAATGTGCTGAAAATAAATCATGCCGATTACTTTCGAAATAGTAAGCGACGAATATGTTGAAAATAAAAATCTTCTCGATTACTTTTAAAATAGTAACCGACAAATATGCTAAAACTAAAAATCTTGCCGATTACTTTTGAAATAGGAACCGACGAATATGTTGAAAATAAAAATCTTGCCGATTACTTTTAAAATAGTAACCGACAAATATGCTAAAAATAAAACTCTTGCCGATTACTTTTGAAAAAGTAACCGACAAATATGCTAAAAATAAAAATCTTGTCGATTACTTTTAAAATGGTAACCGACAAATATGTTGAAAATAAAAATCTTGCCGATTACTTTTGAAATAGTAACCGACGAATGTGCTGAAAATAAATCATGCCGATTACTTTCGAAATAGTAAGCGACGAATATGTTGAAAATAAAAATCTTACCGATTACTTTTAAAATAGTAACCAACGAATGTACTGAAAATAAAGTCTTGCCGATTACTTTTGAAATAGGAACCGACGAATATGTTGAAAATAAAAATCTTGTCGATTACTTTTAAAATAGTAACCGACAAATATGCTGAAAAAAAATCTTGCCGATTACTTTTGAAATAGTAACCGACGAATGTGCAGAAAATAAATCATGCCGATTACTTTTGAAATAGTAACCGACGAATGTGTTCAAAATAAATCATGCCGATTACTTTTGAAATAGTAACTGACGAATGTGCTGAAAATAAAACTCTTGCCCATTACTTTTTAAATAGTAACCGACGAATATGTGCTGAAAATAAATCTTGCCAATTACTTTTGAAATAGTAACCTACGAATGTGCTGAAAATAAATCATGCCGATTACTTTTGAAATAGTAAGCGACGAATATGTTGAAAATAAAAATCTTGTCGATTACTTTTAAACTAGTAACCGACAAATATGCTAAAAATAAAAATCTTGCCGATTACTTTTGAAAAAGTAACCGACAAATATGCTAAAAATAAAAATCTTGTCGATTACTTTTAAAATAGTAACCGACAAATATGTTGAAAATAAAAATCTTGCCGATTACTTTTGAAATAGTAACCGACGAATGTGCTGAAAATAAATCATGCCGATTACTTTCGAAATAGTAAGCGACGAATATGTTGAAAATAAAAATCTTACCGATTACTTTTAAAATAGTAACCAACGAATATGCTGAATATAAAGTCTTGCCGATTACTTTTGAAATAGTAACCGACGAAAATGTTGAAAATAAAAATCTTGTCGATTACTTTTAAAATAGTAACCGACAAATATGCTGAAAATAAAAATCTTGCCGATTACTTTTGAAATAGTAACCGACGATTGTGCAGAAAATAGATCATGCCGATTACTTTTGAAATAGTAACCGACGAATGTGTTGAAAATAAATCATGCCGATTATTTTTGAAATAGTAACCGACGAATGTGCTGAAAATAAATCATGCCGATTACTATTGAAATAGTAACCGACAAATGTGCTGAAAATAAAAGACTTGCCCATTACTTTTGAAATAGTAACCGACGAATATGTGATGAAAATAAATCTTGCCGATTACTTTTGAAATAGTAACCGACGAATGTGCTGAAAATAAATCATGCCGATTACTTTTGAAATAGTAAGCGACGAATATGTTGAAAATAAAAATCTTCTCGATTACTTTTAAAATAGTAACCGACAAATATGCTAAAACTAAAAATCTTGCCGATTACTTTTGAAATAGGAACCGACGAATATGTTGAAAATAAAAATCTTGCCGATTACTTTTAAAATAGTAACCGACAAATATGCTAAAAATAAAACTCTTGCCGATTACTTTTGAAAAAGTAACCGACAAATATGCTAAAAATAAAAATCTTGTCGATTACTTTTAAAATGGTAACCGACAAATATGTTGAAAATAAAAATCTTGCCGATTACTTTTGAAATAGTAACCGACGAATGTGCTGAAAATAAATCATGCCGATTACTTTCGAAATAGTAAGCGACGAATATGTTGAAAATAAAAATCTTACCGATTACTTTTAAAATAGTAACCAACGAATATGCTGAAAATAACGTCTTGCCGATTACTTTTGAAATAGGAACCGACGAATATGTTGAAAATAAAAATCTTGTCGATTACTTTTAAAATAGTAACCGACAAATATGCTGAAAATAAAAATCTTGCCGATTACTTTTGAAATAGTAACCGACGAATGTGCAGAAAATAAATCATGCCGATTACTTTTGAAATAGTAACCGACGAATGTGTTCAAAATAAATCATGCCGATTACTTTTGAAATAGTAACCGACGAATGTGCTGAAAATAAAACTCTTGCCCATTACTTTTTAAATAGTAACCGACGAATATGTGCTGAAAATAAATCTTGCCGATTACTTTTGAAATAGTAACCTACGAATCTGCTGAAAATAAATCATGCCGATTACTTTCGAAATAGTAAGCGACGAATATGTTGAAAATAAAAATCTTACCGATTACTTTTAAAATAGTAACCAACGAATGTACTGAAAATAAAGTCTTGCCGATTACTTTTGAAATAGGAACCGACGAATATGTTGAAAATAAAAATCTTGTCGATTACTTTTAAAATAGTAACCGACAAATATGCTTAAAAAAAAAATCTTGCCGATTACTTTTGAAATAGTAACCGACGAATGTGCAGAAAATAAATCATGCCGATTACTTTTGAAATAGTAACCGACGAATGTGTTCAAAATAAATCATGCCGATTACTTTTGAAATAGTAACTGACGAATGTGCTGAAAATAAAACTCTTGCCCATTACTTTTTAAATAGTAACCGACGAATATGTGCTGAAAATAAATCTTGCCAATTACTTTTGAAATAGTAACCTACGAATGTGCTGAAAATAAATCATGCCGATTACTTTTGAAATAGTAAGCGACGAATATGTTGAAAATAAAAATCTTGTCGATTACTTTTAAACTAGTAACCGACAAATATGCTAAAAATAAAAATCTTGTCGATTACTTTTAAAATAGTAACCGACAAATATGTTGAAAATAAAAATCTTGCCGATTACTTTTGAAATAGTAACCGACGAATGTGCTGAAAATAAATCATGCCGATTACTTTCGAAATAGTAAGCGACGAATATGTTGAAAATAAAAATCTTACCGATTACTTTTAAAATAGTAACCAACGAATATGCTGAATATAAAGTCTTGCCGATTACTTTTGAAATAGTAACCGACGAAAATGTTGAAAATAAAAATCTTGTCGATTACTTTTAAAATAGTAACCGACAAATATGCTGAAAATAAAAATCTTGCCGATTACTTTTGAAATAGTAACCGACGATTGTGCAGAAAATAGATCATGCCGATTACTTTTGAAATAGTAACCGACGAATGTGTTGAAAATAAATCATGCCGATTATTTTTGAAATAGTAACCGACGAATGTGCTGAAAATAAATCATGCCGATTACTATTGAAATAGTAACCGACAAATGTGCTGAAAATAAAAGACTTGCCCATTACTTTTGAAATAGTAACCGACGAATATGTGATGAAAATAAATCTTGCCGATTACTTTTGAAATAGTAACCGACGAATGTGCTGAAAATAAATCATGCCGATTACTTTTGAAATAGTAAGCGACGAATATGTTGAAAATAAAAATCTTCTCGATTACTTTTAAAATAGTAACCGACAAATATGCTAAAACTAAAAATCTTGCCGATTACTTTTGAAATAGGAACCGACGAATATGTTGAAAATAAAAATCTTGCCGATTACTTTTAAAATAGTAACCGACAAATATGCTAAAAATAAAACTCTTGCCGATTACTTTTGAAAAAGTAACCGACAAATATGCTAAAAATAAAAATCTTGTCGATTACTTTTAAAATGGTAACCGACAAATATGTTGAAAATAAAAATCTTGCCGATTACTTTTGAAATAGTAACCGACGAATGTGCTGAAAATAAATCATGCCGATTACTTTCGAAATAGTAAGCGACGAATATGTTGAAAATAAAAATCTTACCGATTACTTTTAAAATAGTAACCAACGAATATGCTGAAAATAACGTCTTGCCGATTACTTTTGAAATAGGAACCGACGAATATGTTGAAAATAAAAATCTTGTCGATTACTTTTAAAATAGTAACCGACAAATATGCTGAAAATAAAAATCTTGCCGATTACTTTTGAAATAGTAACCGACGAATGTGCAGAAAATAAATCATGCCGATTACTTTTGAAATAGTAACCGACGAATGTGTTCAAAATAAATCATGCCGATTACTTTTGAAATAGTAACCGACGAATGTGCTGAAAATAAAACTCTTGCCCATTACTTTTTAAATAGTAACCGACGAATATGTGCTGAAAATAAATCTTGCCGATTACTTTTGAAATAGTAACCTACGAATCTGCTGAAAATAAATCATGCCGATTACTTTCGAAATAGTAAGCGACGAATATGTTGAAAATAAAAATCTTACCGATTACTTTTAAAATAGTAACCAACGAATGTACTGAAAATAAAGTCTTGCCGATTACTTTTGAAATAGGAACCGACGAATATGTTGAAAATAAAAATCTTGTCGATTACTTTTAAAATAGTAACCGACAAATATGCTGAAAAAAAAAATCTTGCCGATTACTTTTGAAATAGTAACCGACGAATGTGCAGAAAATAAATCATGCCGATTACTTTTGAAATAGTAACCGACGAATGTGTTCAAAATAAATCATGCCGATTACTTTTGAAATAGTAACTGACGAATGTGCTGAAAATAAAACTCTTGCCCATTACTTTTTAAATAGTAACCGACGAATATGTGCTGAAAATAAATCTTGCCAATTACTTTTGAAATAGTAACCTACGAATGTGCTGAAAATAAATCATGCCGATTACTTTTGAAATAGTCACCGACGAATATGTTGAAAATAAAAATCTTGTCGATTACTTTTAAACTAGTAACCGACAAATATGCTAAAAATAAAAAACTTGCCGATTACTTTTGAAATAGGAACAGACGAATATGTTGAAAATAAAAATCTTGCCGATTACTTTTGAAATAGTAACCGACGAATGTGCTGAAAATAAATCATGTTGATTACTTTCGAAATAGTAAGCGACGAATATGTTGAAAATAAAAATCTTACCGATTACTTTTAAAATAGTAACCAACGAATATGCTGAATATAAAGTCTTGCCGATTACTTTTGAAATAGTAACCGACGAATATGTTGAAAATAAAAATCTTGTCGATTACTTTTAAAATAGTAACCGACAAATATGCTGAAAATAAAAATCTTGCCGATTACTTTTGAAATAGTAACCGACGATTGTGCAGAAAATAGATCATGCCGATTACTTTTGAAATAGTAACCGACGAATGTGTTGAAAATAAATCATGCCGATTATTTTTGAAATAGTAACCGACGAATGTGCTGAAAATAAATCATGCCGATTACTATTGAAATAGTAACCGACAAATGTGCTGAAAATAAAAGACTTGCCCATTACTTTTGAAATAGTAACCGACGAATATGTGCTGAAAATAAATCTTGCCGATTACTTTTGAAATAGTAACCGACGAATGTGCTGAAAATAAATCATGCCGATTACTTTTGAAATAGTAAGCGACGAATATGTTGAAAATAAAAATCTTCTCGATTACTTTTAAAATAGTAACCGACAAATATGCTAAAACTAAAAATCTTGCCGATTACTTTTGAAATAGGAA
Source organism: Medicago lupulina (assembly GCA_958299785.1). Classification (NCBI taxonomy): domain Eukaryota; kingdom Viridiplantae; phylum Streptophyta; class Magnoliopsida; order Fabales; family Fabaceae; genus Medicago; species Medicago lupulina. The sequence goes on from OY283140.1 coordinate 48,573,892, forward strand.
CCGACGAATATGTTGAAAATAAAAATCTTGCCGATTACTTTTAAATAGTAACCGACAAATATGCTAAAAATAAAACTCTTGCCGATTACTTTTGAAAAAGTAACCGACAAATATGCTAAAAATAAAAATCTTGTCGATTACTTTTAAAATGGTAACCGACAAATATGTTGAAAATAAAAATCTTGCCGATTACTTTTAAACTAGTAACCGACAAATATGCTAAAAATAAAAAACTTGCCGATTACTTTTGAAATAGGAACAGACGAATATGTTGAAAATAAAAATCTTGCCGATTACTTTTGAAATAGTAACCGACGAATGTGCTGAAAATAAATCATGCTGATTACTTTCGAGATAGTAAGCGACGAATATGTTGAAAATAAAAATCTTACCGATTACTTTTAAAATAGTAACCAACGAATATGTTGAATATAAAGTCTTGCCGATTACTTTTGAAATAGTAACCGACGAATATGTTGAAAATAAAAATCTTGTCGATTACTTTTAAAATAGTAACCGACAAATATGCTGAAAATAAAAATCTTGCCGATTACTTTTGAAATAGTAACCGACGATTGTGCAGAAAATAGATCATGCCGATTACTTTTGAAATAGTAACCGACGAATGTGTTGAAAATAAATCATGCCGATTAGTTTTGAAATAGTAACCAACGAATGTGCTGAAAATAAATCATGCCGATTACTATTGAAATAGTAACCGACAAATGTGCTGAAAATAAAAGACTTGCCCATTACTTTTGAAATAGTAACCGACGAATATGTGCTGAAAATAAATCTTGCCGATTACTTTTGAAATAGTAAGCGACGAATATGTTGAAAATAAAAATCTTCTCGATTACTTTTAAAATAGTAACCGACAAATATGCTAAATTAAAAATCTTGCCGATTACTTTTGAAATAGTAACCGACGAATGTGTAGAAAATAGATCATGCCGATTACTTTTGAAATAGTAACCGACGAATGTGTTGAAAATAAATCATGCCGATTACCTTTGAAATAGTAACCGACGAATATGTGCAGAAAATAAATCTTGCCGATTACTTTTGAAATAGTAACCGACGAATGTGCTGAAAATAAATCATGCCGATTAATTTTGAAATAGTAAGCGACGAATATGTTGAAAATAAAAATCTTCTCGATTACTTTTAAAATAGTAACCGACAAATATGCTAAAACTAAAAATCATGCCGATTACTTTTGAAATAGGAACCGACGAATATGTTGAAAATAAAAATCTTGCCGATTACTTTTAAAATAGTAACCGACAAATATGCTAAAAATAAAAATCTTGCCGATTACTTTTGAAATAGTAAGCGACAAATATGTTGAAAATAAAAATCTTCTCGATTACTTTTAAAATAGTAACCGACAAATATGCTAAAACTAAAAATCATGCCGATTACTTTTGAAATAGGAACCGACGAATATGTTGAAAATAAAAATCTTGCCGATTACTTTTAAAATAGTAACCGACAAATATGCTAAAAATAAAAATCTTGCCGATTACTTTTGAAAAAGTAACCGACAAATATGCTAAAAATAAAAATCTTGTCGATTACTTTTAAAATAGTAACCGACAAATATGTTGAAAATAAAAATCTTGCCGATTACTTTTGAAATAGTAACCGACGAATGTGCTGAAAATAAATCATGCCGATTACTTTCGAAATAGTAACCGACGAATGTGCTGAAAATAAAACTCTTGCCCATTACTTTTGAAATAGTAACCGACGAATATGTGCTGAAAATAAATATTGCCGATTACTTTTGAAATAGTAACCGACGAATGTGCTGAAAATAAATCATGCCGATTACTTTTGAAATAGTAAGCGACGAATATGTTGAAAATAAAAATCTTCTCGATTACTTTTAAAATAGTAACCGACAAATATGCTAAAACTAAAAATCTTGCCGATTACTTTTGAAATAGGAACCGACGAATATGTTGAAAATAAAAATCTTGCCGATTACTTTTAAAATAGTAACCGACAAATATGCTAAAAATAAAAATCTTGCCGATTACTTTTGAAAAAGTAACCGACAAATATGCTAAAAATAAAAATCTTGTCGATTACTTTTAAAATAGTAACCGACAAATATGTTGAAAATAAAAATCTTGCCGATTACTTTTGAAATAGTAACCGACGAATGTGCTGAAAATAAATCATGCCGATTACTTTCGAAATAGTAAGCGACGAATATGTTGAAAATAAAAATCTTACCGATTACTTTTAAAATAGTAACCAACGAATATGCTGAATATAAAGTCTTGCCGATTACTTTTGAAATAGTAACCGACGAAAATGTTGAAAATAAAAATCTTGTCGATTACTTTTAAAATAGTAACCGACAAATATGCTGAAAATAAAAATCTTGCCGATTACTTTTGAAATAGTAACCGACGATTGTGCAGAAAATAGATCATGCCGATTACTTTTGAAATAGTAACCGACGAATGTGTTGAAAATAAATCATGCCGATTATTTTTGAAATAGTAACCGACGAATGTGCTGAAAATAAATCATGCCGATTACTATTGAAATAGTAACCGACAAATGTGCTGAAAATAAAAGACTTGCCCATTACTTTTGAAATAGTAACCGACGAATATGTGATGAAAATAAATCTTGCCGATTACTTTTGAAATAGTAACCGACGAATGTGCTGAAAATAAATCATGCCGATTACTTTTGAAATAGTAAGCGACGAATATGTTGAAAATAAAAATCTTCTCGATTACTTTTAAAATAGTAACCGACAAATATGCTAAAACTAAAAATCTTGCCGATTACTTTTGAAATAGGAACCGACGAATATGTTGAAAATAAAAATCTTGCCGATTACTTTTAAAATAGTAACCGACAAATATGCTAAAAATAAAACTCTTGCCGATTACTTTTGAAAAAGTAACCGACAAATATGCTAAAAATAAAAATCTTGTCGATTACTTTTAAAATGGTAACCGACAAATATGTTGAAAATAAAAATCTTGCCGATTACTTTTGAAATAGTAACCGACGAATGTGCTGAAAATAAATCATGCCGATTACTTTTGAAATAGTAAGCGACGAATATGTTGAAAATAAAAATCTTACCGATTACTTTTAAAATAGTAACCAACGAATATGCTGAAAATAACGTCTTGCCGATTACTTTTGAAATAGGAACCGACGAATATGTTGAAAATAAAAATCTTGTCGATTACTTTTAAAATAGTAACCGACAAATATGCTGAAAATAAAAATCTTGCCGATTACTTTTGAAATAGTAACCGACGAATGTGCAGAAAATAAATCATGCCGATTACTTTTGAAATAGTAACCGACGAATGTGTTCAAAATAAATCATGCCGATTACTTTTGAAATAGTAACCGACGAATGTGCTGAAAATAAAACTCTTGCCCGTTACTTTTTAAATAGTAACCGACGAATATGTGCTAAAAATAAATCTTGCCGAATACTTTTGAAATAGTAACCTACGAATCTGCTGAAAATAAATCATGCCGATTACTTTCGAAATAGTAAGCGACGAATATGTTGAAAATAAAAATCTTACCGATTACTTTTAAAATAGTAACCAACGAATGTACTGAAAATAAAGTCTTGCCGATTACTTTTGAAATAGGAACCGACGAATATGTTGAAAATAAAAATCTTGTCGATTACTTTTAAAATAGTAACCGACAAATATGCTGAAAAAAAAAATCTTGCCGATTACTTTTGAAATAGTAACCGACGAATGTGCAGAAAATAAATCATGCCGATTACTTTTGAAATAGTAACCGACGAATGTGTTCAAAATAAATCATGCCGATTACTTTTGAAATAGTAACTGACGAATGTGCTGAAAATAAAACTCTTGCCCATTACTTTTTCAATAGTAACCGACGAATATGTGCTGAAAATAAATCTTGCCGATTACTTTTGAAATAGTAACCTACGAATGTGCTGAAAATAAATCATGCCGATTACTTTTGAAATAGTAAGCGACGAATATGTTGAAAATAAAAATCTTGTCGATTACTTTTAAACTAGTAACCGACAAATATGCTAAAAATAAAAAACTTGCCGATTACTTTTGAAATAGGAACAGACGAATATGTTGAAAATAAAAATCTTGCCGATTACTTTTGAAATAGTAACCGACGAATGTGCTGAAAATAAATCATGCTGATTACTTTCGAAATAGTAAGCGACGAATATGTTGAAAATAAAAATCTTACCGATTACTTTTAAAATAGTAACCAACGAATATGCTGAAAATAACGTCTTGCCGATTACTTTTGAAATAGGAACCGACGAATATGTTGAAAATAAAAATCTTGTCGATTACTTTTAAAATAGTAACCGACAAATATGCTGAAAATAAAAATCTTGCCGATTACTTTTGAAATAGTAACCGACGAATGTGCAGAAAATAAATCATGCCGATTACTTTTGAAATAGTAACCGACGAATGTGTTCAAAATAAATCATGCCGATTACTTTTGAAATAGTAACCGACGAATGTGCTGAAAATAAAACTCTTGCCCGTTACTTTTTAAATAGTAACCGACGAATATGTGCTAAAAATAAATCTTGCCGATTACTTTTGAAATAGTAACCTACGAATCTGCTGAAAATAAATCATGCCGATTACTTTCGAAATAGTAAGCGACGAATATGTTGAAAATAAAAATCTTACCGATTACTTTTAAAATAGTAACCAACGAATGTACTGAAAATAAAGTCTTGCCGATTACTTTTGAAATAGGAACCGACGAATATGTTGAAAATAAAAATCTTGTCGATTACTTTTAAAATAGTAACCGACAAATATGCTGAAAAAAAAAATCTTGCCGATTACTTTTGAAATAGTAACCGACGAATGTGCAGAAAATAAATCATGCCGATTACTTTTGAAATAGTAACCGACGAATGTGTTCAAAATAAATCATGCCGATTACTTTTGAAATAGTAACTGACGAATGTGCTGAAAATAAAACTCTTGCCCATTACTTTTTAAATAGTAACCGACGACTATGTGCTGAAAATAAATCTTGCCGATTACTTTTGAAATAGTAACCTACGAATGTGCTGAAAATAAATCATGCCGATTACTTTTGAAATAGTAAGCGACGAATATGTTGAAAATAAAAATCTTGTCGATTACTTTTAAACTAGTAACCGACAAATATGCTAAAAATAAAAAACTTGCCGATTACTTTTGAAATAGGAACAGACGAATATGTTGAAAATAAAAATCTTGCCGATTACTTTTGAAATAGTAACCGACGAATGTGCTGAAAATAAATCATGCTGATTACTTTCGAAATAGTAAGCGACGAATATGTTGAAAATAAAAATCTTACCGATTACTTTTAAAATAGTAACCAACGAATATGCTGAATATAAAGTCTTGCCGATTACTTTTGAAATAGTAACCGACGAATATGTTGAAAATAAAAATCTTGTCGATTACTTTTAAAATAGTAACCGACAAATATGCTGAAAATAAAAATCTTGCCGATTACTTTTGAAATAGTAACCGACGATTGTGCAGAAAATAGATCATGCCGATTACTTTTGAAATAGTAACCGACGAATGTGTTGAAAATAAATCATGCCGATTATTTTTGAAATAGTAACCGACGAATGTGCTGAAAATAAATCATGCCGATTACTATTGAAATAGTAACCGACAAATGTGCTGAAAATAAAAGACTTGCCCATTACTTTTGAAATAGTAACCGACGAATATGTGCTGAAAATAAATCTTGCCGATTACTTTTGAAATAGTAACCGACGAATGTGCTGAAAATAAATCATGCCGATTACTTTTGAAATAGTAAGCGACGAATATGTTGAAAATAAAAATCTTCTCGATTACTTTTAAAATAGTAACCGACAAATATGCTAAAACTAAAAATCTTGCCGATTACTTTTGAAATAGGAACCGACGAATATGTTGAAAATAAAAATCTTGCCGATTACTTTTAAAATAGTAACTGACAAATATGCTAAAAATAAAACTCTTGCCGATTACTTTTGAAAAAGTAACCGACAAATATGCTAAAAATAAAAATCTTGTCGATTACTTTTAAAATGGTAACCGACAAATATGTTGAAAATAAAAATCTTGCCGATTACTTTTAAACTAGTAACCGACAAATATGCTAAAAATAAAAAACTTGCCGATTACTTTTGAAATCGGAACAGACGAATATGTTGAAAATAAAAATCTTGCCGATTACTTTTGAAATAGTAACCGACGAATGTGCTGAAAATAAATCATGCTGATTACTTTCGAGATAGTAAGCGACGAATATGTTGAAAATAAAAATCTTACCGATTACTTTTAAAATAGTAACCAACGAATATGCTGAATATAAAGTCTTGCCGATTACTTTTGATATAGTAACCGACGAATATGTTGAAAATAAAAATCTTCTCGATTACTTTTAAAATAGTAACCGACAAATATGCTAAAACTAAAAATCTTGCCGATTACTTTTGAAATAGGAACCGACGAATATGTTGAAAATAAAAATCTTGCCGATTACTTTTAAAATAGTAACCGACAAATATGCTAAAAATAAAACTCTTGCCGATTACTTTTGAAAAAGTAACCGACAAATATGCTAAAAATAAAAATCTTGTCGATTACTTTTAAAATGGTAACCGACAAATATGTTGAAAATAAAAATCTTGCCGATTACTTTTGAAATAGTAACCGACGAATGTGCTGAAAATAAATCATGCCGATTACTTTCGAAATAGTAAGCGACGAATATGTTGAAAATAAAAATCTTACCGATTACTTTTAAAATAGTAACCAACGAATATGCTGAAAATAAAGTCTTGCCGATTACTTTTGAAATAGTAACCTTCGAATATGTTGAAAATAAAAATCTTGTCGATTACTTTTAAAATAGTAACCGACAAATATGCTGAAAATAAAAATCTTGCCGATTACTTTTGAAATAGTAACCGACGATTGTGCAGAAAATAGATCATGCCGATTACTTTTGAAATAGTAACCGACGAATGTGTTGAAAATAAATCATGCCGATTATTTTTGAAATAGTAACCGACGAATGTGCTGAAAATAAATCATGCTGATTACTTTAGAAATAGTAAGCGATGAATATGTTGGAAATAAAAATCTTACCGATTACTTTTAAAAAAGTAACCAATGAATGTGCTGAAAATAAAGTCTTGCCGATTACTTTTGAAATAGTAACCGACGAATATGTTGAAAATAAAAATCTTGCCGATTACTTTTGAAATAGTAACCGACGAATGTGCTGAAAATAAATCATGCCGATTACTTTCGAAATAGTAAGCGACGAATATGTTGAAAATAAAAATCTTACCGATTACTTTTAAAATAGTAACCAACGAATGTACTGAAAATAAAGTCTTGCCGATTACTTTTGAAATAGGAACTGACGAATATGTTGAAAATAAAAATCTTGTCGATTACTTTTAAAATAGTAACCGACAAATATGCTGAAAATAAAAATCTTGCCGATTACTTTTGAAATAGTAACCGACGATTGTGCAGAAAATAGATATGCCGATTACTTTTGAAATAGTAACCGACGAATGTGTTGAAAATAAATCATGCCGATTATTTTTGAAATAGTAACCGACGAATGTGTTGAAAATAAATCATGCCGATTACTATTGAAATAATAACCGACAAATGTGCTGAAAATAAAAGTCTTGCCCATTACTTTTGAAATAGTAACCGACGAATATGTACTGAAAATAAATCTTGCCGATTACTTTTGAAATAGTAATCGACGAATGTGCTGAAAATAAATCATGCCGATTACTTTTGAAATAGTAAGCGACGAATATGTTGAAAATAAAAATCTTCTCGATTACTTTTAAAATAGTAACCGACAAATATGCTAAAACTAAAACCTTGCCGATTACTTTTGAAATAGGAACCGACGAATATGTTGAAAATAAAAATCTTGCCGATTACTTTTGAAAAAGTAACCGACAAATATGCTGAAAATAAAAATCTTGCCGATTACTTTTGAAATAGTCACCGACCAATAGGCTGAAAATAAAAATGTTGCCGATTACTTTTGAAATAGTAACCGACGAATGTGCTGAAAAGAAATCATGCTGATTACTTTTGAAATAGTAAGCGATGAATATGTTGGAAATAAAAATCTTACCGATTACTTTTAAAAAAGTAACCAATGAATGTGCTGAAAATAAAGTCTTGCCGATTACTTTTGAAATAGTAACCGACGAATGTGCTGAAAATAAATCATGCCGATTACTTTCGAAATAGTAAGCGACGAATATGTTGAAAATAAAAATCTTACCGATTACTTTTCAAATAGTAACCAACGAATATGCTGAATATAAAGTCTTGCCGATTACTTTTGAAATAGTAACCGACGAATATGTTGAAAATAAAAATCTTGTCGATTACTTTTAAAATAGTAACCGACAAATATGCTGAAAATAAAAATCTTGCCGATTACTTTTGAAATAGTAACCGACGATTGTGCAGAAAATAGATCATGCCGATTACTTTTGAAATAGTAACCGACGAATGTGTTGAAAATAAATCATGCCGATTATTTTTGAAATAGTAACCGACGAATGTGCTGAAAATAAATCATGCCGATTACTATTGAAATAGTAACCGACAAATGTGCTGAAAATAAAAGACTTGCCCATTACTTTTGAAATAGTAACCGACGAATATGTGCTGAAAATAAATCTTGCCGATTACTTTTGAAATAGTAACCGACGAATGTGCTGAAAATAAATCATGCCGATTACTTTTGAAATAGTAAGCGACGAATATGTTGAAAATAAAAATCTTCTCGATTACTTTTAAAATAGTAACCGACAAATATGCTAAAACTAAAAATCTTGCCGATTACTTTTGAAAAAGGAACCGACGAATATGTTGAAAATAAAAATCTTGCCGATTACTTTTAAATAGTAACCGACAAATATGCTAAAAATAAAACTCTTGCCGATTACTTTTGAAAAAGTAACCGACAAATATGCTAAAAATAAAAATCTTGTCGATTACTTTTAAAATGGTAACCGACAAATATGTTGAAAATAAAAATCTTGCCGATTACTTTTAAACTAGTAACCGACAAATATGCTAAAAATAAAAAACTTGCCGATTACTTTTGAAATAGGAACAGACGAATATGTTGAAAATAAAAATCTTGCCGATTACTTTTGAAATAGTAACCGACGAATGTGCTGAAAATAAATCATGCTGATTACTTTCGAGATAGTAAGCGACGAATATGTTGAAAATAAAAATCTTACCGATTACTTTTAAAATAGTAACCAACGAATATGCTGAATATAAAGTCTTGCCGATTACTTTTGAAATAGTAACCGACGAATATGTTGAAAATAAAAATCTTGTCGATTACTTTTAAAATAGTAACCGACAAATATGCTGAAAATAAAAATCTTGCCGATTACTTTTGAAATAGTAACCGACGATTGTGCAGAAAATAGATCATGCCGATTACTTTTGAAATAGTAACCGACGAATGTGTTGAAAATAAATCATGCCGATTAGTTTTGAAATAGTAACCGACGAATGTGCTGAAAATAAATCATGCCGATTACTATTGAAATAGTAACCGACAAATGTGCTGAAAATAAAAGACTTGCCCATTACTTTTGAAATAGTAACCGACGAATATGTGCTGAAAATAAATCTTGCCGATTACTTTTGAAATAGTAACCGACGAATGTGCTGAAAATAAATCATGCCGATTACTTTTGAAATAGTAAGCGACGAATATGTTGAAAATAAAAATCTTCTCGATTACTTTTAAAATAGTAACCGACAAATATGCTAAAACTAAAAATCTTGCCGATTACTTTTGAAATAGGAACCGACGAATATGTTGAAAATAAAAATCTTGCCGATTACTTTTAAAATAGTAACCGACAAATATGCTAAAAATAAAACTCTTGCCGATTACTTTTGAAAAAGTAACCGACAAATATGCTAAAAATAAAAATCTTGTCGATTACTTTTAAAAAGGTAACCGACAAATATGTTGAAAATAAAAATCTTGCCGATTACTTTTGAAATAGTAACCGACGAATGTGCTGAAAATAAATCATGCCGATTACTTTCGAAATAGTAAGCGACGAATATGTTGAAAATAAAAATCTTACCGATTACTTTTAAAATAGTAACCAACGAATATGCTGAAAATAAAGTCTTGCCGATTACTTTTGAAATAGTAACCTTCGAATATGTTGAAAATAAAAATCTTGTCGATTACTTTTAAAATAGTAACCGACAAATATGCTGAAAATAAAAATCTTGCCGATTACTTTTGAAATAGTAACCGACGATTGTGCAGAAAATAGATCATGCCGATTACTTTTGAAATAGTAACCGACGAATGTGTTGAAAATAAATCATGCCGATTATTTTTGAAATAGTAACCGACGAATGTTCTGAAAATAAATCATGCTGATTACTTTTGAAATAGTAAGCGATGAATATGTTGGAAATAAAAATCTTACCGATTACTTTTAAAAAAGTAACCAATGAATGTGCTGAAAATAAAGTCTTGCCGATTACTTTTGAAATAGTAACCGACGAATATGTTGAAAATAAAAATCTTGCCGATTACTTTTGAAATAGTAACCGACGAATGTGCTGAAAATAAATCATGCCGATTACTTTCGAAATAGTAAGCGACGAATATGTTGAAAATAAAAATCTTACCGATTACTTTTAAAATAGTAACCAACGAATGTACTGAAAATAAAGTCTTGCCGATTACTTTTGAAATAGGAACTGACGAATATGTTGAAAATAAAAATCTTGTCGATTACTTTTAAAATAGTAACCGACAAATATGCTGAAAATAAAAATCTTGCCGATTACTTTTGAAATAGTAACCGACGATTGTGCAGAAAATAGATATGCCGATTACTTTTGAAATAGTAACCGACGAATGTGTTGAAAATAAATCATGCCGATTATTTTTGAAATAGTAACCGACGAATGTGTTGAAAATAAATCATGCCGATTACTATTGAAATAATAACCGACAAATGTGCTGAAAATAAAAGTCTTGCCCATTACTTTTGAAATAGTAACCGACGAATATGTACTGAAAATAAATCTTGCCGATTACTTTTGAAATAGTAATCGACGAATGTGCTGAAAATAAATCATGCCGATTACTTTTGAAATAGTAAGCGACGAATATGTTGAAAATAAAAATCTTCTCGATTACTTTTAAAATAGTAACCGACAAATATGCTAAAACTAAAAACTTGCCGATTACTTTTGAAATAGGAACCGACGAATATGTTGAAAATAAAAATCTTGCCGATTACTTTTGAAAAAGTAACCGACAAATATGCTGAAAATAAAAATCTTGCCGATTACTTTTGAAATAGTCACCGACCAATAGGCTGAAAATAAAAATGTTGCCGATTACTTTTGAAATAGTAACCGACGAATGTGCTGAAAAGAAATCATGCTGATTACTTTTGAAATAGTAAGCGATGAATATGTTGGAAATAAAAATCTTACCGATTACTTTTAAAAAAGTAACCAATGAATGTGCTGAAAATAAAGTCTTGCCGATTACTTTTGAAATAGTAACCGACGAATGTGCTGAAAATAAATCATGCCGATTACTTTCGAAATAGTAAGCGACGAATATGTTGAAAATAAAAATCTTACCGATTACTTTTAAAATAGTAACCAACGAATATGCTGAATATAAAGTCTTGCCGATTACTTTTGAAATAGTAACCGACGAATATGTTGAAAATAAAAATCTTGTCGATTACTTTTAAAATAGTAACCGACAAATATGCTGAAAATAAAAATCTTGCCGATTACTTTTGAAATAGTAACCGACGATTGTGCAGAAAATAGATCATGCCGATTACTTTTGAAATAGTAACCGACGAATGTGTTGAAAATAAATCATGCCGATTATTTTTGAAATAGTAACCGACGAATGTGCTGAAAATAAATCATGCCGATTACTATTGAAATAGTAACCGACAAATGTGCTGAAAATAAAAGACTTGCCCATTACTTTTGAAATAGTAACCGACGAATATGTGCTGAAAATAAATCTTGCCGATTACTTTTGAAATAGTAACCGACGAATGTGCTGAAAATAAATCATGCCGATTACTTTTGAAATAGTAAGCGACGAATATGTTGAAAATAAAAATCTTCTCGATTACTTTTAAAATAGTAACCGACAAATATGCTAAAACTAAAAATCTTGCCGATTACTTTTGAAATAGGAACCGACGAATATGTTGAAAATAAAAATCTTGCCGATTACTTTTAAATAGTAACCGACAAATATGCTAAAAATAAAACTCTTGCCGATTACTTTTGAAAAAGTAACCGACAAATATGCTAAAAATAAAAATCTTGTCGATTACTTTTAAAATGGTAACCGACAAATATGTTGAAAATAAAAATCTTGCCGATTACTTTTAAACTAGTAACCGACAAATATGCTAAAAATAAAAAACTTGCCGATTACTTTTGAAATAGGAACAGACGAATATGTTGAAAATAAAAATCTTGCCGATTACTTTTGAAATAGTAACCAACGAATGTGCTGAAAATAAATCATGCTGATTACTTTCGAGATAGTAAGCGACGAATATGTTGAAAATAAAAATCTTACCGATTACTTTTAAAATAGTAACCAACGAATATGCTGAATATAAAGTCTTGCCGATTACTTTTGAAATAGTAACCGACGAATATGTTGAAAATAAAAATCTTGTCGATTACTTTTAAAATAGTAACCGACAAATATGCTGAAAATAAAAATCTTGCCGATTACTTTTGAAATAGTAACCGACGATTGTGCAGAAAATAGATCATGCCGATTACTTTTGAAATAGTAACCGACGAATGTGTTGAAAATAAATCATGCCGATTAGTTTTGAAATAGTAACCAACGAATGTGCTGAAAATAAATCATGCCGATTACTTTCGAAATAGTAAGCGACGAATATGTTGAAAATAAAAATCTTACCGATTACTTTTAAAATAGTAACCAACGAATGTACTGAAAATAAAGTCTTGCCGATTACTTTTGAAATAGGAACTGACGAATATGTTGAAAATAAAAATCTTGTCGATTACTTTTAAAATAGTAACCGACAAATATGCTGAAAATAAAAATCTTGCCGATTACTTTTGAAATAGTAACCGACGATTGTGCAGAAAATAGATATGCCGATTACTTTTGAAATAGTAACCGACGAATGTGTTGAAAATAAATCATGCCGATTATTTTTGAAATAGTAACCGACGAATGTGTTGAAAATAAATCATGCCGATTACTATTGAAATAATAACCGACAAATGTGCTGAAAATAAAAGTCTTGCCCATTACTTTTGAAATAGTAACCGACGAATATGTACTGAAAATAAATCTTGCCGATTACTTTTGAAATAGTAATCGACGAATGTGCTGAAAATAAATCATGCCGATTACTTTTGAAATAGTAAGCGACGAATATGTTGAAAATAAAAATCTTCTCGATTACTTTTAAAATAGTAACCGACAAATATGCTAAAACTAAAAACTTGCCGATTACTTTTGAAATAGGAACCGACGAATATGTTGAAAATAAAAATCTTGCCGATTACTTTTGAAAAAGTAACCGACAAATATGCTGAAAATAAAAATCTTGCCGATTACTTTTGAAATAGTCACCGACCAATAGGCTGAAAATAAAAATGTTGCCGATTACTTTTGAAATAGTAACCGACGAATGTGCTGAAAAGAAATCATGCTGATTACTTTTGAAATAGTAAGCGATGAATATGTTGGAAATAAAAATCTTACCGATTACTTTTAAAAAAGTAACCAATGAATGTGCTGAAAATAAAGTCTTGCCGATTACTTTTGAAATAGTAACCGACGAATGTGCTGAAAATAAATCATGCCGATTACTTTCGAAATAGTAAGCGACGAATATGTTGAAAATAAAAATCTTACCGATTACTTTTAAAATAGTAACCAACGAATATGCTGAATATAAAGTCTTGCCGATTACTTTTGAAATAGTAACCGACGAATATGTTGAAAATAAAAATCTTGTCGATTACTTTTAAAATAGTAACCGACAAATATGCTGAAAATAAAAATCTTGCCGATTACTTTTGAAATAGTAACCGACGATTGTGCAGAAAATAGATCATGCCGATTACTTTTGAAATAGTAACCGACGAATGTGTTGAAAATAAATCATGCCGATTATTTTTGAAATAGTAACCGACGAATGTGCTGAAAATAAATCATGCCGATTACTATTGAAATAGTAACCGACAAATGTGCTGAAAATAAAAGACTTGCCCATTACTTTTGAAATAGTAACCGACGAATATGTGCTGAAAATAAATCTTGCCGATTACTTTTGAAATAGTAACCGACGAATGTGCTGAAAATAAATCATGCCGATTACTTTTGAAATAGTAAGCGACGAATATGTTGAAAATAAAAATCTTCTCGATTACTTTTAAAATAGTAACCGACAAATATGCTAAAACTAAAAATCTTGCCGATTACTTTTGAAATAGGAACCGACGAATATGTTGAAAATAAAAATCTTGCCGATTACTTTTAAATAGTAACCGACAAATATGCTAAAAATAAAACTCTTGCCGATTACTTTTGAAAAAGTAACCGACAAATATGCTAAAAATAAAAATCTTGTCGATTACTTTTAAAATGGTAACCGACAAATATGTTGAAAATAAAAATCTTGCCGATTACTTTTAAACTAGTAACCGACAAATATGCTAAAAATAAAAAACTTGCCGATTACTTTTGAAATAGGAACAGACGAATATGTTGAAAATAAAAATCTTGCCGATTACTTTTGAAATAGTAACCAACGAATGTGCTGAAAATAAATCATGCTGATTACTTTCGAGATAGTAAGCGACGAATATGTTGAAAATAAAAATCTTACCGATTACTTTTAAAATAGTAACCAACGAATATGCTGAATATAAAGTCTTGCCGATTACTTTTGAAATAGTAACCGACGAATATGTTGAAAATAAAAATCTTGTCGATTACTTTTAAAATAGTAACCGACAAATATGCTGAAAATAAAAATCTTGCCGATTACTTTTGAAATAGTAACCGACGATTGTGCAGAAAATAGATCATGCCGATTACTTTTGAAATAGTAACCGACGAATGTGTTGAAAATAAATCATGCCGATTAGTTTTGAAATAGTAACCAACGAATGTGCTGAAAATAAATCATGCCGATTACTATTGAAATAGTAACCGACAAATGTGCTGAAAATAAAAGACTTGCCCATTACTTTTGAAATAGTAACCGACGAATATGTGCTGAAAATAAATCTTGCCGATTACTTTTGAAATAGTAAGCGACGAATATGTTGAAAATAAAAATCTTCTCGATTACTTTTAAAATAGTAACCGACAAATATGCTAAATTAAAAATCTTGCCGATTACTTTTGAAATAGTAACCGACGAATGTGTAGAAAATAGATCATGCAAATGTGTTGAAAATAAATCATGCCGATTACCTTTGAAATAGTAACCGACGAATATGTGCTGAAAATAAATCTTGCCGATTACTTTTGAAATAGTAACCGACGAATGTGCTGAAAATAAATCATGCCGATTACTTTTGAAATAGTAAGCGACGAATATGTTGAAAATAAAAATCTTCTCGATTACTTTTAAAATAGTAACCGACAAATATGCTAAAACTAAAAATCATGCCGATTACTTTTGAAATAGGAACCGACGAATATGTTGAAAATAAAAATCTTGCCGATTACTTTTAAAATAGTAACCGACAAATATGCTAAAAAAAAAAATCTTGCCGATTACTTTTGAAATAGTAAGCGACGAATATGTTGAAAATAAAAATCTTCTCGATTACTTTTAAAATAGTAACCGACAAATATGCTAAAACTAAAAATCATGCCGATTACTTTTGAAATAGGAACCGACGAATATGTTGAAAATAAAAATCTTGCCGATTACTTTTAAAATAGTAACCGACAAATATGCTAAAAATAAAAATCTTGCCGATTACTTTTGAAAAAGTAACCGACAAATATGCTAAAAATAAAAATCTTGTCGATTACTTTTAAAATAGTAACCGACAAATATGTTGAAAATAAAAATCTTGCCGATTACTTTTGAAATAGTAACCGACGAATGTGCTGAAAATAAATCATGCCGATTACTTTCGAAATAGTAACCGACGAATGTGCTGAAAATAAAACTCTTGCCCATTACTTTTGAAATAGTAACCGACGAATATGTGCTGAAAATAAATATTGCCGATTACTTTTGAAATAGTAACCGACGAATGTGCTGAAAATAAATCATGCCGATTACTTTTGAAATAGTAAGCGACGAATATGTTGAAAATAAAAATCTTCTCGATTACTTTTAAAATAGTAACCGACAAATATGCTAAAACTAAAAACTTGCCGATTACTTTTGAAATAGGAACCGACGAATATGTTGAAAATAAAAATCTTGCCGATTACTTTTGAAAAAGTAACCGACAAATATGCTGAAAATAAAAATCTTGCCGATTACTTTTGAAATAGTCACCGACCAATAGGCTGAAAATAAAAATGTTGCCGATTACTTTTGAAATAGTAACCGACGAATGTGCTGAAAAGAAAT
The DNA here is from genome assembly GCA_958299785.1 of Medicago lupulina. NCBI lineage: Eukaryota > Viridiplantae > Streptophyta > Magnoliopsida > Fabales > Fabaceae > Medicago > Medicago lupulina. The sequence continues at coordinate 48,590,621 of OY283140.1, forward strand.
CATGCTGATTACTTTTGAAATAGTAAGCGATGAATATGTTGGAAATAAAAATCTTACCGATTACTTTTAAAAAAGTAACCAATGAATGTGCTGAAAATAAAGTCTTGCCGATTACTTTTGAAATAGTAACCGACGAATGTGCTGAAAATAAATCATGCCGATTACTTTCGAAATAGTAAGCGACGAATATGTTGAAAATAAAAATCTTACCGATTACTTTTAAAATAGTAACCAACGAATATGCTGAATATAAAGTCTTGCCGATTACTTTTGAAATAGTAACCGACGAATATGTTGAAAATAAAAATCTTGTCGATTACTTTTAAAATAGTAACCGACAAATATGCTGAAAATAAAAATCTTGCCGATTACTTTTGAAATAGTAACCGACGATTGTGCAGAAAATAGATCATGCCGATTACTTTTGAAATAGTAACCGACGAATGTGTTGAAAATAAATCATGCCGATTATTTTTGAAATAGTAACCGACGAATGTGCTGAAAATAAATCATGCCGATTACTATTGAAATAGTAACCGACAAATGTGCTGAAAATAAAAGACTTGCCCATTACTTTTGAAATAGTAACCGACGAATATGTGCTGAAAATAAATCTTGCCGATTACTTTTGAAATAGTAACCGACGAATGTGCTGAAAATAAATCATGCCGATTACTTTTGAAATAGTAAGCGACGAATATGTTGAAAATAAAAATCTTCTCGATTACTTTTAAAATAGTAACCGACAAATATGCTAAAACTAAAAATCTTGCCGATTACTTTTGAAATAGGAACCGACGAATATGTTGAAAATAAAAATCTTGCCGATTACTTTTAAATAGTAACCGACAAATATGCTAAAAATAAAACTCTTGCCGATTACTTTTGAAAAAGTAACCGACAAATATGCTAAAAATAAAAATCTTGTCGATTACTTTTAAAATGGTAACCGACAAATATGTTGAAAATAAAAATCTTGCCGATTACTTTTAAACTAGTAACCGACAAATATGCTAAAAATAAAAAACTTGCCGATTACTTTTGAAATAGGAACAGACGAATATGTTGAAAATAAAAATCTTGCCGATTACTTTTGAAATAGTAACCAACGAATGTGCTGAAAATAAATCATGCTGATTACTTTCGAGATAGTAAGCGACGAATATGTTGAAAATAAAAATCTTACCGATTACTTTTAAAATAGTAACCAACGAATATGCTGAATATAAAGTCTTGCCGATTACTTTTGAAATAGTAACCGACGAATATGTTGAAAATAAAAATCTTGTCGATTACTTTTAAAATAGTAACCGACAAATATGCTGAAAATAAAAATCTTGCCGATTACTTTTGAAATAGTAACCGACGATTGTGCAGAAAATAGATCATGCCGATTACTTTTGAAATAGTAACCGACGAATGTGTTGAAAATAAATCATGCCGATTAGTTTTGAAATAGTAACCAACGAATGTGCTGAAAATAAATCATGCCGATTACTATTGAAATAGTAACCGACAAATGTGCTGAAAATAAAAGACTTGCCCATTACTTTTGAAATAGTAACCGACGAATATGTGCTGAAAATAAATCTTGCCGATTACTTTTGAAATAGTAAGCGACGAATATGTTGAAAATAAAAATCTTCTCGATTACTTTTAAAATAGTAACCGACAAATATGCTAAATTAAAAATCTTGCCGATTACTTTTGAAATAGTAACCGACGAATGTGTAGAAAATAGATCATGCAAATGTGTTGAAAATAAATCATGCCGATTACCTTTGAAATAGTAACCGACGAATATGTGCTGAAAATAAATCTTGCCGATTACTTTTGAAATAGTAACCGACGAATGTGCTGAAAATAAATCATGCCGATTACTTTTGAAATAGTAAGCGACGAATATGTTGAAAATAAAAATCTTCTCGATTACTTTTAAAATAGTAACCGACAAATATGCTAAAACTAAAAATCATGCCGATTACTTTTGAAATAGGAACCGACGAATATGTTGAAAATAAAAATCTTGCCGATTACTTTTAAAATAGTAACCGACAAATATGCTAAAAAAAAAAATCTTGCCGATTACTTTTGAAATAGTAAGCGACGAATATGTTGAAAATAAAAATCTTCTCGATTACTTTTAAAATAGTAACCGACAAATATGCTAAAACTAAAAATCATGCCGATTACTTTTGAAATAGGAACCGACGAATATGTTGAAAATAAAAATCTTGCCGATTACTTTTAAAATAGTAACCGACAAATATGCTAAAAATAAAAATCTTGCCGATTACTTTTGAAAAAGTAACCGACAAATATGCTAAAAATAAAAATCTTGTCGATTACTTTTAAAATAGTAACCGACAAATATGTTGAAAATAAAAATCTTGCCGATTACTTTTGAAATAGTAACCGACGAATGTGCTGAAAATAAATCATGCCGATTACTTTCGAAATAGTAACCGACGAATGTGCTGAAAATAAAACTCTTGCCCATTACTTTTGAAATAGTAACCGACGAATATGTGCTGAAAATAAATATTGCCGATTACTTTTGAAATAGTAACCGACGAATGTGCTGAAAATAAATCATGCCGATTACTTTTGAAATAGTAAGCGACGAATATGTTGAAAATAAAAATCTTCTCGATTACTTTTAAAATAGTAACCGACAAATATGCTAAAACTAAAAATCTTGCCGATTACTTTTGAAATAGGAACCGACGAATATGTTGAAAATAAAAATCTTGCCGATTACTTTTAAAATAGTAACCGACAAATATGCTAAAAATAAAAATCTTGCCGATTACTTTTGAAAAAGTAACCGACAAATATGCTAAAAATAAAAATCTTGTCGATTACTTTTAAAATAGTAACCGACAAATATGTTGAAAATAAAAATCTTGCCGATTACTTTTGAAATAGTAACCGACGAATGTGCTGAAAATAAATCATGCCGATTACTTTCGAAATAGTAAGCGACGAATATGTTGAAAATAAAAATCTTACCGATTACTTTTAAAATAGTAACCAACGAATATGCTGAATATAAAGTCTTGCCGATTACTTTTGAAATAGTAACCGACGAAAATGTTGAAAATAAAAATCTTGTCGATTACTTTTAAAATAGTAACCGACAAATATGCTGAAAATAAAAATCTTGCCGATTACTTTTGAAATAGTAACCGACGATTGTGCAGAAAATAGATCATGCCGATTACTTTTGAAATAGTAACCGACGAATGTGTTGAAAATAAATCATGCCGATTATTTTTGAAATAGTAACCGACGAATGTGCTGAAAATAAATCATGCCGATTACTATTGAAATAGTAACCGACAAATGTGCTGAAAATAAAAGACTTGCCCATTACTTTTGAAATAGTAACCGACGAATATGTGATGAAAATAAATCTTGCCGATTACTTTTGAAATAGTAACCGACGAATGTGCTGAAAATAAATCATGCCGATTACTTTTGAAATAGTAAGCGACGAATATGTTGAAAATAAAAATCTTCTCGATTACTTTTAAAATAGTAACCGACAAATATGCTAAAACTAAAAATCTTGCCGATTACTTTTGAAATAGGAACCGACGAATATGTTGAAAATAAAAATCTTGCCGATTACTTTTAAAATAGTAACCGACAAATATGCTAAAAATAAAAATCTTGCCGATTACTTTTGAAAAAGTAACCGACAAATATGCTAAAATTAAAATCTTGTCGATTACTTTTAAAATAGTAACCGACAAATATGTTGAAAATAAAAATCTTGCCGATTACTTTTGAAATAGTAACCGACGAATGTGCTGAAAATAAATCATGCCGATTACTTTCGAAATAGTAAGCGACGAATATGTTGAAAATAAAAATCTTACCGATTACTTTTAAAATAGTAACCAACGAATATGCTGAATATAAAGTCTTGCCGATTACTTTTGAAATAGTAACCGACGAAAATGTTGAAAATAAAAATCTTGTCGATTACTTTTAAAATAGTAACCGACAAATATGCTGAAAATAAAAATCTTGCCGATTACTTTTGAAATAGTAACCGACGATTGTGCAGAAAATAGATCATGCCGATTACTTTTGAAATAGTAACCGACGAATGTGTTGAAAATAAATCATGCCGATTATTTTTGAAATAGTAACCGACGAATGTGCTGAAAATAAATCATGCCGATTACTATTGAAATAGTAACCGACAAATGTGCTGAAAATAAAAGACTTGCCCATTACTTTTGAAATAGTAACCGACGAATATGTGATGAAAATAAATCTTGCCGATTACTTTTGAAATAGTAACCGACGAATGTGCTGAAAATAAATCATGCCGATTACTTTTGAAATAGTAAGCGACGAATGTGTTGAAAATAAAAATCTTCTCGATTACTTTTAAAATAGTAACCGACAAATATGCTAAAACTAAAAATCTTGCCGATTACTTTTGAAATAGGAACCGACGAATATGTTGAAAATAAAAATCTTGCCGATTACTTTTAAATTAGTAACCGACAAATATGCTAAAAATAAAACTCTTGCCGATTACTTTTGAAAAAGTAACCGACAAATATGCTAAAAATAAAAATCTTGTCGATTACTTTTAAAATGGTAACCGACAAATATGTTGAAAATAAAAATCTTGCCGATTACTTTTGAAATAGTAACCGACGAATGTGCTGAAAATAAATCATGCCGATTACTTTCGAAATAGTAAGCGACGAATATGTTGAAAATAAAAATCTTACCGATTACTTTTAAAATAGTAACCAACGAATATGCTGAAAATAACGTCTTGCCGATTACTTTTGAAATAGGAACCGACGAATATGTTGAAAATAAAAATCTTGTCGATTACTTTTAAAATAGTAACCGACAAATATGCTGAAAATAAAAATCTTGCCGATTACTTTTGAAATAGTAACCGACGAATGTGCAGAAAATAAATCATGCCGATTACTTTTGAAATAGTAACCGACGAATGTGTTCAAAATAAATCATGCCGATTACTTTTGAAATAGTAACCGACGAATGTGCTGAAAATAAAACTCTTGCCCGTTACTTTTTAAATAGTAACCGACGAATATGTGCTAAAAATAAATCTTGCCGATTACTTTTGAAATAGTAACCTACGAATCTGCTGAAAATAAATCATGCCGATTACTTTCGAAATAGTAAGCGACGAATATGTTGAAAATAAAAATCTTACCGATTACTTTTAAAATAGTAACCAACGAATGTACTGAAAATAAAGTCTTGCCGATTACTTTTGAAATAGGAACCGACGAATATGTTGAAAATAAAAATCTTGTCGATTACTTTTAAAATAGTAACCGACAAATATGCTGAAAAAAAAAATCTTGCCGATTACTTTTGAAATAGTAACCGACGAATGTGCAGAAAATAAATCACGCCGATTACTTTTGAAATAGTAACCGACGAATGTGTTCAAAATAAATCATGCCGATTACTTTTGAAATAGTAACTGACGAATGTGCTGAAAATAAAACTCTTGCCCATTACTTTTTAAATAGTAACCGACGAATATGTGCTGAAAATAAATCTTGCCGATTACTTTAGAAATAGTAACCTACGAATGTGCTGAAAATAAATCATGCCGATTACTTTTGAAATAGTAAGCGACGAATATGTTGAAAATAAAAATCTTGTCGATTACTTTTAAACTAGTAACCGACAAATATGCTAAAAATAAAAAACTTGCCGATTACTTTTGAAATAGGAACAGACGAATATGTTGAAAATAAAAATCTTGCCGATTACTTTTGAAATAGTAACCGACGAATGTGCTGAAAATAAATCATGCTGATTACTTTCGAAATAGTAAGCGACGAATATGTTGAAAATAAAAATCTTACCGATTACTTTTAAAATAGTAACCAACGAATATGCTGAATATAAAGTCTTGCCGATTACTTTTGAAATAGTAACCGACGAATATGTTGAAAATAAAAATCTTGTCGATTACTTTTAAAATAGTAACCGACAAATATGCTGAAAATAAAAATCTTGCCGATTACTTTTGAAATAGTAACCGACGATTGTGCAGAAAATAGATCATGCCGATTACTTTTGAAATAGTAACCGACGAATGTGTTGAAAATAAATCATGCCGATTATTTTTGAAATAGTAACCGACGAATGTGCTGAAAATAAATCATGCCGATTACTATTGAAATAGTAACCGACAAATGTGCTGAAAATAAAAGACTTGCCCATTACTTTTGAAATAGTAACCGACGAATATGTGCTGAAAATAAATCTTGCCGATTACTTTTGAAATAGTAACCGACGAATGTGCTGAAAATAAATCATGCCGATTACTTTTGAAATAGTAAGCGACGAATATGTTGAAAATAAAAATCTTCTCGATTACTTTTAAAATAGTAACCGACAAATATGCTAAAACTAAAAATCTTGCCGATTACTTTTGAAATAGGAACCGACGAATATGTTGAAAATAAAAATCTTGCCGATTACTTTTAAAATAGTAACCGACAAATATGCTAAAAATAAAACTCTTGCCGATTACTTTTGAAAAAGTAACCGACAAATATGCTAAAAATAAAAATCTTGTCGATTACTTTTAAAATGGTAACCGACAAATATGTTGAAAATAAAAATCTTGCCGATTACTTTTAAACTAGTAACCGACAAATATGCTAAAAATAAAAAACTTGCCGATTACTTTTGAAATAGGAACAGACGAATATGTTGAAAATAAAAATCTTGCCGATTACTTTTGAAATAGTAACCGACGAATGTGCTGAAAATAAATCATGCTGATTACTTTCGAGATAGTAAGCGACGAATATGTTGAAAATAAAAATCTTACCGATTACTTTTAAAATAGTAACCAACGAATATGCTGAATATAAAGTCTTGCCGATTACTTTTGAAATAGTAACCGACGAATATGTTGAAAATAAAAATCTTGTCGATTACTTTTAAAATAGTAACCGACAAATATGCTGAAAATAAAAATCTTGCCGATTACTTTTGAAATAGTAACCGACGATTGTGCAGAAAATAGATCATGCCGATTACTTTTGAAATAGTAACCGACGAATGTGTTGAAAATAAATCATGCCGATTAGTTTTGAAATAGTAACCGACGAATGTGCTGAAAATAAATCATGCCGATTACTATTGAAATAGTAACCGACAAATGTGCTGAAAATAAAAGACTTGCCCATTACTTTTGAAATAGTAACCGACGAATATGTGCTGAAAATAAATCTTGCCGATTACTTTTGAAATAGTAACCGACGAATGTGCTGAAAATAAATCATGCCGATTACTTTTGAAATAGTAAGCGACGAATATGTTGAAAATAAAAATCTTCTCGATTACTTTTAAAATAGTAACCGACAAATATGCTAAAACTAAAAATCTTGCCGATTACTTTTGAAATAGGAACCGACGAATATGTTGAAAATAAAAATCTTGCCGATTACTTTTAAAATAGTAACCGACAAATATGCTAAAAATAAAACTCTTGCCGATTACTTTTGAAAAAGTAACCGACAAATATGCTAAAAATAAAAATCTTGTCGATTACTTTTAAAATGGTAACCGACAAATATGTTGAAAATAAAAATCTTGCCGATTACTTTTGAAATAGTAACCGAGGAATGTGCTGAAAATAAATCATGCCGATTACTTTCGAAATAGTAAGCGACGAATATGTTGAAAATAAAAATCTTACCGATTACTTTTAAAATAGTAACCAACGAATATGCTGAAAATAAAGTCTTGCCGATTACTTTTGAAATAGTAACCTTCGAATATGTTGAAAATAAAAATCTTGTCGATTACTTTTAAAATAGTAACCGACAAATATGCTGAAAATAAAAATCTTGCCGATTACTTTTGAAATAGTAACCGACGATTGTGCAGAAAATAGATCATGCCGATTACTTTTGAAATAGTAACCGACGAATGTGTTGAAAATAAATCATGCCGATTATTTTTGAAATAGTAACCGACGAATGTGCTGAAAATAAATCATGCTGATTACTTTTGAAATAGTAAGCGATGAATATGTTGGAAATAAAAATCTTACCGATTACTTTTAAAAAAGTAACCAATGAATGTGCTGAAAATAAAGTCTTGCCGATTACTTTTGAAATAGTAACCGACGAATATGTTGAAAATAAAAATCTTGCCGATTACTTTTGAAATAGTAACCGACGAATGTGCTGAAAATAAATCATGCCGATTACTTTCGAAATAGTAAGCGACGAATATGTTGAAAATAAAAATCTTACCGATTACTTTTAAAATAGTAACCAACGAATGTACTGAAAATAAAGTCTTGCCGATTACTTTTGAAATAGGAACTGACGAATATGTTGAAAATAAAAATCTTGTCGATTACTTTTAAAATAGTAACCGACAAATATGCTGAAAATAAAAATCTTGCCGATTACTTTTGAAATAGTAACCGACGATTGTGCAGAAAATAGATATGCCGATTACTTTTGAAATAGTAACCGACGAATGTGTTGAAAATAAATCATGCCGATTATTTTTGAAATAGTAACCGACGAATGTGTTGAAAATAAATCATGCCGATTACTATTGAAATAATAACCGACGAATGTGCTGAAAATAAAAGTCTTGCCCATTACTTTTGAAATAGTAACCGACGAATATGTACTGAAAATAAATCTTGCCGATTACTTTTGAAATAGTAATCGATGAATGTGCTGAAAATAAATCATGCCGATTACTTTTGAAATAGTAAGCGACGAATATGTTGAAAATAAAAATCTTCTCGATTACTTTTAAAATAGTAACCGACAAATATGCTAAAACTAAAAACTTGCCGATTACTTTTGAAATAGGAACCGACGAATATGTTGAAAATAAAAATCTTGCCGATTACTTTTAAAAAAGTAACCGACAAATATGCTGAAAATAAAAATCTTGCCGATTACTTTTGAAATAGTCACCGACCAATAGGCTGAAAATAAAAATGTTGCCGATTACTTTTGAAATAGTAACCGACGAATGTGCTGAAAAGAAATCATGCTGATTACTTTTGAAATAGTAAGCGATGAATATGTTGGAAATAAAAATCTTACCGATTACTTTTAAAAAAGTAACCAATGAATGTGCTGAAAATAAAGTCTTGCCGATTACTTTTGAAATAGTAACCGACGAATATGTTGAAAATAAAAATCTTATCGATTACTTTTAAAATAGTAACCGACAAATATGTTGAAAATAAAAATCTTGCCGATTACTTTTGAAATAGTAACCGACGAATGTGCTGAAAATAAATCATGCCGATTACTTTCGAAATAGTAAGCGACGAATATGTTGAAAATAAAAATCTTACGGATTACTTTTAAAATAGTAACCAACGAATGTACTGAAAATAAAGTCTTGCCGATTACTTTTGAAATAGGAACCGACGAATATGTTGAAAATAAAAATCTTGTCGATTACTTTTAAAATAGTAACCGACAAATATGCTGAAAATAAAAATCTTGCGATTACTTTTGAAATAGTAACCGACGAATGTGCAGAAAATAAATCATGCCGATTACTTTTGAAATAGTAACCGACGAATGTGTTGAAAATAAATCATGCCGATTACTTTTGAAATAGTAACCGACGAATGTGCTGAAAATAAAACTCTTGCCCATTACTTTTGAAATAGTAACCGACGAATATGTGCTGAAAATAAATCTTGCCGATTACTTTTGAAATAGTAACCGACGAATGTGCTGAAAATAAATCATGCCGATTACTTTTGAAATAGTAAGCGACGAATATGTTGAAAATAAAAATCTTGTCGATTACTTTTAAACTAGTAACCGACAAATATGCTAAAAATAAAAAACTTGCCGATTACTTTTGAAATAGTAACCTTCGAATATGTTGAAAATAAAAATCTTGTCGATTACTTTTAAAATAGTAACCGACAAATATGCTGAAAATAAAAATCTTGCCGATTACTTTTGAAATAGTAACCGACGATTGTGCAGAAAATAGATCATGCCGATTACTTTTGAAATAGTAACCGACGAATGTGTTGAAAATAAATCATGCTGATTATTTTTGAAATAGTAACCGACGAATGTGCTGAAAATAATTCATGCTGATTACTTTTGAAATAGTAAGCGATGAATATGTTGGAAATAAAAATCTTACCGATTACTTTTAAAAAAGTAACCAATGAATGTGCTGAAAATAAAGTCTTGCCGATTACTTTTGAAATAGTAACCGACGAATATGTTGAAAATAAAAATCTTGCCGATTACTTTTGAAATAGTAACCGACGAATGTGCTGAAAATAAATCATGCCGATTACTTTCGAAATAGTAAGCGACGAATATGTTGAAAATAAAAATCTTACCGATTACTTTTAAAATAGTAACCAACGAATGTACTGAAAATAAAGTCTTGCCGATTACTTTTGAAATAGGAACTGACGAATATGTTGAAAATAAAAATCTTGTCGATTACTTTTAAAATAGTAACCGACAAATATGCTGAAAATAAAAATCTTGCCGATTACTTTTGAAATAGTAATCGACGATTGTGCAGAAAATAGATATGCCGATTACTTTTGAAATAGTAACCGACGAATGTGTTGAAAATAAATCATGCCGATTATTTTTGAAATAGTAACCGACGAATGTGTTGAAAATAAATCATGCCGATTACTATTGAAATAATAACCGACAAATGTGCTGAAAATAAAAGTCTTGCCCATTACTTTTGAAATAGTAACCGACGAATATGTACTGAAAATAAATCTTGCCGATTACTTTTGAAATAGTAATCGACGAATGTGCTGAAAATAAATCATGCCGATTACTTTTGAAATAGTAAGCGACGAATATGTTGAAAATAAAAATCTTCTCGATTACTTTTAAAATAGTAACCGACAAATATGCTAAAACTAAAAACTTGCCGATTACTTTTGAAATAGGAACCGACGAATATGTTGAAAATAAAAATCTTGCCGATTACTTTTGAAAAAGTAACCGACAAATATGCTGAAAATAAAAATCTTGCCGATTACTTTTGAAATAGTCACCGACCAATAGGCTGAAAATAAAAATGTTGCCGATTACTTTTGAAATAGTAACCGACGAATGTGCTGAAAAGAAATCATGCTGATTACTTTTGAAATAGTAAGCGATGAATATGTTGGAAATAAAAATCTTACCGATTACTTTTAAAAAAGTATCCAATGAATGTGCTGAAAATAAAGTCTTGCCGATTACTTTTGAAATAGTAACCGACGAATATGTTGAAAATAAAAATCTTATCGATTACTTTTAAAATAGTAACCGACAAATATGTTGAAAATAAAAATCTTGCCGATTACTTTTGAAATAGTAACCGACGAATGTGCTGAAAATAAATCATGCCGATTACTTTCGAAATAGTAAGCGACGAATATGTTGAAAATAAAAATCTTACGGATTACTTTTAAAATAGTAACCAACGAATGTACTGAAAATAAAGTCTTGCCGATTACTTTTGAAATAGGAACCGACGAATATGTTGAAAATAAAAATCTTGTCGATTACTTTTAAAATAGTAACCGACAAATATGCTGAAAATAAAAATCTTGCGATTACTTTTGAAATAGTAACCGACGAATGTGCAGAAAATAAATCATGCCGATTACTTTTGAAATAGTAACCGACGAATGTGTTGAAAATAAATCATGCCGATTACTTTTGAAATAGTAACCGACGAATGTGCTGAAAATAAAACTCTTGCCCATTACTTTTGAAATAGTAACCGACGAATATGTGCTGAAAATAAATCTTGCCGATTACTTTTGAAATAGTAACCGACGAATGTGCTGAAAATAAATCATGCCGATTACTTTTGAAATAGTAAGCGACGAATATGTTGAAAATAAAAATCTTGTCGATTACTTTTAAACTAGTAACCGACAAATATGCTAAAAATAAAAAACTTGCCGATTACTTTTGAAATAGGAACTGACGAATATGTTGAAAACAAAAATCTTGTCGATTACTTTTAAAATAGTAACCGACAAATATGCTAAATTAAAAATCTTGCCGATTACTTTTGAAATAGTAACCGACGAATGTGTAGAAAATAGATCATGCCGATTACTTTTGAAATAGTAACCGACGAATGTGTAGAAAATAGATCATGCCGATTACTTTTGAAATAGTAACCGACGAATGTGTTGAAAATAAATCATGCCGATTACCTTTGAAATAGTAACCGACGAATATGTTGAAAATAAAAAACTTACCGATTACTTTTGAAATAGTAACCAATGAATATGCTGAAAATAAAGTCTTGCCCATTACTTTTGAAATAGTAACCGACGAATATGTGCTGAAAATAAATCTTGCCGATTACTTTTAAAATAGTAACCGACAAATATGTTGAAAATAAAAATCTTGCCGATTACTTTTGAAATAGTAACCGACGATTGTGCAGAAAATAGATATGCCGATTACTTTTGAAATAGTAACCGACGAATGTGTTGAAAATAAATCATGCCGATTATTTTTGAAATAGTAACCGACGAATGTGCTGAAAATAAATCATGCCGATTACTATTGAAATAGTAACCGACAAATGTGCTGAAAATAAAAGTCTTTCCCATTACTTTTGAAATAGTAACCGACGAATATGTATTGAAAATAAATCTTGCCGATTACTTTTGAAATAGTAACCGACGAATGTGCTGAAAATAAATCATGCCGATTACTTTTGAAATAGTAAGCGACGAATATGTTGAAAATAAAAATCTTCTCGATTACTTTTAAAATAGTAACCGACAAATATTCTAAAACTAAAAACTTGCCGATTACTTTTGAAATAGGAACCGACGAATATGTTGAAAATAAAAATCTTGCCGATTACTTTTAAAATAGTAACCGACAAATATGCTAAAAATAAAAATCTTGCCGATTACTTTTGAAAAAGTAACCGACAAATATGCTGAAAATAAAAATCTTGCCGATTACTTTTGAAATAGTCACCGACCAATATGCTGAAAATAAAAATCTTGCCGATTACTTTTGAAATAGTAACCGACGAATGTGCTGAAAATAAATCATGCCGATTACTTTCGAAATAGTAAGCGACGAATATGTTGAAAATAAAAATCTTACGGATTACTTTTAAAATAGTAACCAACGAATGTACTGAAAATAAAGTCTTGCCGATTACTTTTGAAATAGGAACCGACGAATATGTTGAAAATAAAAATCTTGTCGATTACTTTTAAAATAGTAACCGACAAATATGCTGAAAATAAAAATCTTGCGATTACTTTTGAAATAGTAACCGACGAATGTGCAGAAAATAAATCATGCCGATTACTTTTGAAATAGTAACCGACGAATGTGTTGAAAATAAATCATGCCGATTACTTTTGAAATAGTAACCGACGAATGTGCTGAAAATAAAACTCTTGCCCATTACTTTTGAAATAGTAACCGACGAATATGTGCTGAAAATAAATCTTGCCGATTACTTTTGAAATAGTAACCGACGAATGTGCTGAAAATAAATCATGCCGATTACTTTTGAAATAGTAAGCGACGAATATGTTGAAAATAAAAATCTTGTCGATTACTTTTAAACTAGTAACCGACAAATATGCTAAAAATAAAAAACTTGCCGATTACTTTTGAAATAGGAACTGACGAATATGTTGAAAACAAAAATCTTGTCGATTACTTTTAAAATAGTAACCGACAAATATGCTAAATTAAAAATCTTGCCGATTACTTTTGAAATAGTAACCGACGAATGTGTAGAAAATAGATCATGCCGATTACTTTTGAAATAGTAACCGACGAATGTGTTGAAAATAAATCATGCCGATTACCTTTGAAATAGTAACCGACGAATATGTTGAAAATAAAAAACTTACCGATTACTTTTGAAATAGTAACCAACGAATATGCTGAAAATAAAGTCTTGCCCATTACTTTTGAAATAGTAACCGACGAATATGTGCTGAAAATAAATCTTGCCGATTACTTTTAAAATAGTAACCGACAAATATGTTGAAAATAAAAATCTTGCCGATTACTTTTGAAATAGTAACCGACGATTGTGCAGAAAATAGATATGCCGATTACTTTTGAAATAGTAACCGACGAATGTGTTGAAAATAAATCATGCCGATTATTTTTGAAATAGTAACCGACGAATGTGCTGAAAATAAATCATGCCGATTACTATTGAAATAGTAACCGACAAATGTGCTGAAAATAAAAGTCTTGCCCATTACTTTTGAAATAGTAACCGACGAATATGTATTGAAAATAAATCTTGCCGATTACTTTTGAAATAGTAACCGACGAATGTGCAGAAAATAAATCATGCCGATTACTTTTGAAATAGTAACCGACGAATGTGTTGAAAATAAATCATGCCGATTACTTTTGAAATAGTAACCGACGAATGTGCTGAAAATAAAACTCTTGCCCATTACTTTTGAAATAGTAACCGACGAATATGTGCTGAAAATAAATCTTGCCGATTACTTTTTAAATAGTAACCGACGAATGTGCTGAAAATAAATCATGCCTATTACTTTTGAAATAGTAAGCGACGAATATGTTGAAAATAAAAATCTTGTCGATTACTTTTAAACTAGTAACCGACAAATATGCTAAAAATAAAAAACTTGCCGATTGCTTTTGAAATAGGAACTGACGAATATGTTGAAAATAAAAATCTTGTCGATTACTTTTAAAATAGTAACCGACAAATATGCTAAATTAAAAATCTTGCCGATTACTTTTGAAATAGTAACCGACGAATGTGCAGAAAATAGATCATGCCGATTACTTTTGAAATAGTAACCGACGAATGTGTTGAAAATAAATCATGCGGATTACCTTTGAAATAGTAACCGACGAATATGTTGAAAATAAAAATCTTACCGATTACTTTTGAAATAGTAACCAACGAATATGCTGAAAATAAAGTCTTGCCCATTACTTTTGAAATAGTAACCGACGAATATGTGCTGAAAATAAATCTTGCCGATTACTTTTAAAATAGTAACCGACAAATATGTTGAAAATAAAAATCTTGCCGATTACTTTTGAAATAGTAACCGACGATTGTGCAGAAAATAGATATGCCGATTACTTTTGAAATAGTAACCGACGAATGTGTTGAAAATAAATCATGCCGATTATTTTTGAAATAGTAACCGACGAATGTGCTGAAAATAAATCATGCCGATTACTATTGAAATAGTAACCGACAAATGTGCTGAAAATAAAAGTCTTGCCCATTACTTTTGAAATAGTAACCGACGAATATGTATTGAAAATAAATCTTGCCGATTACTTTTGAAATAGTAACCGACGAATGTGCTGAAAATAAATCATGCCGATTACTTTTGAAATAGTAAGCGACGAATATGTTGAAAATAAAAATTTTCTCGATTACTTTTAAAATAGTAACCGACAAATATTCTAAAACTAAAAACTTGCCGATTACTTTTGAAATAGGAACCGACGAATATGTTGAAAATAAAAATCTTGCCGATTACTTTTAAAATAGTAACCGACAAATATGCTAAAAATAAAAATCTTGCCGATTACTTTTGAAAAAGTAACCGACAAATATGCTGAAAATAAAAATCTTGCCGATTACTTTTGAAATAGTCACCGACCAATATGCTGAAAATAAAAATGTTGCCGATTACTTTTGAAATAGTAACCGACGAATGTGCTGAAAAGAAATCATGCTGATTACTTTTGAAATAGTAAGCGATGAATATGTTGGAAATAAAAATCTTACCGATTACTTTTAAAAAAGTAACCGATGAATGTGCTGAAAATAAAGTCTTGCCGATTACTTTTGAAATAGTAACCGACGAATATGTTGAAAATAAAAATCTTGTCGATTACTTTTAAAATAGTAACCGACAAATATGTTGAAAATAAAAATCATGCCGATTACTTTTGAAATAGTAACCGACGAATGTGCTGAAAATAAATCATGCCGATTACTTTCGAAATAGTAAGCGACGAATATGTTGAAAATAAAAATCTTACCGATTACTTTTAAAATAGTAACCAACGAATGTACTGAAAATAAAGTCTTGCCGATTACTTTTGAAATAGGAACCGACGAATATGTTGAAAATAAAAATCTTGTCGATTACTTTTAAAATAGTAACCGACAAATATGCTGAAAATAAAAATCTTGCCGATTACTTTTGAAATAGTAACCGACGAATGTGCAGAAAATAAATCATGCCGATTACTTTTGAAATAGTAACCGACGAATGTGTTGAAAATAAATCATGCCGATTACTTTTGAAATAGTAACCGACGAATGTGCTGAAAATAAAACTCTTGCCCATTACTTTTGAAATAGTAACCGACGAATATGTGCTGAAAATAAATCTTGCCGATTACTTTTTAAATAGTAACCGACGAATGTGCTGAAAATAAATCATGCCTATTACTTTTGAAATAGTAAGCGACGAATATGTTGAAAATAAAAATCTTGTCGATTACTTTTAAACTAGTAACCGACAAATATGCTAAAAATAAAAAACTTGCCGATTGCTTTTGAAATAGGAACTGACGAATATGTTGAAAATAAAAATCTTGTCGATTACTTTTAAAATAGTAACCGACAAATATGCTAAATTAAAAATCTTGCCGATTACTTTTGAAATAGTAACCGACGAATGTGCAGAAAATAGATCATGCCGATTACTTTTGAAATAGTAACCGACGAATGTGTTGAAAATAAATCATGCTGATTACCTTTGAAATAGTAACCGACGAATATGTTGAAAATAAAAATCTTACCGATTACTTTTGAAATAGTAACCAACGAATATGCTGAAAATAAAGTCTTGCCCATTACTTTTGAAATAGTAACCGACGAATATGTGCTGAAAATAAATCTTGCCGATTACTTTTAAAATAGTAACCGACAAATATGTTGAAAATAAAAATCTTGCCGATTACTTTTGAAATAGTAACCGACGATTGTGCAGAAAATAGATATGCCGATTACTTTTGAAATAGTAACCGACGAATGTGTTGAAAATAAATCATGCCGATTATTTTTGAAATAGTAACCGACGAATGTGCTGAAAATAAATCATGCCGATTACTATTGAAATAGTAACCGACAAATGTGCTGAAAATAAAAGTCTTGCCCATTACTTTTGAAATAGTAACCGACGAATGTACTGAAAATAAAGTCTTGCCGATTACTTTTGAAATAGGAACCGACGAATATGTTGAAAATAAAAATCTTGTCGATTACTTTTAAAATAGTAACTGACAAATATGCTGAAAATAAAAATCTTGCCGATTACTTTTGAAATAGTAACCGACGAATGTGCAGAAAATAAATCATGCCGATTACTTTTGAAATAGTAACCGACGAATGTGTTCAAAATAAATCATGCCGATTACTTTTGAAATAGTAACCGACGAATGTGCTGAAAATAAAACTCTTGCCCATTACTTTTTAAATAGCAACCGACGAATATGTGCTGAAAATAAATCTTGCCGATTACTTTTGAAATAGTAACCGACGAATGTGCTGAAAATAAATCATGCCGATTACTTTTAAAATAGTAAGCGACGAATATGTTGAAAATAAAAATCTTCTCGATTACTTTTAAAATAGTAACCGACAAATATGCTAAAACTAAAAATCTTGCCGATTACTTTTGAAATAGGAACCGACGAATATGTTGAAAATAAAAATCTTGCCGATTACTTTTAAAATAGTAACCGACAAATATGCTAAAAATAAAACTCTTGCCGATTACTTTTGAAAAAGTAACCGACAAATATGCTAAAAATAAAAATCTTGTCGATTACTTTTAAAATGGTAACCGACAAATATGTTGAAAATAAAAATCTTGCCGATTACTTTTGAAATAGTAATCGACGAATGTGCTGAAAATAAATCATGCCGATTACTTTCGAAATAGTAAGCGACGAATATGTTGAAAATAAAAATCTTACCGATTACTTTTAAAATAGTAACCAACGAATATGCTGAAAATAAAGTCTTGCCGATTACTTTTGAAATAGTAACCGACAAATGTGCTGAAAATAAAAGTCTTGCCCATTACTTTTGAAATAGTAACCGACGAATGTACTGAAAATAAAGTCTTGCCGATTACTTTTGAAATAGGAACCGACGAATATGTTGAAAATAAAAATCTTGTCGATTACTTTTAAAATAGTAACTGACAAATATGCTGAAAATAAAAATCTTGCCGATTACTTTTGAAATAGTAACCGACGAATGTGCAGAAAATAAATCATGCCGATTACTTTTGAAATAGTAACCGACGAATGTGTTCAAAATAAATCATGCCGATTACTTTTGAAATAGTAACCGACGAATGTGCTGAAAATAAAACTCTTGCCCATTACTTTTTAAATAGCAACCGACGAATATGTGCTGAAAATAAATCTTGCCGATTACTTTTGAAATAGTAACCGACGAATGTGCTGAAAATAAATCATGCCGATTACTTTTAAAATAGTAAGCGACGAATATGTTGAAAATAAAAATCTTCTCGATTACTTTTAAAATAGTAACCGACAAATATGCTAAAAATAAAAAACTTGCCGATTACTTTTGAAATAGGAACTGACGAATATGTTGAAAACAAAAATCTTGTCGATTACTTTTAAAATAGTAACCGACAAATATGCTAAATTAAAAATCTTGCCGATTACTTTTGAAATAGTAACCGACGAATGTGTAGAAAATAGATCATGCCGATTACTTTTGAAATAGTAACCGACGAATGTGTTGAAAATAAATCATGCCGATTACCTTTGAAATAGTAACCGACGAATATGTTGAAAATAAAAAACTTACCGATTACTTTTGAAATAGTAACCAACGAATATGCTGAAAATAAAGTCTTGCCCATTACTTTTGAAATAGTAACCGACGAATATGTGCTGAAAATAAATCTTGCCGATTACTTTTAAAATAGTAACCGACAAATATGTTGAAAATAAAAATCTTGCCGATTACTTTTGAAATAGTAACCGACGATTGTGCAGAAAATAGATATGCCGATTACTTTTGAAATAGTAACCGACGAATGTGTTGAAAATAAATCATGCCGATTATTTTTGAAATAGTAACCGACGAATGTGCTGAAAATAAATCATGCCGATTACTATTGAAATAGTAACCGACAAATGTGCTGAAAATAAAAGTCTTGCCCATTACTTTTGAAATAGTAACCGACGAATATGTATTGAAAATAAATCTTGCCGATTACTTTTGAAATAGTAACCGACGAATGTGCTGAAAATAAATCATGCCGATTACTTTTGAAATAGTAAGCGACGAATATGTTGAAAATAAAAATTTTCTCGATTACTTTTAAAATAGTAACCGACAAATATTCTAAAACTAAAAACTTGCCGATTACTTTTGAAATAGGAACCGACTAATATGTTGAAAATAAAAATCTTGCCGATTACTTTTAAAATAGTAACCGACAAATATGCTAAAAATAAAAATCTTGCCGATTACTTTTGAAAAAGTAACCGACAAATATGCTGAAAATAAAAATCTTGCCGATTACTTTTGAAATAGTCACCGACCAATATGCTGAAAATAAAAATGTTGCCGATTACTTTTGAAATAGTAACCGACGAATGTGCTGAAAAGAAATCATGCTGATTACTTTTGAAATAGTAAGCGATGAATATGTTGGAAATAAAAATCTTACCGATTACTTTTAAAAAAGTAACCGATGAATGTGCTGAAAATAAAGTCTTGCCGATTACTTTTGAAATAGTAACCGACGAATATGTTGAAAATAAAAATCTTGTCGATTACTTTTAAAATAGTAACCGACAAATATGTTGAAAATAAAAATCATGCCGATTACTTTTGAAATAGTAACCGACGAATGTGCTGAAAATAAATCATGCCGATTACTTTCGAAATAGTAAGCGACGAATATGTTGAAAATAAAAATCTTACCGATTACTTTTAAAATAGTAACCAACGAATGTACTG
The DNA here is from genome assembly GCA_958299785.1 of Medicago lupulina. NCBI lineage: Eukaryota > Viridiplantae > Streptophyta > Magnoliopsida > Fabales > Fabaceae > Medicago > Medicago lupulina. Next base: position 48,610,679 of record OY283140.1, read on the forward strand.
AAAATAAAGTCTTGCCGATTACTTTTGAAATAGGAACCGACGAATATGTTGAAAATAAAAATCTTGTCGATTACTTTTAAAATAGTAACCGACAAATATGCTGAAAATAAAAATCTTGCCGATTACTTTTGAAATAGTAACCGACGAATGTGCAGAAAATAAATCATGCCGATTACTTTTGAAATAGTAACCGACGAATGTGTTGAAAATAAATCATGCCGATTACTTTTGAAATAGTAACCGACGAATGTGCTGAAAATAAAACTCTTGCCCATTACTTTTGAAATAGTAACCGACGAATATGTGCTGAAAATAAATCTTGCCGATTACTTTTTAAATAGTAACCGACGAATGTGCTGAAAATAAATCATGCCTATTACTTTTGAAATAGTAAGCGACGAATATGTTGAAAATAAAAATCTTGTCGATTACTTTTAAACTAGTAACCGACAAATATGCTAAAAATAAAAAACTTGCCGATTGCTTTTGAAATAGGAACTGACGAATATGTTGAAAATAAAAATCTTGTCGATTACTTTTAAAATAGTAACCGACAAATATGCTAAATTAAAAATCTTGCCGATTACTTTTGAAATAGTAACCGACGAATGTGCAGAAAATAGATCATGCCGATTACTTTTGAAATAGTAACCGACGAATGTGTTGAAAATAAATCATGCTGATTACCTTTGAAATAGTAACCGACGAATATGTTGAAAATAAAAATCTTACCGATTACTTTTGAAATAGTAACCAACGAATATGCTGAAAATAAAGTCTTGCCCATTACTTTTGAAATAGTAACCGACGAATATGTGCTGAAAATAAATCTTGCCGATTACTTTTAAAATAGTAACCGACAAATATGTTGAAAATAAAAATCTTGCCGATTACTTTTGAAATAGTAACCGACGATTGTGCAGAAAATAGATATGCCGATTACTTTTGAAATAGTAACCGACGAATGTGTTGAAAATAAATCATGCCGATTATTTTTGAAATAGTAACCGACGAATGTGCTGAAAATAAATCATGCCGATTACTATTGAAATAGTAACCGACAAATGTGCTGAAAATAAAAGTCTTGCCCATTACTTTTGAAATAGTAACCGACGAATGTACTGAAAATAAAGTCTTGCCGATTACTTTTGAAATAGGAACCGACGAATGTGCAGAAAATAAATCATGCCGATTACTTTTGAAATAGTAACCGACGAATGTGTTCAAAATAAATCATGCCGATTACTTTTGAAATAGTAACCGACGAATGTGCTGAAAATAAAACTCTTGCCCATTACTTTTTAAATAGCAACCGACGAATATGTGCTGAAAATAAATCTTGCCGATTACTTTTGAAATAGTAACCGACGAATGTGCTGAAAATAAATCATGCCGATTACTTTTAAAATAGTAAGCGACGAATATGTTGAAAATAAAAATCTTCTCGATTACTTTTAAAATAGTAACCGACAAATATGCTAAAACTAAAAATCTTGCCGATTACTTTTGAAATAGGAACCGACGAATATGTTGAAAATAAAAATCTTGCCGATTACTTTTAAAATAGTAACCGACAAATATGCTAAAAATAAAACTCTTGCCGATTACTTTTGAAAAAGTAACCGACAAATATGCTAAAAATAAAAATCTTGTCGATTACTTTTAAAATGGTAACCGACAAATATGTTGAAAATAAAAATCTTGCCGATTACTTTTGAAATAGTAATCGACGAATGTGCTGAAAATAAATCATGCCGATTACTTTCGAAATAGTAAGCGACGAATATGTTGAAAATAAAAATCTTACCGATTACTTTTAAAATAGTAACCAACGAATATGCTGAAAATAAAGTCTTGCCGATTACTTTTGAAATAGTAACCGACAAATGTGCTGAAAATAAAAGTCTTGCCCATTACTTTTGAAATAGTAACCGACGAATGTACTGAAAATAAAGTCTTGCCGATTACTTTTGAAATAGGAACCGACGAATATGTTGAAAATAAAAATCTTGTCGATTACTTTTAAAATAGTAACTGACAAATATGCTGAAAATAAAAATCTTGCCGATTACTTTTGAAATAGTAACCGACGAATGTGCAGAAAATAAATCATGCCGATTACTTTTGAAATAGTAACCGACGAATGTGTTCAAAATAAATCATGCCGATTACTTTTGAAATAGTAACCGACGAATGTGCTGAAAATAAAACTCTTGCCCATTACTTTTTAAATAGCAACCGACGAATATGTGCTGAAAATAAATCTTGCCGATTACTTTTGAAATAGTAACCGACGAATGTGCTGAAAATAAATCATGCCGATTACTTTTAAAATAGTAAGCGACGAATATGTTGAAAATAAAAATCTTCTCGATTACTTTTAAAATAGTAACCGACAAATATGCTAAAACTAAAAATCTTGCCGATTACTTTTGAAATAGGAACCGACGAATATGTTGAAAATAAAAATCTTGCCGATTACTTTTAAAATAGTAACCGACAAATATGCTAAAAATAAAACTCTTGCCGATTACTTTTGAAAAAGTAACCGACAAATATGCTAAAAATAAAAATCTTGTCGATTACTTTTAAAATGGTAACCGACAAATATGTTGAAAATAAAAATCTTGCCGATTACTTTTGAAATAGTAACCGACGAATGTGCTGAAAATAAATCATGCCGATTACTTTCGAAATAGTAAGCGACGAATATGTTGAAAATAAAAATCTTACCGATTACTTTTAAAATAGTAACCAACGAATATGCTGAAAATAAAGTCTTGCCGATTACTTTTGAAATAGTAACCGACGAATATGTTGAAAATAAAAATCTTGTCGATTACTTTTAAAATAGTAACCGACAAATATTGTGAAAATAAAAATCTTGCCGATTACTTTTGAAATAGTAACCGACGATTGTGCAGAAAATAGATCATGCCGATTACTTTTGAAATAGTAACCGACGAATGTGTTGAAAATAAATCATGCCGATTATTTTTGAAATAGTAACCGACGAATGTGCTGAAAATAAATCATGCTGATTACTTTTGAAATAGTAAGCGATGAATATGTTGGAAATAAAAATCTTACCGATTACTTTTAAAAAAGTAACCAATGAATGTGCTGAAAATAAAGTCTTGCCGATTACTTTTGAAATAGTAACCAACGAATATGTTGAAAATAAAAATCTTGTCGATTACTTTTAAAATAGTAACCGACAAATATGTTGAAAATAAAAATCTTGCCGATTACTTTTGAAATAGTAACCGACGAATGTGCTGAAAATAAATCATGCCGATTACTTTCGAAATAGTAAGCGACGAATATGTTGAAAATAAAAATCTTACCGATTACTTTTAAAATAGTAACCAACGAATGTACTGAAAATAAAGTCTTGCCGATTACTTTTGAAATAGGAACCGACGAATATGTTGAAAATAAAAATCTTGTCGATTACTTTTAAAATAGTAACCGACAAATATGCTGAAAATAAAAATCTTGCCGATTACTTTTGAAATAGTAACCGACGAATGTGCAGAAAATAAATCATGCCGATTACTTTTGAAATAGTAACCGACGAATGTGTTCAAAATAAATCATGCCGATTACTTTTGAAATAGTAACCGACGAATGTGCTGAAAATAAAACTCTTGCCCATTACTTTTTAAATAGTAACCGACGAATATGTGCTGAAAATAAATCTTGCCGATTACTTTTGAAATAGTAACCGACGAATGTGCTGAAAATAAATCATGCCGATTACTTTTGAAATAGTAAGCGACGAATATGTTGAAAATAAAAATCTTGTCGATTACTTTTAAACTAGTAACCGACAAATATGCTAAAAATAAAAAACTTGCCGATTACTTTTGAAATAGGAACTGACGAATATGTTGAAAATAAAAATCTTGTCGATTACTTTTAAAATAGTAACCGACAAATATGCTGAAAATAAAAATCTTGCCGATTACTTTTGAAATAGTAACCGACGATTGTGCAGAAAATAGATATGCCGATTACTTTTGAAATAGTAACCGACGAATGTGTTGAAAATAAATCATGCCGATTATTTTTGAAATAGTAACCGACGAATGTGCTGAAAATAAATCATGACGATTACTATTGAAATAATAACCGACAAATGTGCTGAAAATAAATGTCTTGCCCATTACTTTTGAAATAGTAACCGACGAATATGTACTGAAAATAAATCTTGCCGATTACTTTTGAAATAGTAACCGACGAATGTGCTGAAAATAAATCATGCCGATTACTTTTGAAATAGTAAGCGACGAATATGTTGAAAATAAAAATCTTGCCGATTACTTTGAAAACAGTAACCGACAAATATGCTAAAAATAAAAATCTTGCGATTACTTTTGAAAAAGTAACCGACAAATATGCTGAAAATAAAAATCTTGCGATTACTTTTGAAATAGTCACCGACCAATAGGCTGAAAATAAAAATGTTGCCGATTACTTTTGAAATAGTAACCGACGAATGTGCTGAAAAGAAATCATGCCGATTACTTTCGAAATAGTAAGCGACGAATATGTTGAAAATAAAAATCTTACCGATTACTTTTAAAATAGTAACCAACGAATATGCTGAAAATAAAGTCTTGCCGATTACTTTTGAAATAGTAACCGACGAATATGTTGAAAATAAAAATCTTGTCGATTACTTTTAAAATGGTAACCGACAAATATGTTGAAAATAAAAATCTTGCCGATTACTTTTGAAATAGTAACCGACGAATGTGCTGAAAATAAATCATGCCGATTACTTTCGAAATAGTAAGCGACGAATATGTTGAAAATAAAAATCTTACCGATTACTTTTAAAATAGTAACCAACGAATGTACTGAAAATAAAGTCTTGCCGATTACTTTTGAAATAGGAACCGACGAATATGTTGAAAATAAAAATCTTGTCGATTACTTTTAAAATAGTAACCGACAAATATGCTGAAAATAAAAATCTTGCCGATTACTTTTGAAATAGTAACCGACGAATGTGCAGAAAATAAATCATGCCGATTACTTTTGAAATAGTAACCGACGAATGTGTTCAAAATAAATCATGCCGATTATTTTTGAAATAGTAACCGACGAATGTGCTGAAAATAAATCATGCTGATTACTTTTGAAATAGTAAGCGATGAATATGTTGGAAATAAAAATCTTACCGATTACTTTTAAAAAAGTAACCAATGAATGTGCTGAAAATAAAGTCTTGCCGATTACTTTTGAAATAGTAACCGACGAATATGTTGAAAATAAAAATCTTGCCGATTACTTTGAAAACAGTAACCGACAAATATGCTAAAAATAAAAATCTTGCGATTACTTTTGAAAAAGTAACCGACAAATATGCTGAAAATAAAAATCTTGCCGATTACTTTTGAAATAGTCACCGACCAATAGGCTGAAAATAAAAATGTTGCCGATTACTTTTGAAATAGTAACCGACGAATGTGCTGAAAAGAAATCATGCTGATTACTTTTGAAATAGTAAGCGATGAATATGTTGGAAATAAAAATCTTACCGATTACTTTTAAAAAAGTAACCAATGAATGTGCTGAAAATAAAGTCTTGCCGGTTACTTTTGAAATAGGAACCGACGAATATGTTGAAAATAAAAATCTTGCCGATTACTTTTAAAATAGTAACCGACAAATATGCTAAAAATAAAAATCTTGCCGATTACTTTTGAAAAAGTAACCGACAAATATGCTGAAAATAAAAATCTTGCCGATTACTTTTGAAATAGTCACCGACCAATAGGCTGAAAATAAAAATGTTGCCGATTACTTTTGAAATAGTAACCGACGAATGTGCTGAAAAGAAATCATGCTGATTACTTTTGAAATAGTAAGCGATGAATATGTTGGAAATAAAAATCTTACCGATTACTTTTAAAAAAGTAACCAATGAATGTGCTGAAAATAAAGTCTTGCCGATTACTTTTGAAATAGTAACCGACGAATATGTTGAAAATAAAAATCTTGCCGATTACTTTTGTAATATTAACCGACGAATGTGCTGAAAATAAATCATGCCGATTACTTTCGAAATAGTAAGCGACGAATATGTTGAAAATAAAAATCTTACCGATTACTTTTAAAATAGTAACCAACGAATGTACTGAAAATAAAGTCTTGCCGATTACTTTTGAAATAGGAACCGACGAATATGTTGAAAATAAAAATCTTGTCGATTACTTTTAAAATAGTAACCGACAAATATGCTGAAAATAAAAATCTTGCGATTACTTTTGAAATAGTAACCGACGAATGTGTAGAAAATAAATCATGCCGATTACTTTTGAAATAGTAACCGACGAATGTGTTGAAAATAAATCATGCCGATTACTTTTGAAATAGTAACCGACGAATGTGCTGAAAATAAAACTCTTGCCCATTACTTTTGAAATAGTAACCGACGAATATGTGCTGAAAATAAATCTTGCCGATTACTTTTGAAATAGTAACCGACGAATGTGCTGAAAATAAATCATGCCGATTACTTTTGAAATAGTAAGCGACGAATATGTTGAAAATAAAAATCTTGTCGATTGCTTTTAAACTAGTAACCGACAAATATGCTAAAAATAAAAAACTTGCCGATTACTTTTGAAATAGGAACTGACGAATATGTTGAAAACAAAAATCTTGTCGATTACTTTTAAAATAGTAACCGACAAATATGCTAAATTAAAAATCTTGCCGATTACTTTTGAAATAGTAACCGACGAATGTGCAGAAAATAGATCATGCCGATTACTTTTGAAATAGTAACCGACGAATGTGTTGAAAATAAATCATGCCGATTACCTTTGAAATAGTAACCGACGAATATGTTGAAAATAAAAATCTTACCGATTACTTTTGAAATAGTAACCAACGAATATGCTGAAAATAAAGTCTTGCCCATTACTTTTGAAATAGTAACCGACGAATATGTGCTGAAAATAAATCTTGCCGATTACTTTTAAAATAGTAACCGACAAATATGTTGAAAATAAAAATCTTGCCGATTACTTTTGAAATAGTAACCGACGATTGTGCAGAAAATAGATATGTCGATTACTTTTGAAATAGTAACCGACGAATGTGTTGAAAATAAATCATGCTGATTACCTTTGAAATAGTAACCGACGAATATGTTGAAAATAAAAATCTTACCGATTACTTTTGAAATAGTAACCAACGAATATGCTGAAAATAAAGTCTTGCCCATTACTTTTGAAATAGTAACCGACGAATATGTGCTGAAAATAAATCTTGCCGATTACTTTTAAAATAGTAACCGACAAATATGTTGAAAATAAAAATCTTGCCGATTACTTTTGAAATAGTAACCGACGATTGTGCAGAAAATAGATATGCCGATTACTTTTGAAATAGTAACCGACGAATGTGTTGAAAATAAATCATGCCGATTATTTTTGAAATAGTAACCGACGAATGTGCTGAAAATAAATCATGCCGATTACTATTGAAATAGTAACCGACAAATGTGCTGAAAATAAAAGTCTTGCCCATTACTTTTGAAATAGTAACCGACGAATGTACTGAAAATAAAGTCTTGCCGATTACTTTTGAAATAGGAACCGAAGAATATGTTGAAAATAAAAATCTTGTCGATTACTTTTAAAACAGTAACCGACAAATATGCTGAAAATAAAAATCTTGCCGATTACTTTTGAAATAGTAACCGACGAATGTGCAGAAAATAAATCATGCCGATTACTTTTGAAATAGTAACCGACGAATGTGTTCAAAATAAATCATGTCGATTACTTTTGAAATAGTAACCGACGAATGTGCTGAAAATAAAACTCTTGCCCATTACTTTTTAAATAGCAACCGACGAATATGTGCTGAAAATAAATCTTGCCGATTACTTTTGAAATAGTAACCGACGAATGTGCTGAAAATAAATCATGCCGATTACTTTTAAAATAGTAAGCGACGAATATGTTGAAAATAAAAATCTTCTCGATTACTTTTAAAATAGTAACCGACAAATATGCTAAAACTAAAAATCTTGCCGATTACTTTTGAAATAGGAACCGACGAATATGTTGAAAATAAAAATCTTGCCGATTACTTTTAAAATAGTAACCGACAAATATGCTAAAAATAAAACTCTTGCCGATTACTTTTGAAAAAGTAACCGACAAATATGCTAAAAATAAAAATCTTGTCGATTACTTTTAAAATGGTAACCGACAAATATGTTGAAAATAAAAATCTTGCCGATTACTTTTGAAATAGTAACCGACGAATGTGCTGAAAATAAATCATGCCGATTACTTTTGAAATAGTAAGCGACGAATATGTTGAAAATAAAAATCTTACCGATTACGTTTAAAATAGTAACCAACGAATATGCTGAAAATAAAGTCTTGACGATTACTTTTGAAATAGTAACCGACGAATATGTTGAAAATAAAAATCTTGTCGATTACTTTTAAAATAGTAACCGACAAATATGCTGAAAATAAAAATCTTGCCTATTACTTTTGAAATAGTAACCGACGATTGTGCAGAAAATAGATCATGCCGATTACTTTTGAAATAGTAACCGACGAATGTGTTGAAAATAAATCATGCCGATTATTTTTGAAATAGTAAGCGACGAATATGTTGAAAATAAAAATCTTACCGATTACTTTTAAAATAGTAACCAACGAATGTACTGAAAATAAAGTCTTGCCGATTACTTTTGAAATAGGAACCGACGAATATGTTGAAAATAAAAATCTTGTCGATTACTTTTAAAATAGTAACCGACAAATATGCTGAAAATAAAAATCTTGCCGATTACTTTTGAAATAGTAACCGACGAATGTGCAGAAAATAAATCATGCCGATTACTTTTGAAATAGTAACCGACGAATGTGTTCAAAATAAATCATGCCGATTACTTTTGAAATAGTAACCGACGAATGTGCTGAAAATAAAACTCTTGCCCATTACTTTTGAAATAGTAACCGACGAATATGTGCTGAAAATAAATCTTGCCGATTACTTTTGAAATAGTAACCGACGAATGTGCTGAAAATAAATCATGCCGATTACTTTTGAAATAGTAAGCGACGAATATGTTGAAAATAAAAATCTTGTCGATTACTTTTAAACTAGTAACCGACAAATATGCTAAAAATAAAAAACTTGCCGATTACTTTTGAAATAGGAACTGACGAATATGTTGAAAATAAAAATCTTGTCGATTACTTTTAAAATAGTAACCGACAAATATGCTGAAAATAAAAATCTTGCCGATTACTTTTGAAATAGTAACCGACGATTGTGCAGAAAATAGATATGCCGATTACTTTTGAAATAGTAACCGACGAATGTGTTGAAAATAAATCATGCCGATTATTTTTGAAATAGTAACCGACGAATGTGCTGAAAATAAATCATGCCGATTACTATTGAAATAATAACCGACAAATGTGCTGAAAATAAAAGTCTTGCCCATTACTTTTGAAATAGTAACCGACGAATATGTACTGAAAATAAATCTTGCCGATTACTTTTGAAATAGTAACCGACGAATGTGCTGAAAATAAATCATGCCGATTACTTTTGAAATAGTAAGCGACGAATATGTTGAAAATAAAAATCTTCTCGATTACTTTTAAAATAGTAACCGACAAATATGCTAAAACTAAAAACTTGCCGATTACTTTTGAAATAGGAACCGACGAATATGTTGAAAATAAAAATCTTGCCGATTACTTTTAAAACAGTAACCGACAAATATGCTAAAAATAAAAATCTTGCCGATTACTTTTGAAAAAGTAACCGACAAATATGCTGAAAATAAAAATCTTGCCGATTACTTTTGAAATAGTCACCGACCAATAGGCTGAAAATAAAAATGTTGCCGATTACTTTTGAAATAGTAACCGACGAATGTGCTGAAAAGAAATCATGCTGATTACTTTTGAAATAGTAAGCGATGAATATGTTGGAAATAAAAATCTTACCGATTACTTTTAAAAAAGTAACCAATGAATGTGCTGAAAATAAAGTCTTGCCGATTACTTTTGAAATAGGAACCGACGAATATGTTGAAAATAAAAATCTTGCCGATTACTTTTAAAATAGTAACCGACAAATATGCTAAAAAAAAAAAATCTTGCCGATTACTTTTGAAAAAGTAACCGACAAATATGCTGAAAATAAAAATCTTGCCGATTACTTTTGAAATAGTCACCGACCAATAGGCTGAAAATAAAAATGTTGCCGATTACTTTTGAAATAGTAACCGACGAATGTGCTGAAAAGAAATCATGCTGATTACTTTTGAAATAGTAAGCGATGAATATGTTGGAAATAAAAATCTTACCGATTACTTTTAAAAAAGTAACCAATGAATGTGCTGAAAATAAAGTCTTGCCGATTACTTTTGAAATAGTAACCGACAAATATGTTGAAAATAAAAATCTTGCCGATTACTTTTGAAATATTAACCGACGAATGTGCTGAAAATAAATCATGCCGATTACTTTCGAAATAGTAAGCGACGAATATGTTGAAAATAAAAATCTTACCGATTACTTTTAAAATAGTAACCAACGAATGTACTGAAAATAAAGTCTTGCCGATTACTTTTGAAATAGGAACCGACGAATATGTTGAAAATAAAAATCTTGTCGATTACTTTTAAAATAGTAACCGACAAATATGCTGAAAATAAAAATCTTGCGATTACTTTTGAAATAGTAACCGACGAATGTGTAGAAAATAAATCATGCCGATTACTTTTGAAATAGTAACCGACGAATGTGTTGAAAATAAATCATGCCGATTACTTTTGAAATAGTAACCGACGAATGTGCTGAAAATAAAACTCTTGCCCATTACTTTTGAAATAGTAACCGACGAATATGTGCTGAAAATAAATCTTGCCGATTACTTTTGAAATAGTAACCGACGAATGTGCTGAAAATAAATCATGCCGATTACTTTTGAAATAGTAAGCGACGAATATGTTGAAAATAAAAATCTTGTCGATTACTTTTAAACTAGTAACCGACAAATATGCTAAAAATAAAAAACTTGCCGATTACTTTTGAAATAGGAACTGACGAATATGTTGAAAACAAAAATCTTGTCGATTACTTTTAAAATAGTAACCGACAAATATGCTAAATTAAAAATCTTGCCGATTACTTTTGAAATAGTAACCGGCGAATGTGCAGAAAATAGATCATGCCGATTACTTTTGAAATAGTAACCGACGAATGTGTTGAAAATAAATCATGCCGATTACCTTTGAAATAGTAACCGACGAATATGTTGAAAATAAAAATCTTACCGATTACTTTTGAAATAGTAACCAACGAATATGCTGAAAATAAAGTCTTGCCCATTACTTTTGAAATAGTAACCGACGAATATGTGCTGAAAATAAATCTTGCCGATTACTTTTAAAATAGTAACCGACAAATATGTTGAAAATAAAAATCTTGCCGATTACTTTTGAAATAGTAACCGACGATTGTGCAGAAAATAGATATGCCGATTACTTTTGAAATAGTAACCGACGAATGTGTTGAAAATAAATCATGCCGATTATTTTTGAAATAGTAACCGACGAATGTGCTGAAAATAAATCATGCCGATTACTATTGAAATAGTAACCGACAAATGTGCTGAAAATAAAAGTCTTGCCCATTACTTTTGAAATAGTAACCGACGAATATGTATTGAAAATAAATCTTGCCGATTACTTTTGAAATAGTAACCGATGAATGTGCTGAAAATAAATCATGCCGATTACTTTTGAAATAGTAAGCGACGAATATGTTGAAAATAAAAATCTTCTCGATTACTTTTAAAATAGTAACCGACAAATATGCTAAAACTAAAAACTTGCCGATTACTTTTGAAATAGGAACCGACGAATATGTTGAAAAAAAAAATCTTGCCGATTACTTTTAAAATAGTAACCGACAAATATGCTAAAAATAAAAATCTTGCCGATTACTTTTGAAAAAGTAACCGACAAATATGCTGAAAATAAAAATCTTGCCGATTACTTTTGAAATAGTCACCGACCAATATGCTGAAAATAAAAATGTTGCCGATTACTTTTAAAATAGTAACCGACAAATATGCTAAAAATAAAAATCTTGCCGATTAATTTTGAAATATTAACCGACGAATGTGCTGAAAATAAATCATGCCGATTACTTTCTAAATAGTAAGCGACGAATATGTTGAAAATAAAAATCTTACCGATTACTTTTAAAATAGTAACCAACGAATGTACTGAAAATAAAGTCTTGCCGATTACTTTTGAAATAGGAACCGACGAATATGTTGAAAATAAAAATCTTGTCGATTACTTTTAAAATAGTAACCGACAAATATGCTGAAAATAAAAATCTTGCGATTACTTTTGAAATAGTAACCGACGAATGTGTAGAAAATAAATCATGCCGATTACTTTTGAAATAGTAACCGACGAATGTGTTGAAAATAAATCATGCCGATTACTTTTGAAATAGTAACCGACGAATGTGCTGAAAATAAAACTCTTGCCCATTACTTTTGAAATAGTAACCGACGAATATGTGCTGAAAATAAATCTTGCCGATTACTTTTGAAATAGTAACCGACGAATGTGCTGAAAATAAATCATGCCGATTACTTTTGAAATAGTAAGCGACGAATATGTTGAAAATAAAAATCTTGTCGATTACTTTTAAACTAGTAACCGACAAATATGCTAAAAATAAAAAACTTGCCGATTACTTTTGAAATAGGAACTGACGAATATGTTGAAAACAAAAATCTTGTCGATTACTTTTAAAATAGTAACCGACAAATATGCTAAATTAAAAATCTTGCCGATTACTTTTGAAATAGTAACCGGCGAATGTGCAGAAAATAGATCATGCCGATTACTTTTGAAATAGTAACCGACGAATGTGTTGAAAATAAATCATGCCGATTACCTTTGAAATAGTAACCGACGAATATGTTGAAAATAAAAATCTTACCGATTACTTTTGAAATAGTAACCAACGAATATGCTGAAAATAAAGTCTTGCCCATTACTTTTGAAATAGTAACCGACGAATATGTGCTGAAAATAAATCTTGCCGATTACTTTTAAAATAGTAACCGACAAATATGTTGAAAATAAAAATCTTGCCGATTACTTTTGAAATAGTAACCGACGATTGTGCAGAAAATAGATATGCCGATTACTTTTGAAATAGTAACCGACGAATGTGTTGAAAATAAATCATGCCGATTATTTTTGAAATAGTAACCGACGAATGTGCTGAAAATAAATCATGCCGATTACTATTGAAATAGTAACCGACAAATGTGCTGAAAATAAAAGTCTTGCCCATTACTTTTGAAATAGTAACCGACGAATATGTATTGAAAATAAATCTTGCCGATTACTTTTGAAATAGTAACCGATGAATGTGCTGAAAATAAATCATGCCGATTACTTTTGAAATAGTAAGCGACGAATATGTTGAAAATAAAAATCTTCTCGATTACTTTTAAAATAGTAACCGACAAATATGCTAAAACTAAAAACTTGCCGATTACTTTTGAAATAGGAACCGACGAATATGTTGAAAAAAAAAATCTTGCCGATTACTTTTAAAATAGTAACCGACAAATATGCTAAAAATAAAAATCTTGCCGATTACTTTTGAAAAAGTAACCGACAAATATGCTGAAAATAAAAATCTTGCCGATTACTTTTGAAATAGTCACCGACCAATATGCTGAAAATAAAAATGTTGCCGATTACTTTTAAAATAGTAACCGACAAATATGCTAAAAATAAAAATCTTGCCGATTAATTTTGAAATATTAACCGACGAATGTGCTGAAAATAAATCATGCCGATTACTTTCTAAATAGTAAGCGACGAATATGTTGAAAATAAAAATCTTACCGATTACTTTTAAAATAGTAACCAACGAATGTACTGAAAATAAAGTCTTGCCGATTACTTTTGAAATAGGAACCGACGAATATGTTGAAAATAAAAATCTTGTCGATTACTTTTAAAATAGTAACCGACAAATATGCTGAAAATAAAAATCTTGCGATTACTTTTGAAATAGTAACCGACGAATGTGTAGAAAATAAATCATGCCGATTACTTTTGAAATAGTAACCGACGAATGTGTTGAAAATAAATCATGCCGATTACTTTTGAAATAGTAACCGACGAATGTGCTGAAAATAAAACTCTTGCCCATTACTTTTGAAATAGTAACCGACGAATATGTGCTGAAAATAAATCTTGCCGATTACTTTTGAAATAGTAACCGACGAATGTGCTGAAAATAAATCATGCCGATTACTTTTGAAATAGTAAGCGACGAATATGTTGAAAATAAAAATCTTGTCGATTACTTTTAAACTAGTAACCGACAAATATGCTAAAAATAAAAAACTTGCCGATTACTTTTGAAATAGGAACTGACGAATATGTTGAAAACAAAAATCTTGTCGATTACTTTTAAAATAGTAACCGACAAATATGCTAAATTAAAAATCTTGCCGATTACTTTTGAAATAGTAACCGACGAATGTGCAGAAAATAGATCATGCCGATTACTTTTGAAATAGTAACCGACGAATGTGTTGAAAATAAATCATGCCGATTACCTTTGAAATAGTAACCGACGAATATGTTGAAAATAAAAATCTTACCGATTACTTTTGAAATAGTAACCAACGAATATGCTGAAAATAAAGTCTTGCCCATTACTTTTGAAATAGTAACCGACGAATATGTGCTGAAAATAAATCTTGCCGATTACTTTTAAAATAGTAACCGACAAATATGTTGAAAATAAAAATCTTGCCGATTACTTTTGAAATAGTAACCGACGATTGTGCAGAAAATAGATATGCCGATTACTTTTGAAATAGTAACCGACGAATGTGTTGAAAATATATCATGCCGATTATTTTTGAAATAGTAACCGACGAATGTGCTGAAAATAAATCATGCCGATTACTATTGAAATAGTAACCGACAAATGTGCTGAAAATAAAAGTCTTGCCCATTACTTTTGAAATAGTAACCGACGAATATGTATTGAAAATAAATCTTGCCGATTACTTTTGAAATAGTAACCGATGAATGTGCTGAAAATAAATCATGCCGATTACTTTTGAAATAGTAAGCGACGAATATGTTGAAAATAAAAATCTTCTCGATTACTTTTAAAATAGTAACCGACAAATATGCTAAAACTAAAAACTTGCCGATTACTTTTGAAATAGGAACCGACGAATATGTTGAAAAAAAAAATCTTGCCGATTACTTTTAAAATAGTAACCGACAAATATGCTAAAAATAAAAATCTTGCCGATTACTTTTGAAAAAGTAACCGACAAATATGCTGAAAATAAAAATCTTGCCGATTACTTTTGAAATAGTCACCGACCAATATGCTGAAAATAAAAATGTTGCCGATTACTTTTAAAATAGTAACCGACAAATATGCTAAAAATAAAAATCTTGCCGATTAATTTTGAAATATTAACCGACGAATGTGCTGAAAATAAATCATGCCGATTACTTTCTAAATAGTAAGCGACGAATATGTTGAAAATAAAAATCTTACCGATTACTTTTAAAATAGTAACCAACGAATGTACTGAAAATAAAGTCTTGCCGATTACTTTTGAAATAGGAACCGACGAATATGTTGAAAATAAAAATCTTGTCGATTACTTTTAAAATAGTAACCGACAAATATGCTGAAAATAAAAATCTTGCGATTACTTTTGAAATAGTAACCGACGAATGTGTAGAAAATAAATCATGCCGATTACTTTTGAAATAGTAACCGACGAATGTGTTGAAAATAAATCATGCCGATTACCTTTGAAATAGTAACCGACGAATATGTTGAAAATAAAAATCTTACCGATTACTTTTGAAATAGTAACCGACGAATGTGTTGAAAATAAATCATGCCGATTACTTTTGAAATAGTAACCGACGAATGTGCTGAAAATAAAACTCTTGCCCATTACTTTTGAAATAGTAACCGACGAATATGTGCTGAAAATAAATCTTGCCGATTACTTTTGAAATAGTAACCGACGAATGTGCTGAAAATAAATCATGCCGATTACTTTTGAAATAGTAAGCGACGAATATGTTGAAAATAAAAATCTTGTCGATTACTTTTAAACTAGTAACCGACAAATATGCTAAAAATAAAAAACTTGCCGATTACTTTTGAAATAGGAACTGACGAATATGTTGAAAACAAAAATCTTGTCGATTACTTTTAAAATAGTAACCGACAAATATGCTAAATTAAAAATCTTGCCGATTACTTTTGAAATAGTAACCGACGAATGTGCAGAAAATAGATCATGCCGATTACTTTTGAAATAGTAACCGACGAATGTGTTGAAAATAAATCATGCCGATTACCTTTGAAATAGTAACCGACGAATATGTTGAAAATAAAAATCTTACCGATTACTTTTGAAATAGTAACCAACGAATATGCTGAAAATAAAGTCTTGCCCATTACTTTTGAAATAGTAACCGACGAATATGTGCTGAAAATAAATCTTGCCGATTACTTTTAAAATAGTAACCGACAAATATGTTGAAAATAAAAATCTTGCCGATTACTTTTGAAATAGTAACCGACGATTGTGCAGAAAATAGATATGCCGATTACTTTTGAAATAGTAACCGACGAATGTGTTGAAAATAAATCATGCCGATTATTTTTGAAATAGTAACCGACGAATGTGCTGAAAATAAATCATGCCGATTACTATTGAAATAGTAACCGACAAATGTGCTGAAAATAAAAGTCTTGCCCATTACTTTTGAAATAGTAACCGACGAATATGTATTGAAAATAAATCTTGCCGATTACTTTTGAAATAGTAACCGACGAATGTGCTGAAAATAAATCATGCCGATTACTTTTGAAATAGTAAGCGACGAATATGTTGAAAATAAAAATCTTCTCGATTACTTTTAAAATAGTAACCGACAAATATGCTAAAACTAAAAACTTGCCGATTACTTTTGAAAAAGTAACCGACAAATATGCTGAAAATAAAAATCTTGCCGATTACTTTTGAAATAGTCACCGACCAATATGCTGAAAATAAAAATGTTGCCGATTACTTTTAAAATAGTAACCGACAAATATGCTAAAAATAAAAATCTTGCCGATTACTTTTGAAAAAGTAACCGACAAATATGCTGAAAATAAAAATCTTGCCGATTATTTTTGAAATAGTCACCGACCAATAGGCTGAAAATAAAAATGTTGCCGATTACTTTTGAAATAGTAACCGACGAATGTGCTGAAAAGAAATCATGCTGATTACTTTTGAAATAGTAAGCGATGAATATGTTGGAAATAAAAATCTTACCGATTACTTTTAAAAAAGTAACCAATGGATGTGCTGAAAATAAAGTCTTGCCGATTACTTTTGAAATAGTAACCGACAAATATGTTGAAAATAAAAATCTTGCCGATTACTTTTGAAATATTAACCGACGAATGTGCTGAAAATAAATCATGCCGATTACTTTCGAAATAGTAAGCGACGAATATGTTGAAAATAAAAATCTTACCGATTACTTTTAAAATAGTAACCAACGAATGTACTGAAAATAAAGTCTTGCCGATTACTTTTGAAATAGGAACCGACGAATATGTTGAAAATAAAAATCTTGTCGATTACTTTTAAAATAGTAACCGACAAATATGCTGAAAATAAAAATCTTGCGATTACTTTTGAAATAGTAACCGACGAATGTGTAGAAAATAAATCATGCCGATTACTTTTGAAATAGTAACCGACGAATGTGTTGAAAATAAATCATGCCGATTACTTTTGAAATAGTAACCGACGAATGTGCTGAAAATAAAACTCTTGCCCATTACTTTTGAAATAGTAACCGACGAATATGTGCTGAAAATAAATCTTGCCGATTACTTTTGAAATAGTAACCGACGAATGTGCTGAAAATAAATCATGCCGATTACTTTTGAAATAGTAAGCGACGAATATGTTGAAAATAAAAATCTTGTCGATTACTTTTAAACTAGTAACCGACAAATATGCTAAAAATAAAAAACTTGCCGATTACTTTTGAAATAGGAACTGACGAATATGTTGAAAACAAAAATCTTGTCGATTACTTTTAAAATAGTAACCGACAAATATGCTAAATTAAAAATCTTGCCGATTACTTTTGAAATAGTAACCGACGAATGTGCAGAAAATAGATCATGCCGATTACTTTTGAAATAGTAACCGACGAATGTGTTGAAAATAAATCATGCCGATTACCTTTGAAATAGTAACCGACGAATATGTTGAAAATAAAAATCTTACCGATTACTTTTGAAATAGTAACCAACGAATATGCTGAAAATAAAGTCTTGCCCATTACTTTTGAAATAGTAACCGACGAATATGTGCTGAAAATAAATCTTGCCGATTACTTTTAAAATAGTAACCGACAAATATGTTGAAAATAAAAATCTTGCCGATTACTTTTGAAATAGTAACCGACGATTGTGCAGAAAATAGATATGCCGATTACTTTTGAAATAGTAACCAACGAATGTGTTGAAAATAAATCATGCCGATTATTTTTGAAATAGTAACCGACGAATGTGCTGAAAATAAATCATGCCGATTACTATTGAAATAGTAACCGACAAATGTGCTGAAAATAAAAGTCTTGCCCATTACTTTTGAAATAGTAACCGACGAATATGTATTGAAAATAAATCTTGCCGATTACTTTTGAAATAGTAACCGACGAATGTGCTGAAAATAAATCATGCCGATTACTTTTGAAATAGTAAGCGACGAATATGTTGAAAATAAAAATCTTCTCGATTACTTTTAAAATAGTAACCGACAAATATGCTAAAACTAAAAACTTGCCGATTACTTTTGAAAAAGTAACCGACAAATATGCTGAAAATAAAAATCTTGCCGATTACTTTTGAAATAGTCACCGACCAATATGCTGAAAATAAAAATGTTGCCGATTACTTTTGAAATAGTAACCGACGAATGTGCTGAAAAGAAATCATGCTGATTACTTTTGAAATAGTAAGCGATGAATATGTTGGAAATAAAAATCTTACCGATTACTTTTAAAAAAGTAACCAATGAATGTGCTGAAAATAAAGTCTTGCCGATTACTTTTGAAATAGTAACCGACAAATATGTTGAAAATAAAAATCTTGCCGATTACTTTTGAAATATTAACCGACGAATGTGCTGAAAATAAATCATGCCGATTACTTTCGAAATAGTAAGCGACGAATATGTTGAAAATAAAAATCTTACCGATTACTTTTAAAATAGTAACCAACGAATGTACTGAAAATAAAGTCTTGCCGATTACTTTTGAAATAGGAACCGACGAATATGTTGAAAATAAAAATCTTGTCGATTACTTTTAAAATAGTAACCGACAAATATGCTGAAAATAAAAATCTTGCGATTACTTTTGAAATAGTAACCGACGAATGTGTAGAAAATAAATCATGCCGATTACTTTTGAAATAGTAACCGACGAATGTGTTGAAAATAAATCATGCCGATTACTTTTGAAATAGTAACCGACGAATGTGCTGAAAATAAAACTCTTGCCCATTACTTTTGAAATAGTAACCGACGAATATGTGCTGAAAATAAATCTTGCCGATTACTTTTGAAATAGTAACCGACGAATGTGCTGAAAATAAATCATGCCGATTACTTTTGAAATAGTAAGCGACGAATATGTTGAAAATAAAAATCTTGTCGATTACTTTTAAACTAGTAACCGACAAATATGCTAAAAATAAAAAACTTGCCGATTACTTTTGAAATAGGAACTGACGAATATGTTGAAAACAAAAATCTTGTCGATTACTTTTAAAATAGTAACCGACAAATATGCTAAATTAAAAATCTTGCCGATTACTTTTGAAATAGTAACCGACGAATGTGCAGAAAATAGATCATGCCGATTACTTTTGAAATAGTAACCGACGAATGTGTTGAAAATAAATCATGCCGATTACCTTTGAAATAGTAACCGACGAATATGTTGAAAATAAAAATCTTACCGATTACTTTTGAAATAGTAACCAACGAATATGCTGAAAATAAAGTCTTGCCCATTACTTTTGAAATAGTAACCGACGAATATGTGCTGAAAATAAATCTTGCCGATTACTTTTAAAATAGTAACCGACAAATATGTTGAAAATAAAAATCTTGCCGATTACTTTTGAAATAGTAACCGACGATTGTGCAGAAAATAGATATGCCGATTACTTTTGAAATAGTAACCGACGAATGTGTTGAAAATAAATCATGCCGATTATTTTTGAAATAGTAACCGACGAATGTGCTGAAAATAAATCATGCCGATTACTATTGAAATAGTAACCGACAAATGTGCTGAAAATAAAAGTCTTGCCCATTACTTTTGAAATAGTAACCGACGAATATGTATTGAAAATAAATCTTGCCGATTACTTTTGAAATAGTAACCGACGAATGTGCTGAAAATAAATCATGCCGATTACTTTTGAAATAGTAAGCGACGAATATGTTGAAAATAAAAATCTTCTCGATTACTTTTAAAATAGTAACCGACAAATATGCTAAAACTAAAAACTTGCCGATTACTTTTGAAAAAGTAACCGACAAATATGCTGAAAATAAAAATCTTGCCGATTACTTTTGAAATAGTCACCGACCAATATGCTGAAAATAAAAATGTTGCCGATTACTTTTAAAATAGTAACCGACAAATATGCTAAAAATAAAAATCTTGCCGATTACTTTTGAAAAAGTAACCGACAAATATGCTGAAAATAAAAATCTTGCCGATTACTTTTGAAATAGTCACCGACCAATAGGCTGAAAATAAAAATGTTGCCGATTACTTTTGAAATAGTAACCGACGAATGTGCTGAAAAGAAATCATGCTGATTACTTTTGAAATAGTAAGCGATGAATATGTTGGAAATAAAAATCTTACCGATTACTTTTAAAAAAGTAACCAATGAATGTGCTGAAAATAAAGTCTTGCCGATTACTTTTGAAATAGTAACCGACAAATATGTTGAAAATAAAAATCTTGCCGATTACTTTTGAAATAATAACCGACGAATGTGCTGAAAATAAATCATGCCGATTACTTTCGAAATAGTAAGCGACGAATATGTTGAAAATAAAAATCTTACCGATTACTTTTAAAATAGTAACCAACGAATGTACTGAAAATAAAGTCTTGCCGATTACTTTTGAAATAGGAACCGACGAATATGTTGAAAATAAAAATCTTGTCGATTACTTTTAAAATAGTAACCGACAAATATGCTGAAAATAAAAATCTTGCGATTACTTTTGAAATAGTAACCGACGAATGTGTAGAAAATAAATCATGCCGATTACTTTTGAAATAGTAACCGACGAATGTGTTGAAAATAAATCATGCCGATTACTTTTGAAATAGTAACCGACGAATGTGCTGAAAATAAAACTCTTGCCCATTACTTTTGAAATAGTAACCGACGAATATGTGCTGAAAATAAATCTTGCCGATTACTTTTGAAATAGTAACCGACGAATGTGCTGAAAATAAATCATGCCGATTACTTTTGAAATAGTAACCGACGAATGTGTTGAAAATAAATCATGCCGATTACTTTTGAAATAGTAACCGACGAATGTGCTGAAAATAAAACTCTTGCCCATTACTTTTGAAATAGTAACCGACGAATATGTGCTGAAAATAAATCTTGCCGATTACTTTTGAAATAGTAACCGACGAATGTGCTGAAAATAAATCATGCCGATTACTTTTGAAATAGTAAGCGACGAATATGTTGAAAATAAAAATCTTGTCGATTACTTTTAAACTAGTAACCGACAAATATGCTAAAAATAAAAAACTTGCCGATTACTTTTGAAATAGGAACTGACGAATATGTTGAAAACAAAAATCTTGTCGATTACTTTTAAAATAGTAACCGACAAATATGCTAAATTAAAAATCTTGCCGATTACTTTTGAAATAGTAACCGACGAATGTGCAGAAAATAGATCATGCCGATTACTTTTGAAATAGTAACCGACGAATGTGTTGAAAATAAATCATGCCGATTACCTTTGAAATAGTAACCGACGAATATGTTGAAAATAAAAATCTTACCGATTACTTTTGAAATAGTAACCAACGAATATGCTGAAAATAAAGTCTTGCCCATTACTTTTGAAATAGTAACCGACGAATATGTGCTGAAAATAAATCTTGCCGATTACTTTTAAAATAGTAACCGACAAATATGTTGAAAATAAAAATCTTGCCGATTACTTTTGAAATAGTAACCGACGATTGTGCAGAAAATAGATATGCCGATTACTTTTGAAATAGTAACCAACGAATGTGTTGAAAATAAATCATGCCGATTATTTTTGAAATAGTAACCGTCGAATGTGCTGAAAATAAATCATGCCGATTACTATTGAAATAGTAACCGACAAATGTGCTGAAAATAAAAGTCTTGCCCATTACTTTTGAAATAGTAACCGACGAATATGTATTGAAAATAAATCTTGCCGATTACTTTTGAAATAGTAACCGACGAATGTGCTGAAAATAAATCATGCCGATTACTTTTGAAATAGTAAGCGACGAATATGTTGAAAATAAAAATCTTCTCGATTACTTTTAAAATAGTAACCGACAAATATGCTAAAACTAAAAACTTGCCGATTACTTTTGAAAAAGTAACCGACAAATATGCTGAAAATAAAAATCTTGCCGATTACTTTTGAAATAGTCACCGACCAATATGCTGAAAATAAAAATGTTGCCGATTACTTTTAAAATAGTAACCGACAAATATGCTAAAAATAAAAATCTTGCCGATTACTTTTGAAAAAGTAACCGACAAATATGCTGAAAATAAAAATCTTGCCGATTACTTTTGAAATAGTCACCGACCAATAGGCTGAAAATAAAAATGTTGCCGATTACTTTTGAAATAGTAACCGACGAATGTGCTGAAAAGAAATCATGCTGATTACTTTTGAAATAGTAAGCGATGAATATGTTGGAAATAAAAATCTTACCGATTACTTTTAAAAAAGTAACCAATGAATGTGCTGAAAATAAAGTCTTGCCGATTACTTTTGAAATAGTAACCGACAAATATGTTGAAAATAAAAATCTTGCCGATTACTTTTGAAATATTAACCGACGAATGTGCTGAAAATAAATCATGCCGATTACTTTCGAAATAGTAAGCGACGAATATGTTGAAAATAAAAATCTTACCGATTACTTTTAAAATAGTAACCAACGAATGTACTGAAAATAAAGTCTTGCCGATTACTTTTGAAATAGGAACCGACGAATATGTTGAAAATAAAAATCTTGTCGATTACTTTTAAAATAGTAACCGACAAATATGCTGAAAATAAAAATCTTGCGATTACTTTTGAAATAGTAACCGACGAATGTGTTGAAAATAAATCATGCCGATTACTTTTGAAATAGTAACCGACGAATGTGCTGAAAATAAAACTCTTGCCCATTACTTTTGAAATAGTAACCGACGAATATGTGCTGAAAATAAATCTTGCCGATTACTTTTGAAATAGTAACCGACGAATGTGCTGAAAATAAATCATGCCGATTACTTTTGAAATAGTAAGCGACGAATATGTTGAAAATAAAAATCTTGTCGATTACTTTTAAACTAGTAACCGACAAATATGCTAAAAATAAAAAACTTGCCGATTACTTTTGAAATAGGAACTGACGAATATGTTGAAAACAAAAATCTTGTCGATTACTTTTAAAATAGTAACCGACAAATATGCTAAATTAAAAATCTTGCCGATTACTTTTGAAATAGTAACCGACGAATGTGCAGAAAATAGATCATGCCGATTACTTTTGAAATAGTAACCGACGAATGTGTTGAAAATAAATCATGCCGATTACCTTTGAAATAGTAACCGACGAATATGTTGAAAATAAAAATCTTACCGATTACTTTTGAAATAGTAACCAACGAATATGCTGAAAATAAAGTCTTGCCCATTACTTTTGAAATAGTAACCGACGAATATGTGCTGAAAATAAATCTTGCCGATTACTTTTAAAATAGTAACCGACAAATATGTTGAAAATAAAAATCTTGCCGATTACTTTTGAAATAGTAACCGACGATTGTGCAGAAAATAGATATGCCGATTACTTTTGAAATAGTAACCAACGAATGTGTTGAAAATAAATCATGCCGATTATTTTTGAAATAGTAACCGACGAATGTGCTGAAAATAAATCATGCCGATTACTATTGAAATAGTAACCGACAAATGTGCTGAAAATAAAAGTCTTGCCCATTACTTTTGAAATAGTAACCGACGAATATGTATTGAAAATAAATCTTGCCGATTACTTTTGAAATAGTAACCGACGAATGTGCTGAAAATAAATCATGCCGATTACTTTTGAAATAGTAAGCGACGAATATGTTGAAAATAAAAATCTTCTCGATTACTTTTAAAATAGTAACCGACAAATATGCTAAAACTAAAAACTTGCCGATTACTTTTGAAAAAGTAACCGACAAATATGCTGAAAATAAAAATCTTGCCGATTACTTTTGAAATAGTCACCGACCAATATGCTGAAAATAAAAATGTTGCCGATTACTTTTGAAATAGTAACCGACGAATGTGCTGAAAAGAAATCATGCTGATTACTTTTGAAATAGTAAGCGATGAATATGTTGGAAATAAAAATCTTACCGATTACTTTTAAAAAAGTAACCAATGAATGTGCTGAAAATAAAGTCTTGCCGATTACTTTTGAAATAGTAACCGACAAATATGTTGAAAATAAAAATCTTGCCGATTACTTTTGAAATATTAACCGACGAATGTGCTGAAAATAAATCATGCCGATTACTTTCGAAATAGTAAGCGACGAATATGTTGAAAATAAAAATCTTACCGATTACTTTTAAAATAGTAACCAACGAATGTACTGAAAATAAAGTCTTGCCGATTACTTTTGAAATAGGAACCGACGAATATGTTGAAAATAAAAATCTTGTCGATTACTTTTAAAATAGTAACCGACAAATATGCTGAAAATAAAAATCTTGCGATTACTTTTGAAATAGTAACCGACGAATGTGTAGAAAATAAATCATGCCGATTACTTTTGAAATAGTAACCGACGAATGTGTTGAAAATAAATCATGCCGATTACTTTTGAAATAGTAACCGACGAATGTGCTGAAAATAAAACTCTTGCCCATTACTTTTGAAATAGTAACCGACGAATATGTGCTGAAAATAAATCTTGCCGATTACTTTTGAAATAGTAACCGACGAATGTGCTGAAAATAAATCATGCCGATTACTTTTGAAATAGTAAGCGACGAATATGTTGAAAATAAAAATCTTGTCGATTACTTTTAAACTAGTAACCGACAAATATGCTAAAAATAAAAAACTTGCCGATTACTTTTGAAATAGGAACTGACGAATATGTTGAAAACAAAAATCTTGTCGATTACTTTTAAAATAGTAACCGACAAATATGCTAAATTAAAAATCTTGCCGATTACTTTTGAAATAGTAACCGACGAATGTGCAGAAAATAGATCATGCCGATTACTTTTGAAATAGTAACCGACGAATGTGTTGAAAATAAATCATGCCGATTACCTTTGAAATAGTAACCGACGAATATGTTGAAAATAAAAATCTTACCGATTACTTTTGAAATAGTAACCAACGAATATGCTGAAAATAAAGTCTTGCCCATTACTTTTGAAATAGTAACCGACGAATATGTGCTGAAAATAAATCTTGCCGATTACTTTTAAAATAGTAACCGACAAATATGTTGAAAATAAAAATCTTGCCGATTACTTTTGAAATAGTAACCGACGATTGTGCAGAAAATAGATATGCCGATTACTTTTGAAATAGTAACCGACGAATGTGTTGAAAATAAATCATGCCGATTATTTTTGAAATAGTAACCGACGAATGTGCTGAAAATAAATCATGCCGATTACTATTGAAATAGTAACCGACAAATGTGCTGAAAATAAAAGTCTTGCCCATTACTTTTGAAATAGTAACCGACGAATATGTATTGAAAATAAATCTTGCCGATTACTTTTGAAATAGTAACCGACGAATGTGCTGAAAATAAATCATGCCGATTACTTTTGAAATAGTAAGCGACGAATATGTTGAAAATAAAAATCTTCTCGATTACTTTTAAAATAGTAACCGACAAATATGCTAAAACTAAAAACTTGCCGATTACTTTTGAAAAAGTAACCGACAAATATGCTGAAAATAAAAATCTTGCCGATTACTTTTGAAATAGTCACCGACCAATATGCTGAAAATAAAAATGTTGCCGATTACTTTTAAAATAGTAACCGACAAATATGCTAAAAATAAAAATCTTGCCGATTACTTTTGAAAAAGTAACCGACAAATATGCTGAAAATAAAAATCTTGCCGATTACTTTTGAAATAGTCACCGACCAATAGGCTGAAAATAAAAATGTTGCCGATTACTTTTGAAATAGTAACCGACGAATGTGCTGAAAAGAAATCATGCTGATTACTTTTGAAATAGTAAGCGATGAATATGTTGGAAATAAAAATCTTACCGATTACTTTTAAAAAAGTAACCAATGAATGTGCTGAAAATAAAGTCTTGCCGATTACTTTTGAAATAGTAACCGACAAATATGTTGAAAATAAAAATCTTGCCGATTACTTTTGAAATATTAACCGACGAATGTGCTGAAAATAAATCATGCCGATTACTTTCGAAATAGTAAGCGACGAATATGTTGAAAATAAAAATCTTACCGATTACTTTTAAAATAGTAACCAACGAATGTACTGAAATAAAGTCTTGCCGATTACTTTTGAAATAGGAACCGACGAATATGTTGAAAATAAAAATCTTGTCGATTACTTTTAAAATAGTAACCGACAAATATGCTGAAAATAAAAATCTTGCGATTACTTTTGAAATAGTAACCGACGAATGTGTAGAAAATAAATCATGCCGATTACTTTTGAAATAGTAACCGACGAATGTGTTGAAAATAAATCATGCCGATTACTTTTGAAATAGTAACCGACGAATGTGCTGAAAATAAAACTCTTGCCCATTACTTTTGAAATAGTAACCGACGAATATGTGCTGAAAATAAATCTTGCCGATTACTTTTGAAATAGTAACCGACGAATGTGCTGAAAATAAATCATGCCGATTACTTTTGAAATAGTAAGCGACGAATATGTTGAAAATAAAAATCTTGTCGATTACTTTTAAACTAGTAACCGACAAATATGCTAAAAATAAAAAACTTGCCGATTACTTTTGAAATAGGAACTGACGAATATGTTGAAAATAAAAATCTTGTCGATTACTTTTAAAATAGTAACCGACAAATATGCTAAAACTAAAAACTTGCCGATTACTTTTGAAAAAGTAACCGACAAATATGCTGAAAATAAAAATCTTGCCGATTACTTTTGAAATAGTCACCGACCAATATGCTGAAAATAAAAATGTTGCCGATTACTTTTAAAATAGTAACCGACAAATATGCTAAAAATAAAAATCTTGCGATTACTTTTGAAAAAGTAACCGACAAATATGCTGAAAATAAAAATCTTGCCGATTACTTTTGAAATAGTCACCGACCAATAGGCTGAAAATAAAAATGTTGCCGATTACTTTTGAAATAGTAACCGACGAATGTGCTGAAAAGAAATCATGCTGATTACTTTTGAAATAGTAAGCGATGAATATGTTGGAAATAAAAATCTTACCGATTACTTTTAAAAAAGTAACCAATGAATGTGCTGAAAATAAAGTCTTGCCGATTACTTTTGAAATAGTAACCGACAAATATGTTGAAAATAAAAATCTTGCCGATTACTTTTGAAATATTAACCGACGAATGTGCTGAAAATAAATCATGCCGATTACTTTCGAAATAGTAAGCGACGAATATGTTGAAAATAAAAATCTTACCGATTACTTTTAAAATAGTAACCAACGAATGTACTGAAAATAAAGTCTTGCCGATTACTTTTGAAATAGGAACCGACGAATATGTTGAAAATAAAAATCTTGTCGATTACTTTTAAAATAGTAACCGACAAATATGCTGAAAATAAAAATCTTGCGATTACTTTTGAAATAGTAACCGACGAATGTGTTGAAAATAAATCATGCCGATTACTTTTGAAATAGTAACCGACGAATGTGCTGAAAATAAAACTCTTGCCCATTACTTTTGAAATAGTAACCGACGAATATGTGCTGAAAATAAATCTTGCCGATTACTTTTGAAATAGTAACCGACGAATGTGCTGAAAATAAATCATGCCGATTACTTTTGAAATAGTAAGCGACGAATATGTTGAAAATAAAAATCTTGTCGATTACTTTTAAACTAGTAACCGACAAATATGCTAAAAATAAAAAACTTGCCGATTACTTTTGAAATAGGAACTGACGAATATGTTGAAAACAAAAATCTTGTCGATTACTTTTAAAATAGTAACCGACAAATATGCTAAATTAAAAATCTTGCCGATTACTTTTGAAATAGTAACCGACGAATGTGCAGAAAATAGATCATGCCGATTACTTTTGAAATAGTAACCGACGAATGTGTTGAAAATAAATCATGCCGATTACCTTTGAAATAGTAACCGACGAATATGTTGAAAATAAAAATCTTACCGATTACTTTTGAAATAGTAACCAACGAATATGCTGAAAATAAAGTCTTGCCCATTACTTTTGAAATAGTAACCGACGAATATGTGCTGAAAATAAATCTTGCCGATTACTTTTAAAATAGTAACCGACAAATATGTTGAAAATAAAAATCTTGCCGATTACTTTTGAAATAGTAACCGACGATTGTGCAGAAAATAGATATGCCGATTACTTTTGAAATAGTAACCAACGAATGTGTTGAAAATAAATCATGCCGATTATTTTTGAAATAGTAACCGACGAATGTGCTGAAAATAAATCATGCCGATTACTATTGAAATAGTAACCGACAAATGTGCTGAAAATAAAAGTCTTGCCCATTACTTTTGAAATAGTAACCGACGAATATGTATTGAAAATAAATCTTGCCGATTACTTTTGAAATAGTAACCGACGAATGTGCTGAAAATAAATCATGCCGATTACTTTTGAAATAGTAAGCGACGAATATGTTGAAAATAAAAATCTTCTCGATTACTTTTAAAATAGTAACCGACAAATATGCTAAAACTAAAAACTTGCCGATTACTTTTGAAAAAGTAACCGACAAATATGCTGAAAATAAAAATCTTGCCGATTACTTTTGAAATAGTCACCGACCAATATGCTGAAAATAAAAATGTTGCCGATTACTTTTGAAATAGTAACCGACGAATGTGCTGAAAAGAAATCATGCTGATTACTTTTGAAATAGTAAGCGATGAATATGTTGGAAATAAAAATCTTACCGATTACTTTTAAAAAAGTAACCAATGAATGTGCTGAAAATAAAGTCTTGCCGATTACTTTTGAAATAGTAACCGACAAATATGTTGAAAATAAAAATCTTGCCGATTACTTTTGAAATATTAACCGACGAATGTGCTGAAAATAAATCATGCCGATTACTTTCGAAATAGTAAGCGACGAATATGTTGAAAATAAAAATCTTACCGATTACTTTTAAAATAGTAACCAACGAATGTACTGAAAATAAAGTCTTGCCGATTACTTTTGAAATAGGAACCGACGAATATGTTGAAAATAAAAATCTTGTCGATTACTTTTAAAATAGTAACCGACAAATATGCTGAAAATAAAAATCTTGCGATTACTTTTGAAATAGTAACCGACGAATGTGTAGAAAATAAATCATGCCGATTACTTTTGAAATAGTAACCGACGAATGTGTTGAAAATAAATCATGCCGATTACTTTTGAAATAGTAACCGACGAATGTGCTGAAAATAAAACTCTTGCCCATTACTTTTGAAATAGTAACCGACGAATATGTGCTGAAAATAAATCTTGCCGATTACTTTTGAAATAGTAACCGACGAATGTGCTGAAAATAAATCATGCCGATTACTTTTGAAATAGTAAGCGACGAATATGTTGAAAATAAAAATCTTGTCGATTACTTTTAAACTAGTAACCGACAAATATGCTAAAAATAAAAAACTTGCCGATTACTTTTGAAATAGGAACTGACGAATATGTTGAAAACAAAAATCTTGTCGATTACTTTTAAAATAGTAACCGACAAATATGCTAAATTAAAAATCTTGCCGATTACTTTTGAAATAGTAACCGACGAATGTGCAGAAAATAGATCATGCCGATTACTTTTGAAATAGTAACCGACGAATGTGTTGAAAATAAATCATGCCGATTACCTTTGAAATAGTAACCGACGAATATGTTGAAAATAAAAATCTTACCGATTACTTTTGAAATAGTAACCAACGAATATGCTGAAAATAAAGTCTTGCCCATTACTTTTGAAATAGTAACCGACGAATATGTGCTGAAAATAAATCTTGCCGATTACTTTTAAAATAGTAACCGACAAATATGTTGAAAATAAAAATCTTGCCGATTACTTTTGAAATAGTAACCGACGATTGTGCAGAAAATAGATATGCCGATTACTTTTGAAATAGTAACCGACGAATGTGTTGAAAATAAATCATGCCGATTATTTTTGAAATAGTAACCGACGAATGTGCTGAAAATAAATCATGCCGATTACTATTGAAATAGTAACCGACAAATGTGCTGAAAATAAAAGTCTTGCCCATTACTTTTGAAATAGTAACCGACGAATATGTATTGAAAATAAATCTTGCCGATTACTTTTGAAATAGTAACCGACGAATGTGCTGAAAATAAATCATGCCGATTACTTTTGAAATAGTAAGCGACGAATATGTTGAAAATAAAAATCTTCTCGATTACTTTTAAAATAGTAACCGACAAATATGCTAAAACTAAAAACTTGCCGATTACTTTTGAAAAAGTAACCGACAAATATGCTGAAAATAAAAATCTTGCCGATTACTTTTGAAATAGTCACCGACCAATATGCTGAAAATAAAAATGTTGCCGATTACTTTTAAAATAGTAACCGACAAATATGCTAAAAATAAAAATCTTGCCGATTACTTTTGAAAAAGTAACCGACAAATATGCTGAAAATAAAAATCTTGCCGATTACTTTTGAAATAGTCACCGACCAATAGGCTGAAAATAAAAATGTTGCCGATTACTTTTGAAATAGTAACCGACGAATGTGCTGAAAAGAAATCATGCTGATTACTTTTGAAATAGTAAGCGATGAATATGTTGGAAATAAAAATCTTACCGATTACTTTTAAAAAAGTAACCAATGAATGTGCTGAAAATAAAGTCTTGCCGATTACTTTTGAAATAGTAACCGACAAATATGTTGAAAATAAAAATCTTGCCGATTACTTTTGAAATATTAACCGACGAATGTGCTGAAAATAAATCATGCCGATTACTTTCGAAATAGTAAGCGACGAATATGTTGAAAATAAAAATCTTACCGATTACTTTTAAAATAGTAACCAACGAATGTACTGAAATAAAGTCTTGCCGATTACTTTTGAAATAGGAACCGACGAATATGTTGAAAATAAAAATCTTGTCGATTACTTTTAAAATAGTAACCGACAAATATGCTGAAAATAAAAATCTTGCGATTACTTTTGAAATAGTAACCGACGAATGTGTAGAAAATAAATCATGCCGATTACTTTTGAAATAGTAACCGACGAATGTGTTGAAAATAAATCATGCCGATTACTTTTGAAATAGTAACCGACGAATGTGCTGAAAATAAAACTCTTGCCCATTACTTTTGAAATAGTAACCGACGAATATGTGCTGAAAATAAATCTTGCCGATTACTTTTGAAATAGTAACCGACGAATGTGCTGAAAATAAATCATGCCGATTACTTTTGAAATAGTAAGCGACGAATATGTTGAAAATAAAAATCTTGTCGATTACTTTTAAACTAGTAACCGACAAATATGCTAAAAATAAAAAACTTGCCGATTACTTTTGAAATAGGAACTGACGAATATGTTGAAAATAAAAATCTTGTCGATTACTTTTAAAATAGTAACCGACAAATATGCTAAAACTAAAAACTTGCCGATTACTTTTGAAAAAGTAACCGACAAATATGCTGAAAATAAAAATCTTGCCGATTACTTTTGAAATAGTCACCGACCAATATGCTGAAAATAAAAATGTTGCCGATTACTTTTAAAATAGTAACCGACAAATATGCTAAAAATAAAAATCTTGCGATTACTTTTGAAAAAGTAACCGACAAATATGCTGAAAATAAAAATCTTGCCGATTACTTTTGAAATAGTCACCGACCAATAGGCTGAAAATAAAAATGTTGCCGATTACTTTTGAAATAGTAACCGACGAATGTGCTGAAAAGAAATCATGCTGATTACTTTTGAAATAGTAAGCGATGAATATGTTGGAAATAAAAATCTTACCGATTACTTTTAAAAAAGTAACCAATGAATGTGCTGAAAATAAAGTCTTGCCGATTACTTTTGAAATAGTAACCGACAAATATGTTGAAAATAAAAATCTTGCCGATTACTTTTGAAATATTAACCGACGAATGTGCTGAAAATAAATCATGCCGATTACTTTCGAAATAGTAAGCGACGAATATGTTGAAAATAAAAATCTTACCGATTACTTTTAAAATAGTAACCAACGAATGTACTGAAAATAAAGTCTTGCCGATTACTTTTGAAATAGGAACCGACGAATATGTTGAAAATAAAAATCTTGTCGATTACTTTTAAAATAGTAACCGACAAATATGCTGAAAATAAAAATCTTGCGATTACTTTTGAAATAGTAACCGACGAATGTGTAGAAAATAAATCATGCCGATTACTTTTGAAATAGTAACCGACGAATGTGTTGAAAATAAATCATGCCGATTACTTTTGAAATAGTAACCGACGAATGTGCTGAAAATAAAACTCTTGCCCATTACTTTTGAAATAGTAACCGGCGAATATGTGCTGAAAATAAATCTTGCCGATTACTTTTGAAATAGTAACCGACGAATGTGCTGAAAATAAATCATGCCGATTACTTTTGAAATAGTAAGCGACGAATATGTTGAAAATAAAAATCTTGTCGATTACTTTTAAACTAGTAACCGACAAATATGCTAATAATAAAAAACTTGCCGATTACTTTTGAAATAGGAACTGACGAATATGTTGAAAACAAAAATCTTGTCGATTACTTTTAAAATAGTAACCGACAAATATGCTAAATTAAAAATCTTGCCGATTACTTTTGAAATAGTAACCGACGAATGTGCAGAAAATAGATCATGCCGATTACTTTTGAAATAGTAACCGACGAATGTGTTGAAAATAAATCATGCCGATTACCTTTGAAATAGTAACCGACGAATATGTTGAAAATAAAAATCTTACCGATTACTTTTGAAATAGTAACCAACGAATATGCTGAAAATAAAGTCTTGCCCATTACTTTTGAAATAGTAACCGACGAATATGTGCTGAAAATAAATCTTGCCGATTACTTTTAAAATAGTAACCGACAAATATGTTGAAAATAAAAATCTTGCCAATTACTTTTGAAATAGTAACCGACGATTGTGCAGAAAATAGATATGCCGATTACTTTTGAAATAGTAACCGACGAATGTGTTGAAAATAAATCATGCCGATTATTTTTGAAATAGTAACCGACGAATGTGCTGAAAATAAATCATGCCGATTACTATTGAAATAGTAACCGACAAATGTGCTGAAAATAAAAGTCTTGCCCATTACTTTTGAAATAGTAACCGACGAATATGTATTGAAAATAAATCTTGCCGATTACTTTTGAAATAGTAACCGACGAATGTGCTGAAAATAAATCATGCCAATTACTTTTGAAATAGTAAGCGACGAATATGTTGAAAATAAAAATCTTCTCGATTACTTTTAAAATAGTAACCGACAAATATGCTAAAACTAAAAACTTGCCGATTACTTTTGAAAAAGTAACCGACAAATATGCTGAAAATAAAAATCTTGCCGATTACTTTTGAAATAGTCACCGACCAATATGCTGAAAATAAAAATGTTGCCGATTACTTTTAAAATAGTAACCGACAAATATGCTAAGAATAAAAATCTTGCCGATTACTTTTGAAAAAGTAACCGACAAATATGCTGAAAATAAAAATCTTGCCGATTACTTTTGAAATAGTCACCGACCAATAGGCTGAAAATAAAAATGTTGCCGATTACTTTTGAAATAGTAACCGACGAATGTGCTGAAAAGAAATCACGCTGATTACTTTTGAAATAGTAAGCGATGAATATGTTGGAAATAAAAATCTTACCGATTACTTTTAAAAAAGTAACCAATGAATGTGCTGAAAATAAAGTCTTGCCGATTACTTTTGAAATTGTAACCGACAAATATGTTGAAAATAAAAATCTTGCCGATTACTTTTGAAATATTAACCGACGAATGTGCTGAAAATAAATCATGCCGATTACTTTCGAAATAGTAAGCGACGAATATGTTGAAAATAAAAATCTTACCGATTACTTTTAAAATAGTAACCGACGAATGTGCTGAAAATAAATCATGCCGATTACTTTTGAAATAGTAAGCGACGAATATGTTGAAAATAAAAATCTTGTCGATTACTTTTAAACTAGTAACCGACAAATATGCTAATAATAAAAAACTTGCCGATTACTTTTGAAATAGGAACTGACGAATATGTTGAAAACAAAAATCTTGTCGATTACTTTTAAAATAGTAACCGACAAATATGCTAAATTAAAAATCTTGCCGATTACTTTTGAAATAGTAACCGACGAATGTGCAGAAAATAGATCATGCCGATTACTTTTGAAATAGTAACCGACGAATGTGTTGAAAATAAATCATGCCGATTACCTTTGAAATAGTAACCGACGAATATGTTGAAAATAAAAATCTTACCGATTACTTTTGAAATAGTAACCAACGAATATGCTGAAAATAAAGTCTTGCCCATTACTTTTGAAATAGTAACCGACGAATATGTGCTGAAAATAAATCTTGCCGATTACTTTTAAAATAGTAACCGACAAATATGTTGAAAATAAAAATCTTGCCAATTACTTTTGAAATAGTAACCGACGATTGTGCAGAAAATAGATATGCCGATTACTTTTGAAATAGTAACCGACGAATGTGTTGAAAATAAATCATGCCGATTATTTTTGAAATAGTAACCGACGAATGTGCTGAAAATAAATCATGCCGATTACTATTGAAATAGTAACCGACAAATGTGCTGAAAATAAAAGTCTTGCCCATTACTTTTGAAATAGTAACCGACGAATATGTATTGAAAATAAATCTTGCCGATTACTTTTGAAATAGTAACCGACGAATGTGCTGAAAATAAATCATGCCAATTACTTTTGAAATAGTAAGCGACGAATATGTTGAAAATAAAAATCTTCTCGATTACTTTTAAAATAGTAACCGACAAATATGCTAAAACTAAAAACTTGCCGATTACTTTTGAAAAAGTAACCGACAAATATGCTGAAAATAAAAATCTTGCCGATTACTTTTGAAATAGTCACCGACCAATATGCTGAAAATAAAAATGTTGCCGATTACTTTTAAAATAGTAACCGACAAATATGCTAAGAATAAAAATCTTGCCGATTACTTTTGAAAAAGTAACCGACAAATATGCTGAAAATAAAAATCTTGCCGATTACTTTTGAAATAGTCACCGACCAATAGGCTGAAAATAAAAATGTTGCCGATTACTTTTGAAATAGTAACCGACGAATGTGCTGAAAAGAAATCACGCTGATTACTTTTGAAATAGTAAGCGATGAATATGTTGGAAATAAAAATCTTACCGATTACTTTTAAAAAAGTAACCAATGAATGTGCTGAAAATAAAGTCTTGCCGATTACTTTTGAAATTGTAACCGACAAATATGTTGAAAATAAAAATCTTGCCGATTACTTTTGAAATATTAACCGACGAATGTGCTGAAAATAAATCATGCCGATTACTTTCGAAATAGTAAGCGACGAATATGTTTAAAATAAAAATCTTACCGATTACTTTTAAAATAGTAACCGACGAATGTGCTGAAAATAAATCATGCCGATTACTTTTGAAATAGTAAGCGACGAATATGTTGAAAATAAAAATCTTGTCGATTACTTTTAAACTAGTAACCGACAAATATGCTAAAAAGAAAAAACTTGCCGATTACTTTTGAAATAGGAACTGACGAATATGTTGAAAACAAAAATCTTGTCGATTACTTTTAAAATAGTAACCGACAAATATGCTAAATTAAAAATCTTGCCGATTACTTTTGAAATAGTAACCGACGAATGTGCAGAAAATAGATCATGCCGATTACTTTTGAAATAGTAACCGACGAATGTGTTGAAAATAAATCATGCCGATTACCTTTGAAATAGTAACCGACGAATATGTTGAAAATAAAAATCTTACCGATTACTTTTGAAATAGTAACCAACGAATATGCTGAAAATAAAGTCTTGCCCATTACTTTTGAAATAGTAACCGACGAATATGTGCTGAAAATAAATCTTGCCGATTACTTTTAAAATAGTAACCGACAAATATGCTAAAACTAAAAACTTGCCGATTACTTTTGAAATAGGAACCGACGAATATGTTGAAAATAAAAAACTTGCCGATTACTTTTGAAATAGGAACCGACGAATATGTTGAAAATAAAAATCTTGTCGATTACTTTTAAAATAGTAACCGACAAATATGCTGAAAATAAAAATCTTGCGATTACTTTTGAAATAGTAACCGACGAATGTGTAGAAAATAAATCATGCCGATTACTTTTGAAATAGTAACCGACGAATGTGTTGAAAATAAATCATGCCGATTACTTTTGAAATAGTAACCGACGAATGTGCTGAAAATAAAACTCTTGCCCATTACTTTTGAAATAGTAACCGGCGAATATGTGCTGAAAATAAATCTTGCCGATTACTTTTGAAATAGTAACCGACGAATGTGCTGAAAATAAATCATGCCGATTACTTTTGAAATAGTAAGCGACGAATATGTTGAAAATAAAAATCTTGTCGATTACTTTTAAACTAGTAACCGACAAATATGCTAATAATAAAAAACTTGCCGATTACTTTTGAAATAGGAACTGACGAATATGTTGAAAACAAAAATCTTGTCGATTACTTTTAAAATAGTAACCGACAAATATGCTAAATTAAAAATCTTGCCGATTACTTTTGAAATAGTAACCGACGAATGTGCAGAAAATAGATCATGCCGATTACTTTTGAAATAGTAACCGACGAATGTGTTGAAAATAAATCATGCCGATTACCTTTGAAATAGTAACCGACGAATATGTTGAAAATAAAAATCTTACCGATTACTTTTGAAATAGTAACCAACGAATATGCTGAAAATAAAGTCTTGCCCATTACTTTTGAAATAGTAACCGACGAATATGTGCTGAAAATAAATCTTGCCGATTACTTTTAAAATAGTAACCGACAAATATGTTGAAAATAAAAATCTTGCCAATTACTTTTGAAATAGTAACCGACGATTGTGCAGAAAATAGATATGCCGATTACTTTTGAAATAGTAACCGACGAATGTGTTGAAAATAAATCATGCCGATTATTTTTGAAATAGTAACCGACGAATGTGCTGAAAATAAATCATGCCGATTACTATTGAAATAGTAACCGACAAATGTGCTGAAAATAAAAGTCTTGCCCATTACTTTTGAAATAGTAACCGACGAATATGTATTGAAAATAAATCTTGCCGATTACTTTTGAAATAGTAACCGACGAATGTGCTGAAAATAAATCATGCCAATTACTTTTGAAATAGTAAGCGACGAATATGTTGAAAATAAAAATCTTCTCGATTACTTTTAAAATAGTAACCGACAAATATGCTAAAACTAAAAACTTGCCGATTACTTTTGAAAAAGTAACCGACAAATATGCTGAAAATAAAAATCTTGCCGATTACTTTTGAAATAGTCACCGACCAATATGCTGAAAATAAAAATGTTGCCGATTACTTTTAAAATAGTAACCGACAAATATGCTAAGAATAAAAATCTTGCCGATTACTTTTGAAAAAGTAACCGACAAATATGCTGAAAATAAAAATCTTGCCGATTACTTTTGAAATAGTCACCGACCAATAGGCTGAAAATAAAAATGTTGCCGATTACTTTTGAAATAGTAACCGACGAATGTGCTGAAAAGAAATCACGCTGATTACTTTTGAAATAGTAAGCGATGAATATGTTGGAAATAAAAATCTTACCGATTACTTTTAAAAAAGTAACCAATGAATGTGCTGAAAATAAAGTCTTGCCGATTACTTTTGAAATTGTAACCGACAAATATGTTGAAAATAAAAATCTTGCCGATTACTTTTGAAATATTAACCGACGAATGTGCTGAAAATAAATCATGCCGATTACTTTCGAAATAGTAAGCGACGAATATGTTGAAAATAAAAATCTTACCGATTACTTTTAAAATAGTAACCGACGAATGTGCTGAAAATAAATCATGCCGATTACTTTTGAAATAGTAAGCGACGAATATGTTGAAAATAAAAATCTTGTCGATTACTTTTAAACTAGTAACCGACAAATATGCTAAAAAGAAAAAACTTGCCGATTACTTTTGAAATAGGAACTGACGAATATGTTGAAAACAAAAATCTTGTCGATTACTTTTAAAATAGTAACCGACAAATATGCTAAATTAAAAATCTTGCCGATTACTTTTGAAATAGTAACCGACGAATGTGCAGAAAATAGATCATGCCGATTACTTTTGAAATAGTAACCGACGAATGTGTTGAAAATAAATCATGCCGATTACCTTTGAAATAGTAACCGACGAATATGTTGAAAATAAAAATCTTACCGATTACTTTTGAAATAGTAACCAACGAATATGCTGAAAATAAAGTCTTGCCCATTACTTTTGAAATAGTAACCGACGAATATGTGCTGAAAATAAATCTTGCCGATTACTTTTAAAATAGTAACCGACAAATATGCTAAAACTAAAAACTTGCCGATTACTTTTGAAATAGGAACCGACGAATATGTTGAAAATAAAAAACTTGCCGATTACTTTTGAAATAGGAACCGACGAATATGTTGAAAATAAAAATCTTGTCGATTACTTTTAAAATAGTAACCGACAAATATGCTGAAAATAAAAATCTTGCGATTACTTTTGAAATAGTAACCGACGAATGTGTAGAAAATAAATCATGCCGATTACTTTTGAAATAGTAACCGACGAATGTGTTGAAAATAAATCATGCCGATTACTTTTGAAATAGTAACCGACGAATGTGCTGAAAATAAAACTCTTGCCCATTACTTTTGAAATAGTAACCGACGAATATGTGCTGAAAATAAATCTTGCCGATTACTTTTGAAATAGTAACCGACGAATGTGCTGAAAATAAATCATGCCGATTACTTTTGAAATAGTAAGCGACGAATATGTTGAAAATAAAAATCTTGTCGATTACTTTTAAACTAGTAACCGACAAATATGCTAAAAATAAAAAACTTGCCGATTACTTTTGAAATAGGAACTGACGAATATGTTGAAAATAAAAATCTTGTCGATTACTTTTAAAATAGTAACCGACAAATATGCTAAAACTAAAAACTTGCCGATTACTTTTGAAAAAGTAACCGACAAATATGCTGAAAATAAAAATCTTGCCGATTACTTTTGAAATAGTCACCGACCAATATGCTGAAAATAAAAATGTTGCCGATTACTTTTAAAATAGTAACCGACAAATATGCTAAAAATAAAAATCTTGCCGATTACTTTTGAAAAAGTAACCGACAAATATGCTGAAAATAAAAATCTTGCCGATTACTTTTGAAATAGTCACCGACCAATAGGCTGAAAATAAAAATGTTGCCGATTACTTTTGAAATAGTAACCGACGAATGTGCTGAAAAGAAATCATGCTGATTACTTTTGAAATAGTAAGCGATGAATATGTTGGAAATAAAAATCTTACCGATTACTTTTAAAAAAGTAACCAATGAATGTGCTGAAAATAAAGTCTTGCCGATTACTTTTGAAATAGTAACCGACAAATATGTTGAAAATAAAAATCTTGCCGATTACTTTTGAAATATTAACCG
This sequence comes from Medicago lupulina, assembly GCA_958299785.1. Lineage (NCBI taxonomy): Eukaryota > Viridiplantae > Streptophyta > Magnoliopsida > Fabales > Fabaceae > Medicago > Medicago lupulina. Next base: position 48,651,140 of record OY283140.1, read on the forward strand.
ACGAATGTGCTGAAAATAAATCATGCCGATTACTTTCGAAATAGTAAGCGACGAATATGTTGAAAATAAAAATCTTACCGATTACTTTTAAAATAGTAACCAACGAATGTACTGAAAATAAAGTCTTGCCGATTACTTTTGAAATAGGAACCGACGAATATGTTGAAAATAAAAATCTTGTCGATTACTTTTAAAATAGTAACCGACAAATATGCTGAAAATAAAAATCTTGCGATTACTTTTGAAATAGTAACCGACGAATGTGTAGAAAATAAATCATGCCGATTACTTTTGAAATAGTAACCGACGAATGTGTTGAAAATAAATCATGCCGATTACTTTTGAAATAGTAACCGACGAATGTGCTGAAAATAAAACTCTTGCCCATTACTTTTGAAATAGTAACCGACGAATATGTGCTGAAAATAAATCTTGCCGATTACTTTTGAAATAGTAACCGACGAATGTGCTGAAAATAAATCATGCCGATTACTTTTGAAATAGTAAGCGACGAATATGTTGAAAATAAAAATCTTGTCGATTACTTTTAAACTAGTAACCGACAAATATGCTAAAAATAAAAAACTTGCCGATTACTTTTGAAATAGGAACTGACGAATATGTTGAAAATAAAAATCTTGTCGATTACTTTTAAAATAGTAACCGACAAATATGCTAAAACTAAAAACTTGCCGATTACTTTTGAAAAAGTAACCGACAAATATGCTGAAAATAAAAATCTTGCCGATTACTTTTGAAATAGTCACCGACCAATATGCTGAAAATAAAAATGTTGCCGATTACTTTTAAAATAGTAACCGACAAATATGCTAAAAATAAAAATCTTGCCGATTACTTTTGAAAAAGTAACCGACAAATATGCTGAAAATAAAAATCTTGCCGATTACTTTTGAAATAGTCACCGACCAATAGGCTGAAAATAAAAATGTTGCCGATTACTTTTGAAATAGTAACCGACGAATGTGCTGAAAAGAAATCATGCTGATTACTTTTGAAATAGTAAGCGATGAATATGTTGGAAATAAAAATCTTACCGATTACTTTTAAAAAAGTAACCAATGAATGTGCTGAAAATAAAGTCTTGCCGATTACTTTTGAAATAGTAACCGACAAATATGTTGAAAATAAAAATCTTGCCGATTACTTTTGAAATATTAACCGACGAATGTGCTGAAAATAAATCATGCCGATTACTTTCGAAATAGTAAGCGACGAATATGTTGAAAATAAAAATCTTACCGATTACTTTTAAAATAGTAACCAACGAATGTACTGAAAATAAAGTCTTGCCGATTACTTTTGAAATAGGAACCGACGAATATGTTGAAAATAAAAATCTTGTCGATTACTTTTAAAATAGTAACCGACAAATATGCTGAAAATAAAAATCTTGCGATTACTTTTGAAATAGTAACCGACGAATGTGTAGAAAATAAATCATGCCGATTACTTTTGAAATAGTAACCGACGAATGTGTTGAAAATAAATCATGCCGATTACTTTTGAAATAGTAACCGACGAATGTGCTGAAAATAAAACTCTTGCCCATTACTTTTGAAATAGTAACCGGCGAATATGTGCTGAAAATAAATCTTGCCGATTACTTTTGAAATAGTAACCGACGAATGTGCTGAAAATAAATCATGCCGATTACTTTTGAAATAGTAAGCGACGAATATGTTGAAAATAAAAATCTTGTCGATTACTTTTAAACTAGTAACCGACAAATATGCTAATAATAAAAAACTTGCCGATTACTTTTGAAATAGGAACTGACGAATATGTTGAAAACAAAAATCTTGTCGATTACTTTTAAAATAGTAACCGACAAATATGCTAAATTAAAAATCTTGCCGATTACTTTTGAAATAGTAACCGACGAATGTGCAGAAAATAGATCATGCCGATTACTTTTGAAATAGTAACCGACGAATGTGTTGAAAATAAATCATGCCGATTACCTTTGAAATAGTAACCGACGAATATGTTGAAAATAAAAATCTTACCGATTACTTTTGAAATAGTAACCAACGAATATGCTGAAAATAAAGTCTTGCCCATTACTTTTGAAATAGTAACCGACGAATATGTGCTGAAAATAAATCTTGCCGATTACTTTTAAAATAGTAACCGACAAATATGTTGAAAATAAAAATCTTGCCAATTACTTTTGAAATAGTAACCGACGATTGTGCAGAAAATAGATATGCCGATTACTTTTGAAATAGTAACCGACGAATGTGTTGAAAATAAATCATGCCGATTATTTTTGAAATAGTAACCGACGAATGTGCTGAAAATAAATCATGCCGATTACTATTGAAATAGTAACCGACAAATGTGCTGAAAATAAAAGTCTTGCCCATTACTTTTGAAATAGTAACCGACGAATATGTATTGAAAATAAATCTTGCCGATTACTTTTGAAATAGTAACCGACGAATGTGCTGAAAATAAATCATGCCAATTACTTTTGAAATAGTAAGCGACGAATATGTTGAAAATAAAAATCTTCTCGATTACTTTTAAAATAGTAACCGACAAATATGCTAAAACTAAAAACTTGCCGATTACTTTTGAAAAAGTAACCGACAAATATGCTGAAAATAAAAATCTTGCCGATTACTTTTGAAATAGTCACCGACCAATATGCTGAAAATAAAAATGTTGCCGATTACTTTTAAAATAGTAACCGACAAATATGCTAAAAATAAAAATCTTGCCGATTACTTTTGAAAAAGTAACCGACAAATATGCTGAAAATAAAAATCTTGCCGATTACTTTTGAAATAGTCACCGACCAATAGGCTGAAAATAAAAATGTTGCCGATTACTTTTGAAATAGTAACCGACGAATGTGCTGAAAAGAAATCACGCTGATTACTTTTGAAATAGTAAGCGATGAATATGTTGGAAATAAAAATCTTACCGATTACTTTTAAAAAAGTAACCAATGAATGTGCTGAAAATAAAGTCTTGCCGATTACTTTTGAAATAGTAACCGACAAATATGTTGAAAATAAAAATCTTGCCGATTACTTTTGAAATATTAACCGACGAATGTGCTGAAAATAAATCATGCCGATTACTTTCGAAATAGTAAGCGACGAATATGTTGAAAATAAAAATCTTACCGATTACTTTTAAAATAGTAACCGACGAATGTGCTGAAAATAAATCATGCCGATTACTTTTGAAATAGTAAGCGACGAATATGTTGAAAATAAAAATCTTGTCGATTACTTTTAAACTAGTAACCGACAAATATGCTAAAAAGAAAAAACTTGCCGATTACTTTTGAAATAGGAACTGACGAATATGTTGAAAACAAAAATCTTGTCGATTACTTTTAAAATAGTAACCGACAAATATGCTAAATTAAAAATCTTGCCGATTACTTTTGAAATAGTAACCGACGAATGTGCAGAAAATAGATCATGCCGATTACTTTTGAAATAGTAACCGACGAATGTGTTGAAAATAAATCATGCCGATTACCTTTGAAATAGTAACCGACGAATATGTTGAAAATAAAAATCTTACCGATTACTTTTGAAATAGTAACCAACGAATATGCTGAAAATAAAGTCTTGCCCATTACTTTTGAAATAGTAACCGACGAATATGTGCTGAAAATAAATCTTGCCGATTACTTTTAAAATAGTAACCGACAAATATGCTAAAACTAAAAACTTGCCGATTACTTTTGAAATAGGAACCGACGAATATGTTGAAAATAAAAATCTTGCCGATTACTTTTAAAATAGTAACCGACAAATATGCTAAAAATAAAAATCTTGCCGATTACTTTTGAAAAAGTAACCGACAAATATGCTGAAAATAAAAATCTTGCCGATTACTTTTGAAATAGTCACCGACCAATATGCTGAAAATAAAAATGTTGCCGATTACTTTTGAAATAGTAACTTACGAATGTGCTGAAAAGAAATCATGCTGATTACTTTTGAAATAGTAAGCGATGAATATGTTGGAAATAAAAATCTTACCGATTACTTTTAAAAAAGTAACCAATGAATGTGCTGAAAATAAAGTCTTGCCGATTACTTTTGAAATAGTAACCGACGAATATGTTGAAAATAAAAATCTTGTCGATTACTTTTAAAATAGTAACCGACAAATATGTTGAAAATAAAAATCTTGCCGATTACTTTTGAAATAGTAACCGACGAATGTGCTGAAAATAAATCATGCCGATTACTTTCGAAATAGTAAGCGACGAATATGTTGAAAATAAAAATCTTACCGATTACTTTTAAAATAGTAACCAACGAATGTACTGAAAATAAAGTCTTGCCGATTACTTTTGAAATAGGAACCGAAGAATATGTTGAAAATAAAAATCTTGTCGATTACTTTTAAAATAGTAACCGACAAATATGCTGAAAATAAAAATCTTGCCGATTACTTTTGAAATAGTAACCGACGAATGTGCAGAAAATAAATCATGCCGATTACTTTTGAAATAGTAACCGACGAATGTGTTGAAAATAAATCATGCCGATTACTTTTGAAATAGTAACCGACGAATGTGCTGAAAATAAAACTCTTGCCCATTACTTTTGAAATAGTAACCGACGAATATGTGCTGAAAATAAATCTTGCCGATTACTTTTGAAATAGTAACCGACGAATGTGCTGAAAATAAATCATGCCGATTACTTTTGAAATAGTAAGCGACGAATATGTTGAAAATAAAAATCTTGTCGATTACTTTTAAACTAGTAACCGACAAATATGCTAAAAATAAAAAACTTGCCGATTACTTTTGAAATAGGAACTGACGAATATGTTGAAAATAAAAATCTTGTCGATTACTTTTAAAATAGTAACCGACAAATATGCTAAATTAAAAATCTTGCCGATTACTTTTGAAATAGTAACCGACGAATGTGCAGAAAATAGATCATGCCGATTACTTTTGAAATAGTAACCGACGAATGTGTTGAAAATAAATCATGCCGATTACCTTTGAAATAGTAACCGACGAATATGTTGAAAATAAAAATCTTACCGATTACTTTTGAAATAGTAACCAACGAATATGCTGAAAATAAAGTCTTGCCCATTACTTTTGAAATAGTAACCGACGAATATGTGCTGAAAATAAATCTTGCCGATTACTTTTAAAATAGTAACCGACAAATATGCTAAAACTAAAAACTTGCCGATTACTTTTGAAATAGGAACCGACGAATATGTTGAAAATAAAAATCTTGCCGATTACTTTTAAAATAGTAACCGACAAATATGCTAAAAATAAAAATCTTGCCGATTACTTTTGAAAAAGTAACCGACAAATATGCTGAAAATAAAAATCTTGCCGATTACTTTTGAAATAGTCACCGACCAATATGCTGAAAATAAAAATGTTGCCGATTACTTTTGAAATAGTAACTTACGAATGTGCTGAAAAGAAATCATGCTGATTACTTTTGAAATAGTAAGCGATGAATATGTTGGAAATAAAAATCTTACCGATTACTTTTAAAAAAGTAACCAATGAATGTGCTGAAAATAAAGTCTTGCCGATTACTTTTGAAATAGTAACCGACGAATATGTTGAAAATAAAAATCTTGTCGATTACTTTTAAAATAGTAACCGACAAATATGTTGAAAATAAAAATCTTGCCGATTACTTTTGAAATAGTAACCGACGAATGTGCTGAAAATAAATCATGCCGATTACTTTCGAAATAGTAAGCGACGAATATGTTGAAAATAAAAATCTTACCGATTACTTTTAAAATAGTAACCAACGAATGTACTGAAAATAAAGTCTTGCCGATTACTTTTGAAATAGGAACCGACGAATATGTTGAAAATAAAAATCTTGTCGATTACTTTTAAAATAGTAACCGACAAATATGCTGAAAATAAAAATCTTGCCGATTACTTTTGAAATAGTAACCGACGAATGTGCAGAAAATAAATCATGCCGATTACTTTTGAAATAGTAACCGACGAATGTGTTGAAAATAAATCATGCCGATTACTTTTGAAATAGTAACCGACGAATGTGCTGAAAATAAAACTCTTGCCCATTACTTTTGAAATAGTAACCGACGAATATGTGCTGAAAATAAATCTTGCCGATTACTTTTGAAATAGTAACCGACGAATGTGCTGAAAATAAATCATGCCGATTACTTTTGAAATAGTAAGCGACGAATATGTTGAAAATAAAAATCTTGTCGATTACTTTTAAACTAGTAACCGACAAATATGCTAAAAATAAAAAACTTGCCGATTACTTTTGAAATAGGAACTGACGAATATGTTGAAAATAAAAATCTTGTCGATTACTTTTAAAATAGTAACCGACAAATATGCTAAATTAAAAATCTTGCCGATTACTTTTGAAATAGTAACCGACGAATGTGCAGAAAATAGATCATGCCGATTACTTTTGAAATAGTAACCGACGAATGTGTTGAAAATAAATCATGCCGATTACCTTTGAAATAGTAACCGACGAATATGTTGAAAATAAAAATCTTACCGATTACTTTTGAAATAGTAACCAACGAATATGCTGAAAATAAAGTCTTGCCCATTACTTTTGAAATAGTAACCGACGAATATGTGCTGAAAATAAATCTTGCCGATTACTTTTAAAATAGTAACCGACAAATATGTTGAAAATAAAAATCTTGCCGATTACTTTTGAAATAGTAACCGACGATTGTGCAAAAAATAGATATGCCGATTACTTTTGAAATAGTAACCGACGAATGTGTTGAAAATAAATCATGCCGATTATTTTTGAAATAGTAACCGACGAATGTGCTGAAAATAAATCATGCCGATTACTATTGAAATAGTAACCGACAAATGTGCTGAAAATAAAAGTCTTGCCCATTACTTTTGAAATAGTAACCGACGAATGTACTGAAAATAAAAATCTTGCCGATTACTTTTGAAATAGGAACTGACGAATATGTTGAAAATAAAAATCTTGTCGATTACTTTTAAAATAGTAACCAAAAAATATGCTAAATTAAAAATCTTGCCGATTACTTTTGAAATAGTAACCGACGAATGTGCAGAAAATAGATCATGCCGATTACTTTTGAAATAGTAACCGACGAATATGTGCTGAAAATAAATCTTGCCGATTACTTTTAAAATAGTAACCGACAAATATGTTGAAAATAAAAATCTTGCCGATTACTTTTAAAATAGTAACCGACGATTGTGCAGAAAATAGATATGCCGATTACTTTTGAAATAGTAACCGACGAATGTGTTGAAAATAAATCATGCCGATTATTTTTGAAATAGTAACCGACAAATGTGCTGAAAATAAAAGTCTTGCCCATTACTTTTGAAATAGTAACCGACGAATGTACTGAAAATAAAGTCTTGCCGATTACTTTTGAAATAGGAACCGACGAATATGTTGAAAATAAAAATCTTGTCGATTACTTTTAAAATAGTAACCGACAAATATGCTGAAAATAAAAATCTTGCCGATTACTTTTGAAATAGTAACCGACGAATGTGCAGAAAATAAATCATGCCGATTACTTTTGAAATAGTAACCGACGAATGTGTTCAAAATAAATCATGCCGATTACTTTTGAAATAGTAACCGACGAATGTGCTGAAAATAAAACTCTTGCCCATTACTTTTTAAATAGTAACCGACGAATATGTGCTGAAAATAAATCTTGCCGATTACTTTTGAAATAGTAACGGACGAATGTGCTGAAAATAAATCATGCCGATTACTTTTAAAATAGTAAGCGACGAATATGTTGAAAATAAAAATCTTCTCGATTACTTTTAAAATAGTAACCGACAAATATGCTAAAACTAAAAATCTTGCCGATTACTTTTGAAATAGGAACCGACGAATATGTTGAAAATAAAAATCTTGCCGATTACTTTTAAAATAGTAACCGACAAATATGCTAAAAATAAAACTCTTGCCGATTACTTTTGAAAAAGTAACCGACAAATATGCTAAAAATAAAAATCTTGTCGATTACTTTTAAAATGGTAACCGACGAATGTGCAGAAAATAAATCATGCCGATTACTTTTGAAATAGTAACCGACGAATGTGTTCAAAATAAATCATGCCGATTACTTTTGAAATAGTAACCGACGAATGTGCTGAAAATAAAACTCTTGCCCATTACTTTTTAAATAGTAACCGACGAATATGTGCTGAAAATAAATCTTGCCGATTACTTTTGAAATAGTAACCGACGAATGTGCTGAAAATAAATCATGCCGATTACTTTTGAAATAGGAACCGACGAATATGTTGAAAATAAAAATCTTGCCGATTACTTTTAAAATAGTAACCGACAAATATGCTAAAAATAAAACTCTTGCCGATTACTTTTGAAAAAGTAACCGACAAATATGCTAAAAATAAAAATCTTGTCGATTACTTTTAAAATGGTAACCGACAAATATGTTGAAAATAAAAATCTTGCCGATTACTTTTGAAATAGTAACCGACGAATGTGCTGAAAATAAATCATGCCGATTACTTTCGAAATAGTAAGCGACGAATATGTTGAAAATAAAAATCTTACCGATTACTTTTAAAATAGTAACCAACGAATATGCTGAAAATAATGTCTTGCCGATTACTTTTGAAATAGTAACCGACGAATATGTTGAAAATAAAAATCTTGTCGATTACTTTTAAAATAGTAACCGACAAATATGCTGAAAATAAAAATCTTGCCGATTACTTTTGAAATAGTAACCGACGATTGTGCAGAAAATAGATCATGCCGATTACTTTTGAAATAGTAACCGACGAATGTGTTGAAAATAAATCATGCCGATTATTTTTGAAATAGTAACCGACGAATGTGCTGAAAATAAATCATGCTGATTACTTTTGAAATAGTAAGCGATGAATATGTTGGAAATAAAAATCTTACCGATTACTTTTAAAAAAGTAACCAATGAATGTGCTGAAAATAAAGTCTTGCCGATTACTTTTGAAATAGTAACCGACGAATATGTTGAAAATAAAAATCTTGTCGATTACTTTTAAAATAGTAACCGACAAATATGTTGAAAATAAAAATCTTGCCGATTACTTTTGAAATAGTAACCGACAAATGTGCTGAAAATAAATCATGCCGATTACTTTCGAAATAGTAAGCGACGAATATGTTGAAAATAAAAATCTTACCGATTACTTTTAAAATAGTAACCAACGAATGTACTGAAAATAAAGTCTTGCCGATTACTTTTGAAATAGGAACCGACAAATATGTTGAAAATAAAAATCTTGCCGATTACTTTTGAAATAGTAACCGACGAATGTGCTGAAAATAAATCATGCCGATTACTTTCGAAATAGTAAGCGACGAATATGTTGAAAATAAAAATCTTACCGATTACTTTTAAAATAGTAACCAACGAATGTACTGAAAATAAAGTCTTGCCGATTACTTTTGAAATAGTAACCGACGAATGTGTTCAAAATAAATCATGCCGATTACTTTTGAAATAGTAACCGACGAATGTGCTGAAAATAAAACTCTTGCCCATTACTTTTGAAATAGTAACCGACGAATATGTGCTGAAAATAAATCTTGCCGATTACTTTTGAAATAGTAACCGACGAATGTGCTGAAAATAAATCATGCCGATTACTTTTGAAATAGTAAGCGACGAATATGTTGAAAATAAAAATCTTGTCGATTACTTTTAAACTAGTAACCGACAAATATGCTAAAAATAAAAAACTTGCCGATTACTTTTGAAATAGGAACTGACGAATATGTTGAAAATAAAAATCTTGTCGATTACTTTTAAAATAGTAACCAAAAAATATGCTAAATTAAAAATCTTGCCGATTACTTTTGAAATAGTAACCGACGAATGTGCAGAAAATAGATCATGCCGATTACTTTTGAAATAGTAACCGACGAATATGTGCTGAAAATAAATCTTGCCGATTACTTTTAAAATAGTAACCGACAAATATGTTGAAAATAAAAATCTTGCCGATTACTTTTAAAATAGTAACCGACGATTGTGCAGAAAATAGATATGCCGATTACTTTTGAAATAGTAACCGACGAATGTGTTGAAAATAAATCATGCCGATTATTTTTGAAATAGTAACCGACAAATGTGCTGAAAATAAAAGTCTTGCCCATTACTTTTGAAATAGTAACCGACGAATGTACTGAAAATAAAGTCTTGCCGATTACTTTTGAAATAGGAACCGACGAATATGTTGAAAATAAAAATCTTGTCGATTACTTTTAAAATAGTAACCGACAAATATGCTGAAAATAAAAATCTTGCCGATTACTTTTGAAATAGTAACCGACGAATGTGCAGAAAATAAATCATGCCGATTACTTTTGAAATAGTAACCGACGAATGTGTTCAAAATAAATCATGCCGATTACTTTTGAAATAGTAACCGACGAATGTGCTGAAAATAAAACTCTTGCCCATTACTTTTTAAATAGTAACCGACGAATATGTGCTGAAAATAAATCTTGCCGATTACTTTTGAAATAGTAACGGACGAATGTGCTGAAAATAAATCATGCCGATTACTTTTAAAATAGTAAGCGACGAATATGTTGAAAATAAAAATCTTCTCGATTACTTTTAAAATAGTAACCGACAAATATGCTAAAACTAAAAATCTTGCCGATTACTTTTGAAATAGGAACCGACGAATATGTTGAAAATAAAAATCTTGCCGATTACTTTTAAAATAGTAACCGACAAATATGCTAAAAATAAAACTCTTGCCGATTACTTTTGAAAAAGTAACCGACAAATATGCTAAAAATAAAAATCTTGTCGATTACTTTTAAAATGGTAACCGACGAATGTGCAGAAAATAAATCATGCCGATTACTTTTGAAATAGTAACCGACGAATGTGTTCAAAATAAATCATGCCGATTACTTTTGAAATAGTAACCGACGAATGTGCTGAAAATAAAACTCTTGCCCATTACTTTTTAAATAGTAACCGACGAATATGTGCTGAAAATAAATCTTGCCGATTACTTTTGAAATAGTAACCGACGAATGTGCTGAAAATAAATCATGCCGATTACTTTTGAAATAGGAACCGACGAATATGTTGAAAATAAAAATCTTGCCGATTACTTTTAAAATAGTAACCGACAAATATGCTAAAAATAAAACTCTTGCCGATTACTTTTGAAAAAGTAACCGACAAATATGCTAAAAATAAAAATCTTGTCGATTACTTTTAAAATGGTAACCGACAAATATGTTGAAAATAAAAATCTTGCCGATTACTTTTGAAATAGTAACCGACGAATGTGCTGAAAATAAATCATGCCGATTACTTTCGAAATAGTAAGCGACGAATATGTTGAAAATAAAAATCTTACCGATTACTTTTAAAATAGTAACCAACGAATATGCTGAAAATAATGTCTTGCCGATTACTTTTGAAATAGTAACCGACGAATATGTTGAAAATAAAAATCTTGTCGATTACTTTTAAAATAGTAACCGACAAATATGCTGAAAATAAAAATCTTGCCGATTACTTTTGAAATAGTAACCGACGATTGTGCAGAAAATAGATCATGCCGATTACTTTTGAAATAGTAACCGACGAATGTGTTGAAAATAAATCATGCCGATTATTTTTGAAATAGTAACCGACGAATGTGCTGAAAATAAATCATGCTGATTACTTTTGAAATAGTAAGCGATGAATATGTTGGAAATAAAAATCTTACCGATTACTTTTAAAAAAGTAACCAATGAATGTGCTGAAAATAAAGTCTTGCCGATTACTTTTGAAATAGTAACCGACGAATATGTTGAAAATAAAAATCTTGTCGATTACTTTTAAAATAGTAACCGACAAATATGTTGAAAATAAAAATCTTGCCGATTACTTTTGAAATAGTAACCGACAAATGTGCTGAAAATAAATCATGCCGATTACTTTCGAAATAGTAAGCGACGAATATGTTGAAAATAAAAATCTTACCGATTACTTTTAAAATAGTAACCAACGAATGTACTGAAAATAAAGTCTTGCCGATTACTTTTGAAATAGGAACCGACAAATATGTTGAAAATAAAAATCTTGCCGATTACTTTTGAAATAGTAACCGACGAATGTGCTGAAAATAAATCATGCCGATTACTTTCGAAATAGTAAGCGACGAATATGTTGAAAATAAAAATCTTACCGATTACTTTTAAAATAGTAACCAACGAATGTACTGAAAATAAAGTCTTGCCGATTACTTTTGAAATAGTAACCGACGAATGTGTTCAAAATAAATCATGCCGATTACTTTTGAAATAGTAACCGACGAATGTGCTGAAAATAAAACTCTTGCCCATTACTTTTTAAATAGTAACCGACGAATATGTGCTGAAAATAAATCTTGCCGATTACTTTTGAAATAGTAACCGACGAATGTGCTGAAAATAAATCATGCCGATTACTTTTAAAATAGTAAGCGACGAATATGTTGAAAATAAAAATCTTCTCGATTACTTTTAAAATAGTAACCGACAAATATGCTAAAACTAAAAATCTTGCCGATTACTTTTGAAATAGGAACCGACGAATATGTTGAAAATAAAAATCTTGCCGATTACTTTTAAAATAGTAACCGACAAATATGCTAAAAATAAAACTATTGCCGATTACTTTTGAAAAAGTAACCGACAAATATGCTAAAAATAAAAATCTTGTCGATTACTTTTAAAATGGTAACCGACGAATGTGCAGAAAATAAATCATGCCGATTACTTTTGAAATAGTAACCGACGAATGTGTTCAAAATAAATCATGCCGATTACTTTTGAAATAGTAACCGACGAATGTGCTGAAAATAAAACTCTTGCCCATTACTTTTTAAATAGTAACCGACGAATATGTGCTGAAAATAAATCTTGCCGATTACTTTTGAAATAGTAACCGACGAATGTGCTGAAAATAAATCATGCCGATTACTTTTGAAATAGGAACCGACGAATATGTTGAAAATAAAAATCTTGCCGATTACTTTTAAAATAGTAACCGACAAATATGCTAAAAATAAAACTCTTGCCGATTACTTTTGAAAAAGTAACCGACAAATATGCTAAAAATAAAAATCTTGTCGATTACTTTTAAAATGGTAACCGACAAATATGTTGAAAATAAAAATCTTGCCGATTACTTTTGAAATAGTAACCGACGAATGTGCTGAAAATAAATCATGCCGATTACTTTCGAAATAGTAAGCGACGAATATGTTGAAAATAAAAATCTTACCGATTACTTTTAAAATAGTAACCAACGAATATGCTGAAAATAATGTCTTGCCGATTACTTTTGAAATAGTAACCGACGAATATGTTGAAAATAAAAATCTTGTCGATTACTTTTAAAATAGTAACCGACAAATATGCTGAAAATAAAAATCTTGCCGATTACTTTTGAAATAGTAACCGACAATTGTGCAGAAAATAGATCATGCCGATTACTTTTGAAATAGTAACCGACGAATGTGTTGAAAATAAATCATGCCGATTATTTTTGAAATAGTAACCGACGAATGTGCTGAAAATAAATCATGCTGATTACTTTTGAAATAGTAAGCGATGAATATGTTGGAAATAAAAATCTTACCGATTACTTTTAAAAAAGTAACCAATGAATGTGCTGAAAATAAAGTCTTGCCGATTACTTTTGAAATAGTAACCGACGAATATGTTGAAAATAAAAATCTTGTCGATTACTTTTAAAATAGTAACCGACAAATATGTTGAAAATAAAAATCTTGCCGATTACTTTTGAAATAGTAACCGACGAATGTGCTGAAAATAAATCATGCCGATTACTTTCGAAATAGTAAGCGACGAATATGTTGAAAATAAAAATCTTACCGATTACTTTTAAAATAGTAACCAACGAATGTACTGAAAATAAAGTCTTGCCGATTACTTTTGAAATAGGAACCGACGAATATGTTGAAAATAAAAATCTTGTCGATTACTTTTAAAATAGTAACCGACAAATATGCTGAAAATAAAAATCTTGCCGATTACTTTTGAAATAGTAACCGACGAATGTGCAGAAAATAAATCATGCCGATTACTTTTGAAATAGTAACCGACGAATGTGTTCAAAATAAATCATGCCGATTACTTTTGAAATAGTAACCGACGAATGTGCTGAAAATAAAACTCTTGCCCATTACTTTTTAAATAGTAACCGACGAATATGTGCTGAAAATAAATCTTGCCGATTACTTTTGAAATAGTAACCGACGAATGTGCTGAAAATAAATCATGCCGATTACTTTTGAAATAGTAAGCGACGAATATGTTGAAAATAAAAATCTTGTCGATTACTTTTAAAATAGTAACCGACAAATATGCTAAAAATAAAACTCTTGCCGATTACTTTTGAAAAAGTAACCGACAAATATGCTAAAAATCAAAATCTTGTCGATTACTTTTAAAATGGTAACCGACAAATATGTTGAAAATAAAAATCTTGCCGATTACTTTTGAAATAGTAACCGACGAATGTGCTGAAAATAAATCATGCCGATTACTTTCGAAATAGTAAGCAACGAATATGTTGAAAATAAAAATCTTACCGATTACTTTTAAAATAGTAACCAACGAATATGCTGAAAATAATGTCTTGCCGATTACTTTTGAAATAGTAACCGACGAATATGTTGAAAATAAAAATCTTGTCGATTACTTTTAAAATAGTAACCGACAAATATGCTGAAAATAAAAATCTTGCCGATTACTTTTGAAATAGTAACCGACGATTGTGCAGAAAATAGATCATGCCGATTACTTTTGAAATAGTAACCGACGAATGTGTTGAAAATAAATCATGCCGATTATTTTTGAAATAGTAACCGACGAATGTGCTGAAAATAAATCATGCTGATTACTTTTGAAATAGTAAGCGATGAATATGTTGGAAATAAAAATCTTACCGATTACTTTTAAAAAAGTAACCAATGAATGTGCTGAAAATAAAGTCTTGCCGATTACTTTTGAAATAGTAACCGACGAATATGTTGAAAATAAAAATCTTGTCGATTACTTTTAAAATAGTAACCGACAAATATGTTGAAAATAAAAATCTTGCCGATTACTTTTGAAATAGTAACCGACGAATGTGCTGAAAATAAATCATGCCGATTACTTTCGAAATAGTAAGCGACGAATATGTTGAAAATAAAAATCTTACCGATTACTTTTAAAATAGTAACCAACGAATGTACTGAAAATAAAGTCTTGCCGATTACTTTTGAAATAGGAACCGACAAATATGTTGAAAATAAAAATCTTGCCGATTACTTTTGAAATAGTAACCGACGAATGTGCTGAAAATAAATCATGCCGATTACTTTCGAAATAGTAAGCGACGAATATGTTGAAAATAAAAATCTTACCGATTACTTTTAAAATAGTAACCAACGAATGTACTGAAAATAAAGTCTTGCCGATTACTTTTGAAATAGTAACCGACGAATGTGTTCAAAATAAATCATGCCGATTACTTTTGAAATAGTAACCGACGAATGTGCTGAAAATAAAACTCTTGCCCATTACTTTTTAAATAGTAACCGACGAATATGTGCTGAAAATAAATCTTGCCGATTACTTTTGAAATAGTAACCGACGAATGTGCTGAAAATAAATCATGCCGATTACTTTTAAAATAGTAAGTGACGAATATGTTGAAAATAAAAATCTTCTCGATTACTTTTACAATAGTAACCGACAAATATGCTAAAACTAAAAATCTTGCCGATTACTTTTGAAATAGGAACCGACGAATATGTTGAAAATAAAAATCTTGTCGATTACTTTTAAAATAGTAACCGACAAATATGCTGAAAATAAAAATCTTGCCGATTACTTTTGAAATAGTAACCGACGAATGTGCAGAAAATAAATCATGCCGATTACTTTTGAAATAGTAACCGACGAATGTGTTCAAAATAAATCATGCCGATTACTTTTGAAATAGTAACCGACGAATGTGCTGAAAATAAAACTCTTGCCCATTACTTTTTAAATAGTAACCGACGAATATGTGCTGAAAATAAATCTTGCCGATTACTTTTGAAATAGTAACCGACGAATGTGCTGAAAATAAATCATGCCGATTACTTTTGAAATAGTAAGCGACGAATATGTTGAAAATAAAAATCTTGTCGATTACTTTTAAAATAGTAACCGACAAATATGCTAAAAATAAAACTCTTGTCGATTACTTTTGAAAAAGTAACCGACAAATATGCTAAAAATCAAAATCTTGTCGATTACTTTTAAAATGGTAACCGACAAATATGTTGAAAATAAAAATCTTGCCGATTACTTTTGAAATAGTAACCGACGAATGTGCTGAAAATAAATCATGCCGATTACTTTCGAAATAGTAAGCGACGAATATGTTGAAAATAAAAATCTTACCGATTACTTTTAAAATAGTAACCAACGAATATGCTGAAAATAATGTCTTGCCGATTACTTTTGAAATAGTAACCGACGAATATGTTGAAAATAAAAATCTTGTCGATTACTTTTAAAATAGTAACCGACAAATATGCTGAAAATAAAAATCTTGCCGATTACTTTTGAAATAGTAACCGACGATTGTGCAGAAAATAGATCATGCCGATTACTTTTGAAATAGTAACCGACGAATGTGTTGAAAATAAATCATGCCGATTATTTTTGAAATAGTAACCGACGAATGTGCTGAAAATAAATCATGCTGATTACTTTTGAAATAGTAAGCGATGAATATGTTGGAAATAAAAATCTTACCGATTACTTTTAAAAAAGTAACCAATGAATGTGCTGAAAATAAAGTCTTGTCGATTACTTTTGAAATAGTAACCGACGAATATGTTGAAAATAAAAATCTTGTCGATTACTTTTAAAATAGTAACCGACAAATATGTTGAAAATAAAAATCTTGCCGATTACTTTTGAAATAGTAACCGACGAATGTGCTGAAAATAAATCATGCCGATTACTTTCGAAATAGTAAGCGACGAATATGTTGAAAATAAAAATCTTACCGATTACTTTTAAAATAGTAACCAACGAATGTACTGAAAATAAAGTCTTGCCGATTACTTTTGAAATAGGAACCGACAAATATGTTGAAAATAAAAATCTTGCCGATTACTTTTGAAATAGTAACCGACGAATGTGCTGAAAATAAATCATGCCGATTACTTTCGAAATAGTAAGCGACGAATATGTTGAAAATAAAAATCTTACCGATTACTTTTAAAATAGTAACCAACGAATGTACTGAAAATAAAGTCTTGCCGATTACTTTTGAAATAGTAACCGACGAATGTGTTCAAAATAAATCATGCCGATTACTTTTGAAATAGTAACCGACGAATGTGCTGAAAATAAAACTCTTGCCCATTACTTTTTAAATAGTAACCGACGAATATGTGCTGAAAATAAATCTTGCCGATTACTTTTGAAATAGTAACCGACGAATGTGCTGAAAATAAATCATGCCGATTACTTTTAAATAGTAAGTGACGAATATGTTGAAAATAAAAATCTTCTCGATTACTTTTAAAATAGTAACCGACAAATATGCTAAAACTAAAAATCTTGCCGATTACTTTTGAAATAGGAACCGACGAATATGTTGAAAATAAAAATCTTGCCGATTACTTTTAAAATAGTAACCGACAAATATGCTAAAAATAAAACTCTTGCCGATTACTTTTGAAAAAGTAACCGACAAATATGCTAAAAATAAAAATCTTGTCGATTACTTTTAAAATGGTAACCGACGAATGTGCAGAAAATAAATCATGCCGATTACTTTTGAAATAGTAACCGACGAATGTGTTCAAAATAAATCATGCCGATTACTTTTGAAATAGTAACCGACGAATGTGCTGTAAATAAAACTCTTGCACATTACTTTTTAAATAGTAACCGACGAATATGTGCTGAAAATAAATCTTGCCGATTACTTTTGAAATAGTAACCGACGAATGTGCTGAAAATAAATCATGCCGATTACTTTTGAAATAGGAACCGACGAATATGTTGAAAATAAAAATCTTGCCGATTACTTTTAAAATAGTAACCGACAAATATGCTAAAAATAAAACTCTTGCCGATTACTTTTGAAAAAGTAACCGACAAATATGCTAAAAATAAAAATCTTGTCGATTACTTTTAAAATGGTAACCGACAAATATGTTGAAAATAAAAATCTTGCCGATTACTTTTGAAATAGTAACCGACGAATGTGCTGAAAATAAATCATGCCGATTACTTTCGAAATAGTAAGCGACGAATATGTTGAAAATAAAAATCTTACCGATTACTTTTAAAATAGTAACCAACGAATATGCTGAAAATAATGTCTTGCCGATTACTTTTGAAATAGTAACCGACGAATATGTTGAAAATAAAAATCTTGTCGATTACTTTTAAAATAGTAACCGACAAATATGCTGAAAATAAAAATCTTGCCGATTACTTTTGAAATAGTAACCGACGATTGTGCAGAAAATAGATCATGCCGATTACTTTTGAAATAGTAACCGACGAATGTGTTGAAAATAAATCATGCCGATTATTTTTGAAATAGTAACCGACGAATGTGCTGAAAATAAATCATGCTGATTACTTTTGATATAGTAAGCGATGAATATGTTGGAAATAAAAATCTTACCGATTACTTTTAAAAAAGTAACTAATAAATGTGCTGAAAATAAATTCTTGCCGATTACTTTTGAAATAGTAACCGACGAATATGTTGAAAATAAAAATCTTGTCGATTACTTTTAAAATAGTAACCGACAAATATGTTGAAAATAAAAATCTTGCCGATTACTTTTGAAATAGTAACCGACGAATGTGCTGAAAATAAATCATGCCGATTACTTTCGAAATAGTAAGCGACGAATATGTTGAAAATAAAAATCTTACCGATTACTTTTAAAATAGTAACCAACGAATGTACTGAAAATAAAGTCTTGCCGATTACTTTTGAAATAGGAACCGACGAATATGTTGAAAATAAAAATCTTGTCGATTACTTTTAAAATAGTAACCGACAAATATGCTGAAAATAAAAATCTTGCCGATTACTTTTGAAATAGTAACCGACGAATGTGCAGAAAATAAATCATGCCGATTACTTTTGAAATAGTAACCGACGAATGTGTTCAAAATAAATCATGCCGATTACTTTTGAAATAGTAACCGACGAATGTGCTGAAAATAAAACTCTTGCCCATTACTTTTTAAATAGTAACCGACGAATATGTGCTGAAAATAAATCTTGCCGATTACTTTTGAAATAGTAACCGACGAATGTGCTGAAAATAAATCATGCCGATTACTTTTGAAATAGTAAGCGACGAATATGTTGAAAATAAAAATCTTGTCGATTACTTTTAAAATAGTAACCGACAAATATGCTGAAAATAAAAATCTTGCCGATTACTTTTGAAATAGTAACCGACGATTGTGCAGAAAATAGATATGCCGATTACTTTTGAAATAGTAACCGACGAATGTGTTGAAAATAAATCATGCCGATTATTTTTGAAATAGTAACCGACGAATGTGCTGAAAATAAATCATGCCGATTACTATTGAAATAATAACCGACGAATGTGCTGAAAATAAAACTCTTGCCCATTACTTTTGAAATAGTAACCGACGAATATGTGCTGAAAATAAATCTTGCCGATTACTTTTGAAATAGTAACCGACGAATGTGCTGAAAATAAATCATGCCGATTACTTTTGAAATAGTAAGCGACGAATATGTTGAAAATAAAAATCTTGTCGATTACTTTTAAACTAGTAACCGACAAATATGCTAAAAATAAAAAACTTGCCGATTACTTTTGAAATAGGAACTGACGAATATGTTGAAAATAAAAATCTTGTCGATTACTTTTAAAATAGTAACCGACAAATATGCTGAAAATAAAAATCTTGCCGATTACTTTTGAAATAGTAACCGACGATTGTGCAGAAAATAGATATGCCGATTACTTTTGAAATAGTAACCGACGAATGTGTTGAAAATAAATCATGCCGATTATTTTTGAAATAGTAACCGACGAATGTGCTGAAAATAAATCATGCCGATTACTATTGAAATAATAACCGACAAATGTGATGAAAATAAAAGTCTTGCCCATTACTTTTGAAATAGTAACCGACGAATATGTACTGAAAATAAATCTTGCCGATTACTTTTGAAATAGTAACCGACGAATGTGCTGAAAATAAATCTTGCCGATTACTTTTGAAATAGTAAGCGACGAATATGTTGAAAATAAAAATCTTCTCGATTACTTTTAAAATAGTAACCGACCAATATGCTAAAACTAAAAACTTGCCGATTACTTTTGAAATAGGAACCGACGAATATGTTGAAAATAAAAATCTTGCCGATTACTTTTAAAATAGTAACCGACAAATATGCTAAAAATAAAACTCTTGCCGATTACTTTTGAAAAAGTAACCGACAAATATGCTAAAAATAAAAACCTTGTCGATTACTTTTAAAACGGTAACCGACAAATATGTTGAAAATAAAAATCTTGCCGATTACTTTTGAAATAGTAACCGACGAATGTGCTGAAAATAAATCATGCCGATTACTTTCGAAATAGTAAGCGACGAATATGTTGAAAATAAAAATCTTACCGATTACTTTTAAAATAGTAACCAACGAATATGCTGAAAATAATGTCTTGCCGATTACTTTTGAAATAGTAACCGACGAATATGTTGAAAATAAAAATCTTGTCGATTACTTTTAAAATAGTAACCGACAAATATGCTGAAAATAAAAATCTTGCCGATTACTTTTGAAATAGTAACCGACGATTGTGCAGAAAATAGATCATGCCGATTACTTTTGAAATAGTAACCGACGAATGTGTTGAAAATAAATCATGCCGATTATTTTTGAAATAGTAACCGACGAATGTGCTGAAAATAAATCATGCTGATTACTTTTGAAATAGTAAGCGATGAATATGTTGGAAATAAAAATCTTACCGATTACTTTTAAAAAAGTAACCAATGAATGTGCTGAAAATAAAGTCTTGCCGATTACTTTTGAAATAGTAACCGACGAATATGTTGAAAATAAAAATCTTGTCGATTACTTTTAAAATAGTAACCGACAAATATGTTGAAAATAAAAATCTTGCCGATTACTTTTGAAATAGTAACCGACGAATGTGCTGAAAATAAATCATGCCGATTACTTTCGAAATAGTAAGCGACGAATATGTTGAAAATAAAAATCTTACCGATTACTTTTAAAATAGTAACCAACGAATGTACTGAAAATAAAGTCTTGCCGATTACTTTTGAAATAGGAACCGACGAATATGTTGAAAATAAAAATCTTGTCGATTACTTTTAAAATAGTAACCGACAAATATGCTGAAAATAAAAATCTTGCCGATTACTTTTGAAATAGTAACCGACGAATGTGCAGAAAATAAATCATGCCGATTACTTTTGAAATAGTAACCGACGAATGTGTTCAAAATAAATCATGCCGATTACTTTTGAAATAGTAACCGACGAATGTGCTGAAAATAAAACTCTTGCCCATTACTTTTTAAATAGTAACCGACGAATATGTGCTGAAAATAAATCTTGCCGATTACTTTTGAAATAGTAACCGACGAATGTGCTGAAAATAAATCATGCCGATTACTTTTGAAATAGTAAGCGACGAATATGTTGAAAATAAAAATCTTGTCGATTACTTTTAAACTAGTAACCGACAAATATGCTAAAAATAAAAAACTTGCCGATTACTTTTGAAATAGGAACTGACGAATATGTTGAAAATAAAAATCTTGTCGATTACTTTTAAAATAGTAACCGACAAATATGCTGAAAATAAAAATCTTGCCGATTACTTTTGAAATAGTAACCGACGATTGTGCAGAAAATAGATATGCCGATTACTTTTGAAATAGTAACCGACGAATTTGTTGAAAATAAATCATGCCGATTATTTTTGAAATAGTAACCGACGAATGTGCTGAAAATAAATCATGCCGATTACTATTGAAATAATAACCGACAAATGTGATGAAAATAAAAGTCTTGCCCATTACTTTTGAAATAGTAACCGACGAATATGTACTGAAAATAAATCTTGCCGATTACTTTTGAAATAGTAACCGACGAATGTGCTGAAAATAAATCATGCCGATTACTTTTGAAATAGTAAGCGACGAATATGTTGAAAATAAAAATCTTCTCGATTACTTTTAAAATAGTAACCGACCAATATGCTAAAACTAAAAACTTGCCGATTACTTTTGAAATAGGAACCGACGAATATGTTGAAAATAAAAATCTTGCCGATTACTTTTAAAATAGTAACCGACAAATATGCTAAAAATAAAACTCTTGCCGATTACTTTTGAAAAAGTAACCGACAAATATGCTAAAAATAAAAACCTTGTCGATTACTTTTAAAACGGTAACCGACAAATATGTTGAAAATAAAAATCTTGCCGATTACTTTTGAAATAGTAACCGACGAATGTGCTGAAAATAAATCATGCCGATTACTTTCGAAATAGTAAGCGACGAATATGTTGAAAATAAAAATCTTACCGATTACTTTTAAAATAGTAACCAACGAATATGCTGAAAATAATGTCTTGCCGATTACTTTTGAAATAGTAACCGACGAATATGTTGAAAATAAAAATCTTGTCGATTACTTTTAAAATAGTAACCGACAAATATGCTGAAAATAAAAATCTTGCCGATTACTTTTGAAATAGTAACCGACGATTGTGCAGAAAATAGATCATGCCGATTACTTTTGAAATAGTAACCGACGAATGTGTTGAAAATAAATCATGCCGATTATTTTTGAAATAGTAACCGACGAATGTGCTGAAAATAAATCATGCTGATTACTTTTGAAATAGTAAGCGATGAATATGTTGGAAATAAAAATCTTACCGATTACTTTTAAAAAAGTAACCAATGAATGTGCTGAAAATAAAGTCTTGCCGATTACTTTTGAAATAGTAACCGACGAATATGTTGAAAATAAAAATCTTGTCGATTACTTTTAAAATAGTAACCGACAAATATGTTGAAAATAAAAATCTTGCCGATTACTTTTGAAATAGTAACCGACGAATGTGCTGAAAATAAATCATGCCGATTACTTTCGAAATAGTAAGCGACGAATATGTTGAAAATAAAAATCTTACCGATTACTTTTAAAATAGTAACCAACGAATGTACTGAAAATAAAGTCTTGCCGATTACTTTTGAAATAGGAACCGACGAATATGTTGAAAATAAAAATCTTGTCGATTACTTTTAAAATAGTAACCGACAAATATGCTGAAAATAAAAATCTTGCCGATTACTTTTGAAATAGTAACCGACGAATGTGCAGAAAATAAATCATGCCGATTACTTTTGAAATAGTAACCGACGAATGTGTTCAAAATAAATCATGCCGATTACTTTTGAAATAGTAACCGACGAATGTGCTGAAAATAAAACTCTTGCCCATTACTTTTTAAATAGTAACCGATGAATATGTGCTGAAAATAAATCTTGCCGATTACTTTTGAAATAGTAACCGACGAATGTGCTGAAAATAAATCATGCCGATTACTTTTGAAATAGTAAGCGACGAATATGTTGAAAATAAAAATCTTGTCGATTACTTTTAAACTAGTAACCGACAAATATGCTAAAAATAAAAATCTTGCCGATTACTTTTGAAATAGTAACCGACGATTGTGCAGAAAATAGATATGCCGATTACTTTTGAAATAGTAACGGACGAATGTGTTGAAAATAAATCATGCCGATTATTTTTGAAATAGTAACCGACGAATGTGCTGAAAATAAATCATGCCGATTATTTTTGAAATAGTAACCGACGAATGTGCTGAAAATAAATCATGCCGATTACTATTGAAATAATAACCGACAAATGTGATGAAAATAAAAGTCTTGCCCATTACTTTTGAAATAGTAACCGACGAATATGTACTGAAAATAAATCTTGCCGATTACTTTTGAAATAGTAACCGACGAATGTGCTGAAAATAAATCTTGCCGATTACTTTTGAAATAGTAAGCGACGAATATGTTGAAAATAAAAATCTTCTCGATTACTTTTAAAATAGTAACCGACCAATATGCTAAAACTAAAAACTTGCCGATTACTTTTGAAATAGGAACCGACGAATATGTTGAAAATAAAAATCTTGCCGATTACTTTTAAAATAGTAACCGACAAATATGCTAAAAATAAAACTCTTGCCGATTACTTTTGAAAAAGTAACCGACAAATATGCTAAAAATAAAAACCTTGTCGATTACTTTTAAAATGGTAACCGACAAATATGTTGAAAATAAAAATCTTGCCGATTACTTTTGAAATAGTAACCGACGAATGTGCTGAAAATAAACCATGCCGATTACTTTCGAAATAGTAAGCGACGAATATGTTGAAAATAAAAATCTTACCGATTACTTTTAAAATAGTAACCAACGAATATGCTGAAAATAATGTCTTGCCGATTACTTTTGAAATAGTAACCGACGAATATGTTGAAAATAAAAATCTTGTCGATTACTTTTAAAATAGTAACCGACAAATATGCTGAAAATAAAAATCTTGCCGATTACTTTTGAAATAGTAACCGACGATTGTGCAGAAAATAGATCATGCCGATTACTTTTGAAATAATAACCGACGAATGTGTTGAAAATAAATCATGCCGATTATTTTTGAAATAGTAACCGACGAATGTGCTGAAAATAAATCATGCTGATTACTTTTGAAATAGTAAGCGATGAATATGTTGGAAATAAAAATCTTACCGATTACTTTTAAAAAAGTAACCAATGAATGTGCTGAAAATAAAGTCTTGCCGATTACTTTTGAAATAGTAACCGACGAATATGTTGAAAATAAAAATCTTGTCGATTACTTTTAAAATAGTAACCGACAAATATGTTGAAAATAAAAATCTTGCCGATTACTTTTGAAATAGTAACCGACGAATGTGCTGAAAATAAATCATGCCGATTACTTTCGAAATAGTAAGCGACGAATATGTTGAAAATAAAAATCTTACCGATTACTTTTAAAATAGTAACCAACGAATGTACTGAAAATAAAGTCTTGCTGATTACTTTTGAAATAGGAACCGACGAATATGTTGAAAATAAAAATCTTGTCGATTACTTTTAAAATAGTAACCGACAAATATGCTGAAAATAAAAATATTGCCGATTACTTTTGAAATAGTAACCGACGAATGTGCAGAAAATAAATCATGCCGATTACTTTTGAAATAGTAACCGACGAATGTGTTCAAAATAAATCATGCCGATTACTTTTGAAATAGTAACCGACGAATGTGCTGAAAATAAAACTCTTGCCCATTACTTTTTAAATAGTAACCGACGAATATGTGCTGAAAATAAATCTTGCCGATTACTTTTGAAATAGTAACCGACGAATGTGCTGAAAATAAATCATGCCGATTATTTTTGAAATAGTAACCGACGAATGTGCTGAAAATAAATCATGCTGATTACTTTTGAAATAGTAAGCGATGAATATGTTGGAAATAAAAATCTTACCGATTACTTTTAAAAAAGTAACCAATGAATGTGCTGAAAATAAAGTCTTGCCGATTACTTTTGAAATAGTAACCGACGAATATGTTGAAAATAAAAATCTTGTCGATTACTTTTAAAATAGTAACCGACAAATATGTTGAAAATAAAAATCTTGCCGATTACTTTTGAAATAGTAACCGACGAATGTGCTGAAAATAAATCATGCCGATTACTTTCGAAATAGTAAGCGACGAATATGTTGAAAATAAAAATCTTACCGATTACTTTTAAAATAGTAACCAACGAATGTACTGAAAATAAAGTCTTGCCGATTACTTTTGAAATAGGAACCGACGAATATGTTGAAAATAAAAATCTTGTCGATTACTTTTAAAATAGTAACCGACAAATATGCTGAAAATAAAAATCTTGCCGATTACTTTTGAAATAGTAACCGACGAATGTGCAGAAAATAAATCATGCCGATTACTTTTGAAATAGTAACCGACGAATGTGTTCAAAATAAATCATGCCGATTACTTTTGAAATAGTAACCGACGAATGTGCTGAAAATAAAACTCTTGCCCATTACTTTTTAAATAGTAACCGACGAATATGTGCTGAAAATAAATCTTGCCGATTACTTTTGAAATAGTAACCGACGAATGTGCTGAAAATAAATCATGCCGATTACTTTTGAAATAGTAAGCGACGAATATGTTGAAAATAAAAATCTTGTCGATTACTTTTAAACTAGTAACCGACAAATATGCTAAAAATAAAAATCTTGCCGATTACTTTTGAAATAGTAACCGACGATTGTGCAGAAAATAGATATGCCGATTACTTTTGAAATAGTAACCGACGAATGTGTTGAAAATAAATCATGCCGATTATTTTTGAAATAGTAACCGACGAATGTGCTGAAAATAAATCATGCCGATTATTTTTGAAATAGTAACCGACGAATGTGCTGAAAATAAATCATGCCGATTACTATTGAAATAATAACCGACAAATGTGATGAAAATAAAAGTCTTGCCCATTACTTTTGAAATAGTAACCGACGAATATGTACTGAAAATAAATCTTGCCGATTACTTTTGAAATAGTAACCGACGAATGTGCTGAAAATAAATCTTGCCGATTACTTTTGAAATAGTAAGCGACGAATATGTTGAAAATAAAAATCTTCTCGATTACTTTTAAAATAGTAACCGACCAATATGCTAAAACTAAAAACTTGCCGATTACTTTTGAAATAGGAACCGACGAATATGTTGAAAATAAAAACCTTGTCGATTACTTTTAAAATGGTAACCGACAAATATGTTGAAAATAAAAATCTTGCCGATTACTTTTGAAATAGTAACCGACGAATGTGCTGAAAATAAATCATGCCGATTACTTTCGAAATAGTAAGCGACGAATATGTTGAAAATAAAAATCTTACCGATTACTTTTAAAATAGTAACCAACGAATATGCTGAAAATAATGTCTTGCCGATTACTTTTGAAATAGTAACCGACGAATATGTTGAAAATAAAAATCTTGTCGATTACTTTTAAAATAGTAACCGACAAATATGCTGAAAATAAAAATCTTGCCGATTACTTTTGAAATAGTAACCGACGATTGTGCAGAAAATAGATCATGCCGATTACTTTTGAAATAATAACCGACGAATGTGTTGAAAATAAATCATGCCGATTATTTTTGAAATAGTAACCGACGAATGTGCTGAAAATAAATCATGCTGATTACTTTTGAAATAGTAAGCGATGAATATGTTGGAAATAAAAATCTTACCGATTACTTTTAAAAAAGTAACCAATGAATGTGCTGAAAATAAAGTCTTGCCGATTACTTTTGAAATAGTAACCGACGAATATGTTGAAAATAAAAATCTTGTCGATTACTTTTAAAATAGTAACCGACAAATATGTTGAAAATAAAAATCTTGCCGATTACTTTTGAAATAGTAACCGACGAATGTGCTGAAAATAAATCATGCCGATTACTTTCGAAATAGTAAGCGACGAATATGTTGAAAATAAAAATCTTACCGATTACTTTTAAAATAGTAACCAACGAATGTACTGAAAATAAAGTCTTGCTGATTACTTTTGAAATAGGAACCGACGAATATGTTGAAAATAAAAATCTTGTCGATTACTTTTAAAATAGTAACCGACAAATATGCTGAAAATAAAAATATTGCCGATTACTTTTGAAATAGTAACCGACGAATGTGCAGAAAATAAATCATGCCGATTACTTTTGAAATAGTAACCGACGAATGTGTTCAAAATAAATCATGCCGATTACTTTTGAAATAGTAACCGACGAATGTGCTGAAAATAAAACTCTTGCCCATTACTTTTTAAATAGTAACCGACGAATATGTGCTGAAAATAAATCTTGCCGATTACTTTTGAAATAGTAACCGACGAATGTGCTGAAAATAAATCATGCCGATTACTTTTGAAATAGTAAGCGACGAATATGTTGAAAATAAAAATCTTGTCGATTACTTTTAAACTAGTAACCGACAAATATGCTAAAAATAAAAAACTTGCCGATTACTTTTGAAATAGGAACTGACGAATATGTTGAAAATAAAAATCTTGTCGATTACTTTTAAAATAGTAACCGACAAATATGCTGAAAATAAAAATCTTGCCGATTACTTTTGAAATAGTAACCGACGATTGTGCAGAAAATAGATATGCCGATTACTTTTGAAATAGTAACCGACGAATTTGTTGAAAATAAATCATGCCGATTATTTTTGAAATAGTAACCGACAAATGTGCTGAAAATAAATCATGCCGATTACTATTGAAATAATAACCGACAAATGTGATGAAAATAAAAGTCTTGCCCATTACTTTTGAAATAGTAACCGACGAATATGTACTGAAAATAAATCTTGCCGATTACTTTTGAAATAGTAACCGACGAATGTGCTGAAAATAAATCATGCCGATTACTTTTGAAATAGTAAGCGACGAATATGTTGAAAATAAAAATCTTCTCGATTACTTTTAAAATAGTAACCGACCAATATGCTAAAACTAAAAACTTGCCGATTACTTTTGAAATAGGAACCGACGAATATGTTTAAAATAAAAATCTTGCCGATTACTTTTAAAATAGTAACCGACAAATATGCTAAAAATAAAACTCTTGCCGATTACTTTTGAAAAAGTATCCGACAAATATGCTAAAAATAAAAACCTTGTCGATTACTTTTAAAACGGTAACCGACAAATATGTTGAAAATAAAAATCTTGCCGATTACTTTTGAAATAGTAACCGACGAATGTGCTGAAAATAAACCATGCCGATTACTTTCGAAATAGTAAGCGACGAATATGTTGAAAATAAAAATCTTACCGATTACTTTTAAAATAGTAACCAACGAATATGCTGAAAATAATGTCTTGCCGATTACTTTTGAAATAGTAACCGACGAATATGTTGAAAATAAAAATCTTGTCGATTACTTTTAAAATAGTAACCGACAAATATGCTGAAAATAAAAATCTTGCCGATTACTTTTGAAATAGTAACCGACGATTGTGCAGAAAATAGATCATGCCGATTACTTTTGAAATAGTAACCGACGAATGTGTTGAAAATAAATCATGCCGATTATTTTTGAAATAGTAACCGACGAATGTGCTGAAAATAAATCATGCTGATTACTTTTGAAATAGTAAGCGATGAATATGTTGGAAATAAAAATCTTACCGATTACTTTTAAAAAAGTAACCAATGAATGTGCTGAAAATAAAGTCTTGCCGATTACTTTTGAAATAGTAACCGACGAATATGTTGAAAATAAAAATCTTGTCGATTACTTTTAAAATAGTAACCGACAAATATGTTGAAAATAAAAATCTTGCCGATTACTTTTGAAATAGTAACCGACGAATGTGCTGAAAATAAATCATGCCGATTACTTTCGAAATAGTAAGCGACGAATATGTTGAAAATAAAAATCTTACCGATTACTTTTAAAATCGTAACCAACGAATGTACTGAAAATAAAGTCTTGCCGATTACTTTTGAAATAGGAACCGACGAATATGTTGAAAATAAAAATCTTGTCGATTACTTTTAAAATAGTAACCGACAAATATGCTGAAAATAAAAATCTTGCCGATTACTTTTGAAATAGTAACCGACGAATGTGCAGAAAATAAATCATGCCGATTACTTTTGAAATAGTAACCGACGAATGTGTTCAAAATAAATCATGCCGATTACTTTTGAAATAGTAACCGACGAATGTGCTGAAAATAAAACTCTTGCCCATTACTTTTTAAATAGTAACCGACGAATATGTGCTGAAAATAAATCTTGCCGATTACTTTTGAAATAGTAACCGACGAATGTGCTGAAAATAAATCATGCCGATTACTTTTGAAATAGTAAGCGACGAATATGTTGAAAATAAAAATCTTGTCGATTACTTTTAAACTAGTAACCGACAAATATGCTAAAAATAAAAAACTTGCCGATTACTTTTGAAATAGGAACTGACGAATATGTTGAAAATAAAAATCTTGTCGATTACTTTTAAAATAGTAACCGACAAATATGCTGAAAATAAAAATCTTGCCGATTACTTTTGAAATAGTAACCGACGATTGTGCAGAAAATAGATATGCCGATTACTTTTGAAATAGTAACCGACGAATTTGTTGAAAATAAATCATGCCGATTATTTTTGAAATAGTAACCGACGAATGTGCTGAAAATAAATCATGCCGATTACTATTGAAATAATAACCGACAAATGTGATGAAAATAAAAGTCTTGCCCATTACTTTTGAAATAGTAACCGACGAATATGTACTGAAAATAAATCTTGCCGATTACTTTTGAAATAGTAACCGACGAATGTGCTGAAAATAAATCATGCCGATTACTTTTGAAATAGTAAGCGACGAATATGTTGAAAATAAAAATCTTCTCGATTACTTTTAAAATAGTAACCGACCAATATGCTAAAACTAAAAACTTGCCGATTACTTTTGAAATAGGAACCGACGAATATGTTGAAAATAAAAATCTTGCCGATTACTTTTAAAATAGTAACCGACAAATATGCTAAAAATAAAAATCTTGCCGATTACTTTTGAAAAAGTAACCGACAAATATGCTGAAAATAAAAATCTTGCCGATTACTTTTGAAATAGTCACCGACCAATAGGCTGAAAATAAAAATGTTGCCGATTACTTTTGAAATAGTAACCGACGAATGTGCTGAAAAGAAATCATGCTGATTACTTTTGAAATAGTAAGCGATGAATATGTTGGAAATAAAAATCTTACCGATTACTTTTAAAAAAGTAACCAATGAATGTGCTGAAAATAAAGTCTTGCCGATTACTTTTGAAATAGTAACCGACAAATATGTTGAAAATAAAAATCTTGCCGATTACTTTTGAAATAGTAACCGACGAATGTGCTGAAAATAAATCATGCCGATTACTTTCGAAATAGTAAGCGACGAATATGTTGAAAATAAAAATCTTACCGATTACTTTTAAAATAGTAACCAACGAATGTACTGAAAATAAAGTCTTGCCGATTACTTTTGAAATAGGAACCGACGAATATGTTGAAAATAAAAATCTTGTCGATTACTTTTAAAATAGTAACCGACAAATATGCTGAAAATAAAAATCTTGCGATTACTTTTGAAATAGTAACCGACGAATGTGCAGAAAATAAATCATGCCGATTACTTTTGAAATAGTAACCGACGAATGTGCTGAAAATAAAACTCTTGCCCATTACTTTTGAAATAGTAACCGACGAATATGTGCTGAAAATAAATCTTGCCGATTACTTTTGAAATAGTAACCGACGAATGTGCTGAAAATAAATCATGCCGATTACTTTCGAAATAGTAATCGACGAATATGTTGAAAATAAAAATCTTGTCGATTACTTTTAAACTAGTAACCGACAAATATGCTAAAAATAAAAAACATGCCGATTACTTTTGAAATAGGAACTGACGAATATGTTGAAAATAAAAATCTTGTCGATTACTTTTAAAATAGTAACCGACAAATATGCTAAATTAAAAATCTTGCCGATTACTTTTGAAATAGTAACCGACGAATGTGCAGAAAATAGATCATGCCGATTACTTTTGAAATAGTAACCGACGAATGTGTTGAAAATAAATCATGCCGATTACCTTTGAAATAGTAACCGACGAATATGTTGAAAATAAAAATCTTACCGATTACTTTTGAAATAGTAACCAACGAATATGCTGAAAATAAAGTCTTGCCCATTACTTTTGAAATAGTAACCGACGAATATGTGCTGAAAATAAATCTTGCCGATTACTTTTAAAATAGTAACCGACAAATATGTTGAAAATAAAAATCTTGCCGATTACTTTTGAAATAGTAACCGACGATTGTGCAGAAAATAGATATGCCGATTACTTTTGAAATAGTAACCCACGAATGTGTTGAAAATAAATCATGCCGATTATTTTTGAAATAGTAACCGACGAATGTGCTGAAAATAAATCATGCCGATTACTATTGAAATAGTAACCGACAAATGTGCTGAAAATAAAAGTCTTGCCCATTACTTTTGAAATAGTAACCGACGAATATGTATTGAAAATAAATCTTGCCGATTACTTTTGAAATAGTAACCGACGAATGTGCTGAAAATAAATCATGCCGATTAATTTTGAAATAGTAAGCGACGAATATGTTGAAAATAAAAATCTTCTCGATTACTTTTAAAATAGTAACCGACAAATATGCTAAAACTAAAAACTTGCCGATTACTTTTGAAATAGGAACCGACGAATATGTTGAAAATAAAAATCTTGCCGATTACTTTTAAAATAGTAACCGACAAATATGCTAAAAATAAAAATCTTGCCGATTACTTTTGAAAAAGTAACCGACAAATATGCTGAAAATAAAAATCTTGCCGATTACTTTTGAAATAGTCACCGACCAATATGCTGAAAATAAAATTGTTGCCGATTACTCTTGAAATAGTAACCGACGAATGTGCTGAAAAGAAATCATGCTGATTACTTTTGAAATAGTAAGCGATGAATATGTTGGAAATAAAAATCTTACCGATTACTTTTAAAAAAGTAACCAATGAATGTGCTGAAAATAAAGTCTTGCCGATTACTTTTGAAATAGTAACCGACGAATATGTTGAAAATAAAAATCTTGTCGATTACTTTTAAAATAGTAACCGAAAAATATGTTGAAAATAAAAATCTTGCCGATTACTTTTGAAATAGTAACCGACGAATGTGCTGAAAATAAATCTTGCCGATTACTTTTGAAATAGTAACCGACGAATGTGCTGAAAATAAATCATGCCGATTACTTTTGAAATAGTAAGCGACGAATATGTTGAAAATAAAAATCTTGTCGATTACTTTTAAACTAGTAACCGACAAATATGCTAAAAATAAAAAACTTGCCGATTACTTTTGAAATAGGAACTGACGAATATGTTGAAAATAAAAATCTTGTCGATTACTTTTAAAATAGTAACCGACAAATATGCTAAATTAAAAATCTTGCCGATTACTTTTGAAATAGTAACCGACGAATGTGCAGAAAATAGATCATGCCGATTACTTTTGAAATAGTAACCGACGAATGTGTTGAAAATAAATCATGCCAATTACCTTTGAAATAGTAACCGACGAATATGTTGAAAATAAAAATCTTACCGATTACTTTTGAAATAGTAACCAACGAATATGCTGAAAATAAAGTCTTGCCCATTACTTTTGAAATAGTAACCGACGAATATGTGCTGAAAATAAATCTTGCCGATTACTTTTAAAATAGTAACCGACAAATATGTTGAAAATAAAAATCTTGCCGATTACTTTTGAAATAGTAACCGACGATTGTGCAGAAAATAGATATGCCGATTACTTTTGAAATAGTAACCCACAAATGTGTTGAAAATAAATCATGCCGATTATTTTTGAAATAGTAATCGACGAATGTGCTGAAAATAAATCATGCCGATTACTATTGAAATAGTAACCGACAAATGTGCTGAAAATAAAAGTCTTGCCCATTACTTTTGAAATAGTAACCGACGAATGTGTTCAAAATAAATCATGCCGATTACTTTTGAAATAGTAACCGACGAATGTGCTGAAAATAAAACTCTTGCCCATTACTTTTTAAATAGTAACCGACGAATATGTGCTGAAAATAAATCTTGCCGATTACTTTTGAAATAGTAACCGACGAATGTGCTGAAAATAAATCATGCCGATTACTTTTGAAATAGTAAGCGACGAATATGTTGAAAATAAAAATCTTGTCGATTACTTTTAAACTAGTAACCGACAAATATGCTAAAAATAAAAAACTTGCCGATTACTTTTGAAATAGGAACTGACAAATATGCTGAAAATAAAAATCTTGCCGATTACTTTTGAAATAGTAACCGACGATTGTGCAGAAAATAGATATGCCGATTACTTTTGAAATAGTAACCGACGAATGTGTTGAAAATAAATCATGCCGATTATTTTTGAAATAGTAACCGACGAATGTGCTGAAAATAAATCATGCCGATTACTATTGAAATAATAACCGACAAATGTGATGAAAATAAAAGTCTTGCCCATTACTTTTGAAATAGTAACCGACGAATATGTACTGAAAATAAATCTTGCCGATTACTTTTGAAATAGTAACCGACGAATGTGCTGAAAATAAATCATGCCGATTACTTTTGAAATAGTAAGCGACGAATATGTTGAAAATAAAAATCTTCTCGATTACTTTTAAAATAGTAACCGACCAATATGCTAAAACTAAAAACTTGCCGATTACTTTTGAAATAGGAACCGACGAATATGTTGAAAATAAAAATCTTGCCGATTACTTTTAAAATAGTAACCGACAAATATGCTAAAAATAAAACTCTTGCCGATTACTTTTGAAAAAGTAACCGACAAATATGCTAAAAATAAAAATCTTGTCGATTACTTTTAAAACGGTAACCGACAAATATGTTGAAAATAAAAATCTTGCCGATTACTTTTGAAATAGTAACCGACGAATGTGCTGAAAATAAATCATGCCGATTACTTTCGAAATAGTAAGCGACGAATATGTTGAAAATAAAAATCTTACCGATTACTTTTGAAATAGTAACCAACGAATATGCTGAAAATAAAGTCTTGCCGATTACTTTTGAAATAGTAACCGATGAATATGTTGAAAATAAAAATCTTGTCGATTACTTTTAAAACAGTAACCGACAAATATGCTGAAAATAAAAATCTGGCCGATTACTTTTGAAATAGTCACTGACGAATATGCTGAAAATAAAAATCTGGCCGATTACTTTTGAAATAGTCACTGACGAATATGTTGAAAATAAAAATCTTACCGATTACTTTTGAAATAGTAACCAACGAATATGCTGAAAATAAAGTCTTGCCCATTACTTTTGAAATAGTAACCGACGAATATGTGCTGAAAATAAATCTTGCCGATTACTTTTAAAATAGTAACCGACAAATATGTTGAAAATAAAAATCTTGCCGATTACTTTTGAAATAGTAACCGACGATTGTGCAGAAAATAGATATGCCGATTACTTTTGAAATAGTAACCCACAAATGTGTTGAAAATAAATCATGCCGATTATTTTTGAAATAGTAATCGACGAATGTGCTGAAAATAAATCATGCCGATTACTATTGAAATAGTAACCGACAAATGTGCTGAAAATAAAAGTCTTGCCCATTACTTTTGAAATAGTAACCGACGAATGTGTTCAAAATAAATCATGCCGATTACTTTTGAAATAGTAACCGACGAATGTGCTGAAAATAAAACTCTTGCCCATTACTTTTTAAATAGTAACCGACGAATATGTGCTGAAAATAAATCATGCCGATTACTTTTGAAATAGTAACCGACGAATGTGCTGAAAATAAATCATGCCGATTACTTTTGAAATAGTAAGCGACGAATATGTTGAAAATAAAAATCTTGTCGATTACTTTTAAACTAGTAACCGACAAATATGCTAAAAATAAAAAACTTGCCGATTACTTTTGAAATAGGAACTGACAAATATGCTGAAAATAAAAATCTTGCCGATTACTTTTGAAATAGTAACCGACGATTGTGCAGAAAATAGATATGCCGATTACTTTTGAAATAGTAACCGACGAATGTGTTGAAAATAAATCATGCCGATTATTTTTGAAATAGTAACCGACGAATGTGCTGAAAATAAATCATGCCGATTACTATTGAAATAATAACCGACAAATGTGATGAAAATAAAAGTCTTGCCCATTACTTTTGAAATAGTAACCGACGAATATGTACTGAAAATAAATCTTGCCGATTACTTTTGAAATAGTAACCGACGAATGTGCTGAAAATAAATCATGCCGATTACTTTTGAAATAGTAAGCGACGAATATGTTGAAAATAAAAATCTTCTCGATTACTTTTAAAATAGTAACCGACCAATATGCTAAAACTAAAAACTTGCCGATTACTTTTGAAATAGGAACCGACGAATATGTTGAAAATAAAAATCTTGCCGATTACTTTTAAAATAGTAACCGACAAATATGCTAAAAATAAAACTCTTGCCGATTACTTTTGAAAAAGTAACCGACAAATATGCTAAAAATAAAAATCTTGTCGATTACTTTTAAAACGGTAACCGACAAATATGTTGAAAATAAAAATCTTGCCGATTACTTTTGAAATAGTAACCGACGAATGTGCTGAAAATAAATCATGCCGATTACTTTCGAAATAGTAAGCGACGAATATGTTGAAAATAAAAATCTTACCGATTACTTTTAAAATAGTAACCAACGAATATGCTGAAAATAATGTCTTGCCGATTACTTTTGAAATAGTAACCGACGAATATGTTGAAAATAAAAATCTTGTCGATTACTTTTAAAATAGTAACCGACAAATATGCTGAAAATAAAAATCTTGCCGATTACTTTTGAAATAGTAACCGACGATTGTGCAGAAAATAGATCATGCCGATTACTTTTGAAATAGTAACCGACGAATGTGTTGAAAATAAATCATGCCGATTATTTTTGAAATAGTAACCGACGAATGTGCTGAAAATAAATCATGCTGATTACTTTTGAAATAGTAAGCGATGAATATGTTGGAAATAAAAATCTTACCGATTACTTTTAAAAAAGTAACCAATGAATGTGCTGAAAATAAAGTCTTGCCGATTACTTTTGAAATAGTAACCGACGAATATGTTGAAAATAAAAATCTTGTCGATTACTTTTAAAATAGTAACCGACAAATATGTTGAAAATAAAAATCTTGCCGATTACTTTTGAAATAGTAACCGACGAATGTGCTGAAAATAAATCATGCCGATTACTTTCGAAATAGTAAGCGACGAATATGTTGAAAATAAAAATCTTACCGATTACTTTTAAAATAGTAACCAACGAATGTACTGAAAATAAAGTCTTGCCGATTACTTTTGAAATAGGAACCGACGAATATGTTGAAAATAAAAATCTTGTCGATTACTTTTAAAATAGTAACCGACAAATATGCTGAAAATAAAAATCTTGCCGATTACTTTTGAAATAGTAACCGACGAATGTGCAGAAAATAAATCATGCCGATTACTTTTGAAATAGTAACCGACGAATGTGTTCAAAATAAATCATGCCGATTACTTTTGAAATAGTAACCGACGAATGTGCTGAAAATAAAACTCTTGCCCATTACTTTTTAAATAGTAACCGACGAATATGTGCTGAAAATAAATCTTGCCGATTACTTTTGAAATAGTAACCGACGTATGTGCTGAAAATAAATCATGCCGATTACTTTTGAAATAGTAAGCGACGAATATGTTGAAAATAAAAATCTTGTCGATTACTTTTAAACTAGTAACCGACAAATATGCTAAAAATAAAAAACTTGCCGATTACTTTTGAAATAGGAACTGACGAATATGTTGAAAATAAAAATCTTGTCGATTACTTTTAAAATAGTAACCGACAAATATGCTGAAAATAAAAATCTTGCCGATTACTTTTGAAATAGTAACCGACGATTGTGCAGAAAATAGATATGCCGATTACTTTTGAAATAGTAACCGACGAATGTGTTGAAAATAAATCATGCCGATTATTTTTGAAATAGTAACCGACGAATGTGCTGAAAATAAATCATGCCGATTACTATTGAAATAATAACCGACAAATGTGATGAAAATAAAAGTCTTGCCCATTACTTTTGAAATAGTAACCGACGAATATGTACTGAAAATAAATCTTGCCGATTACTTTTGAAATAGTAACCGACGAATGTGCTGAAAATAAATCATGCCGATTACTTTTGAAATAGTAAGCGACGAATATGTTGAAAATAAAAATCTTCTCGATTACTTTTAAAATAGTAACCGACCAATATGCTAAAACTAAAAACTTGCCGATTACTTTTGAAATAGGAACCGACGAATATGTTGAAAATAAAAATCTTGCCGATTACTTTTAAAATAGTAACCGACAAATATGCTAAAAATAAAAATCTTGCCGATTACTTTTGAAAAAGTAACCGACAAATATGCTGAAAATAAAAATCTTGCCGATTACTTTTGAAATAGTCACCGACCAATAGGCTGAAAATAAAAATGTTGCCGATTACTTTTGAAATAGTAACCGACGAATGTGCTAAAAAGAAATCATGCTGATTACTTTTGAAATAGTAAGCGATGAATATGTTGGAAATAAAAATCTTACCGATTACTTTTAAAAAAGTAACCAATGAATGTGCTGAAAATAAAGTCTTGCCGATTACTTTTGAAATAGTAACCGACGAATATGTTGAAAATAAAAATCTTATCGATTACTTTTAAAATAGTAACCGACAAATATGTTGAAAATAAAAATCTTGCCGATTACTTTTGAAATAGTAACCGACGAATGTGCTGAAAATAAATCATGCCGATTACTTTCGAAATAGTAAGCGACGAATATGTTGAAAATAAAAATCTTACCGATTACTTTTAAAATAGTAACCAACGAATGTACTGAAAATAAAGTCTTGCCGATTACTTTTGAAATAGGAACCGACGAATATGTTGAAAATAAAAATCCTGTCGATTACTTTTAAAATAGTAACCGACAAATATGCTGAAAATAAAAATCTTGCGATTACTTTTGAAATAGTAACCGACGAATGTGCAGAAAATAAATCATGCCGATTACTTTTGAAATAGTAACCGACGAATGTGCTGAAAATAAAACTCTTGCCCATTACTTTTGAAATAGTAACCGACGAATATGTGCTGAAAATAAATCTTGCCGATTACTTTTGAAATAGTAACCGACGAATGTGCTGAAAATAAATCATGCCGATTACTTTTGAAATAGTAAGCGACGAATATGTTGAAAATAAAAATCTTGTCGATTACTTTTAAACTAGTAACCGACAAATATGCTAAAAATAAAAAACATGCCGATTACTTTTGAAATAGGAACTGACGAATATGTTGAAAATAAAAATCTTGTCGATTACTTTTAAAATAGTAACCGACAAATATGCTAAATTAAAAATCTTGCCGATTACTTTTGAAATAGTAACCGACGAATGTGCAGAAAATAGATCATGCCGATTACATTTGAAATAGTAACCGACGAATGTGTTGAAAATAAAAATCTTACCGGTTACTTTTGAAATAGTAACCAACGAATATGCTGAAAATAAAGTCTTGCCCATTACTTTTGAAATAGTAACCGACGAATATGTGCTGAAAATAAATCTTGCCGATTACTTTTAAAATAGTAACCGACAAATATGTTGAAAATAAAAATCTTGCCGATTACTTTTGAAATAGTAACCGACGATTGTGCAGAAAATAGATATGCCGATTACTTTTGAAATAGTAACCCACGAATGTGTTGAAAATAAATCATGCCGATTATTTTTGAAATAGTAACCGACGAATGTGCTGAAAATAAATCATGCCGATTACTATTGAAATAGTAACCGACAAATGTGCTGAAAATAAAAGTCTTGCCCATTACTTTTGAAATAGTAACCGACGAATATGTATTGAAAATAAATCTTGCCGATTACTTTTGAAATAGTAACCGACGAATGTGCTGAAAATAAATCATGCTGATTACTTTTGAAATAGTAAGCGACGAATATGTTGAAAATAAAAATCTTCTCGATTACTTTTAAAATAGTAACCGACAAATATGCTAAAACTAAAAACTTGCCGATTACTTTTGAAATAGGAACCGACGAATATGTTGAAAATAAAAATCTTGCCGATTACTTTTAAAATAGTAACCGACAAATATGCTAAAAATAAAAATCTTGCCGATTACTTTTGAAAAAGTAACCGACAAATATGCTGAAAATAAAAATCTTGCCGATTACTTTTGAAATAGTCACCGACCAATATGCTGAAAATAAAAATGTTGCCGATTACTTTTGAAATAGTAACCGACGAATGTGCTGAAAAGAAATCATGCTGATTACTTTTGAAATAGTAAGCGATGAATATGTTGGAAATAAAAATCTTACCGATTACTTTTAAAAAAGTAACCAATGAATGTGCTGAAAATAAAGTCTTGCCGATTACTTTTGAAATAGTAACCGACGAATATGTTGAAAATAAAAATCTTGTCGATTACTTTTAAAATAGTAACCGACAAATATGTTGAAAATAAAAATCTTGCCGATTACTTTTGAAATAGTAACCGACGAATGTGCTGAAAATAAATCATGCCGATTACTTTCGAAATAGTAATCGACGAATATGTTGAAAATAAAAATCTTGTCGATTACTTTTAAACTAGTAACCGACAAATATGCTAAAAATAAAAAACTTGCCGATTACTTTTGAAATAGGAACTGACGAATATGTTGAAAATAAAAATCTTGTCGATTACTTTTAAAATAGTAACCGACAAATATGCTAAATTAAAAATCTTGCCGATTACTTTTGAAATAGTAACCGACGAATGTGCAGAAAATAGATCATGCCGATTACTTTTGAAATAGTAACCGACGAATGTGTTGAAAATAAATCATGCCGATTACCTTTGAAATAGTAACCGACGAATATGTTGAAAATAAAAATCTTACCGATTACTTTTGAAATAGTAACCAACGAATATGCTGAAAATAAAGTCTTGCCCATTACTTTTGAAATAGTAACCGACGAATATGTGCTGAAAATAAATCTTGCCGATTACTTTTAAAATAGTAACCGACAAATATGTTGAAAATAAAAATCTTGCCGATTACTTTTGAAATAGTAACCGACGATTGTGCAGAAAATAGATATGCCGATTACTTTTGAAATAGTAACCCACGAATGTGTTGAAAATAAATCATGCCGATTATTTTTGAAATAGTAATCGACGAATGTGCTGAAAATAAATCATGCCGATTACTATTGAAATAGTAACCGACAAATCTGCTGAAAATAAAAGTCTTGCCCATTACTTTTGAAATAGTAACCGACGAATATGTATTGAAAATAAATCTTGCCGATTACTTTTGAAATAGTAACCGACGAATGTGCTGAAAATAAATCATGCCGATTACTTTTGAAATAGTAAGCGACGAATATGTTGAAAATAAAAATCTTCTCGATTACTTTTAAAATAGTAACCGACAAATATGCTAAAACTAAAAACTTGCCGATTACTTTTGAAATAGGAACCGACGAATATGTTGAAAATAAAAATCTTGCCGATTACTTTTGAAAAAGTAACCGACAAATATGCTGAAAATAAAAATCTTGCCGATTACTTTTGAAATAGTCACCGACCAATATGCTGAAAATAAAAATGTTGCCGATTACTTTTGAAATAGTAACCGACGAATGTGCTGAAAAGAAATCATGCTGATTACTTTTGAAATAGTAAGCGATGAATATGTTGGAAATAAAAATCTTACCGATTACTTTTAAAAAAGTAACCAATGAATGTGCTGAAAATAAAGTCTTGCCGATTACTTTTGAAATAGTAACCGACGAATATGTTGAAAATAAAAATCTTGTCGATTACTTTTAAAATAGTAACCGACAAATATGTTGAAAATAAAAATCTTGCCGATTACTTTTGAAATAGTAACCGACGAATGTGCTGAAAATAAATCATGCCGATTACTTTCGAAATAGTAAGCGACGAATATGTTGAAAATAAAAATCTTGTCGATTACTTTTAAACTAGTAACCGACAAATATGCTAAAAATAAAAAACTTGCCGATTACTTTTGAAATAGGAACTGACGAATATGTTGAAAATAAAAATCTTGTCGATTACTTTTAAAATAGTAACCGACAAATATGCTAAATTAAAAATCTTGCCGATTACTTTTGAAATAGTAACCGACGAATGTGCAGAAAATAGATCATGCCGATTACTTTTGAAATAGTAACCGACGAATGTGTTGAAAATAAATCATGCCGATTACCTTTGAAATAGTAACCGACGAATATGTTGAAAATAAAAATCTTACCGATTACTTTTGAAATAGTAACCAACGAATATGCTGAAAATAAAGTCTTGCCCATTACTTTTGAAATAGTAACCGACGAATATGTGCTGAAAATAAATCTTGCCGATTACTTTTAAAATAGAAACCGACAAATATGTTGAAAATAAAAATCTTGCCGATTACTTTTGAAATAGTAACCGACGATTGTGCAGAAAATAGATATGCCGATTACTTTTGAAATAGTAACCCACGAATGTGTTGAAAATAAATCATGCCGATTATTTTTGAAATAGTAATCGACGAATGTGCTGAAAATAAATCATGCCGATTACTATTGAAATAGTAACCGACAAATGTGCTGAAAATAAAAGTCTTGCCCATTACTTTTGAAATAGTAACCGACGAATATGTATTGAAAATAAATCTTGCCGATTACTTTTGAAATAGTAACCGACGAATGTGCTGAAAATAAATCATGCCGATTACTTTTGAAATAGTAAGCGACGAATATGTTGAAAATAAAAATCTTCTCGATTACTTTTAAAATAGTAACCGACAAATATGCTAAAACTAAAAACTTGCCGATTACTTTTGAAATAGGAACCGACGAATATGTTGAAAATAAAAATCTTGCCGATTACTTTTAAAATAGTAACCGACAAATATGCTAAAAATAAAAATCTTGCCGATTACTTTTGAAAAAGTAACCGACAAATATGCTGAAAATAAAAATCTTGCCGATTACTTTTGAAATAGTCACCGACCAATATGCTGAAAATAAAAATGTTGCCGATTACTTTTGAAATAGTAACCGACGAATGTGCTGAAAAGAAATCATGCTGATTACTTTTGAAATAGTAACCGACG
The DNA here is from genome assembly GCA_958299785.1 of Medicago lupulina. Lineage (NCBI taxonomy): Eukaryota > Viridiplantae > Streptophyta > Magnoliopsida > Fabales > Fabaceae > Medicago > Medicago lupulina. The sequence goes on from OY283140.1 coordinate 48,694,234, forward strand.
AATATGTTGGAAATAAAAATCTTACCGATTACTTTTAAAAAAGTAACCAATGAATGTGCTGAAAATAAAGTCTTGCCGATTACTTTTGAAATAGTAACCGACGAATATGTTGAAAATAAAAATCTTGTCGATTACTTTTAAAATAGTAACCGACAAATATGTTGAAAATAAAAATCTTGCCGATTACTTTTGAAATAGTAACCGACGAATGTGCTGAAAATAAATCTTGCCGATTACTTTCGAAATAGTAAGCGACGAATATGTTGAAAATAAAAATCTTACCGATTACTTTTAAAATAGTAACCAACGAATGTATTGAAAATAAAGTCTTGCCGATTACTTTTGAAATAGGAACCGACGAATATGTTGAAAATAAAAATCTTGTCGATTACTTTTAAAATAGTAACCGACAAATATGCTGAAAATAAAAATCTTGCCGATTACTTTTGAAATAGTAACCGACGAATGTGCAGAAAATAAATCATGCCGATTACTTTTGAAATAGTAACCGACGAATGTGTTGAAAATAAATCATGCCGATTACTTTTGAAATAGTAACCGACGAATGTGCTGAAAATAAAACTCTTGCCCATTACTTTTGAAATAGTAACCGACGAATATGTGCTGAAAATAAATCTTGCCGATTACTTTTGAAATAGTAACCGACGAATGTGCTGAAAATAAATCATGCCGATTACTTTTGAAATAGTAAGCGACGAATATGTTGAAAATAAAAATCTTGTCGATTACTTTTAAACTAGTAACCGACAAATATGCTAAAAATAAAAAACTTGCCGATTACTTTTGAAATAGGAACTGACGAATATGTTGAAAATAAAAATCTTGTCGATTACTTTTAAAATAGTAACCGACAAATATGCTAAATTAAAAATCTTGCCGATTACTTTTGAAATAGTAACCGACGAATGTGCAGAAAATAGATCATGCCGATTACTTTTGAAATAGTAACCGACGAATGTGTTGAAAATAAATCATGCCGATTACCTTTGAAATAGTAACCGACGAATATGTTGAAAATAAAAATCTTACCGATTACTTTTGAAATAGTAACCAACGAATATGCTGAAAATAAAGTCTTGCCCATTACCTTTTGAAATAGTAACCGACGAATATGTGCTGAAAATAAATCTTGCCGATTACTTTTAAAATAGAAACCGACAAATATGTTGAAAATAAAAATCTTGCCGATTACTTTTGAAATAGTAACCGACGATTGTGCAGAAAATAGATATGCCGATTACTTTTGAAATAGTAACCCACGAATGTGTTGAAAATAAATCATGCCGATTATTTTTGAAATAGTAATCGACGAATGTGCTGAAAATAAATCATGCCGATTACTATTGAAATAGTAACCGACAAATGTGCTGAAAATAAAAGTCTTGCCCATTACTTTTGAAATAGTAACCGACGAATATGTATTGAAAATAAATCTTGCCGATTACTTTTGAAATAGTAACCGACGAATGTGCTGAAAATAAATCATGCCGATTACTTTTGAAATAGTAAGCGACGAATATGTTGAAAATAAAAATCTTCTCGATTACTTTTAAAATAGTAACCGACAAATATGCTAAAACTAAAAACTTGCCGATTACTTTTGAAATAGGAACCGACGAATATGTTGAAAATAAAAATCTTGCCGATTACTTTTAAAATAGTAACCGACAAATATGCTAAAAATAAAAATCTTGCCGATTACTTTTGAAAAAGTAACCGACAAATATGCTGAAAATAAAAATCTTGCCGATTACTTTTGAAATAGTCACCGACCAATATGCTGAAAATAAAAATGTTGCCGATTACTTTTGAAATAGTAACCGACGAATGTGCTGAAAAGAAATCATGCTGATTACTTTTGAAATAGTAACCGACGAATATGTTGGAAATAAAAATCTTACCGATTACTTTTAAAAAAGTAACCAATGAATGTGCTGAAAATAAAGTCTTGCCGATTACTTTTGAAATAGTAACCGACGAATATGTTGAAAATAAAAATCTTGTCGATTACTTTTAAAATAGTAACCGACAAATATGTTGAAAATAAAAATCTTGCCGATTACTTTTGAAATAGTAACCGACGAATGTGCTGAAAATAAATCTTGCCGATTACTTTCGAAATAGTAAGCGACGAATATGTTGAAAATAAAAATCTTACCGATTACTTTTAAAATAGTAACCAACGAATGTACTGAAAATAAAGTCTTGCCGATTACTTTTGAAATAGGAACCGACGAATATGTTGAAAATAAAAATCTTGTCGATTACTTTTAAAATAGTAACCGACAAATATGCTGAAAATAAAAATCTTGCCGATTACTTTTGAAATAGTAACCGACGAATGTGCAGAAAATAAATCATGCCGATTACTTTTGAAATAGTAACCGACGAATGTGTTGAAAATAAATCATGCCGATTACTTTTGAAATAGTAACCGACGAATGTGCTGAAAATAAAACTCTTGCCCATTACTTTTGAAATAGTAACCGACGAATATGTGCTGAAAATAAATCTTGCCGATTACTTTTGAAATAGTAACCGACGAATGTGCTGAAAATAAATCATGCCGATTACTTTTGAAATAGTAAGCGACGAATATGTTGAAAATAAAAATCTTGTCGATTACTTTTAAACTAGTAACCGACAAATATGCTAAAAATAAAAAACTTGCCGATTACTTTTGAAATAGGAACTGACGAATATGTTGAAAATAAAAATCTTGTCGATTACTTTTAAAATAGTAACCGACAAATATGCTAAATTAAAAATCTTGCCGATTACTTTTGAAATAGTAACCGACGAATGTGCAGAAAATAGATCATGCCGATTACTTTTGAAATAGTAACCGACGAATGTGTTGAAAATAAATCATGCCGATTACCTTTGAAATAGTAACCGACGAATATGTTGAAAATAAAAATCTTACCGATTACTTTTGAAATAGTAACCAACGAATATGCTGAAAATAAAGTCTTGCCCATTACTTTTGAAATAGTAACCGACGAATATGTGCTGAAAATAAATCTTGCCGATTACTTTTAAAATAGTAACCGACAAATATGTTGAAAATAAAAATCTTGCCGATTACTTTTGAAATAGTAACCGACGATTGTGCAGAAAATAGATATGCCGATTACTTTTGAAATAGTAACCGACGAATGTGTTGAAAATAAATCATGCCGATTATTTTTGAAATAGTAACCGACGAATGTGCTGAAAATAAATCATGCCGATTACTATTGAAATAGTAACCGACAAATGTGCTGAAAATAAAAGTCTTGCCCATTACTTTTGAAATAGTAACCGACGAATATGTATTGAAAATAAATCTTGCCGATTACTTTTGAAATAGTAACCGACGAATGTGCTGAAAATAAATCATGCCGATTACTTTTGAAATAGTAAGCGACGAATATGTTGAAAATAAAAATCTTCTTGATTACTTTTAAAATAGTAACCGACAAATATGCTAAAACTAAAAACTTGCCGACTACTTTTGAAATAGGAACCGACGAATATGTTGAAAATAAAAATCTTGCCGATTACTTTTAAAATAGTAACCGACAAATATGCTAAAAATAAAAATCTTGCCGATTACTTTTGAAAAAGTAACCGACAAATATGCTGAAAATAAAAATCTTGCCGATTACTTTTGAAATAGTCACCGACCAATATGCTGAAAATAAAAATGTTGCCGATTACTTTTGAAATAGTAACCGACGAATGTGCTGAAAAGAAATAATGCTGATTACTTTTGAAATAGTAAGCGATGAATATGTTGGAAATAAAAATCTTACCGATTACTTTTAAAAAAGTAACCAATGAATGTGCTGAAAATAAAGTCTTGCCGATTACTTTTGAAATAGTAACCGACGAATATGTTGAAAATAAAAATCTTGTCGATTACTTTTAAAATAGTAACCGATAAATATGTTGAAAATAAAAATCTTGCCGATTACTTTTGAAATAGTAACCGACGAATGTGCTGAAAATAAATCATGCCGATTACTTTCGAAATAGTAAGCGACGAATATGTTGAAAATAAAACTCTTACCGATTACTTTTAAAATAGTAACCAACGAATGTACTGAAAATAAAGTCTTGCCGATTACTTTTGAAATAGGAACCGACGAATATGTTGGAAATAAAAATCTTGTCGATTACTTTTAAAATAGTAACCGACAAATATGCTGAAAATAAAAATCTTGCCGATTACTTTTGAAATAGTAACCGACGAATGTGCAGAAAATAAATCATGCCGATTACTTTTGAAATAGTAACCGACGAATGTGTTGAAAATAAATCATGCCGATTACTTTTGAAATAGTAACCGACGAATGTGCTGAAAATAAAACTCTTGCCCATTACTTTTGAAATAGTAACCGACGAATATGTGCTGAAAATAAATCTTGCCGATTACTTTTGAAATAGTAACCGACGAATATGTTGAAAATAAAAATCTTGTCGATTACTTTTAAACTAGTAACCGACAAATATGCTAAAAATAAAAAACTTGCCGATTACTTTTGAAATAGGAACTGACGAATATGTTGAAAATAAAAATCTTGTCGATTACTTTTAAAATAGTAACCGACAAATATGCTAAATTAAAAATCTTGCCGATTACTTTTGAAATAGTAACCGACGAATGTGCAGAAAATAGATCATGCCGATTACTTTTGAAATAGTAACCGACGAATGTGTTGAAAATAAATCATGCCGATTACCTTTGAAATAGTAACCGACGAATATGTTGAAAATAAAAATCTTACCGATTACTTTTGAAATAGTAACCAACGAATATGCTGAAAATAAAGTCTTGCCCATTACTTTTGAAATAGTAACCGACGAATATGTGCTGAAAATAAATCTTGCCGATTACTTTTAAAATAGTAACCGACAAATATGTTGAAAATAAAAATCTTGCCGATTACTTTTAAAATAGTAACCGACGATTGTGCAGAAAATAGATATGCCGATTACTTTTGAAATAGTAACCGACGAATGTGTTGAAAATAAATCATGCCGATTACTATTGAAATAGTAACCGACAAATGTGCTGAAAATAAAAGTCTTGCCCATTACTTTTGAAATAGTAACCGACGAATATGTATTGAAAATAAATCTTGCCGATTACTTTTGAAATAGTAACCGACGAATGTGCTGAAAATAAATCATGCCGATTACTTTTGAAATAGTAAGCGACGAATATGTTGAAAATAAAAATCTTCTCGATTACTTTTAAAATAGTAACCGACAAATATGCTAAAACTAAAAACTTGCCGATTACTTTTGAAATAGGAACCGACGAATATGTTGAAAATAAAAATCTTGCCGATTACTTTTAAAATAGTAACCGACAAATATGCTAAAAATAAAAATCTTGCCGATTACTTTTGAAAAAGTAACCGACAAATATGCTGAAAATAAAAATCTTGCCGATTACTTTTGAAATAGTCACCGACCAATATGCTGAAAATAAAAATGTTGCCGATTACTTTTGAAATAGTAACCGACGAATGTGCTGAAAAGAAATCATGCTGATTACTTTTGAAATAGTAAGCGATGAATATGTTGGAAATAAAAATCTTACCGATTACTTTTAAAAAAGTAACCAATGAATGTGCTGAAAATGAAGTCTTGCCGATTACTTTTGAAATAGTAACCGACGAATATGTTGAAAATAAAAATCTTGTCGATTACTTTTAAAATAGTAACCGACGAATGTGCTGAAAATAAATCATGCCGATTACTTTTGAAATAGTAAGCGACGAATATGTTGAAAATAAAAATCTTACCGATTACTTTTAAAATAGTAACCAACGAATGTACTGAAAATAAAGTCTTGCCGATTACTTTTGAAATAGGAACCGACGAATATGTTGAAAATAAAAATCTTGTCGATTACTTTTAAAATAGTAACCGACAAATATGCTGAAAATAAAAATCTTGCCGATTACTTTTGAAATAGTAACCGACGAATGTGCAGAAAATAAATCATGCCGATTACTTTTGAAATAGTAACCGACGAATATGTGCTGAAAATAAATCTTGCCGATTACTTTTGAAATAGTAACCGACGAATGTGCTGAAAATAAATCATGCCGATTACTTTTGAAATAGTAACCGACGAATATGTTGAAAATAAAAATCTTGTCGATTACTTTTAAACTAGTAACCGACAAATATGCTAAAAATAAAAAACTTGCCGATTACTTTTGAAATAGGAACTGACGAATATGTTGAAAATAAAAATCTTGTCGATTACTTTTAAAATAGTAACCGACAAATATGCTAAATTAAAAATCTTGCCGATTACTTTTGAAATAGTAACCGACGAATGTGCAGAAAATAGATCATGCCGATTACTTTTGAAATAGTAACCGACGAATGTGTTGAAAATAAATCATGCCGATTACCTTTGAAATAGTAACCGACGAATATGTTGAAAATAAAAATCTTACCGATTACTTTTGAAATAGTAACCAACGAATATGCTGAAAATAAAGTCTTGCCCATTACTTTTGAAATAGTAACCGACGAATATGTGCTGAAAATAAATCTTGCCGATTACTTTTAAAATAGTAACCGACAAATATGTTGAAAATAAAAATCTTGCCGATTACTTTTGAAATAGTAACCGACGATTGTGCAGAAAATAGATATGCCGATTACTTTTGAAATAGTAACCGACGAATGTGTTGAAAATAAATCATGCCGATTACTATTGAAATAGTAACCGACAAATGTGCTGAAAATAAAAGTCTTGCCCATTACTTTTGAAATAGTAACCGACGAATATGTATTGAAAATAAATCTTGCCGATTACTTTTGAAATAGTAACCGACGAATGTGCTGAAAATAAATCATGCCGATTACTTTTGAAATAGTAAGCGACGAATATGTTGAAAATAAAAATCTTCTCGATTACTTTTAAAATAGTAACCGACAAATATGCTAAAACTAAAAACTTGCCGATTACTTTTGAAATAGGAACCGACGAATATGTTGAAAATAAAAATCTTGCCGATTACTTTTAAAATAGTAACCGACAAATATGCTAAAAATAAAAATCTTGCCGATTACTTTTGAAAAAGTAACCGACAAATAAGCTGAAAATAAAAATCTTGCCGATTACTTTTGAAATAGTCACCGACCAATATGCTGAAAATAAAAATGTTGCCGATTACTTTTGAAATAGTAAACGACGAATGTGCTGAAAAGAAATCATGCTGATTACTTTTGAAATAGTAAGCGATGAATATGTTGGAAATAAAAATCTTACCGATTACTTTTAAAAAAGTAACCAATGAATGTGCTGAAAATGAAGTCTTGCCGATTACTTTTGAAATAGTAACCGACGAATATGTTGAAAATAAAAATCTTGTCGATTACTTTTAAAATAGTAACCGACGAATGTGCTGAAAATAAATCATGCCGATTACTTTTGAAATAGTAAGCGACGAATATGTTGAAAATAAAAATCTTACCGATTACTTTTAAAATAGTAACCAACGAATGTACTGAAAATAAAGTCTTGCCGATTACTTTTGAAATAGGAACCGACGAATATGTTGAAAATAAAAATCTTGTCGATTACTTTTAAAATAGTAACCGACAAATATGCTGAAAATAAAAATCTTGCCGATTACTTTTGAAATAGTAACCGACGAATGTGCAGAAAATAAATCATGCCGATTACTTTTGAAATAGTAACCGACGAATGTGTTGAAAATAAATCATGCCGATTACTTTTGAAATAGTAACCGACGAATGTGTTGAAAATAAATCATGCCGATTACCTTTGAAATAGTAACCGACGAATATGTTGAAAATAAAAATCTTGCCGATTACTTTTGAAATAGTAACCGACGATTGTGCAGAAAATAGATATGCCGATTACTTTTGAAATAGTAACCGACGAATGTGTTGAAAATAAATCATGCCGATTATTTTTGAAATAGTAACCGACGAATGTGCTGAAAATAAATCATGCCGATTACTATTGAAATAGTAACCGACAAATGTGCTGAAAATAAAAGTCTTGCCCATTACTTTTGAAATAGTAACCGACGAATATGTATTGAAAATAAATCTTGCCGATTACTTTTGAAATAGTAACCGACGAATGTGCTGAAAATAAATCATGCCGATTACTTTTGAAATAGTAAGCGACGAATATGTTGAAAATAAAAATCTTCTTGATTACTTTTAAAATAGTAACCGACAAATATGCTAAAACTAAAAACTTGCCGACTACTTTTGAAATAGGAACCGACGAATATGTTGAAAATAAAAATCTTGCCGATTACTTTTAAAATAGTAACCGACAAATATGCTAAAAATAAAAATCTTGCCGATTACTTTTGAAAAAGTAACCGACAAATATGCTGAAAATAAAAATCTTGCCGATTACTTTTGAAATAGTCACCGACCAATATGCTGAAAATAAAAATGTTGCCGATTACTTTTGAAATAGTAACCGACGAATGTGCTGAAAAGAAATAATGCTGATTACTTTTGAAATAGTAAGCGATGAATATGTTGGAAATAAAAATCTTACCGATTACTTTTAAAAAAGTAACCAATGAATGTGCTGAAAATAAAGTCTTGCCGATTACTTTTGAAATAGTAACCGACGAATATGTTGAAAATAAAAATCTTGTCGATTACTTTTAAAATAGTAACCGATAAATATGTTGAAAATAAAAATCTTGCCGATTACTTTTGAAATAGTAACCGACGAATGTGCTGAAAATAAATCATGCCGATTACTTTCGAAATAGTAAGCGACGAATATGTTGAAAATAAAAATCTTACCGATTACTTTTAAAATAGTAACCAACGAATGTACTGAAAATAAAGTCTTGCCGATTACTTTTGAAATAGGAACCGACGAATATGTTGGAAATAAAAATCTTGTCGATTACTTTTAAAATAGTAACCGACAAATATGCTGAAAATAAAAATCTTGCCGATTACTTTTGAAATAGTAACCGACGAATGTGCAGAAAATAAATCATGCCGATTACTTTTGAAATAGTAACCGACGAATGTGTTGAAAATAAATCATGCCGATTACTTTTGAAATAGTAACCGACGAATGTGCTGAAAATAAAACTCTTGCCCATTACTTTTGAAATAGTAACCGACGAATATGTGCTGAAAATAAATCTTGCCGATTACTTTTGAAATAGTAACCGACGAATGTGCTGAAAATAAATCATGCCGATTACTTTTGAAATAGTAACCGACGAATATGTTGAAAATAA